>CM036182.1:21612180-21747180 GCA_020631735.1 Saccharum officinarum | reverse complement strand
TAAAGCAGTACTGGATCATACTAATGTCGCTATTAAAATCTTAAGACCAGATGCATCACAGGGACGGAAACAATTTCAGCAAGAGGTAAATCTGATACAGCAATCACATGCTAGCCTTGAAACTTATGAAACTTTAGCTAGTAAATTCTTTGTTGATATGGTCAGTCTATATTGCACAGCTTTTCTCATCTAAATATCACTAGAGGCGCATCTAAATATATTATGTTTCTTATATCTCCAACGATTTGTTCACTCTCACAAAGTGGAGATTACGTGCTCATTCCAGTAGTTAAAACGTTGCCCAGAGTTTTATCATTCCAATAGTTAAAACCTTGTCAATTATGTATATAAATTCATGACCATGATCAATTAACTTATTTATATCAATGACAACAGTAGTATCATGCCTAAAGTAGGTATTACCTGCTAAATCACGTGCTTGTGACAATTTGCAGATTGAAGTACTAAGCTGCATGCGGCATCCAAACATGGTTCTGCTGCTTGGAGCCTGCCCAGAGTATGGGTGCCTGGTGTATGAATACATGGACTATGGAAGCCTAGAGGACCGGCTCTGCAGACGAGGAAAAACATTGCCAATCCCATGGAGCATCCGCTTCAGGATCGCCGCCGACATTGCAACTGGACTTCTCTTCCTCCACCAAGCAAAACCAGAACCACTTGTCCACCGGGACCTAAAGCCTGCCAACATCCTCCTCGACCACAACTTTGTCAGCAAGATCAGCGACGTCGGCCTTGCAAGGCTGGTGCCACAATCCGCAGCCGATGTGACACAGTACAGGATGACATCGACGGCTGGCACCTTCTGCTACATTGACCCAGAGTACCAGCAGACTGGCATGCTCACCACCAAGTCTGACATATACTCGCTTGGCATCATGCTGCTCCAATCATCACGGCAAGATCACCCATGGGGCTCACGCATCATGTAGAAAATGCCATAGAGAGAGGAGCCTTCCAGGAGATACTTGACCCGACGGTGACAGACTGGCCAGTGGAAGAGGCCCTGGAATTCGCGAAGCTGGCATTGCGGTGTGCGGAGCTACGGAAGAAAGACAGGCCGGATCTTGGAAAAGAAATATTGCCAGAGCTTACCAGGCTGCGTAATCTTGGGCATGATTATGAGACTTCCCAGGTTAGCAGCGCAAGTACAAACTGTTCAAGCTCTGCACCATACAGTTTCAATAATGATGACATGTAAATGACATGAGAACGAATCTTCCGCTGGATTAAGCAAATCAAGCATACTTATAACAGTATAGAGTATAGGTTGCCTTCCAGGTCTGGAAAACCACTGCCGTCCTTGCTTGTTCAGAATTCAGTCCTAACTCAGATGAGATGATCGTGGACTGCAGCGCCTGATGATGGGGCCTAACATAGTTTCAGTCAACAAACGAGATTGTTAGCGTGTAGATAAGGAGAGCATACAAAGGAAACGTATTGTGTGCATGTGTGTAAAATATGTTAATTTCATTTTACTGTAACAGCAGCCTCAAGTTTTCTACTATGGTTTGCCTCCATTTTTTTTTTCTTCACCAGCACGGTTCCTGAAAACACCTTAACTTGTTTCCATCAATCTCAGTGGCATCATAACAATTAGTGAATTTTCACTGCAAGAACCAAAGACAAAATAGCAAAAGCTGGCCACTCCCCTTCTCTTCCTCTTAACACCATAACGTTGGAAAGGTAAACAGTAAATTAGTTATCCACAGGACAGATCATCTCAATACCTCAAAAAAAAAATAGTACTTCCTCCGTCCAGGAAAACATGCAATTCTAGTACAGTGTCACGTTTTGAGTATCTTAACTTTGACCAATTATAGATAAAAAGGTATCAATGTTTATGATATCAAATAAATATCATTAGATTAATTATGAAATATATTTTCATAATAAATTGATTTAGAGCCATAAATATGAATACCATTTACTGTAAACTTGGTCAAACATGAACTACTTTTTCTGGCGCGCAACCCATAGTTGCATATTTTTACGGACGGAGCAAGTAAATCAGAACAAACGCAAGATACCTGAGAATCAATGACATTTTGTCTCATGCAGCACGCAAATGCTACTCCACAAGCGTGCAGTATGATATGTCTAGTTGCTGATGATAAGATTCTGATAGGCAAAATCCCCACGCTCCTGGCATCAATCGAAACTTTGCACAATTCGACGCCTACCTGACCAACATCCCTAACACCTATTCCCACCCACCCTGATCGAACATCGAACTCCTCACAGGTTGGGATTTTGGGTTTAGGAACCGCCGCGGCGTTGATGCGGCAACCGGGGAAGGGAGCGAGACTGCGAAAGAGACTGAGGGAGGGGATGGCTTACAGGACCGGACCGTAAGGGGACGGCGTACTTTTGACCGCGACGATGCGAAGAGGAGCGGCGGCGGGGAGGAAGTGACCGCGCCATGGCGCCCGCACACGGTGACCGCCCAGCTTCTTCGTAATCGTTGGCGCGCGCGGTCGGCATGCTCCGCCGCGGTGCGTATCGAACGCGCCGAGCTGAAACCGCTCCGTTCCGGGGATCCCCATAGCTACACTCCGCCGCACCGGCACGCCGCCGTGGGGGAGGTGGCCCCAGCCGGTGACGTGACGGTCGATTTGCCTCGGACAAGTGAGCCTGGGAAATCTACGCTCCCTCTGTCCCTGTACAAAATATATTAACAATATTTATATTTTCAAATAAATTTACTATGAAATTAATTTTAAGGATCGTCGCGCCGGCCCCAACGCTGCCCTCGCCTAGCTCCGTGCAGCTCGTGCAGTGTCGCCTTCTGCACGTCATCGAGCTCCGTGTTACCGTCGAGATCCGTGTTGCCAGCGAACTTCACGCCGCCAAGATCCGCGTCACCGTCATCGAGCAGAAGAAGATGGTGCTCTAAAAAGCCTATGTTTCAAGTGTTTAGTGTTTCGAACACATGTTGCAGGTGTTTCGGGCGCATGCTACAGGTGTTGTGTTGCAAGGAGATGTTGCTCTGAAAGCATACGTTGCAATCCTATGTTTCAAGTATTTTCGAGAGAATGTTGCAAGTGTTTCAGGCGCATGTTACAGGTGTTGTGTTTACGGATGTTGCAACTACGATATACATGTTTCAACAAATAATTTGGGCATGTTTTAGTAGTACATCACCGATGTTGCAGCAACGATATTGTACATGTTTCAATAGTAAACCGAACATGTTTCATTAGTACATCACCGATGTTGCAGCAGTGGACCCCAAGGGCGTCCGTGCGGAAGCCAACATCCTCTGCGCGCCGCCCCACACATCCTCTGTGTCGTCATCGCGCGCCCACCCAGCCATTTGCGCGTCGCTGCTGCCCTCCCTGTCTTGTTCTCTGTGCTGCCGCCGTGTCCCATCCTACCCTCTGCGCATCATTGCCAAGCTCCGTGTGGTGCCATCTTCTGCGTGCTGTAGAGCTCCGCATCGCCAGCGAGCTCCACTTTGCTGCGGAGATCCGCGTCTAGACGCTTCGTAACAAAACGCGCGTGCTCCTATCCTCTGTGCTCGGCCGCCGGCGCCACGCCCCACCCATCCTTTGTGTCGTCGCCAACCCCAAGGGGAAACAGAGCAATCGCGGGACGTCCGAACGTTCGGACGCTAGTCGTTTCGTTCACAAAATACTTACATTCTGACTTCTCAATACATCTTTATCTTTTTGCAATATATATTTTCCGTTTCTCAGTACATCTTTCTCTTTTTTCAATATACACTTCTCGTTTCTCAGTACATCTCTATCCATGTGTCTCTTTCTTATAGGGACACTTTGGTCTTTTAGCTACAACATTGCTATTTGAGCACATTCATATAACGTCTATTATTTTCGTGAGGATGCTAAGAGGAAAATGTCCTAAGTCTAGCGTTCTCTTTCTCCGATTGTGGCGCCCGTTCAGCACCCTGACAGTGTTATCCAAGACGAACATTGCCTCCTGGTGTCCATGGCGCTTCCTTCTGCCGTGCTTACCATGTAAGCGCCGTCCAATTATTGTGCAAGTTTTTGAAACATCCAAACTCTGGTTATTTCGACCAGCACCAGCACGTAGTGAAATTATAAGTGCATTTTATATTTATCTGATTTCTACAAAACATATTTGTATCTTAAGGTCATTTAAGGTTTCATACGTGTAAATAATATACTGCAAAATAATAATGGAGTCAAACCCTAAAACAATGACGAAGTGCACATTTGGAAGCCAACTCGCAGTCAGTTATTGGAACAAATTTATCGCTCTCCTGTGCGACATGGGCGATACGGGCCTCATAAGGATATAACCGATGAAATTCGACGCATGGTAACTTTCGCGCAGAACAGTCTGTAGGAATCTACGGACAAGGCAGCTCAGGACGACACACAAACGAAAGTACCCTTTATTTATCCACTTGTTTCAGAGCACAAGTTGCATCTCGGCACTAGGGACTACACAGAAATGAAAGTGTCCGTCTCTGATCAGTGCTTGTGAGCCAGCTTCTTGAGAACACTGCCGAGGTCAGCCTCAGCCTTGATGTTCTTGACCCATTGGGCATTGATCCTTACTCTCTCGATGCTCTGCTTCACAGTCCTCGCAATGTTCGCCTTGGTTCTGCTCTTGAAGAACTCCTCCGCCTCATCACCATGTTCATCGGTGGCCAGCTGAAACCATGTCTCACGATGTGTTAGAAAAGTAAAATGTAAATGGGCTTATAAAAGAGACGGGATGCAGATAGGTTATGCAACATACTGGCGAGACGGTTATGTTGACGAAATAGGTGAGCAAAGTTCCAGAGTAGGCTCCCAATATGTAGTCCCAGTTTTCCTGAAATTATAGAGTTAGCATATATGGAAAATAAGTCACAAAGCTAACCAAGAAAAATAAGGACAGCAGTGAATACCTTCAGCCATTGCCATGCGACCTCGTGTGCCCCTGAACTCACCCCTCTTAGCAAAAATATTGCGTCCTGATTCCTCACCTGCGTGTGCAATACAACATGAGACCGTGCAATACAACATGAGACGAGTAAGATGAAACAAAGTTTAACCATATCATGTGGAACACACATGGCCACCTGAACTCATGCAATAGTAAACCAATAGCACAAATAATAATTAGAATATAAATGTAAAAATTGAAGAATTATGGCATGTTTATTACCTCAGGTGACAATATGAAATCCAATGCTTCACGGACAACATCAGGGTCAGGGGATGATGCCAAAGAACCTACAGAAGGGTCAGAAATTTCATGAGATCCCAGAAAAACAAGCTCACCTTCGAATGGCAAAAGAAAAATGTTCACTTGCCTAACACACGAACTTTCTCCTGGCTTAGATCAGTTTCTCTATATATCTTCAATAGTGATTCATAGCCAGTTTTGTTCGATTTGCTCACTGTCTGCATCAAAGCAACATATGCAGCCTACAAAACAAAACAGGATCAATAACTGGGCTGTGGACCATTTAGTAGTTAGCTATATATACAACTTAAATTCTGTTAAGATGCTAACCTTTCTAACATCTGGAGGGAGGAGCGGTGTCTCTCTGTCTTCCAGAAAGACATTAAATCGACGAACAGCTTCATTTATGGTAGTCTCATGGCCAAGTTCTGCAAGAGCAGTTAATAGTGTGCCTCTTAACAAAGCATCCAGGTGGCCCTCACCACTCTTAGCATCCCAGCCAAGTTTCCTACAAACAATTTCTGAAATGTTAGGCAAGATCTCAGTGTAAAATGTTATTCCCATTACAGAATAAATAGAGCAATATACTTACAGTGCAAATGGCTCCAGGAAATCAATTAGGAACTTCTTCAGATTAACCAACTCCTCTGGAGCAGCAACAGCCATCATCTCGGCAATGTGCAGACTCGTCTACAGAGACAAATGGTTTAAATTGCTAAGGAAAAAAACTAAGTATGTGAAAAGGACTTTTCAGGTAGAGAGAACATTACCGTGATTACGTGTGCAAGCACAGTATACTCAGTCTCATCCTTGTACACAGAAAACAACTGCAACAAGGAGACTAGCTTTTGTTTGCCAGCCATACAGAGGGCATAAGCATCATCGAGCACACCTGTATTTTTAATTTAAACAATAACAATGTAAGACCAGTTCGACGGGGTAAGAATGGTTCACTTGAAATAAGATTTTGGCAGAATTTACCATATCTGTCTGCTGCACTCAATTTGTTGGTTTCAATTGCATACCGAAGTCGGGATGCAAGTTCATCATCATAGCTCACCCTATAGAAGCTGGTCTGGTTGACATTAAGTTTAATCCAGAAGCTACACTTCTTTTGGCATTCTGTGAGCCCTAACCCTGACAAATCAAAATCTTCTTGTTTCCCATGAAAAAGGAACTTCTCTTGGCGTGAGTATGCACAACAACATAGTGTGACAGGAACCACCCATTGCCCAGCTCCTGTGGACCCACTTGAAAGAAATTGTGTCTGCAAGAAACAAGATCGAAAGATTTTCAGAAGGCCTCTAAAGCAGAAAGATTTTCAGAAGGCCTCTAAAGCAGAAACTAAACTTGATTTTGCAAATAGAGAAAAGGTCTTGCAAATTTACAGGATTTTGCAAACATGTCTCCAGAAAGGTCTACAATATACCTGCTCCAGCTGGACCTTTCCATCCTTGACTTTCACACTGACAACAGGATAACCTTGCTGTTTTGTCCATGAATGCATTAATGTTCTAACTGGTTCACCAGACCCCTCTTCAAGGGCAGCCCATAAGTCCTCTGTCTTTGCATTTGAATACGCAAATCTTTTGATGTATGCGGCCAAAGATTTCTAGCAAAAAGAATAAAAGGACAGCTTCTGGTTACCACTGAAAATATATTTGAGATATCCTCATTGACAAGTGACAAACAACATGAAATTTAAGTGCATTTTGCAATAATGTGTTCTCAAAGAATAGCATTAATGTACAATTAATATGTCTAGCATGCCGCCCAATTGTCTAAGTATATATTTAGGAAGAAAAAACATATTAATTAAACTCCTAACAAAAGCTTATGTGCATAGTTCAAAGATTGACTCCATTGTTAAAAAAACTAAGTGGCATTTCACAAGTGGGGCTAGGTGACATTATAATTCAGCCACACAATTATACTACTATTTTTTTAAACTGTTCATTTTTTCTTGACAAACAAAATGAAGAGAGTAATGAATAAGAAAACCAAACCTGAAAGACCTCAGCCCCAAGGTAGCTTTGCAGCATCCGAATGACAGAAGCTCCTTTCCTATAGCTTATAGCATCAAATATCTCATCTATTTCATCAACATGATTTATGTCCACCTGAAAATAATATATTATTAAGCCACATGAAATGTGCATCAATGTGTCAGTTTTAAATATGCATTGATTTTTATTCTGCCATTTAAACTGCACTATCAGTATTTCATAGTGTGCCCCAAGTCTCTACAGACAATGCTACAATAGTTATTGATTTTTAGAACAATGATAATTGTAATATTGTACCACACTTTCTAAAAGCACTAGAAACCTGGGACTTTGTTGACATTTTTTTTAATTCTCCCATCTCCAGTAGAATAGAATATTTTGATTGATTAGAAATATGTTACAGCCCCATAAAAATATTCAGCTTACATAATGGCATCAAAATTTACCATTATACAACCACACATCGTTTTCATCATCAAAATACTTCAATCGTATTCAAATTAACAACTTTGCTAACATATAACAACCAACATTTGGCTAAGTTAGCCTTGAGACAAGCAGGTACGAGGTAGTAGAACACAATTCAAAACATCCAAGAAGGATGGTGCAGATCAGCCCAAGGACTTTAGGCCCATCAGCTTGGTACACAGTTTCGCTAAATTAATCACCAAGTTTTTGGCTAATCGGCTTGCGCCTTGCCTCCAGCAAATGGTTTCGCCTAATCAAAGTGCGTTCATAAAGGGACGCTTCATACAGGATAATTTTATGTTGGTGCAACAAACAGCCAGATATCTTCACCAACAAAAACAGCCCCAAATACTCCTTAAATTGGATATTTCTAAGGCATTTGACTCGGTTTCTTGGCCCTTCCTCATGGAGGTCTTGCAACACTTGGGTTTTGGGCAAATCTGGAGAGAGATAATTTGTGGGCTGCTATCTTCCTCGACCACCCAAGTTCTTTTGAATGGGGTCCCCAGGGAATGTATTTCTCATCGGCGAGGTCTATGGCAAGGTGACCCCCTCTCCCCCATGCTATTTATCTTGGTCATGGATGTTTTGGGATACCTAATAGCCCAAGCTGCAAGTGAGGGGCTTTTACAGCCTCTCTCAGCAAGAAATTTGCAGCACCGAATCTCTCTGTATGCGGATGATGTGGTGCTCTTTCTCCGACCAGAAGCTAGCGACATTTCTGTGACAATGGATATCCTCAACATTTTTGGTGAAGCTTCGGGTTTGAAAACAAACCTTCAAAAGAGCAATGTGCTGCCAATTAGGTGTGGCGACTTGGATTTGACAGTTGTTCAGAACCTGCTGCCTTGTGCCCTTACTGAGTTCCCATGCAAATATTTAGGTTTGCCTCTCTCCTAGAAAAAACTTAATAAGAGTCAAGTGCAACCCATTGTTGACCGCATCGCGGATCAACTGCCGGGTTGGAAGGCGGAGTTGATGACACAGGCAGGAAGGAAAATTCAGGTTCAATTTGTGCTCACCGGTATGCTTATATACATTGTCATGGCGTCTGACCTTCCAACATGGGCTATCAAAGCAATTGACAAAATCAGACGTGGCTTTCTTTGGCGTGGTCGCAAGGAAGCAAGGGGAGGACATTGTCTTGTAGCATGGGTAAAAGCTTGCCGGCCAACTGAACTAGGAGGACTAGGAATTTCAGACTTAAAAACACTCAGTTGGGCATTGAGAATGAGATGGCTGTGGCTGCAGAAAACAGAGCCAAACCGTCCCTGGGCTCATCTCCAAATTCATGTCCCTGATCAGGTGAAAGCCTTCTTTGCGGTGGCTACTATCTCTGAAGTTGGTGATGGCGAGCATACCCTTTTTTGGGCTGACAGGTGGCTGCATGGACAGTGTATAGCAGAGCTGGCTCCTCGACTATTTGCCGTCGTCTCTAAAAGGCAGATTAAGCAGCGTACAGTCAAGGAAGCTCTCAATAACCATGCTTGGATTGCAGACATACAGGGGGCTTCAACTGTGGGAGTAATTGCTGACTTTCTCCAGCTATGGGATATCCTTTCAGTCATTGTTCTGCAGCCAGAAAGGGAGGATAAACATATTTGGAGGTTCTCTTCAAATGACCAATACTCAGCCAAGTCAACATATTTGGAAGACTTGGGCGCCACCAAAATGTCGGTTCTTCATGTGGTTAGTGGCACACAATAAGTGTTGGACGGCTGACCGCCTTGCACGTCGTGGAATGCCCCGCCCGGAATGCTGTCCACTTTGTGATCAAGAGGAGGAAACAATCAACCATCTACTAGTCGAATGTGTTTTCGCTAGGGAGTTTTGGTTTCTTTTGCTTCGGCAGGTCGGTCTCCAGGCCTTGTCCCCACAACCCACTGAAAACTCCTTCCTTGATTGGTGGGAGAGAGCTAATAATGCTACTGCTGATATGGTGAGGCAAGGGGTTAATTCCCTAATCATTTTGGGGGCTTGGATTCTTTGGAACCATCGTAATCGTTGTGTTTTTTGATGGAGTGGCTCCAAGTGTTTCTGGGGCTTTAGTCGTGGCTAGTGAGGAACGCTGGTTGTGGACCACGGCAGGGGCTCGAGGGCTTTCCCTCTTGTCAGCCCATCTCCCAGGCGATTAGTTTTTTTGGGGCTGTGCGGGTCACCTTGCAGCCAGCTTAGGTCCGCCAGTGTTTTGGCTACAACAGCGTGTGTTGTGTGAGTGCGTTGTGTTTGGGTGTGTGTTGTAAGTGTGGGGTTCTTATACCCTTTTTCTTCTTAATACAATGAGACGCAGATCTCCTGCATTTTTTGAGAAAAAAACATAAATTATGATGGGTGTAATCCCAACTTTAGTCCCAGTAGTCAGTAGAGGCATCCACTGATACACCAATGTTTTGCCACAAAATAAAGGTGTAGTAAATATAAAGCCAATCATATTTATATTTAGGACTGATAAAATTAGACAAGCAATCAACGGTCACATCCATGTCTCAGACCTCCAAGTCCACTTAGAATGTAAAATATACATTTGTAAATTCCTACAGATATGGTCATAACATTGCAGGGAAAAAAATTGTTACCTCAATTGGATGTGAACCTGCAAGAGCATCTAAGTTGAAACCTGTTGTAGATTCCTCTAGAAACTGAGTCCAAACATTCCATTCAGGGAAGAACTGATCAGCAGCTAAGTAAGATACCTGCAGTGGAAAGAACAAATTATATGAGAAACATAAAACTATATGGAGGTTTTCAATTACTTTTTTGTTCTAATTTATTACCCAAGTCGCAAAGCCCTCATTAAGCCACAGATGTGTCCACCACTCCATTGTGACAAGATTTCCAAACCATTGATGAGCTAATTCATGAGCTACAACAACTGCAACCTGGATAGGCAAAAAAATCATCATAAGGTTGGTGTGACAGCACATGACAATCAAACAGCTACTGCATATCTGAATCAAACCACTAAATTAGTTCTGTAATCAAGTTCAGCATTCTCAACTATTGCCCAATTCAAATGGTTTCAGGTACCATGGGAAAATACATAATTAAGATGGCGAATCACATGACCAGCTTAGTACAAATAATTGAAAAATACAATTTCATAGTGACCAACCCGTTGCTTATTGGCAGCTGCAGAGTGTCTTTCATCAAATAGCAATGCTGTTTCACGGTATGTAACCAAGCCGTAGTTCTCCATGGCTCCAGCTGCAAAATCCGGAATAGCAATCATGTCCATTTTGGGAAGGGGGTATGGCACAGCAAAATACCTGCCAACATAAAGAATTCATCAATCATCATTACCTGATACCACAAAGAGAGCTTTTGTGTGTGACAGTGAATCAAGCAGAGGATGTGACACGGATGCCTCAAATGATCATCAAATTCACAGATGTTCTTTGAAAGGGTATGGAAGGGCCATAACATTGATTTTTTTTATAATCAAAGCATGAAACATCATTTACAAATTTGGAAAGGCCTTAAACCGTCAGTCTGATTTTGGGAAGGCCAACATCACATCATCAATACTGCAACACCGCATCATCAATATTGAAACATGTAAATACCCACTAAGCTCGTAATGGAATGGAATGCATCCACAATTATACTGGACATCAAGAAATAGAGCCTCTAATGGAATGCATCCACAATTTCACACACATGGCAGAATGTAATCAAATCAATCAACCTATAGAACTCAATTCTTTGCAGAATATCTTGGCCAGGATCAGTATCAAAATTCCAAAATGATATTATCGGATTAAATAAACTATGCATCTATGAGCACTGCAACAAAAATGTAGGCGATCTTTCAAATATCTGAGAATGTGAGATAATTACTCCTTAAAGAGGACCAATGTCTTCAAGGCAACCTCTAGAGCAAACTTCCCCTGCGCACTCTTACCAACTTGTGTATAAACACGGACCCTAGTTCCTGCAAAGGAATGGAGAACAAGTCAACTTTTGAGGCATGAATGGCCATAAGATGAAAGATAAAGAATTGGATGTTAATGTGACAGAAGTTACGGTACCATCTGTGGTGAAATCTTCCACATAGTCAAAAATGCCAACAATAACAGCCACTAGGTATGTAGACATTATCGGAGATTCTTGGAAGTAGACTATTTTGGTAGGGCCATTGATCTTCTCTTCAATGACTGGCATATTTGACAAAGCAATGGTCTCAGAAGGAACTTCTAGAGTAATTTTGAACACAGCCTGCAGGGAGAGAAGGAAACGTCAGACATAAAATAGTGTTTGCAATGTAATATAAAGCCATTAATGTTTTTTCTGTGCCAATTACGCATTTTAAATGCCAGTTAAACCGGTGAAGTTAAATCCTAACCATGAAATCAGGGTAAAATGAATGAGCTCATACAATAATCCTAACCATCAAATCAGACTAAAATGAATTGAGACCATCTATGAAGGGACAACTACAAAGAATCTCAATCAGCATGAGCACAGATATGCCCATGTAGAGAATAAAACCTTTGTTTTATCCTTAACACTAGCATCAATTGAACTTGCTCATGAAGTCATGATTACCATGCAAGACTATAAATTCTATACACATCTTACCTCATGCAATGGAAGCAAAAGCAAACACAAGATAGTATCAAAGAATAGAAGGGAGTAGATAGATAAACAAAGTGGTGAAGCTTGAATGGTGCATCTCCATAAACCCCATGCAGGGTTTTATTTCTTCATGAAATGCAAATAAAAGTAAACATATTTGCGTCTAGAAGAGCAAAAGGAATCGAGAAAGAGATCAAAGAATTAAACCTTGAAAGCAGGCTCATCCCAACAAGGGAAGCAACGCCTTGCATCAGCTGGTTCAAACTGTGTGACAGCCATGTTTTTCTTCTCTCCATTGAGCTCATATACACTATAAACAAAAGGTTGCATTGTGAATGTGTTGCTTGATTTACAAATCAACTTAATACTAGAAAAACGATTACCTTCTGTAGAACCCATGCATCTTATCATTCAAAGTTCCCTGGAAGGCGATCGTCAAAGTCCCCTCCCCAAGAGGAAGCACCTCGCTGAAGCGAATAATCAGGATCTCATCTTCTGGCACGTTGGTAACCTCCAAAGGTTGCAACACCTGATTCAAATGATAACATGATTTAGAATAAATGCAGAGCAAAGTGCCAGTGCATTGTCAGAAACACCATCATAAACCCTCCAAGACGACTATTACCATCCAGACCAGGCCCGTTGCAAACCATCTAAGTGCAAAAGCGCTATTCCAACTTCAGAGATTAAAACACGCAGTGTACAGTTCAAAATTACAATCCTTATATGATTGCAGGAAACTCTTAAGCTTGAACAAGTATACAAGCACCTGTAAGCATTAAACCATATCACTGTCACATCTGCAAATATTGAGACCTTCACTGTCAGTTATATTTATATTCGTGCTCCAAGTGTAAGATTGTTTGGACACAAAATCATGGATTTCAATCAATCAACTAAGAAATGTTAAGGCAGATTTAACTTGCAAAGTTTCAAATTAATCAACTTGCAAGAAGTTCTGAGGTAGCTAGAGCCCTAAGAAACTACACAAAGTTTAAGACGCCGATCTCATGCCCCCAACCCCCTCCGACAGACCGTCACCACTCACCAATGCAAGGCTGAACTGTGAAAGTTGCTCTGGGCAGATGAAAACTTTAAGCGACTGGTATTCTGGCAAAACAACGCCATCAAAGAACCCTAGCCGACACCTCCGAAAAGATCGCCACATCTAACCCGTAGCCTTACACGAACAGATCAAACACACCCGCGCACACCGACGGGCGGCGGGAGCAAACGCAAGCGGGCAAGCACGCACGCACCTGGTCGGAGCCCTGCGGCGCGAAGCTGACGCCCCCGGGCGCGACGTCGAGCTCGGCGGCGTTGAGCACGAGGAAGCGTGTGGGCGCGGCGACGCCGAGGGACACAGTCACCGAGCCGGCGAAGGCGCAGGCGGCGAGGTCGGGCGTGAGGCGCAGGTCGTAGCGCCGCGGGGTCGCGAAGTGGGGCAGCCGCGCCTGGCGCCGGAACTGCTCCGCGGTCTGCTCCGCCGCCGCCGCCATCGCCCGCACGCAGACGCAGCCTAGCGGAAGGAAGGAGGCGGCAGAGATTCGGATGGAAAAGCTTCGGAGGTGGAGTGGAGGAAAAACTGTAACTGACGAAGCGCGGCGCTCGGTACTCGGTAGGGCGAGGGGGACGGGGTTTAAAGCGCTTTGCGGGTTGCGACTGTGATCTGGATGATTACGCGGAGGAAGGACGATTTTTATATAAAAATAATATTTTTTTATTTATTAATACTCGGGGGGTGGGGACCCCTGCCGCAACGCAACGGATTTGCTTGGAGGAACCGGCGGCGGCGGACGCGAGGCACAGCGGCGGCAGAGGAGAGCAGCGCAAACAGATTTCTGTGGTGGTTGATCGTGAACGGATTTTCTTTTTCGTGGAATTTTTGTTTTGAATGAACTACGGCTGTGTTCAGTTCCTTAAAAAAAAATACTGTGCAAACAAAAGATTCCCTGTCACATCAAACTTGTGATACATACATGGAGTACTAAATATAGATGAAATCAAAAACTAATTGTACAGCTTGGTTGTACTTTGCGAGACGAACGTTTTGAACCTAATTAGTCAACAATTGGACACTATTTACCAAATAAAACCAAAACGTACTACCATACTTTTTTACACATTTTCACGGAACTAAACACACCCTACGACGCGCGTGCCGGAAGATAGAGATCGGAGCTGACGAGGGAGGAGACGTGGGGATTTCTGTGCTGTTTGGTTGACACGTTTCGTGCTGTGAATCCGATCCCACCGCCAACGGATTGCGTTCTTTATGGTTTGTTTTCCGAACTATGTGGCTCGCGTCCGGTAACGCCGCGAAGAGAAAAATAAATTATCCTTCCGAGCATCGTGGCCGGAACCGAACAAAAATAGAAAGCGATTTTCTTTCCATTATTGTCGGGGAAGCGTTATCTTTACATTTACATTATTAGGAGAAAAATAAATTATCCTCCCGAGCATCCTGGCCAGAACCAAACAAAAAAAAACAGAAAGTAAGCGATTCTCTTCCTATTACCGTCGGGGAAGCGTTATCTTTACATTTACATTGTCACGTGTACAACCAAACAGCACCCTAGTAAAGCACGTCTTCTCCGGTTATGCCGAGGCTTATTAGAGACACCGAGAGAGAGCTGTCTCCAGCCACTTGTATTTGAAACTAATGAATGAATTATTATTTAGACATATAGTGTCATGGCTGACTAGAAATATAGTGGAATATTTAGACATGTACGTATCATATAGCTGTCATGGCTGACTAGAAAAGAAAATGACTAGTAATATGCTTATGAATATTCAAGGAACCACATCTTGGAGCCAAGACACTTGTGGCCACTATCATTGCCACTAACTCGAATATATTCTTCTCGTAAAACTTGTATTTGTCGATCCCCAAAACTCCATAATCACCATAGTAGGGCCTTGGTGCTGGCATTCACCTTCACATGCATAACTGTTAACACCTCTACTACTCCTGATCACTTGGAGGAGGAAGATAATGGGCCACGCTCTTCTTCAGAGGAAGTGAATGGGCCGCGTAGAAGCAAGCGAAACCGTCGGCCCAACAGGATGGTCATCGGCAGCGACTAGGAGTAGCGTGCCTGCGTGCACGGGTACAGGCGAAGCCTTGTAACGGGAGTATATCTAGTAGTAGTAGACCCGGAGAGACGGGTACCAATTGTATGAACCCAAATCTGAACTCTGCCTAAGAACTCCTCATCAATTCCCCCAGATCCCTTCCGCGTGCTATTCGGTCCAACTCGATCCCTAATTTCTTCACTCTACCCCAATTGCTCCTATCCCCAACTCTATTGCTACTAACAATTGGTATCGGAGACACCGATTCCTCGGCCGCCATTCTGTCTTCTCATCCTCCATCGATTGTTCGAGCAAACGGATTCGGTTTGCTTGATCTGGGTTCAAGCAGTGAGCTGCTGATCGGATTCGGATCGCTGTAATTCCCGTCCACGCTTGAACAATTTGTGGCAAGTTGATAGTCTGGATCGTTCCGAACCCCTACCTCACGATCACTTCACCCGTCGCCAGCATCGTTTGGGTGTCATGAATCCAGAAACCAAGATGATCCTCACTTCACCGACCATGATCTCAAGTGGGATCAACGCTTCGCCGACCAGGAGACACACTTGGGGTGCTAGATCCAGGACCTGGAGCAGGCATAGGACAAGCGCGTGTTCGCTTTGGAGAAGGTTGCTGCATCCTTCGATGAGTGGAGACCATGCATCGAGGGTACCGTTGATGATCTCCGCCTCAAAGTGAAGAAAATATCTCTCGTGATGGGGCCCCGCGTCGACAACCAGAACCGGGAGAGTGGATTTGGGGTTGTTTCAACCCTGATTCATTCCCCGGTCAAGGGTGAGCAACCAATTCCCCAACCCAGTTTATCAGTTCCAGTAATTCAGTCATCTATGGCGACTGCTTTGAGTCCCAATCCTATCATTCATGAGTCCAGTGCCCACTCCAATACCAAAATTCCTAAAGTAGATTTTCCAAAATTTGATGGGGATCATCCTAAGCTTTGGCTGAGTGATTGTATGGACTATTTCAACTTATATCATGTCGACTCTAGTTCCTGGGTCGTATCTGTAAGGCCCAAATGGCTAGATGGGGGGTGAATAGCCTATTTAAAAATCTACAAGCTTCACTAAACAACCATGTTTGTATAAAAGATGGCTAAGCTAATTCTAGCACTAGCTCAACTATACTATACAAGCCACCTATACAATTCTAGTGAAGCAAGGCTATGATCTCTAATACACACCAACAAGACTAAGTCACTAAGCTACTTACTCCTATGTGAAAAAGGCTACACTAAGCAAACTACACTAGGACTAGTACAAGAAAGTAAAGAGCAAGTGACTTGATTCTTATACCAACGATGTAGAGAAGTAATGCACTCGAAGAATCAATCACAATGAGTAACCACAAGAGAAATCCTCAGCAAAAGGATGACACAAGATTTTTACCGAGGTTCACTTGCTTCCCGGTAAGCTACTCCTCGTTGTGATGATGCACCAACTTATCGGTTCGCGAGCTAATCAACTATCAAGAGTCGAGCCCTCGGCGAGCGCCGCACAACCGCACACAAGATGGTGATCCTCCAAGCCACGAGCTCCACTAGAGTATCTAATTTGCGAACTCCCGCGGGGAAGGATCAAGAACCCCTTACAACACTTGGTGAGGGCTCCAACAATCTCTAATTATGAGCTCAATCACCTCCGCTGCTCCAAGCCGTCTACCGTGTCGGGAAACACGGAAGAGTAACAAGAAATTCGTAGCAACTCGAACATCAAGTGCCTCTAGAATGCAACTCTCAAGCAATGTGTCACACTCCATTTAAAGGACAATATAAAGTGCATACATCTTATGTGCGCCCCAGGAATAGTCGCACACATAAGCTGACAAATTAACAAGAGTATCGTCACGGTGTTCTTACATCACGATATTACAACACATAGTTCTTAACATCACAAATGGAAAGGTAAATAACACTCTCGAACGAAGTGTCTACTCCACAGGGAAGGACGACTGGTTGACCCAAACCTAGAAATCTTCTGGGAAATCCTCGTAGAAACTGTCATCTGTTACCCATCCGAGATTTTTATCCAAAAACAAAATAGCAACAAGTGTGAGTACACTTGTACTCCGCAAGTATAGTATGAGGATTCATGAGGCTCAAAAAGGTTAGACATGGTTGACTGCAGTTAGCACTTTTAGTAGATCAACATTTCATTATTAATCATTATTAAGTTATGCTCAAGCTCCCATTTAACCCACATGATCCACTACCAGAATTAAGAAGATAAAGCATCATTATGATCTCGTCATCATCATCACAGTTCATCCAAGTATCAAGTAACCATTTATTCTGTGAGTTTTCCGGGCCACTCGTGACCGTGAGCACGGCTGTTATAACAGTTTTAACACTCTGCAGAGGTTGTGCATCTTTACCCGTGAGTCGTGTTACCCATATGCCTAGGGCCCGTCGACCCCCTAACACTTCCAAGGTGAGCAGGCAGGGTACACTATGAAGCCTTCCATAGGCCTCTTCTAATAAGTTAGGGCCGCGAGGTTTCCTCGGCAGGCAGATATAGAGAACCCCTTTCGATGGCACAATTCCCGCAGGCTATACACATCTAAACAGAGGTAGTTCTATACCCAACGTGGCAAGCCCCTCTGGCGCCCTTTCGGGTAACCTCTAACAAGTTAGAAAAGATCCTACTACTAAGCTAAAGTCAGAGCCATTTAACTCCCACGGTTGCACTGTAAGTCCCAGCTTTTGCCCTACAGATAAGTCCTTACGAAGAGTTTAGGGCAACATGATCAACATCATTTGCACCATCACCCTATAGTTCCACCATTATCATCATGTTTATCCGTTGATTCCATTAGTCATAGTGTAGATCATGTTTAATTAGAGCACTAGCATTCCACCCATATGCAAATAATCCCCATAGGAATCAAGGTACAGGTCATCAATTTGCTAGGAAGTCCTTATAGTCGAGCAATATTAGACACATGCATAATTAGTATGTTATATAATGAATAGGACAACAAGGTAGGCCCATACTATACTTGCCTTGGTTCATGAACTGCTGCTGGTCCTGCTGCTCCTCGTACGCGTCCAGATTCCCGACGTACTCCTCACCGTCTAAACTCGAACGACACGAAGTACAACACACAATTCGAAGCAGACATACAAGCAAAACATAACTATGATTAGAACAGTACCCCAACAATAAATAAATCTGAATAAAATGTTTACCAAAATCATCTACGTCTCGCTACAATCACAACAACGCGAAAAGCACGAAAAACGGAGCTACAACACAACAGTTACGCGCTAAACAAGGTTCCAAAACTAGCTATTAAACTAGACTTAATCGAGAAACTCAAAAGCTTCTAACAGGTCTATCAGTGGCACTAATGCATAGATTACGAAATTACGAAACTAACGCAAGTTGAACGGGTCGAATCGGAGCTAAAATGATGATTTTATAAGCGTTTTACTGCAGTGGCAATTCTATAAATAGATGGAATTCAATTTCGATTTAAAATAAATCAAATTCGGGAATTCCCAATCTGGCCGAGGACCGCGGGCAAAAAAAAGAAGAAACCCGAGGGCTCTTTAGAAAGAAAACCCACGAAGGGGTATCAGCCATCCTGGGTCGTTCATCTCGCGATGTGCGGTAGAGATTAGGTGGGGGAAGTCAAGGGGCGCGGGCCGCCGGAGTTGGGGGTGGAGACGGCGGCGCCGCCATTGCCGCAGCGTGGAGCTCGCCGGCGTTGCGTGTACGAGTGCTACAGTGCCTTATTTTCAAAAAGGGAGGCACCAGAGTGAAAAAGGAGGTGATGGCGAATCCATCCTGGGGCAAAACACGGCCGGTGGTAGGCCCGAGGGGCACCCGCATGGCCGGCCGTGGAAGATCTCGCCGGAGCTCACGTAAAACGGCCCTAGAGACCACAAATTACAGAAATGGAGGTGCAAGGAGAGGGAGGGAAGCACGGGGAAGCTCACCGAGCGGTAAATTGTAGACGGGGGAGGCTCGGAGGCGAAGGCGACGCAGAGGAGCGGACGACGACGGTTTTGCTGTCACTGTACGCGTGCGCGAGGGGGAAATCCAGAGCGAGATGTGGGAGGGAGTAGCGACGGGCGCGACTCACCTATATAGGGGCTGGGGAGCGGGGGAGGACGCTCCCATGACCTGGAGCGTGGGCGCGGGTGGAAAAATGGCGGTTGCAATGGCGGTTGCCTTGACCGAGAGAACCGGAGGAAGCGGCTGGAGGTAGAGGAGAGCACCGACATGCGGGCCTGGCGTGTCAGCGGCTCAAGGGGGAAACGGCGCGGCAGCGGCAGGCCGGCTGGGCTGGGTCGCGGCCCAAGAGAAAGAGCGCGGGGAAGCGAGTGGGCCAAGGGGAAAACGGGCTAGCAGGCCGAATCCGAGGAAAAGTAGTAGAATGAATAGGAATCCCTTTTTATTTTCTAAATTGATTTTCCAAATCAAACTTTCAAATGTTTTTAAATATCTTTTGAAATTGACTCAAACCAATCATCACAAAAACATATAGTGCAACAGCATGAGTGCAAAAAAACAAATTGTTAACCTTATGATTAATTTTAATTTCATAAAATTTATTATTCCTTAAATTTGAATGCACAAACAAATGCATATTTAAATCAAATTTATCTATTTTTAAATAATACCAAAAATTAGGGTGTCACACAATGCACTTGAATCTCACTCAAGATGTGCAACTAAGTAAAGAGATGAGTGGAGGGGTTGTTCTCTAGCTCAAAGGATGTCTCAAGGTCTCAAAATGTGCAAGAGTTCCCTTCAACCCCTGGCCAACTTCTATTTATAGCGAAGGGGTATGCAGCTAGCTGTTACCGAATGACGCAGTGAAAAACGTGATGACCGGACGCACCGGTCAAGGTGACCAGACATGTCCGGTCACTACAGGACAAACAGTAACCGCGCGCGTCAGAGAGAGCCGTTACAGTGACCGGACGCGCTGCACCCGGCGTCCGGTCGGAGTCCAGAGAGCTCCTCGCGCGATCGGATGCGTCCGGTGACGCGCTGCACCCGGCGTCCGATCAGAGTACAGTAAGGGTCTACTCACGATCGGACGCGTCCGGTCAAATATGATCGGACGCGCCACCACGTCCGATCGACCACGCGAACTACAGACCATCTGAGCGCCTGACCGGACGCGCCGGTTCCGTGAGTGATCGGACGCGCCGGTGCAAAACCCTAGCCCGCGCGCCTCTACAACAGCTGCTACTAACTAGACATGTCCGGTTAAGCCGAGACCACGTCCGGTTCAGTGTTCGGTTGGAGTTTTTCAGAGATAAACACTCCGGACTTTCACCACCTTTTCTCACCTCCGGCGTAATGGAAAATAGGCATTTCATTTCTGGGAGAGAGGACCCCAAACCCCTCTCCACTGCACAAACTCCACCGCCTTCGCAAATGTGCTAACACCACCATGTGTATATCACCATGTGCATGTGTGTTAGCATTTTCATAGTCATTTTCCAAGGCGTTATGTTAGCTCTCTACTAGATCCTAATGCATATGCTCAAGACATTGATCTAGTGGCACTTGAGTCCCGAGCTAACCGTGATTGCCCCTCTTGATAGTCGGCTATGTATCCTAAACCCGGTCAATCACTTCTCTACTCATCTTAGACCGGTAAAAGAAAAAACCCTATGGTTATACCTTTGTCTTGCGCTCTTAAATCCTTCTCCTTCACTTGATCATCATGTCCATCATATTATGTGCATCTCCACCATGATCGTCATTTCATGTCCATGCACTATTTCTTTGTGATCTTGTGGCCATCATTTTATGCCTCATACACCTTCATCACGTGTGTTGCTTATGCCTAACTCAAAACACTTAACACATGGCATTAGCAACTTGGTGTCATTAATTACCAAAACCAAACTTGAGCTTTCAATCTCTCCCTTTTTGGTAATTGATGACAACCATCACAAAGATATAAAATGAAATCAATTTTTAATTTTGATATTATTAGCTCCCTCTACATATGTGCTCCCATGAGTTTGGTTTAATTTGTGCACATATGTATGGATTTAAATTTTGGGAGAGATACTACTACTAAATTGATGCTAAGGTATATAGAGTGGACCTTTGAAGCGTGATACCAATCGGAGTTGCCTTTATATACCTTCCTTAGCATCAATGTAGCTAGACACCACTTGTAATACATCACTTGCAAAGATCACAAACACTAAAGTACCCCGTGAGATCAACATCATAAGCAAAGGTGTCTAGATACCACTTGTAAAGCTACTCTTAATGAATCATCATTCAAGTTCTATTTCTAGCATACACCATACAATCATGAATATGAATTTAAGCTTTGCAATGCAACAATTCATCATGTTAATGCACATACAAATGCAACAAATAATTCATGAGCTTGCTCCCCCTACTCGTGTGCTCAATTTTAATTAATCTCTTTCCAATATCATATCTTTTGCTTTCTCTCCCCCTTACTATATCTTTCTCCCCCTTACTATACCTTTGTGACTTACTTATCCCCCTTTGCAACTTAACTTTTTATCTTTGTGACTTTTCTCTCTCCCTTTGTCAACAATCACCAAAAAGGTGCCAATTTTAGTGAGAGTTAAGTCAATCAATATGAGAGAGTCCAAATTATGGTTCAATCTAGATCACTTGCCTAGAATATGTAATTCGGTTTGATCCAAGGACAAGCTTCTTCACACCTCATAAAGTATAAGGGTTATCTTGACCATGTTGAATTACACATCATGAGCTCATTTTCTAGATTCAACACTAGGTTGGCAAGCTCACAAACATGTCATATGCTACCACTAGATCAATCAAACATAGAAGCAATAGTGGTACCATATATACATCAACATCATTTGATTTTCATGAATGAGCCTATTTGTCATGCAAACATGTCTATATATTCTAACCATGTCCTTGGCAAAGTATGAATGATATGACAAACAACTTTACCTTGCATAGTCGAAGGGGAGGCATGTCATATAAGAATGTGGGGTGCACTCATTTCAAGTTAGAGAAGTCAAGTATGTTCAATTCATTCTTCAACTTGTAAAATCTTTTCTCATCAAGTGAATTTGTGAATATGTCGGCTAATTGATATTCGGTGCCAATGCTTTCAATGCTAATATCACCCTTTTGTTGATGGTCTCTTATGAAGTGATACCTTATGTCAATGTTCTTGGTTCTTGAATATTGAACCGGATTTTGAGTCATCTTGATAGCACTTTCATTGTTACAAAACAATAGCATATTCTTGAACTTGATTCCAAAGTCATTCAAAGTGGCCTTCATCCAAAGCAATTGTGCACAACAACTACCGACACTAATGTATTTGGCCTCGGCGGTAGATAGTGCAACACTATTTTGTTTCTTTGATGACCATGAAACAAGAGACCTTCCTAGTAATTGACAAGTGCCACTTGTGCTTATTCTATCAATCTTGCAACCACCATAGTCAGAATCCGAATATCTAACCAATTCAAAATTAGATCCCTTGGAATACCATAGTCCAACATCATGAGTGCCCTTAAGATATCTCAATATTCTCTTAGTTGCTTTCAAGTGACTTTCTCTAGGTGAAGCTTGATATCTTGCACACTTGCACACACTAAACATCACATCCGGCCTAGAAGTAGTGACATAGAGCAAACTTCCAATCATAGACCGGTATTGCTTTTGATCTACCATGTTGCCACTAGCATCAACACTCAATTGATCATTAGTGTTCATTGGTGTACTCATTGGCTTAGCATCTTGTAATCCAAACTTCTTGATCATGTCCTTGATGTACTTCCCTTGACTTACAAAAGTGACATTCTTCATTTTCTTGATTTGAAGTCCAAGAAAGTAACTAAGCTCTCCAATCATAGACATCTCAAACTCATTTGCCATCATTTTTCCAAACTCTTCACAAAAGTATTGATTTGTTGATCCAAAAATAATATCATCAACATAGATTTGTAACACAAATAAGTCATTTCCAAGCTTTTTGGTGAAGAGAGTGGTGTCAACCTTTCCCATCTTGAACCCTTTAGAGAGAAGAAAGTCCCTCAATCTCTCATACCATGCTCTAGGTGCTTGCTTCAAACCATACAATGCCTTCTTTAGCTTGTACACATGGTCGGGTTTCTTGTCATCTTCAAAACCAGGAGGTTGCTCAACATAAACTTCTTCATTGATGTAGCCATTGAGAAATGCACTTTTGACATCCATTTAATAGAGCTTGATGTTGTGTGCACAAGCATATGCTAATAAGATTCTAATCGCCTCCAATCTTGCAATCGGTGCATATGTCTCACCAAAGTCAAGACCTTCAACTTGTGTGTAACCTTGTGCTACCAATCTTGCTTTGTTTCTTACAACTACACCATCTTGATCTTGCTTGTTTCTAAATACCCACTTAGTGCCAATCACATTGTAGTTCTTCAGTCTTTCAACAAGTTCTCAAACTTGATTTCTAGTGAAGTTGTTTAGCTCTTCATGCATGGCATTTACCCAATCGGAATCTTTCAATGCATCTTCTATTTTCTTAGGTTCTTTAAGTGACATAAATGAGTAGTGCTCATAAAAAGATGCTAATCTTGATCTAGTTTGAACACCACTTTGAATTCCACCAATGATTTGATCCAATTGATGATCTCTTGCAATATTGGTAGGTTGGAGTATTGGGAGTTGGTTGCTTCCACTAGCTTGACCTTGATCTTGAGCTTCATCATGAGAACCACTTGAGCTTGCTTGATTTGTATCAATTTGCACACTTTGGTTGATCACATGAGAATCATCATCATCAACTTGCCTTGGCCTAACATCATCAATGTCCATGTTCTTTATTGTATTTGATAATTGATCTCCTCTCACATTATCAAGGTTTTGAGCTTCATTTTGAGACCCTTGGGTTTCATCAAACTCAACATCATGAACTTCTTCTAAGGTGCCATTTGTGAGATTCCAAACTCTATATGTTTTGCTTGTGGTAGAATAACCAAGTAAGAATCCTTCATCATATTTCTTTTCAAACTTGCTCAATCTAGTGCCTTTCTTGAGAATATAGCATTTGCAATCAAACATTCTAAAGTATGTAATGTTGGGCTTTTTTTCCATTCAATAGCTCATATGGTGTCTTCCTAAGCTTCCCATGGTAATAGAGACGGTTGCTACAATAGCAAGCCGTGTTGATGGCTTCACTCCAAAATGAATGACTCACATTGTATTCACTAAGCATTGATCTTGCCATGTCAATCAAGGTTCTATTTTTCCTTTCAACTACACCATTGGATTGAGGAGTGTATGTTGGTGAGAATTGATGTCCAATACCAAGATCATCACACAAATCTTCAATTCTTGTGTTCTTAAACTCACTACCATTGTCACTTCTAATCTTCTTGATAGTTGTTTCAAACTCATTTTGTACCATTTTTACAAAAGATTTGAATAGATCATGTACATCACTCTTGTCATAGAGAAAGAACACCCAAGTGTATCTAGTGTAGTCATCCACAATCACAAAATCATACTTGTTGCCACCAATGCTAGTGTATGTTGTTGGCCCAAACAAGTCCATGTGTAATAACTCAAATGCCTTAGAAGTGCTCATTTCACTCTTGCTAGGATGTGCATTTCCAACTTGTTTACTGGCTTGACAAGCACTACAAGATTTATCTTTTTTAAAGGTGACATCCTTCAAGCCTCTAACTAAGTCATGCTTTAAAAATTTGTTCAATCGTTTCATTCCAACATGACCAAGCCTTCTATGCCACAACCATTCCATACTAGATTTACTAAGCAAGCATGATGTCAATTGTGTCTCACTATCATTGAAGTCAACCAAGTATAAGCTACCATGTCTAAATCCTTTGAATATCAAATTTGATCCATCAACACTAATGACTTCAACATCATCACTACTAAAAATGCACTTGAAGCCAAGATCACAAAGTTGTGCCACCGATAAAAGATTGAAATCTAAGCTCTCAACTAGCAACACATTAGATATGCTCATGTCATTTGAGATAGCAATTTTACCAAGCCCCTTAGCCTTGCCTTTCTTGTTGTTGCCGAAAGTGATAGCATCAAAACCACCATTTTGACTTGTATCAATTGATTTGAACATACAAGAATCCCCGGTCATATGTTGAGTGCACCCACTATCAAGCACCCAATGCCTTCCTCCAGCTTTGTAATTGACCTACAAGATAAGATCAATTCTTTTTAGGTACCCAAACTTGTTTGGGTCCTCTAAGGTTAGTGACCAAGCTCTTTAGTACCCAAATGGTTTTCTTCTTTGAGCCCATCCATGGTGCACCAATGAACTTAGCATGAATACCATTTGTACCCTTAGTAAGTATATAGAAGGAATCAAACTAAATTGAGGATACATTAGCATTGAATTTCTTGTTCATGCAATGTTGCTCTATGTGACCAACTTGCTTGCAACTTTTGCAATAGCTACCATTGTTCTTCACAAAACGAGTCTTGTGAGGAGCAAAAGCGGCCTTGCCTTTCTTGGGGTTATAGCCCAATCTCTCTTTATAGAGAGAAGCCCTTTGGCTACCCAAGCACATAAGCAAGCGGTCCTCACCACTATAAGCCTTAGCTAAGGTGTGATTGAGCTCTTTTACCTCCTTCTTGAGATTTTCATTCTCAACTATTAGTGTGGAGTCACAAGTGAAACTGTCACTACTAGATGAGGATGATGTAAATGCGCTACATGAAGGGTTAGTGGGAACAACAACAATAGACTTATAAAAGTATGCATCAATTATATCACATGATATGCCTATGTTGCAAGTTTTAGCTTTCTCAACATTAGTTGGCATGTTTTCACATTTTTCAACTAGAGAGGAATGAGCTTCTTCAAGCTTAGTGTGAGACTTTTGAAGCTTCTTATGGTCTACCTTTAGATTCTCATAAGATGCCCTAAGCTCATCAAGTTATTACATAAGGTTTTTCTTTTCCTTAAGTAAGCCCTTGCACTCCTTTCTAGATTCTTTAAAATGTTAAGTGCAATCTTCTAACATAGTGATTAGTTCATCTTTAGTGAATTCTTCTTCATCACTATCACTATCACTAGCATTATCATGATCACTCTCATCGTCGGATGATACCTTAGCGGCCTTAGCCATGAAGCACGATGGAGTGTCGAAGAGGGAGACCTTCTCTTGGATGGTAATACTAGCATGTCCCTTCTTCTTGCTCTTGTTGTCATCCTCATCATCACTTGAGGAATCATCACTATCCCATGTAGCAATATGAGAATTATTCTTCTTCTTATGAGAGCTCTCCTTCTTTTTTAATTCTTCTTTTGCTTCTTCCTCTCTTTCTTGATAGCATCTTCATCATCACTATCATAAGGACACTTTGCAATGAGATGGTCCTTGCTATGGCATCTAAAGCATCTCATGGTATGCTCATTCTTCTTGGATGAGTTCTTTCTCCTCCTTGCACGATAGCCCTTCTTCTTCATGAATTTGCCAAATTGCTTGACAAAAAGAGTCATCTTCTCATCAATGTCATCACTATCTGAAAGTCATATGTTTGGTGTTGGTAATTAGTGACAATGCCTAAGTACTAATCCTATGTCTAAGTTGTATGTAGCATATGAGGATTAGTACATTCCAAGGTTGGTGGCAAGATAGACATGGTGATCATGATGGCCACACTTGGATTTGGACGCAACCCTACGTGATCAAGGCAAAGGTATATGCTTAAGGGTTGTGTTTTAGTAACCAAGACACCTAGTGGGTGTGGTTACATTATAGGTTAGATAGCCGTACTATAAAGAGGGGAATGACGTGGCTATTGAACTCCTAAGTGCCTCTAGGTGTGCATTTTATAATCATATGTATTTTATAATTGTGAAAATGCTAACACATTCACACATGATGAGATCACTTGGTGGTGTTAGCACGTTTGCGAAGGCGGTGGAGTTTGAGCGGTAGAGAGGGTTTAGGATCCTCTCTCCCTCCCGCCGAGCTTACGAGGCGGGATTCAGACGTTTTCGAGAAGTTGAAATGACTATTTTCCACTATGCCGGAAGTCGGAAAAGAAACGGAGGCGAACGGAGGTCACAGAGGTGATCGGACGCTTAACCGGACGCGGTCTCTGTTTGACCGGACGCGTCCGGTCAGTGTTCAGCATCTGCGCATGTTTCAGTTTGATGATCGGACGCGCAACGCGTCCGGTCATAGTCGATCGGACGTGTCCGGTCGTTCAAGGAGCTTGCTAGACTCTAACCGGACGCTGGCACTGTGGCGTCCGGTCAGTTCTACAGCGCGTCTGGTCACTGTTTTATTGTGCGTTGCTCAGGCTTGACCAGCGCGTTCGGTCAGTCACGGGACCAGCGCATCCGGTCATTCCCAGCGCATCTGGTCCTCGCGTCAAGCGCGTCTGGTCATTGCTTAGCAGCTAGCCGTTATGCGACCGGCGCGTCCGGTCAGTTGGACCAGCGCGTCCGGTCAGCGCGATTTCGGCTATTTCAGTTTCTAACGGCTATATTTGAAGGGGTACGTCTATAAATACTCGTTGGCCGGCTCAAAGCTCTCTCTCTTGAACATTTGACATACTTGTGAGCACCTTGAGCTAAGCAACTCCCCTCCCACTCATCTCTCTTGCTTCTTTGCATATTCGAAGTGAGATTGAGTGATCCAAGTGCATTTGCTTTGTGAGATTGCATCTAGTTGGCACTTGGTGATTGATTTGCTACGGGATTCTTGTTTCTCTTGGTGGTTGCCACCACCTAGACGGCTTGGAGCAGCTTGGAGGCATTAGCAAGAGTTGGTGATTGTTCTTGGCCACCTCCGGTGATTGTGAGGGGTTTGTGCCTACCTCGGCGAAGCGCCAAAGGCAACGTTAGTAAATTGCTCGTGTCATTGCAACCTTTTGCCATTTGGTAGGTTCTTGTGGCGCCTTTTGAGAGGCTCGGTGTGAGACCGATTAGCCACCGAACCACGTGGTGAAGAGGGACACAACGGGGACTAGCGTGTCGGCAAGCACGTGAACCTCGGGATAAATCTTCGTGTCATCACTTTCATATTGTGATTGATTGATCCCGGTGTTCAGTTGTCTTGGTATTCATTGTTGATCATATTGGTTTGCTCAATACTTCTCCCCTCGGTGAAACTCTTCTAACTCAACTCCGCATTACCTTCTTAGTTATCTTTGCTAGCTAGTTAGCTTTGCTAGAGTAGCTCCTTTGTGTAGCTTGCTAGTTGTAGTTGTAGTTACCTTCTCGGTTTGACTTGTGCGGTTGAGTGCAAATATACTAGAATTGTGAATTGGTTAGGTGGCTTGCAAACACCCTGTAGGCTAAGCAAAACTCGTATCTCGCTACTTGTTATATTAATAAACTTGTTTAGCTTATCTTTGTAGAATATTTTAAAAGACTATTCACCCCCCCTCTAGCCATCAAGACCTTTCAAGTGGTATCGGAGCCGTGGTCACCGTTTGTAAGGCTTAACAACCTCGGTGTAAAATGGCTCAAGTTATGTTCAATCATGTTAATGGCAAGCCTCCATTCTTTGATGGCGTCTCTTCCTTTGATCATTGGAAAAGGAAGATGAAGCAATATCTAGGCAATATACATGAGAAGGTTTGGGATGTGACCAAAGAAGGATACATCATTCTTGATGAGGAAAATCTCACTCTCAATGACCGCATCAACAAATAATGCAACACGGCGGCACTTGACACAATCTATCGTGCCATTAATGGCAAAGTATTTGAGCAAATCAAAGATCTTGAAAAGGCAAATGAGCTTTGGATAAGGCTTGAAGAAACATATGAAGGCACTTCAACGGTAAAAAGTGTCAAGCTATATATACTCAAGGACAAGTTCTCCACTTTCAAGATGAAGGATGATGAATCAATCCTGGAGATGTTCTATAGGCTCTAAGTCATTGTCAATGATCTCAAGAGGCTTAGGGAGAAGGTTGAGGACAAGGACTTCTCACACAAGTTCTTGATGTGCTTACCCAAGAAGTTTGCCACCTTAAGAAGAATGATTTTTAGAGAGGGATTGGATAAGGTCAAACCAACCGATGTGCTTGGAGATATCATGACCGATGTCCAATACAATGATGATGAAGATGAGGTAGAAGAGAAGAAGGAGACCAAGGTCAAGCAAGAGAAGCCCATTACATTCAAGGCTTCATCTTCTAAGGGCAAGAGCAAGGTGGAGAGCGATGATGATGATCCATTCGATGATGAGACCATGGCCCTCCTTGTGCACAAGGTGGGGAGATTCATGAAGAAGAAAGGATATGGTGCAAGAAAGAGAAGGGACTTCATGAAGGCAAAGGAGGTGCTTTCCTACAATTGCAATAGCCCCGATCATGTAGTGGCAAAGTGCCCCTATGAAGACAAAAGATATCATGATGGGGACTTGAAGCTCAAGAAGAACAAGAAGGATAAGAAAGAGAATGAGAAGAAAGCAAAGAAGAGCTTCACATTCAATAAGAAGAAAAAGGGTGGTGGTTATGTAGTCACTTGGGATAGTGACAACTCCGATAGTGATGATGATGAAAGCTCTAGTGATGATGAGAGGACCACTCGGTGAGCCATTGCAAACATCGCCTTCTCCAACAAGCCATCCATCTTCAACACTACATCGACATGCCTTATGGCCAAGCCTACCAAGGTAAAATATGATGATAGTGATGATGATTCTTGTGTTAGTGATGGTTGTAGGAGTAATGATGAGGAGGATGAGGACTACTCCAAGGATGATCTATTGGGCATAATAGATCAAATTAGCAAGGGCTACAAGAGGACAACCAAGAAATACAAAATCTTAGAACAAGAGCTCATTGGCAAGAGCAATAAAAATGATGCCTTGATGGAGGAGCTTGTTGCTCTCAGAAAGAGTAAGGAGTGCAAAGGAATTGAACAAGAGCTCAAAGCTCTTAGGAAATCCTTTGATGAGCTAGAGACCTCTCGTGAGTGTCTAAAGGAAGACCACGAGGACCTTGAAGTTGCTCACACTAGGCTTAAGGAAGCCCACTCCACTCTAATTGAGCTCATCAAGGAAAAGGACCTCAAGTTGGAGAAGTTCATGAAGGAAGCTAAGGAAGAGCAAGTGATTGCCACTTGTGATATTGGACTAACGTGTGATATTATTGATGATTCTTTATTTGTTGGTCCTACTAATGCTTCATGTAGCTCATCATCATCCACAACAACCAACTCTACCTCTACTACTAGTGATTCATCGCTTGTGGTTGAGAATGAGACTCTCAAGAGAGAGGTGGATGATCTCACCCACGCATTAGGCAATGCCTGTGGTGGGGATGCCCGCTTGCTAAAATGCTTGGGTAGCCAAAGGTTCTCTCTTAACAAAGAGGGTTTGGGCTATACTCCTAAGAAGGGCAAGGCGGCCTTTGCTACCCCAAAGCCTCGCTTTGTGAAAAGCAATGGTCATTATTGCAATAGATGCAAGCAAGTTGGGCATTTAGAGATTAATTATAATAAAATGAACAAGAACAACAACAAGTTTCATGCTAAAATGGATTGCATTCCTTTTGATTCTTGTTATGTTCTTACCAAGGGTGAGAAGGGTGTGCAAGCTAAGTTTATTGGTACACCAATTGTGGGTCTAAAGAAGAAGGTCATTTGGGTACCAAAGAACTTAGTTACTAACCTCCAAGGACCCAAACAAGTATGGGTACCTAAGAAACATTAATTTGTTTTGTAGGTAAATTACAAGGCCGGAGGAAGGCATTGGGTGCTTGATAGTGGGTGCTCTCAACATATGACCGATGATTCAAGAATGTTCAACTCTCTCAAATCAAATGATAGTGGCATTGATAGTATTATATTTGGTGACAATAGCAAGGGTGATGTAAAGACTCTTGGAAGGATTGCAATCTCAAATGATCATAGCATCTCCAATGTGCTACTAGTTGAAAAGCTCAATTTCAACTTGTTGTCAGTTGCTCAATTGTGTGATCTAGGTTTCAAGTGTATATTTGGTGTTGATGATGTGGAGATAGTTAGTGTTGATGGCTCTAATTTGATCTTCAAAGGCTTTAGATATGAGAATCTATACTTGGTTGATTTCAATGCTAGTGACACTCAACTTTCAACATGCTTGCTCACCAAATCAAGTATGGGTTGGTTATGGCATAGAAGACTTGGTCATGTTGGCATGAAGCAATTGAACAAGTTAGTGAAGCATGACTTAGTTAGAGGCTTGAAGGATGTCACATTTGAGAAGGATAAGCTATGTAGTGCATGTCAAGCCAGAAAGCAAGTGGGCAACACTCATCCATTGAAGAGCATTATGAGTACTTCCAAGGCATTTGAGTTGTTGCACATGGATCTATTTGGGCTAACTACATACACAAGCATTGGTGGCAACAAGTATGGTTTTGTGATTGTGGATGATTTCACGAGATACACATGGGTATTCTTTCTTGTGGACAAGAGTGATGTATTTGACATATTCAAGAAGTTCATCAAGAGAGTGCAAAATGAGTTTGAGACCACAATCAAGAAAGTAAGAAGTGACAATGGAAGTGAGTTTAGAAACACAAGAGTTGATGAGCTATGTGATGAGCTTGGAATCAAACATCAATTCTCAGCCAAGTATACACCTCAATCAAATGGCCTAGTTGAGAGGAAGAATAGAACCTTAATTGATATGGCAAGATCAATGTTGAATGAGTATAATGTGAGTCATTCATTTTGGGCTGAAGCAATCAACACGGCTTGCTTCTATAGCAATCACCTCTATTGCCACAAGTTCCTAGAGAAGACACCATATGAGATATTGAATGGAAGAAAGCCCAACATTGCATACTTTCGGGTATTTGGTTGCAAATGCTACATCTTAAAGAAGGGCACTAGATTGAGCAAGTTTGAGAAGAAATGTGATGAAGGATTCCTACTTGGTTACTCAACTACTAGCAAAGCTTATAGAGTTTGGAATTTGGCTAGTGGACGACTTGAAGAAGTACATGATGTTGAGTTTGATGAAACAAATGGCTCTCAAAATGAAGAAGAAAACTTAGATGATGTGAGAGGAACTCAATTGAGTAATGCTATAAAGGAAATGGATATTGTTGATATTAGGCCAAAGTAAGTGATTGATGTGGATGACAACAAAGATCAAGTGCTCCAAAGTCCAATTACACAAGCTAGTGGTTCTCTAATGCAAAATCAAGCTAGTACATCATCTCAAGTGCAACAAGACCAACAAGTGGCTAGTTCATCATCTCCAACTTATGATCAACATCAACATCCAAGCAATCAAGTCCAAGTGCTTCAACCAACTAACATTGCAAGAGACCATCCATTGGATTCCATTATTGGTGACATACAAAGGGGAGTTCAAACTAGATCAAGATTAGCATCATTTTGTGCTCACTCTTCTTTTGTGTCAATGGAAGAACCTAAGGACATTGATAAGGCATTAAAAGATCCGGATTGGGTAAATGCAATGCATGAAGAGCTCAACAACTTCAAGAGAAATAAAGTATGAGAACTAGTTGAGAGGCCTAAGGATCATAATGTCATTGGAACAAGATGGATCTTTCGCAATAAGCAAGATCAAGATGGAATAGTAGTAAGGAACAAAGCAAGACTAGTGGCTCAAGGTTACACACAAATAGAGGGTCTTGACTTTGGTGAAACTTATGCCCCGGTTGCAAGATTGGAAGCAATTAGGATCTTACTTGCCTATGCTTATGCTCATAATATCAAGCTATATCAAATGGATGTGAAGAGTGCATTTCTCAATGGGTACATTCAAGAGGAGGTGTATATGGAGCAACCTCCCGGTTTTGAAGATGACAAGAAACCCAATAATGTCTACAAATTGAGAAAAGCTTTGTATGGTTGAAGCAAGCACATAGAGCATGGTATGAAAGATTAAGTGACTTCTTGCTATCCAAAGGATTTGTCATGGGAAAAGTTGATACAACACTATTCACCAAGAAGATTGGGAAATACTTGTTTGTGTTGCAAATATATGTTGATGATATCATATTCGGTTCAACCAATCAAGATTATTGTGATGAGTTTGGGAAAATGATGGCAAAGGAATTTTAAATGTCAATGATTAGTGAACTTAGTTTCTTTCTTGGACTTTAAATCAAACAAATAAAAGAAGGTATATTTGTGAGCCAAACTAAGTACATCAAAGATATGCTCAATAAGTTTGGCATGGAAGATGCAAAGAGTATTACAACCCCAATGGGCACTAGTGAAAGTTTAGATAGTGACAAGAGTGGCAACATGGTGGATCAAAAGCTATATAGATCGATGATTGGTAGTCTACTCTATGTGACGGCATCAAGGCCCGATGTAATGTTTAGTGTATGCATGTGTGCAAGATTTCAAGCCTTACCAAGAAAAAGTCATTTGAAGGCAACAAAGAGAATATTGAGGTACTTAAAGCATACACAAGATGTTGGATTATGGTATCCTAAAGGTGCAAGCTTTGAGCTAGTTGGATATTCAGATTCCGACTATGCCGGTGACAAAGTGGAGAGAAAGAGCACTTCCGGGACTTATCAATTGTTAGGAAGATCACTTGTCTCATGGTTATCTAAGAAGCAAAATAGTATTGCATTATCTACCGTCGAAGCTGAATACATCGCCGCGGGTAGTTGTTGTGCACAAATCTTGTGGATGAAGGCAACATTGAAGGATTTTGGAATCAATTTCAAGAATGTGCCATTGCTATGTGACAATGAAAGTGTCGTGAAGCTAACCAACAATCCGGTTCAACATCAAAGAACAAAGTATATTGATGTTCACCATCACTTTATTAGAGATCATCAACAAAAGGGTGACATTGCTATTGAGAGTGTGGGCACCGAAGATCAATTAGCCGATCTATTCACCAAGCCACTTGATGAGAAGAGATTTCACAAGCTAAAGAATGAGTTGAACATACTTGACTTCTCCAACATGAGTTGATGCACCCCATATATGACATGCCTCTCCTTCGAGCCCCAAGGTACAATTGGTTGACATGTCATACATTCTATGCTAAGGACTTGTTTAGTGCATCTAGTCATAATTAACATGTTCTAGGCTCTTTCATGAAAATCAAATGAATTTGAAGTTTATATGGTGCCACTATTGTTTCCATGACTTGTATGATCTAGTGGTAGCATATAACTTGTTTAAGTAGCTTGTGATCCTAAGTGTTTAATCTAAAAAACTTGTCTAAATATTTGCTTCAACATGGTGCATGATAACCCTTCTAGTGAGGTGTGAAGAAGCTTGCCCTTGGATCAAACATAAGCATTTTATTTATGCAAGCAATCTAGGTTGAATCACAAACTTGATCCTCACCCCATAATTCAACATGATAATCTATCTAAAATTGGTCCCTTGTGGTCATTGGTGCCAAAGGGGGAGAAAATATTGTTCACAAAGATAGAACTCAAAGGGGGAGAAGCACAAAGGGGGAGAAAATTATTGTTCAAGGGTGAGAAAACCTAAAGGGGAGAATTGATAAAAGAAGGGGATCATCTAAAATTTTGAGCACACAAGTAGGGAGAGCAAGCTCTTAAATATGAATGTTGCATTTCCATGTGCACTTCATATGTATGATGCATAGTTATGCATTTCTTTTTCTTCGATACTTTGCTTGTGTGGTGACTTGCTAGTATAATTTGAATGGTGTATTGAGGTACTAGCATGAATAGGAAGTAGTTAGATTTTTCTTGCTTTATGTTTTTCAAAGTGGTACTAGAGCGTTGCTTATAATGTTGATCTCATGAGGTTTCTAGTTATGTTTGTGTTTTTCCAAGTGGTATCTAACTACGCAAGGTGCTAAGATGGTGTTTATCGCTACTCCGATGGTATCACGCTTCAAAGGTCTATAATCTTAAACACTTAGCACCTATTGGTAGTCAATGCTCCTAATCTTTCCTATCTAACATGTATGCTTCCAAAATCCAAACATATAGCATACATGTAGGGGGAGCCATTGCTATCAATTTGAATTCATGATCACATGTCCATAATTCTTACACATGGTAATATACTTGGACAATGTGACATGGGTTCAATCAAAATTTTCTTATAACATCTTTGTGAAAGGGTTGTCACCAATTACCAACAAGGGGGAGATTGAAAGTCCTATGTTTGGTGTTGGTAATTAGTGACAATGCCTAAGTGCTAATCTTATGCCTAAGTTGTATGTAGCATATGAGGATTAGTACATTCCAAGGTTGGTGGCAAGATGGACATGGTGATCATGATAGCCACACTTGGATTTGGATGCACCCTATGTGATCAAGGCAAAGGTATATGCTTAAGGGTTATGTTTTAGTAACCAAGACACCTAGTGGGTGTGGTTACATTATAGGTTAGATAGCCATACTATAAAGAGGGGAATGACACGGCTATTGAACTCCTAAGTGCCTCTAGGTGTGCATTTTATAATCATATGCATTTGGATAGAACTAATATCACCTTGAAAAATGATTGTGAAAATGCTAACACATTCACACATGACGAGATCACTTGGTGGTGTTAGCACGTTTGCGAAGGCGGTGGAGTTTGAGCGGTAGAGAGGGTTTGGGATCCTCTCTCCCTCCCGTCAAGCTTGCGAGGCGGGATTCAGACGTTTTCGAGAAGTTGAAATGACTATTTTCCACTATGTCGGAAGTCGGAAAAGAAACAGAGGCGAACGAAGGTCACAGAGGTGATCGGACGCTGAACCGGACGCGGTCTTTGTTTGACCGGACACGTCCGGTCAGTGTTCAGCATCTGCGCGTGTTTCAGTTTGATGATCGGACGCGCAGCGCATCCGGTCATAGTCGATCGGACGCGTCCGGTCGTTCAGGGAGCTTACTAGACTCTAACCGGACGCTGGCACTGTGGCGTCCGGTCAGTTCTACAGTGCGTCCGGTCACTGTTTTATTGTGCGCTACTTAGGCTTGACCAGCGCGTCCGGTCAATCATGGGACCAGCGCGTCCGGTCGTTCCCAGCGCGTCCGATCCTCGCGTTAAGCGCGTCCGGTCGTTGCTTAGCAGCTAGCCGTTATGCGACCGGCGCGTCCGGTCAGTTGGACCAGCGCGTCCGGTCAGCGTGATTTCGGCTGTTTTAGTTTCTAACGGCTATATTCGAAGGGGTACGTCTATAAATACTCGTTGGCCGGCTCAAAGCTCTCTCTCTTGAACATTTGACATACTTGTGAGCACCTTGAGCTAAGCAACTCCCCTCCCACTCATCTCTCTTGCTTCTTTGCATATTCGAAGTGAGATTGAGTGATCCAAGTGCATTTGCTTTGTGAGATTGCATCTAGTTGGCACTTGGTGATTGATTTGCTACGGGATTCTTGTTTCTCTTGGTGGTTGCCACCACCTAGATGGCTTGGAGTAGCTTGGAGGCATTGGCAAGAGTTGGTGATTGTTCTTGGCCACCTCCGGTGATTGTGAGGGGTTTGTGCCTACCTCGGCGAAGCGCCAAAGGCAACGTTAGTAAATTGCTCGTGTCATTGCAACCTTTTGCCATTTGGTAGGTTCTTGTGGCACCTTTTGAAAGGCTCGGTGTGAGACAGATTAGCCACCGAACCACGTGGTGAAGAGGGACACAACGTGGACTAGCGTGCCGGCAAGCACGTGAACCTCGGGATAAATCTTCTTGTCATCACTTTCATATTGTGATTGATTGATCTCGGTGTTCGGTTGTCTTGGTATTCATTGTTGATCATATTGGTTGGCTCAATACTTCGCCCCTCGGTGAAACTCTTCTAACTCAACTCCGCATTACCTTCTTAGTTATCTTTGCTAGCTAGCTAGCTTTGCTAGAGTAGTTCCTTTGTGTAGCTTGCTAGTTGTAGTTGTAGTTACCTTCTCGGTTTGACTTGTGCGGTTGAGTGCAAATATACTAGAATTGTGAATTGGTTAGGCGGCTTGCAAACACCCCGTAGGCTAAGCAAAACTCGTATCTCGCTACTTGTTATATTGATAAACTTGTTTAGCTTGTCTTTGTAGAATATTTTAAAAGGCTATTCACCCCCCCTCTAGCCATCAAGACCTTTCACTATCACAAGAGCTTGAGTCTTCATCACTTGATGATTCAATCTTGGACTTGCCCTTGGATGTGGTGGCTTTGAATGCCACACTCTTCTTCTTTTCATCATCTTTCTTCTCATTTTCCTTCTTCTTCTTCTTGACCAACTCATCCTTCTCATCATCTTCTCTATATGAATCATATGTCATCACTTCTTGAAATACTTGTTAAGGAGTTGAATCCTTCAATGTAGTCCTCACTAGCACGGTGATCAATATATCAAACCTCTTAGGCAAGCTTCTCAAGAACTTCATAGAGAATTGGTTCTCCTTGACCTCCTCACCAAGTGTCTTGAGCTCATTGACAATGACTTGCAACCAATAAAACATTTCCGGTACACTCTCATCTTCTTGCATCTTGAAGCTAGAAAACTTTTCTGGCAAGATATATGCTTTAGCGGTCTTTGTGCCTTTGGTGCCCTCAAATGTTTCTTCTAGCTTGGCCCAAGCATCATGTGCAACTTCTATGTTCTTCACTTGCTCAAATGTCTTGCCATCTAATGCCTCATGAAGAGCACTAATAGCAATGTCATTGCATTGGAGCTTCTTCTCTTCCACCGGTGTAGGTGCTTCCGGATTAGCAACCTCAAATTTTGTTTCGGTGACCTTCCATACTTCTCTATTGATTGACTTGAGGTGTGCGGTCATCTTAACCTTCCAATATGCATAATTTGTGCCATCAAAGTAAGGTGCATTCTTAGTGTTGTTGATGTGCAAGCTTAATTGAGCCATTTCTTTTTCACCATAGGTTGTTAAGCCTCAAATAAACGGTGTCTCGGCTCTGATACCACTTGTAAGGTCCAAATGGATAGAGGGGGGTGAATAGCCTATTTAAAAATCTACAAGCTTCACTAAACAACCACGTTAGTATAAAACATGGCTAAGCTAATTCTAGCACTAGCTCAACTATACTATGCAAGCCACCTATACAATTTTAGTGAAGCAAGGCAATGATCTCTAATACACACCAACAAGACTAAGTCATTAAGCTACTTACTCCTATGTGAAAAAGGCTACAATAAGCAAACTACACTAGGACTAATACAAGAAAGTAAAGAGCAAGTGACTTGATTCTTATACCAACGATGTAGAGAAGTAATGCACTCGAAGAATCAATCACAATGAGCAACCACAAGAGAAATCCTCGGCAAAAGGATAACACAAGATTTTTACCGAGATTCACTTGCTTCCCGGCAAGCTACTCCTCGTTGTGGCGATGCACCCACTTGTCGGTTCGTGAGCTAATCGACTATCAAAAGTCAAGCCCTCGACGGGCGCCGCAGAACCGCACACAAGATGGTGATCCTCCAAGCCACGAGCTCCACTAGAGTATCCAATTTGCGAACTCCCATGGGGAAGGATCAAGAACCCCTTACAATACTTGGTGAGGGCTCCAACAATCTCCAATTGTGAGCTCAATCACCTTCGTTGCTCCAAGCCGTCTACCGTGTCGGGAAACATGGAAGAGTAACAAAGAAATCCACAGCAACTCGAACATCAAGTGCCTCTAGAATGCAACTCTCAAGCAATGCACTTGAATCTCACTCAATCTCACTCAAGATGTGCAACTAAGCAAAGATATGAGTGGAGGGGTTGTTCTCTAGCTCAAAGGATGTCTCAAGGTTTCAAAATGTGCAAGAGTTCCCTTCAACCCCCGGCCAACTTCTATTTATAGCGAAGGGGTATGCATCTAGCCATTATCGGATGACGCAGTGAAAAACATGATGACCGGATGCACCGGTCAAGGTGACCGGACATGTCCGGTCACTACAGGACAAACAGTAACCACGCGCGTCAAAGAGAGCCGTTACAGTGATCGAACGCGCTCCAGCGTTTGACCGGACGCGCTGCATCCGGTGTCCGGTCGGAGTCTAGAGAGCTCCTCGTGTGATCGGACGCGTCCAGTCACACGTGACCGGACGCATTGCACCCGGTGTCCGATCAGAGTCCAGTAAGGGTCTACTCATGACCGGACGCGATCGGTCGAACGTGACCGGACGTGCCACCGTGTCCGATCGACCACGCAAACTATAAACCATCTGAGCGCCTGACCAAACGCGTCGGTCCCGCAAGTGATCAAACATGCTGGTGCAAAACCCTAGCCCACGTGCCTCTGCAACAGCTGCTACTGACCGGACGCGTCCGGTTAAGCCGAGACCGTGTCCGGTTCAGCGTCCGGTTGGAGTTTTTCAGAGATAAACACTCCGGACTTTCGCCACCTTTTCTCACCTCCGGCGCAATGGAAAATAGGCATTTCATTTCCTCGAAAACGCCTGAATCCCACGCTCACAAAAGAAAAAAAACCCTATGGTTATACCTTTGCCTTGCACTCTTAGATCCTTCTCCTTCACTTGATCATCATGTCCATCATATTATGTGCATCTCCACCATGATCGTCATTTCATGTCCATGCACCATTTCTTTGTGATCTTGTGGCCATCATTTTATGCCTCATACACCTTCATCACATGTGTTGCTTATGCCTAACTCAAAACACTTAACACATGACATTAGCAACTTGGTGTCATTAATTACCAAAACCAAACTTGGGCTTTCAGTATCGCTCGCTTGCATTTCGTAGCCGCAACCAAGCGTTGGTATAGCTCTATCGAGTCCCAAATCTAGGGGTGTAGTTGAGAAACCTTCTCTGCTCTGGTGATGGAAAGGTTTATGAAAGACCACCATGAACTCCTATTGTGTCAGTTGTTTCAAATCCGCCAAAGGGGCACTATAGATGAGTACATTGAGCAATTCTCAGCTATAGTTGATCAGTTGGGCGCATACCATCGCACCACTGATCCCCTTTTCTTTACCATGCATTTCATAGATGGCTTGAAAGATATATTCGTGCTGTTGTTTCCCTCCATCATCCACAAAACTGGGATACTGCTTGTGTTCTTGCTAAATTGCAGGAGGAACTGTCGGCACCACGGAAGCCGGAGGTGCGGAAATGGGATGTATCTTCTGGAACCAAGCCATTTGCTCGCACGACTCTGTCCTTGCCACCGCCACCACTACGTCCTGACAAGCCGGTGGTGCCAGGGGAGATCAAGATAGCGCATGACGCCGGGCGCTCTCTTTCTGCTAATGAACGATGGGCAGCACTTCGCTCCACTCGTCGGGCTCAAGGTATGTGCATCCATTGCGGCGCTAAATGGTCTCGTGATCACCGATGTGCCAAGGTCACTGCTCTGGATGAATTGTTGGTATTATTCTCTCCTAAAGATTCTATTGAGGAGCCGATCATTGAAGAGTTACCTGCATAAGCTGAGATTCAGATGTTATTGTCTGTCGCTGCACTATAAGGTGAATCTGCACCTCGTACCATGAAAATTGATGGCCAGCTCGGTGACACTTCAATCTATATATTGTTGGACTCGGGTAGTACCCATACTTTCATCAGCACCTCGGTGGCCTCACTTTCTTCAGATATCCAACCACTGATTCCTCCTGTCCAAGTTAAGGTTGCCAACGGCCAAGTATTGACCTATGATCAGTATATACCTGCTACCAAGTGGTCTATTCAGGGGTTGGAATTTTAGTTAGATCTAAAGGTTCTTCCACTTTCTTCATATGACATGATACGCAGGGTCGACTGGCCCGCACTTCACAGTCCGATGAAGATCCACTGGGCTCAACAGTGGCTGCCAATTCCATATCACCAGAAAACAGTTTAGTTACAAGGAATTCTTTCGTCCCTGCCGGTGGGTACAGTCATTCAGCTCAATCAGTTGCATTCTGTTGATAGTCCTGCCATAGAGACGTCTATGGAATGGCCACCAAAGATTCAAGAGCTCATTCAATACTATTGAAAGCCCTAGTTTGGTTTTGGATATTTGATGAAACCCTAGTACTAATCACATGTGCCTAAGTGTGCATAGCAAAGGTGATTAGTACACTCCAAGTGTAGGTGGCCAAGTGCTCTTGATGGTGATCATGAAGTGGAGCCTAACTTGGAGATGAAGATGAGGTGATCAAGCAACCCTATGGATCTCAAGGCAAAGGTATAAGCTAGGGGTTTGCTTTCGATGATCAAGACACCATAGAGGGTGTGATCACATTTAGGATCGGTAGTTGTACTATAAAGAGGGGAATTTCTATGGCTATTGATCACTTAAGTGCCACCAGATGAGGATTCATTTGCATATGCATTTAGATCTAGTGGAGAGCTAACCTAACTCCTTCAAAATGATTGCGGAAAATGTTAACACACATGCACATGGTGATGTACACTTGGTGGTGTTAGCACATTTGCGAAGGAGATGGAGTTTGAGAGGTAGAGATGGGGTTGGGACCGAACGCGATAGTGAAATGCCCATTTTCCACTGACTGGACGCTGGCCTCAGGGTGACCGGATGCCCCTGGCGCATTCGGTTAGTTCAGGCAGAGATGCGCGCGAGCTGAGCGACTGGACGCTGGGATGTGTTGAGACCAGACGCACAAGGCCTGTGTCCGGTCGGCTATGACGTATGGTGACATCAGCTTTAAGCAGTAGCATGGCCTAACCAGACGTAGCTATGCGTCAGGTCAAGGGCGACCAGACGTGTCCGGTCACGATTTGTGCGTTCTGGTTGCTCTCTGTACTCGATCGAACGCCATGTTGTGGCGGGTCCGGTCACGGTATTGATGACGCGCTGACTAACTCATGACCGTTGGAAATTGACGTTCGATATCTAAATAGGGACGCGTGGCAGGCATTGGTTCGCTTGGACAGTAGCGACCAGACGCTGGGGCTGCGTCCGATCGATCTGACCGGCGCGTCCGGTCAGTACATAGAGTACCTCTTTGTGTTTGTAACGGCTCTATCTTTCGAGGGGGATTATAAATACTTGTTGGCTGGCTCAAGGGCAACTCTCTTGGACATTTTGACATCCTAACATCCTCTTGAGTTGAGCATACTCCCTCCCACTCATCTCTCTTGCTTGGTTGCTAATCCAAAGTGAGATTGAGTGATCCAAGTGCATTGTGCTTGTGAGTTTGCATCTTAGTGACACTTGGGTGATATTTGGCTGCGGGATTCTTGTTACTTGGTGGTTGTCACCACCTAGATGGCTTGGAGATAGCGGAGGAGTTGTGGCAAGAGTAGTGCTTGTTTTTTGCCACCTCCCGATGATTTGTGAGGGGTGTTGTGCCTTCTCCGGCGGAGCGCCAAAGGCAACTCTAGTAAATTGCTCGTGTCATTGAGCTACCTCACTTGCGGTAGGTTCTTGCGGTGCTCTTAGAGAGCTTGGCTTTGGATTGCCAATTAGTCGTCAAACCACAAGGTGTAGGTCGACACAACGCGGACTAGTGTGTTGGCAAGCACGTGAACCTCAGGAGAAAAATTATGTGTCCCCATTATGATTGATTCGTTGGATTTCTCCCGGTGATTGGTATTCACCCTACTGTGATTGGTTCATTCCTTGTCGCAGTGGTATAAAGATAACATCCCCTCCATTTACATTCTGCAAACTAGTTGTAACCAGCTCTTTAGTGTAACTAGCTTTTGAGAGCTCATAGTGACTTAGCCATTGATTGTTATATTAATTATAGTTACTAGAATTGTTGGATAGGTGTCTTTCAACCCTTGTAAAGCTAGAGTAAAATTACATTTCATCATTTGTTATACTAACCTTTTGCTCTAGTGAGTTTGTAGAATTTTTAATAGGCTATTCACCCCCCCTCTAACCATATTAGGACCTTTCAACTATGCTGTCTTGTTTGAGCAACCCTCCCAACTGCCATCATCTTGCCGTTGTGATCACGCCATACCCCTGATTCCTAGTGCTGGGCCTATTTTTTTCCAGACCATATTGAGTTGCATCGGCAGTCAAGGATGAAATTGAAAAACAAGTCCACGAGATGCTTGCTCAAGGGCTCATTCAGAAGAGTTCAAGTCCATATCCTTCCCTAGTACTGTTGGTCAGGAAGAAAGACAATACATGGAGATTCCATGTGGACTACCGCCAGTTAAATGTCATCACTATAAAAAGTAAATATCCAGTACCCCTTATTGATGAGTTGCTCGATGAATTGGGACAGGCCTCTTGGTTTACTAAATTGGATCTACAATCTAGCTTTCATCAAATTCTATTATAGCCTGGTGAAGAATTTAAAATGGCTTTTTAAACTCACTTCGGGCAATTTGAGTTTGTTGTCATGCCTTTCGGGTTGACTGGAGCCCCAAGTACATTTCAAGAGGCTATGAATTCAACTCTCGCCTCGCTGCTTCAGAAATTTGTGTTGGTGTTCTTTGATGATATTTTGATATATAGTTGTTCCTATGAGGACCATCTGGCACATGTTCAGCAAGTCTTTGAGCTCCTTCAAGTACATCAGTGGAAATTAAAGTTGTCCAAGTGTGCTTTCGCTTAGCGCAGCATCAGCTATTTGGGCCACATCATCACGTGTACTGGTGTCGCTACTAACCCTAAAAAGATCACTACTGTTACTAGCTGGCCTTCGTCCTCTTCTGTCCATGATATACACAGTTTTTTGGGGGCTTGCTGGCTACTACCAGAAGTTTGTCCGTCATTTTGATCTTCTAGCCAAGCCACCGACGGAGTTACTAAGAAAAAACACGGTATTTTACTCGACTTCGGTTCATGAACAGTCATTTCAGGCTTTGAAACACGCATTAGTGTCAGCCCCTATGCTAGCTTAGCCAAACTTTGCTCGACCTTTCTGTATTTAGACGGACGCAAGTGCAGTGGGTATCGGTGCTGTTCTCACTTAGGATGGACACCCCCTTGCTTATATTAGCCGAGCCGTGGGGCCTAAGTCTAAAGGATTAAGTACCTATGAGAAGGAGTACATGGCTGTTCTCATGGCGGTTCAACAATGGCACAAGTACCTCTAGTTTGCTGAATTCACAATTTTCACAGATCAACAAAGCTTGGTTCAACTAATTGGTCAACGTCTTCACACTCTATGGCAACAAAAGTTGTTCACCAAGCTCTTGGGGTTGCAATATTGTATTGTGTACAAACCTGGGAATTCTAATAAGGCCGCCGATGCATTATCACGTAATTCAGCTCCAGTCTCCTCTTGTGATGCTATCTCTACGGTGACCCCATGGTGGATTCAGGAGGTGTTGGACAGTTATACCAATGATGAGTTTGTTGTAACACCCTAGATGTTAAGCGTGCATTAGCATTTGCAAATCATTAGCATAATCATCATTTTGCATTCATAAGCATTACATGAAATGTAGAAGCTTGAAACATATGAAACATGTGCATGAAACATAGATGTTGTGTTGCCTGTTTTTCACTAGATTAAGGGTAGATTGATGCTTGTTATGCTTGGTAAATGTTTGTTTGAGTGATTAGATAACTTATAAATGCTTAACAAACATTTTAGAGCAAGTTTTGTATTCAAAGTTTTCTCAAATTTTGCTTTTAAAAATAATTTAGAAAAATAGAGTTTTGATTCAAAATGGACTTTAAATCCCTATTTCAAAATCTAGTTGGAATTTCAAAATGTACCCTAAAGCAATGTTGTAGAGAATCAAATTCTGAGAAACTTTTATTTTTGCACCAAACCCTAGAAATGAGTTTTTATTTTTGCACCAAACCCTAGAAATGAGTTTTTCTTGCTCAAAAAGGAATTTTGGGGTTGTTTGTTTGAAAAAGAAAAGAAAAGGCATTTTATTTTTGGAATTTGGGCCACGCCTTCTTTTCTGGCCCAGTTGGCCAAGCTGGCCCGGCCCGCTCACCCCACGCTCACCCCCGCCCACACGCGCGTGCCCGCGTTCCGACCGGCCGCAGCCCACGCCCACCGCGTGGCGGACCGTCGCCGGCGTCGACCGCCCGGTGGCACGTCATGGCCCCCGCAGCCCGCGCTCGCCTTCACCCACGCACCAGCTTGCTCTACCTCACTCGCCCACTCCTCCTCCCTCTCTTCCTCACCTTGCACTCGCCTCGTAGCAGCAACGGCGGAGCCGCGCGGCCGCCACGCCATTGCCGGCTGCAGAGCTCGCCACCACGCAACACCGTCGCTCCTGCTTGCGGTCGACGCTCCGCAACAGCCGTCCACTCCGTCTCACCACACCGCCCGCACGTGCCTTCGCCCGAGGTAAAGGCCGCGGCGGCCCGTTTTTCTTCCCGCCACGGCCGGAGCTCCGGCGAGCTCCCGGTCCATGTCACCGGCCCTCTCTCCGCTCCTTCTTTTCCCTCTTTCCACGCGCGTTGGTTTCGCCTTGCACTCGTGGAGCCCGCACGTCGCCTCTCGCACCTCGCTGTGGTCATATTTTGCCGCCCGACGGTGAGCAGAGCTGCCGCTCCGCCTTGCACGCCGGCGAGCACTTGCCTGTGCTTCTCCGGTGCCATCTTCTAGCCGTCCGGAATCACGTTAACGAGAGGAGGCCGAGGGTGGTGGTCTTGCCGCTGGTGACCTCGTCGCCGGCGAGTTCCCGTCCAGTCAAAACCCCCACGCTTGGGTTGACCACGGGTCCCGCCTGTCCGTTCCTCTGTGTGAAGCTAGGGTGAAGGAGTGGGGTGTGCGTAGCGTTTTGGTTCGGGGGAATTTCAAAATAAAAGGAAAATGATTTTTCCAGATTTGTTTTAAAGCTTGAAAATGTATAACTTGAGTTATATGGCTCCAAATTAGATGAAACAAATTTTGATGTGCTCCTTAGGAATAGATCTACTGTATAAAATAGTGCATGTCAAATTTGTGATACTTTTATGTGTAACTTTATTTAATTCTTATAAATGTTGTTTTCTTGGAAAATGCATAATAAATGAAATATAGGTCAGAAAAATGTGAAACTTGTTTTGTTGATCTAGTCATGTGATGCACATTTTATGAAAAATATATGTCATGCATGTTCTATAGAAAAATATAGCTATCTATTTTTGGTGCATTTATTTGCCATTTCTTGTAAAATTGCTAGAGCCAAAAATATGAATAAAACATATATGTGAAACTTTTTGTACAGTGTTTGTAGACTATGTAGATCATGGGAAAAATACTAAATCTGTTGTTTGATACTTTTCATAGTACAAAGTATTTTCATGCTCATTTATCCACCATAGCTTGTTATTTTTGTGTAGGCTGTTCTGCTTATCCAAATACAATAAAAATTTTATGATAAGCTACTTATGGTATGATAAAGCTACTGTAATTTTATTAGATTTTTATGAGCACCAGAAATACATGTTGATGCTGTAGCCCTAGATTAAATTGAAATAAAAATAGAATTCTTATTGCATGATTAGTTTGTTTAGTACCCTTTGGTGTATCTTTGAAGTATTTTTGACTTGCTGGTATGACTTAGCATGTTGGTATAGTTGTGGTGATGAAGTGTAGTAGCAATTGTGTGATGGCTATATGGTAATTAGCGATAATTAGTAGTAGTTAGTAGTAGAAGAGAATGCAGTAGATGACATGTACTTGTGGTACATGTTCTTGGATAATGTTGACTACCTAGTAGAAAAAGTTTTACCTCTATTCTATCCAATGAAGCTAAGCGTGTTCATCTACATTGCATGCAATCACGATCATCATATGACATCGCATCTGATGCACCACTTGCATAATTACTTATACAATTGCATCATACAGGATCGTAGGAGGAAGTACAAGTAGCAGTACAAGAGGAGCAGGCCGGGGCCGACCCACAGGAAATCCAGGCACAAAAGGTGCCAGAGGTAGAGGAGCAAGGAGAGGACCTGCCCGAGTGCGTGGACCATCAACCTAGTTCTTTTGAGCGAGGCAAGCCCCAGAGCATTCTAAGTCTCCTACTTTATAAAAGCAATCTTTTATATATAAGTTTTATATATTGTTGCATTAAGTCATAGGAGTTGAGTGAAACAGTTGATGCATTTATTACGATCCTTGCCTACCTTGTTATATTCTCACCTTGTTAGGTTTAGGGTCGAATAACTGCTTAGACCTGCTTAGACCAGTAGTGATCGGTGATTTCCTGTCACCTACAAGTATAGGTGATTACTAAAATACTTTAGCTTTGGAATGGAGGATATCCTAGAAATAACCATGTGTTGATGGATAATTGAAGACCAGACGGAATAGTTAGAGGTAGCCAGACAGGGTTCTAGGATGTTCGTAGTTTTCCATCTGTGTCAGTTAAGGACCGATCGTTGCTCGTCCCTCTTGTCATATTGAACGCATGCCTTACATTTAGCTGGCCGAATAAATTACCTTTCAACTGTGAAGCTAGTGGCATTATTTGGGTCGGGATCTACATGGGTACGCGTATTGGTGCTGAAGGGGTATGATAGGGGCTTGAAGAGTGAGCCCAAGGGAAGGCAAGGCCTAATTCCTGGCAGTCGGGTGGTCCCTATGTACTGCGGCCCCAGTTTGTCCCGTGACGTTTACCTGGATAGTGTCATTGGTGATCTGTAGCTCACTTGATCGGTGAGTGTGGTTTGTGTGAGGAATAAATCACCAGTTGGTTAGGAATCAATTTGAATCGCCATCGCTCCTGAATAGTGAGTACTTGACTCGAGTTACGACATCGTAGTAATAATGATGGAACACAGATGGTTATATGGATGATATTGGAAATGCTGAATCTAAGTTGGTAACTGGATGTAAATGGTTAATCAAGTGATTGCTATAGCATAGGTGCTTACCTAAATTGATAGGTTATAATAAAGATGATGCAAAGTACTTCAAAGGTTCATTATGTTCTCTTTCGCAAATGAGTCAGCTAGTCCATTACAAGAAAGTCTTGCATACTCCTTGGTGTCACTTTATTTTAGTTTAAGATGAGTAAGTCTAGTTGAGTACTTTCTCGTACTCAGGACATTGTTCTCATTGTTGTTGCAGATGGTCAGATGTACTACGGTTATTGCATCAACTGCCTGTACCCTGCGATAGGCGACAACTAGGACTAAGGGCATGGTCGTTCCGCATGTCTTATCTGATGCTTTTGGTGGACATGACTATCTCCTGGCACTATATCTGAACTAAATGCGTGTGTGTGATTTTGAAACTATTTGTTTCTGCTACCTTATTCTAAACTTGGTTTGTAATAACTTTATGTTTAAACTCTGATGTATCTCAGTATTGTTGCGAACTTTATGTAATATGTGACTGTAGCTGCTAAACTTGTACGATCTTGGTTTGTATGTTGGTTGGTTTAAAATCCTTCGTGGTTTCACGGACTACCGGGTTATACGGGCTTAAGTTTGCTAAATTATCTGCTTCGGCAGGTGATTTTCTTACTTAATTTCGTATAATTGGTCGATTTTGTTACATTTGCTCAGGCAATGATTGTCAAATTATGTATTGACCCACAATCAGTGACCAATATGTCTCTGCGACATGGTATCCTGTGATATCACAACTAGATTTTGGTTGGTGCTAACAAGGATCTCCATCAGAAGCTGCTATATGCCTTTCACTCCAGTGCCCTCGGCGGTCATTCTGAGTTTCTAGCAACGTATACACGAATGAAACAAATATTTGCATGGAAAGGGATGAAGTCTGCTGTACGTGAGTTTGTCGGTGGTTGTATGACTTGCCAGCGTGCGAAGCCTAACCGTGCACGCCTACCCGGCTTACTCCAGCCTTAGCCGGTTCCCACTACAGCATGGCAAATCATCTCACTTGATTTTGTCGAAGGACTACCTCGTTCTCAGAATGTTTAATGTATTCTGGTGGTGATTGACTCCTTCACCAAATATGCCCACTTCTTGGCGCTGTCCCACCCCTTCACTGCTGCGGGCGTCGCCAACCTATTCCTCAACCACATATACAAGCTTCATGGTCTGCCCACTGCCATAGTCTCAGACAGGGATCACATATTCACAGGTAAGTTTTGGTCTGGACTCTTCCGCTTAGCTGATGTGAAACTGCAGATGAGTTCTAGCTACCACCCCCAGTCCGATGGATAGATTGAGCAACTGAACCAGTCCATGGAAACCTTTCTCTATTGTTTCGTTAATGCTTGTCCATCCAAATGGTCCAGCTGGCTTTCACTGGCGGAAGTCTGGTATAATTCGACTCATCGTTCTGCCCTGGGGCGTTCACCATTTAAAGCCTTATATGGGTATGTGCCTCGTCACTTTGGAATATCAGTTGTGGATTCTGTGACTGTGCCTGAGTTATCGGATTGGCTCCATGACCGTCAAGTGATGACTGATCTTATACATCAACATCTATCCCGTGCAAAGGAACGTATGAAACGCCAGGCTAATAAAGAAAGGTCTGAGCGACATTTCCAGGTGGGCGATTTGGTGTTTGTGAAGCTTCAGCCATATGTTCAGACTACTCTTGCTCATTGAGCTCACCAGAAATAGGCGTTCAAGTACTTCGGACCCTTCACAGTGATTGCTCGAGTGGGCTCAGTAGCTTATACATTGGAGTTACCAACTTCTTCTGCAGTACACCTAACATTCCCATGTTTCACAACTCAAGAAGGCCATTCTTCTTGATACTCCTGTTTCTACCTTATTTCCTTCTGACATTGAGCTGCCACGTGTTCCTGTTGCTATACTACAGAGAAGACCACCACCGCCTGGTGATGTCCGAGGTGAGCAAGTGCTGGTGCAATGGTCCGGTTGGCCAAAGGAGCTGGTAACATGGGAGTCCTTTGAAGCCCTTCATCAAGCTTTTCCATGGGCACCTGCTTGGGGTCAAGCAGGTACTCAAGCCCCGGGGATTGTCAACACCTCTACTACTCCTGATCACCTGGAGGACGAAGATAATGGGCCATGCTCTTCTTCACCTGATTACCTCGAGGAGGAAGTGAATGGGCCGCGCAGAAGCAAGCGAAACTGTTGGCCCAACAGGATGGTCATCGGCAGCGACCGGGAGTAGCGTGCCTGTGTGCCCGGGTACAGGCAAAGCCTTGTAACGGGAGTATATCTGGTAGTAGTAGACCGGGAGAGATGGGTACCAATTGTATGAACCCAAATCTGAATTCTGCGTAAGAACTCCTCATCGATTCCCCCAAATCCCTTCCGCGTGCTGTTCGTCCAACTCAATCCCCAATTTCTTCCACTCTACCCTAATTGCTCCTATCCCCAACTCTATTGCGGCTAACAATAACCCATTGTGGAAAGGGCTTTGTCAAACACTAATAGTTGCAATGGGAGATAGATAGTAGCGCCAATTCGAGAAGTTTTTAAACAACATCATTTTTTAAGTGTTTCTTTGCTTCAACAAGCATTATCGAAAGATGCACCGTTAGCTAGCTAGCAAAATATATCAATAATAACACAGCTATGTGTTGAATATTTAATCATTTTATGTTAGGGGCAGAACCACCCTATAGGCAAGGTGGGGTGGCCGCCCCAGCTACCAGCGATAGAACTTCACTAGACTCATCCACCCATTTTCCACTAATCTCCATGAGTATCTGTGTCCTGCATCCATGGAGAGAGGTGGCGGGCGACGGGAGCTTTGGCGCGGGACGAGTCCGATAGGACAAGAAAGGGGCCTGGAGGTTCCTAAACTGGTGGGCTGATGGGGAATTCCGTAATGGGCTTGCTAGTATAAAGTTCCTGAATTTAAAATGTAAAGTTTGAAAGTACAATGTTTTAACCTTGAAATACAAAGTTTGAAATGTGCTAGTATAAAGTTCCTTAATTTCAAAAATAAAGTTTAAAATTATAAAGTTTTAAGTCTTAGAGTATAAAGTTTAAATACACTAGTATATAGTTTCTGAATTTAAAACATAAAGTTTTAAATCTTTTTTAAGGCAAAAAGTTTTAAATCTTAAAATACAAAGTCTTAAATGTGCTAGTATAAAGTTCCTAAATTTTAAAAATAAAGTTTTAAATGACAAAAATTTAAATTTTAAGTACAGAGTTTTAAATGGGTCAGTATAAAGTTTCTGAATTTAAAATGTAAATTTTGGAATTACAAAGTTTTAAACCTTGAAATACAAAGTTTTAAATGTGCTAGTATAAAGTTCCTCAATTGTAAAAATAAAGTTTGAAATTATAAAGTTTTAGATCTTAGAGTATAAAGTTTAAATGTGCTAGTATATAGTTCCTGGATTTAAAATGTAAAGTTTTAAATATTGAAATACAAAGTTTCAAATGTGCCAGTATAAAGTTCCTGATTTTTTTTAAAAAAAATTATAAAGTTTAAATCTTAAAGTACAAAATTTAAAATGGGCCAGTATAAAGTTCTTGAATTTAAAATGTAAAGTTTGAAATTACAAAGTTTAAAATATTTGAATACAAAGTTTTAATGTGCTAGTATAAAGTTTCTGAATTTTGAAAATAATGTTTTAAATTACAAAGTTTTAAATTTAAAGTCCAAAGTTTTAAATGTGCTAATATAAAGTTCCTAAATTTCAAAGTTTGCTCATTCGATGGAAAAGTTTTTTTATGCCAACCAATGATTATATATTAAACATTTTCTCTCTACTATTTTTTCAGACTTGATTTGTGCCATTTTATGTTCTAACTTATTAAATCTACTTATATATGTAAGTGAAACTATCTCCTGCCCTTTCACTGCCCATGCACCCGCAATTCCGAAAGAGAAAAATAAATAAGCTCGAGTAAAAAAGATGGCTCGCAAAAAAGTAGATCTAAAAAACAGAAATAGCGCATAGGATAAAAGATAACTAGACTCGAGAAGCTAAATGGACCGGGAAAAAGCTAGACAGGGGAGTCGGGACTCCGGAAACCATGCGCCGCAACTGACGAATCAGAATCGGTGGAACTTCCTTCCGCGTCGCTACTGTGCCGAGCACGCGTGCGTCGCTACTCCTCCTGGCGCGCGCCCAGTAAGAGCGTCGGTCATACGACGTGGAGTACATCAAATCGTTTTTTTGTTTAATGTTGAAGTAACTTGAAAATTGAAGCTATACATTGAACTCTTATGTGTTGATTGAAAATTTGAAATAGTTCAAATCAAATGCCCAACCAGCTAAGCGGAATACACTTCCGGTGGACACCTGAACCTTCTCCATCTCTCCGGCCAGCGCGCCAGACCACCAGTCATCACAGCTCCCACCCACCAAACAAATATACTCGATGTCTCGATCGGACGAACACCCCCACGCTTCCACCATTCTCGACACTCTTCCCTCCCCGTCAGGCCCTCGCTATATAAATCCTCCTCCTGCCTCCCGTCTCACCTCAATCCAACGAGCAACCTCAGATCAACCAGCCATTGTTGATCCGCAAAGCCAGCTTAAGCGAGGAGCAATGGAGTTCACGTTCGGTGGCTTCGGCGACCCGGTGTTCTCAGCTGCGTTGCAGCAGCTGATGGACCTGCCCGACGAGCTGGAGCGGCAGCTGAACGCGCCGACGCGGGCCTACGTGCGCGACCGCCGGGCCATGGCCAACACGCCCATGGACGTCAAGGAGCTGCCGTCCGGGGCGATCGTCCTGGCCGTCGACATGCCCGGGGTCAGCCCCGCCGACGTGAAGGTCCAGGTGGAGGAGGGCAACGTGCTCACCATCAGCGGCGAGCGCAAGCGCCCCGCCGAGGACGGCGGTGCCGCTGAGGGCAAGCAGCAGGCAGCCGCCGACGGCGGCGAGAAGCAGGGGGTGAAGTACCTGAGGATGGAGAGGCGGATGGGCAAGTTCATGAGGCGGTTCCCGCTGCCGGAGAGCGCCGACCTGGACAGCATCCGCGCCGCGTACAAGGACGGCGTGCTCACCGTCACCGTCGACAAGAAGCCACCGCCCGAGCCCAAGAAGCCGCGCGTCGTCCAGGTCACGCTCGGCGAGCAGCAGGGCAAGTAAGGAGGCGAGGCGACATACGCGTGACCGATGCTCGTCATCAGCCGGATGATAAGCGAATAATGAGAGTGTGATGCTGTGTTCTGCTTGGTATAATGGTGGATTAGTGTGTTAAAGAATAAGTGACTGTAATAGTCATGCTACATATGCTTGTACTTTTAGTGTTTCGAGCTCGTTATCTGTGGGGTTAAATGCGATAGATGCATGGACTGCTTGCTATATGGCTGGCATGGAGTATGCAACGTGTCCTCAGTTCTCAGTTTTTCTGGAGTATAAAAATGAATCCAAAATTCAAAAAAGATTCAAATTTCAACCTAGCTAATTCCACATTGACTACCAAAAAAAGCAAGGATACATCAAAATAAATCCCAGAACATCTTTCTTCGCCAGAGGATCATCCTGGACAACCTAAGGAGCTGAACGCCCTGACCCCACTTCGCCTTCCGCGCGCACACGTTTCCTTATCACTTCTACCGTGGCAGCTTTGCTAGGCTCATCTTCTTCTTTTTTCTTTTGATAATACGTATCTGTATTTTTAGATAAGGAAAACGTACAAAGACGCGTACAAATACAGGTACGTACGAGCAGGATACATGGACAGCTGTACCAACCAACTTGCACAAATGTCCCTACCAAGAACAGAAATTAAAAAGAAGGCCGTAGGCCCGGTGCTTCCCGCAGGCATCCGAAATCGCCAACGCCTGTCGCGGCCGACGCCTGTCGCGGCCGACAAACCGTCGATCGCCGTCGCTGGAGAAGATGCGAAGACCACCCAGGAACAGAGGAAGCCCCGTCGCACAAAGGCTTTGAAAGGAGCCGCAATCAATGAAGCCGTCGTTAGAAGAACATCGGCCGGGGATACACCCCAAGCTCCTCTGCTCCCAGACTGGAGCTCGCCGTCGGCCACCGCCAAAGGGAACTGGATCCCAGCCCGCATGCCTCCGATCCGTAGAACCCACAGCCACCATAGCATCCAGGAACAAAAGAGCCGCCAGATCCGCCGCCTCCCGGAGTCGACGAAGCACAGGCGAGCTCAGACTCCTACAGAAGATCCAAGAATGGACCTGGCCTCCACGCACTCATCGCCGACGCCGGAGAAGAGCGCCGCCGAGATGGGGAAGAGGGCGAGAGGACCTTATTCCTAGACAGTGTCGCCGCCGCCGTCGAAAACCCTAACCTAGACCTACGAGGACCAGGACCTCCAACCGGGGAGAGACCCACGGTCTTCACCACCTCGCACAGGCTTGAAGGCCAACGGAGGCGAGGAAGACCGCCGGCTCCCCTGGCGGAGAACGGAGCGCCCGAGATCGCCTCTCCCATCGCCCGCTGCTTTTCTGACGAACAATGCAATCTCTTCTCTTACAATACGAAATTTGCACCAACGCATCTTATTATTTTGCCACGTGTCCTACAAGACGAGAACCTCACGACTCTTCTCGGCCCGTCTCCCCGTCGGTCGTCCGCTCGCTCAGCGTCTCTATGTGTTGGCCATCTACTCGCTCAACGTCAATGAGCAGGGCGGCAGCGCAGGTAACCGGCACGACCCACCTACACGGGCATGGTCTACCGGTGAGATGGGCGAGCTCACTAGTGATCCCTCTCTCGCGCCTTGCACTCGACCTCCATCGGACGGGCAAGTGGGCAACAATGCCCTCGCCATCTCCTAGTGCTCCGCTTGGCCTCCAATCTTCATAACCCTATTTTCGATCCCTTTTTCGTAGCCGTCCGCGGCAGGGCCACCCCACTGATGCCGTCGGAGATACCACTGGTGGGTAGCCCCTGGACGTGGAAGCATCTTCTTTGGCGCTGAGCCGCACCGCTGTGCCGCCTACAAGGTGTTCGAAAAAAAGTCCAACCCCAACTAACATGATACGCCACAGTCCTTTTCCATGCCATCCACGTGGACCTCAGGTAACTTACCTTCTCCATTTGATGTTTTTTTTCTTACAACACATTTGATGGGTTGATTATTCGATGGTAATGATCCGGAGCTCTGATTAATGGGGAAGCATTTTATACATTAAAGAATTGATTTGAAAAGGAAGACGAATACTCTCGTTGTCTCCAACGGTCCACATGACTAGGAGAGAGCAAGAGAGAAAAGATGTGCTCAGTGGTAGTAAAAATCATTTTCAATCTCTATGACCCAATAAACTAGCGAGCTCACGAAACATGTAATTTGAGGAAGTGATTGAAACTAATGATTGGGGGAGAAATTATGCCTCAGTATTACATATCCTTTTCTTTATAATCTCACGAAGTATGATAATTACCTAGCAAGAACTAGCTCGGATGGTGCCTTTGCATAACTTCCTCCTTCTGAATGTTACTTAGCTAATATGCTTGATACTCTTGATTCTGCATTTGCTCCAAAAACTATTACTGCTATTTTCTTAGACCTTATATCTCCATGTTACTTGCTAAGAAGCTTGAATGTACGTATGATTCCATAATCCAAGCTGGATAAGTAATCTTCAGTGATCGCATAGATATGTAAAATGCTTGAGTTCATCGAGAAGAACAACAATACTCATAAATATGTTTAATCCAGTTCATAGTTATGTAGATACAAAAACAATATATACACCCATCATATAATCAGATATTACAAACATGACATAACTCACTTTATGTGCAGCCTGAATTTACTTATATAATCTAATTGGTCCATTTATCTAATTGATAGATATAACGCATCGATGCAATGCAAATGCTTGCCAATTGCATATATCCATCGTTGTCTTATATAAGCATTAGAGATCATCTCTCTCTCCCTGCCCACACCCCCTCTCTCTCCACCACCCTCACCCCCCACACCCCCCCTCCCCCCCCCCCCCCCCCCCTCTCTCTCAACTACTTTCAACTGGTATGCACCAGAGGAAATCACGTTCTCAATTTTGAGGTGGTTTTGACTCCAACATCTGAATTTTTTCTGTTCAATTCAATATTTACCAAAACCATGTCGTCATTAGCATGGTTGCCAAGTTGTCATAAATGAAACACCTGAATTCTCTGTTAAACCCCTCTTAATGAAAAATGCGCAAGTCTGCGTGTCAGCCAAAAAAAAAGAATTCTCTGTTAGTTTCAATATTCTAATTTACATAGCATTTATCTTATTGGTGGCATGCTACTACTTAGATTGCCATTGGATGAATGCCATTTAACTATTCACATTGTTGGAATATACACTCACAGTGGCATTACAACGGGTTCACGAGGCTAGCATGAGCTGGCGCGGCAACGCCGGGCCCAAAGTTTTCTAGTGAAGAACGCAACCCGTGTCTGCCGCGCTAGCTGTAGCGCGACTCCGTGCCCTCTCTCTCTCTCCTTCTCTTCTTCCCCATCCCCGGTGGCCTAAGAAAAAAGTTATGGAGAGACAGGCAAGCCAAACAGTAGGGACAGGAGAGACAGCGGCGAGGCGGAGGCGAAGGTGACGCCGCTGGAGTGGGCGGCAAAGGAGGCGGCTGAGTCAGGGCGAGCGGGTGCGACCATTGCTATTGCGGCGGCGGGGGAGGGAAAGAAGGGGAAGCTGTGAAGGGAAGCTTCAGTTCGTGCAAACAGTTATGCACTGACATGTGACTATTCATATTCAAGTGACAAATGGCACGGGGACTTACATGATAGAGCATGGGAGGGAGTTTTCTTCTTGAAAGCGGAGAGTTTCATGACCCTTGAGCTTGTACTCACGTCATCTTGATTATCTGCGCTCGGTGTTGAGGCCATTGAGAATGTATGCTGTTATCTCTTCATCATCCCGTGGCTTCTCGACGGAAGCCATCTCATCGCTGTGGGAGCCATCTTGGTGAAGTATTCGGTGATGGATATAGCCCCCTTTCTGACTTGTAGAGAGGACCAGACACACATTTACTGACCCATCTACGACGGGCTCCTCACATCACAACTAAAGGAACTAAAAGCTACACTTCAATTCAATTTCGGAAGCGCCAACCAAACTTCGCAAAAAAACGCCATAATCATCGTCTCCAAGCTTCTGCAGCCAAGCTTAAACGATGGACGATCGTCCTCCTTATGCAGCAGATCCACTACGTTGCCCTAAAAATTACTTGCAAACATGTGTTAGACTTAACCTAGATGGGTTAAACTCTATTGTTTTTTCTCATCTCCTAGATGTGAGAGTTTAAACCTTATGGCTTTGTTTTGTTGTTACCACTCAGCTATGTATCATCTTCGGATGGTAGAGGTTGGAATCTCGTTCTATTATTTAAACGCTAATACTCCTATCAGGACGGACGTCCGTCCGGACGGGACGGACCTGCCTCGCGCCGCGTGCCCCTGTTCCTCCCACCTCGCGCCGTGCTCACCTGCACCTCATGCCTCGCACGGTTGCACTGGACCCGCCTCGGGCCGCGTGCCCTTGCGCTTCCCGCCTCGCGTCGTGCGCCCTTGCACCTCACGCCTTGCACAGTCGCACCGAAACCACCTCACGCCGCGTGCGCCCCGCACCTCGTGCCGCGCACCCGACCCGTGCCTCGCACCTCGCGCCACCGCTCGTGCCTCGTGCCGCCTGCGCCTCGCGCTACGCTCCCCCGCGCCGCGTCGACTAAAGGATGAAAACTGACGGAAACGAACGGAAAATTACTCTACCGTTTTCGTTTTCATATTTTTAGACGGAAACGGGAGCGGAAGCCGGACAGCCGGGAACGAAAACGGTAGCGGGATAAACGGTAATGCGAAAACGGGTAAATACGATAGGAAAATAGATGGAAACGGACGGTAAGCAGGAACTTAAGCGAAATTGCATGCGCATATGACATCTCTATTTGACGAGATTTCGTTCTAAAATTCTCGATTGTATGCATATATTTATGTGTGCATCTCGTAAGTTAATTTGTAAATGAAAAGGTTGCGTGTGCTTATAAGAAGCTAATAATACGTAAGTATACATACACGTCAACGTGTGTGTGCAAGCTGGGCGTGTGTCACTGCTACAGAAGTTAACTGTAGGGGCGGCTCTAGAGCCTCTGTAGGGGCGGCTGTGCCGGCCGCCCTTCCCAGGGTGTTCCTACAGAGGGTGCCTATGTAGGGGCGGTTCCCTGACCACCCTTGCAGTGCCCTCTATAGGGGCGGCTGGTGTTTTCAGCTGCCCCTATAGTGCCATCTGTAGGGGTGGCTGGTAATATCAGCCACCCCTGTAGTGGACTTCTATAAAGACGGCTGTATCACCAACCGCCCTTGCTGTGTGTATTTGTAAGGGCGGTTCAATCAAGAACCGCCCCTACAGTGGATTTTTTAGCAAAAAAATAAATAATTTAAATTCAAATCTGACCACATATATATATATAATTCAAATTCGAATCTGACCGCCACATATACACATATATACATCCACAAACACAAGACCATTATTTAGAACATCATCAGAAGTCATAATTCATAAAAGTCCATCATTACAACATATTCCATTATGAAGTCATCATTGTAACATAGTCCATTAAGAAATCCACAAGTCCACATGCAAAATAAAGTCCAAACCGTTCCAAAGTCTGATCCAAACCATTCCACAAGTCCACATTGTCATCAACGGCCTAGGGCTAGCCTATCAGTCTCACGAAGGTGTTGGTATAAAGGATTACTACCTAAGTCGGAAAGAAGATGATGATAAGTGCCTTTATGGTACACAAGCTGGTCCATTATGGAGTTGCAAAGGTCACCGACCATCTCTAAGAGCTCGTCATCCTTGTATGGGTTCCTTCTCATGTCTTTATCTTTCTCCAACTACAAGAAAACAAGTTTAGGTTTACTATATCACAACATATGCGAACTTTTCATACTATGAGCGAAGAGGTTCAAACTTACCAGATTGGGGTTTCTATTGTATCCACCGATGGTACTCATCATAATACATGTGTAGTATCCACAATGTAGACTCCCAGGCTTCTGCTTGGAGCACTGTGTGTTTTGCATATGGAGATGTTAAGTAATGCTATTGACAGACACGTAATATATGGAGTACCAAAGTAAATGACACTTACCGCACATAGAGTTTTGACATACAACTTTTCCTTTCTATTTGGATGATGCCTCCCCTTATGTTCCTGGACATAGTGCCTGAATGCCCTATTCCAATGGTTTTAGCAAATGCAACTTGTTAGTATCCCACATTGAACCTTACAAGTATGTATACAAACATAGTAGCTAAAATGAGGATTGCCAATATGTATACGTCTTGACAATCACTATGAAGTCTTTGTATGTCTCGACTGGGAAATCCGTTGAATCAAAGACCCATGCCATGCTATGTGAGAGCCAGACGCCTATGCAAATCCAGTGATCGCTGCATGAATTTAGTCATAGAAGGAACACATAAGCTCTTTTGCATCGAACAAAGTATATTGAACAAAGCTAAGTATATAGTCAAACTTACTTGAAGTGGTATGGTATCCATATAGTATCGTGTTGTTGGAGATTTTTAAAACATAGGGCAATGTATGCTGCAACCTTGAGGGACTCTTTCAATATTTTCTTGTTCCTGATGTCCTCTTTCTCCTTAAGTGTCTTTCCAGCTTCTAGTTCTTTGCAATCTAGTTTCCACTCTTTAGGGTAATTAAAATTTATTGATGCTATAGGTGAAGGGTCTATATACCCGTGTTTCAGAGCTAGCCTCTTTCTCACAAAATCCGCTTGCATTCTAAAAATCACGGCGTGGGTTAGTTACAACAAAATCAAAAGATTACATTCATATCATATCGAGAGGGCAAGGACTTACAGGCACCACATGCGAATAAGATTCATTTCCATTCATCTGAGGTGGAAGCATGCCTGGATATCCTTAAATTCAATGGCAATTTGCCCACCTGGGGCTCCAAACGTGTCGGCAGGGATCCATGCTTGTAAGATTTCTAGTTCTATTATCTGAGCACGCAAGTACCAATCGTGGAACTTTCTCATTCCACGCGGCAAGCACTGTATGACTCGGTTTGGTTAGAAGTTCTTGCCTTTTTCATATTTATCCGGGCAATCATTTGACCATTTGAGATTATCAACAGCTAGATACTTGTTAAACCCTTTGTACAGTTTGCTAGTGGTGCCCTCCTCAGAAGCTGGTGCTCTGAATTCTTTTACTTGGTTCTTAGGCTTGAACTGGTCATGGGCCATCCACTTGTGCACCGACGAGATGTCATTAATGCCCACATACGATGGCCTTATCTTGATTGGGATTTTGTTTCGAGCTTCCCATTCGGGCATGTCCTTGTCTACTTGTGCATCACCTGCTCCAGGGGCCACTTGTTCTTCACGTATCGGCTGTTCACAAGGCAATTGTTGTTCATCATGCCCATGCTCATCATGCCCATGCTCGGTACGAGCTGGAGAAGGACGTGGCATGTCATCATGCCCATGCTCGGTATGAGGTGGAGAAGGATGTGGCATGTCATCGTGCCCTTGCTCGGTATGAGGTGGAGAAGTCTCTGGCGTGTGGTGGTCATGGTCATGGGCCGGTGAGTATACCTCCCCGTCCTCGATGGGTCGCTCTAGAGGATGAACTTTAGACAGAGTTGGCGAAGACTCGGTCAATACAATGTCCCGTCTGTGCCAGAGGATGAACTGGTTCATGACGTCTCCGAGTAACACGAGCCCCTTAGGAGTAGGGTGTTCTATCTTCCAAGTCATGAACTCAGGCTTCACGGTATGCACCTCGACCCGAGTGTAGTCCTGCGGGATGTCCCTGTTGTGCCACGTGCCACCCGGAGGATGTGCCACGCCCGTTGCCACCTCAATGATCACATTTTTCCTGCCCATCGGAACCACCAATTTGCAACTGGTTGGCGCCTGTATGCGATCGACTGGGGTTCCGGTTGCATTCGAACCTTGACTGCTAGGAACATCCGGAGGGCTGCCAACTACCACCAGTTCTCCGGGCGGCCTCATTAGTGTTTGTGGCTCCATCGTAGACAGTCCTCTCTCTACCAACGTCTTTTCAACTAGAGCCTTCACTTGGCGCTCAAGATTAGACTCTCGGTCTCTGCCATGTTTCTTGTACATGTGCCTCTCCTCTACGAATCTATGCTTCCAGGACGTCCTCTTCCCTAGCCCCCTGGTGCGTCCTGTGTGCTCGGGGTTTCCCAAGGCAACGGTAAGCTCGTCCCTCTCTCTGGAAGGGTTGAATGCGCCCTTCTCCTTATCTTCAGCAAGTTTCAGTATCTTTAATACTACCTCTCCGGTTTCTGGCTTAGCAAACTTGAGGCTACTACCAGATGAATCCACACTCCTCGCGTATATCCACTGTTTGAGGCATGGCTTCAACTTCGGCACTTCCATATTCCTAGCAGCTTTGGCCTCTGCGTCCATCTTCCTAAAGACCTCTTGCTTGCCAGCGTAGCCACCGGGGCCTAGACGAGGGTCGTGTTGGTTCTTCTTCACCTGCTCGCTGTTACGGGCACTGAGGGCCAATGATGCCTCTGAAGTCTTCTCAGCCACGAGCTCCTCCCATTGACTAGGAGTTATGTTGCCATACTCATGGAAAGGAGTTAACTTCTGTTGGATAAAGTTCTTGTTCAGATCTGACCGCCAACGTCGGAAGCTCTGCCCCATTATCTTAAAAGCATTTTCTTGTACTAGCTCATGCGTTCCCTCCGGAAACCTGAAGTTCTGCTTCAGCTTCTCCCATTGGTCTACCTTTTGCCTCATAGGTACAAGATTCCAGCCACGGATAGCTAGGTTCAACTTATCTCTAACTACAAACCCGATGTGATTACGGAATTTTGCCCTGTATGTATATGGCTCAAGGATCTGCCTGTTTGGCCCGACCTCCGTTATCACATAGCATGCCTTGTCGTGATATTGGTTTGGCTTTCTAATCCCCCTCGTTTCCTCTTTGGCTAGGCAGTCTCAGTCGTGGTTGTGTCCTGAGGTTGTGGAGCGAAGGCCTCATTGTGAGTATCTGTGGCTCCTTCCTCTGATCTCCTTTGCCCTGCTACGTATTGTTTGGCAAGATGAGCAGGAGGCCGATGTGGTCTTTTTAGAGGTTGAGTAGGGACGACCTGTGTATACGGCAGGTCAAAAGTGTTAGCAGAGGTAACATATAGCCATAGCATTAGCCAAATTTACAAGCTACTAAGGCTTTATCCGTACCTCATCGTTCGGATCAAAATCCTTGTCCAACTCGTCCTCCGTTGGCCTCTGTCTGGGTTCTCATGGGAAAGGATCCTCGAGACTTACATATCCCCCTGATGAGGTGTCATCATCCTCATCATCATCCCCTTCTTCGCCTTGGGCATCCTCTCCACCTTCTCTTCCTTGGGCTCCCCCCCACTGGATCCTCATCATCGACAAGGTCATCCTGAGTAAGCATCACTTCTAGACCCTTTTCTAACTCATTATTGAACTGCTCCTGAGTAAGCTGGTCATCTAGTTCTTGCTCTCTATGGGATGGCTGCTCATCATTCACGGGGCATCAGGATGCACTCTTTGATGTTCGTGACATTTCGTGCCTTGTTCTAAGAGATGCAAGAAATAAAGTAGTATAAGTAGAAGTAGTAGTACTAGTGGTAGAAGTAGTAGTACTAGTAGTACAAGTAATAGTACTAGTACTAGTAGTAGTACTACTAGTAGTAGTAGTACAGCAACAGTGATCAAGACTGGTAAATGTGTGGATCATAGGCCACCCCCTCAAAAAAGACCGGTAAACATTAAACAATGATCAAGACATAGTATAGAGGAGAAGAGAGAAGAGAGGCCTCAGAAATATGTCAATCATCATTTGATCATACACTTGGAGCATCTATGACATCATAACAGAGGAGAAGAGAGAAGAGAGGCCTCAGAAATATGTCGATCATCATTTGATCATACACTTAGAGCTTCTATGGCATCATAACAGAGGAGAGGGAAATTTCATCACAAATGTTGTCAAGTTCCTCATAAATGTTGACCATCAGCTCATAATCTATATATTAAATGGACTTGGACAATTTCATCACTGGCAAAACACAGGAGAGGAGAGCTGAGGGAAGAGTTGGCAAAAAAAAACAGCAACAGTTGCCACATGGTTGGCAAAAAAACACAGGACGAAGAGCTGAGGGAATGATGCCAAGTTCCTCACAAGTGTTGATCATCAACTCATAATCCATGTCATGTAATGGATTGGACAATATCATCATTGGCAAAACAAAGGAAAGGAGAGGAGAGGAGAGGAGAGGGTAGATTAGGCGAAAAAAGCAACATATGTTGAACAGACTGCTGCCACATATTTGCAAGACCCCTGCAGTATATAGTAGAGTGTTGGCATGCCATTTAGAAGTGATGACATGCCATAATAACAGATGCATCCCACTGTTTCAGAAAATAGAAGTGACGACATGCCACGTCATAATAACACAAGCATCATAATGTATTTGAGTATCTCAAGTGAAATCCATCTTTCAAACAACAATATGAAGGTGACATGCCACATCATAATAACACAAGCTTCATAATGTATTACTAAAGCTTGTATCATAATACCATATTATATGATACAATAACATGCCCCAAAGATACTGATAAGACTTAATTATGAAGAGAGGTTAGACATCTACAACATGAAAACTATAATTACTAAAGCTTAAAACAGACATCTGCAACATGAGAACTACAATTATTGATAAAACAGTTAAGGTTTTCATGCTAAATATTCATCAACTTTGGATTCCTACATTGCATGGCAAAGCACCCAAAATCATTATGACTTTATGCTTGATAAGTTGATAACTGGCATATTAGTTGAGCTATCAAGCATCATGGTTATAAATCTGGATTCTATTAATGAGTCAAACATCAGGGCTTTATGTTAAATACTCGTGCTTGCATGGACTTCTTGAGTGAAAACATTGTGTGATGCTGTTTGCAGGAGATAGATACTTTGCTACAGATTCTCAAGGAGACAGCGGCACGAAATCATGTATGATGCTTTCTTTCTTCATTGATTTTGCATAAATGCTTGAAATATGCATGTGCCTGGTAGATGTGCCCACATACTTGTAATTTACCTTTTCACACCAATGCAGCATCTTGTTCAAAACAACAAGTGATTAGGCCACAGTAGTAGACCATTGGGAGTCATACATGGCAATGGCCAAACATCTTGGTGTAAATCCATTTTAATTTCCCACGGGTACACACAACACATACCAATTCACATCATCTTTTTTCACATGTATATTTAGGTGCTTTTTTTGACATCCATGAATCCCCCACCCAAATCTCCATCCGTCAGGCAACAGATGAGGCAAACTTCAAATCAAGGGAGAAAACCGACGAACGCACGTACCTTGCAAGCTCTGGCAATGGCAGACGACACCGAGCAAGCGAATCGACGAGGGGGAGATGATGCGCAGAGATGGGGCTCGGTGGAGCGTCGAGGTCGCCTCTCCAATCGCCTCTCCGGGCAGATGGACGGGCCGCGCCGAGGAGCGCTCCCAAAGCCTAGCCGGCCCGGCAAGGACGGAGGTCGAGGTCGAGGTCTGAGACAGGGCAGCCGGCCGCGGGCGAGCGCTCCCAAACCCTAGCCGCCGTCACGGCCTGGGGAACGGCGGTGGATGGGGCGGGGGCGGCGGTTCGGGTCAGGGAGACGGTGGAGGAGGCGGTGGAGGGGTCAGGGAGGGGCAGGCTGTGAAGGTGCTGGCGACGCCGGCGGTGAAATTGAACAGCCTACCGGCGTCGATTTGCCCGATTTCGCCCAACACTTAGCGCCCACAGCGACGTTCACACTAATATACCTCACAGCTACTGTAGGGGCGGCTGAGGTTATAAGCCGCCCCTACAGTTCAATTTTTTTTCAAAATTATAAATCAAAATGAATTATTTACATGTAAATAATAAAAAATACAGTACAAAATTTTATAATTATTTTTTATATTGATATATTTACATATACAATAACTAAAACAAGTACAACAATTTAAAATTGCAAACTTGAACCTTTAAAAATGGAAAAAAAATTTTAAAAAATTAAAATCAAAACTACTAAAATAATTTTGAGACACCAAATGATCTCAAATAAAAATTTGATAAACATAAAAGTTGTAGAGGTCATGAAGATCTACAACTTTTATTTTGGTCATCTTGTCATTTAATAAAATTTGAACCTTTTAAATTTGAAATTTTAAAAAATGATAAGTTCGAACCAAACTTTGAGACCCAAAACGATTTCAACATAAACAGTGATGTATACCAAAGTTGTTCAAATCATTAATATCTACAACTTTTATTTTAGTCAACTTGTCATTTGATAAAATTTGAACCTTTCAAATTTGAAATTTTGAAAAACGACAAGTTCGAAACAAAATTTGAGACCCAAAATGATTTCAACATAAAAAGTGATGAATAACAAAGTTGTTCAACTCATGAATATCAACAACTTTTATTTTGGTTATTTCTTCATTTGACAATTTTTTAGCACACATTGTTCACTAATCTTACACATGTCTCATATAGTTTATAAAACCTTATGAGAGATGTGTCATATTTGTGAACAATGTCATTATCACTTTGTCATACGAAGAATTGACTAATACAAAAGTTGTAGATATTAATGAGTTATTCAACTTTGATATTCATCACTTTTTCAGCTGAAATCAATTGAGGTACCAAAATCTTGTCCGAAGTTGTATTTTTTTTAAATTCAAAATTTGAATTGCTCAAATTTTTCATATGTATATATTGACAAAAACCAACACAATAAATTGATAGAGAATGATTTTAGAAAATTTTAGGAAAAAAATCATCGGATTTAGAGTTAGTATGAGAAAGAAAAACTAGTTACAAAGTTGACCCACAGATTAAAAAAATAAATCACACTGTTCACCATGATCATGTAAGGATCATCTAGAATAATGTGATTTCTCTTTTTAATCTGTGGGTAAACTTTGTAACTAGTTTTTCTCCCTCATACTAACTCCAAATGTGATGGTTTTTTTTCCCTAAAAATTTCTAAAATCATGCTTCAGCATTTAAGTTTGATCAAACTTAGATGTGACAATGTTTTACACATTTTAAAATTTGAAATTTGAAATTTGACAAATTCAAAGCAAATTTTAAAACCCTAAATGATTTCAACATAAAAAGTGATGAATATAAAAGTTGTTCAACTCATCAAGATCTACAACTTTTATTTTGGTCATCTTGTCATTTGACTAAATTTGAACTTTTCAAATTTTGAAATTTGAAAAAAAAGATAAGTTGATACCATAATTTGGACCCCCAAATCATTTCAACTGAAAAAGTAATGAATACCAAAGTTGAATAACTCATGGAGATCTACAACTTTATTTTGGTAATTTCATAATTTGATAAATTCTTAGTACACATTGTTCACATAAACATACGTGAATGTAGTCTCAAACACACACACATAAATGTAGTTTCAAACACACATACATAAATGTAGTCTCACATACATGAATGTAGTTTCACACAAACATACATGAATGTAGTCTTACGAACACTGACACACTTACATAAACTAGCTACCCTGCCGTGACAACTTTTCCCTTGACACCTTTTCGTTCCCATGGCAATACATCTTTGGGCAGGTTCTTTTCCATAGCCTCGATCTTCTTACAAAAGTTTGTGAATAGTGGCATCTCAGCACACTTATTGTAAGCTTCAACATCGTCCACGCCATCAACTCCGATAATATGTTGTTTTCCGAATGCCACCACGTGCTTTGTCATCTTCTTCGGGGGGATATTACTTTGCGGGTCGGGCATATAGAAGACTTGCGCGACACGTTCAGCGAGCACCCAAAAGGGTCATCCTCGTAGCCTACATTTTGGAGGTCGATGACTCTCTGTCCAATCTCATTGAATTGATGTTGCTTGATCCAGCGGCATCGAAATAGGGCCACCTTTATATCCCTTCCATAGTCAAGTTCCCATATATCTTCAATGATGCCAAAGTACAGGACCTTTCACCCCACTCCGTCGAGAGCCTCTATTCGGACACTGTTATTCTGATTCATAGATTTCCTGTCCTTTGTGTCGGTATAGTATGTGTACCCATTGATATCATAAGCATTCCAAGACGTCACCTGTTTCGATGGCCCGACCGCCAACCGACTGATGGTAATAGAATCTATGGTTTCTCTAGGTTGTATGTTCTAGTCCTTCAACCATGATGTCAGGCGTTGCTTATGTTGTTTCATGACCCAATCATCTGAACGGCCATTCCTATCAGCCATAATGATAGCCATGTGTTCATCAATGTACGGTTGCATCACTGCCATACTCTGCAAGACACTGTAATGTGCCCGACTCACCTCTCTGTAATCATTGTCGAGGAACACTTTCCTACCACTTGTGTCCTTCCCAGCCAGCCTTCCCTTGTGACTAGAATCAGGATTACCAATCCCTCTCTGTACTTTTAGCCACTCTTAGCAGCACTTGATGACTTCTTCGGAATTGTAACCCTCTATCATGGAGCCCTCTGGGTGTGTTCGGTTATGCACGTATCGGCTTAGAACCGACATGAACCATTCGTAGGACCACATTTCATGCAAGAAGCTAGGGCCCAGTGCCTCGATCTGATGAACCAGATGAATCATGAGATGTACCATTATATCAAAAAAAGCGGGAGCTAAACACATCTCTAGCTGGTTCTGGGTCTCCACCATGAATTCATGTAGGCCACTCAGCTCTTGCCTGCAAATCGTCTTCTATGAGATCTTTGAAAAGAAGTAGCACATGCGAGTGATGGCCATCTTTAGGAACTCTGGCTTTATAGCCCTGATTGCAATTGGTAGGAACACTGTTAGCATCACATGACAATCATGAGCCTTGCAATATGTTAATGACAAGTCCTTCATCGACACTAGCTTCTTCGGGTTTGCTGAAAACCCAATCGGCACTCTGACCCCCCTAAGGAAATTGCATATAGCTCTCCTCTCCTCTAGGGTTAGGTTGAAGCTAGCCACGGGAAGACTGTACTTGCCATTATCCTGTTGTACCGGCCAAAGCTCCCGCATCACGTTCAGTTGCACCATGTCTTTCCATGATCTGAGACCATCCTTTGACTTGCCTGTGTCCATCAAGGTAGCCATGAGACTCTCAAAGACATTCTTCTGCACGTGCATCACATCAATGGCATGGGGGACCTCCAAGTCTGGCCAATAAGGTAGGTACTGAAAAAAGATTGATTGCTTCTTGAATGGTATGCCTTAGATGGGAGATGTGCTTCTATCTCTGATTGTTCCATCCGGATTCTTCTTTCCATAGACGACGTGTATGTTTTGGACCATTCTAAACACATGTTCTCCATTACGACGTCTCTCTAGAGGGGGTTCATCCTCCGAGATGTTGCCATAGTATCTTAGGTATAATTTGTCGTGGTACTTGTGACCTGTCTTTAAGAAGCGCTGGTTCCTTATGTAAACTATCTTCCTAGATCCATCTAGGAACACCCATTTAGTACCATCCAAACAGACTAAGCATCCAGTCTTGCCTTTGAACTGTCCAGACAGGGCAAACAACGTGGGGTAATCATTGGTAGTAACAAATATTATTGCTTTGCATATGAAGTCCTCCCATCGGAACACATCATACATCGGCTCCCCATACCTCCATAGCCTCTCCATTTCTTGCATCAGAGGCACCAAGAACACGTCTATATCAATGCCTGGTTGTTTGGGGCCGGAGATAAGAATGATGAGGAGAAGGTACTTCCTCTTCTAACACAAATATGTTGGGAGGTTGTACATGGTCAAGATGACTGGCCATGTGTTGTGGTTGGTCATCCTCTCATTGAAGGGATTCATTCCATCGGTGCTCAAGCCGAACCGTACATTCCGTGGGTCATCACTGAATTCTGCTTTGTACTTGGCATCGAACGCTTGCCACTGGCTACAATCGACCGGGTGTGCGATCGTATCATCATCCACCTTGCGCTCATCAAACCACCATGTCATCAGTGCAGCTTCCTTAGGGTTTAGGAACATACGCCTCAAGCGGTCGGTCACTGGCAAGTACCACATAACCAGGGGAGGAATTCTTCTCTTATTTGCATCGTTGCCTAATGGAATTTCCTCTATGGGCCGAGATTCTTGCACCACCTTCTTCCCACCCTTCTTCCTCTTTCTTGTGGAGGCTTCCACCCCACTTTGAAGGTTGTTGTTCTTGTACCGACTAGCCCTACACCTAGGACATGTATCTAAAGTCTCGAACGATGTGCCACACCGAAAAAGGATACAGTGGTTGGGGCATGCATGAATTTTTTCAACCCCCAATGTGAGTGGACTTATAACCTTCTTCGCTTGGTATGTGTTGGCGGGAACTGTGTTCGGCCGTGGGAGCAACCGTGACATGAGGCACAATAGATCATCGAAACTGCAGTCCGACCAGCCATACTTAGCCTTCAGGATGAGTAGCTCAAGCACAAAACGTAGCAGTGTGAAGTATGTTGGACATCCCTTCTCAGCATCATACACAGTCTTCTTCGATGCTTTTGTCACCATCTGTATGGTCCTAGATGGCTAGAGGGGGGTGAATAGCCTATAAAAAAACCTACACAAGCCACTAAGCAAACTTGTTAGAATAACAAACGGCGCAAAGCGAGTTTTGCTTAGCCTACAGTTGTGATGCGAGCCTCCTATCCACAAGTCTAGTCGATTAAGATCTCTAGTTCACACAAGGGCTAAGTCACTAAACTTACACTAGAGAGCAAGCTAACAAATACTAGCAAAGGCTAACACTAGAGCTACACAAGATAACTAGTAAATGTAAATGGGAGAGATATGATTATGAATCTTATACCGACGGTGGAGTGAAGATGTTGCCAATCACCAAGATGATATACAATCGATCAATATTGACAACAACACAATATGAAGACCAATCACCGGGAGACAAGTGACACAATATTTTTGTTCACCCAGTGTTCACTTGTGCACCGACAAGTTACGTCACCGGTTGTGTCGACCAACACTTAGATGGTTCCTCGGTGTGACCCTCAAGTCACTTGCCCCTCAAGGCACACCCCACAAGGCACCACAAGACACCACTCTCAAGTGAGGTAACTCAATGACACGCGCAATCCACTAGAGTTGCTTTTGGTGCTCCACCGAGGAAAGCACAAGAACCTCTTATAATCAACCGGAGGTGGCCAAGAACAATCTCCTTCTCTTGCCAACGCCTCCAACAATCTCCAAGCCGGCTAGGAGCGATACTCTCCAAGAGTAACAAGAAATTCACTGGCTAAACCACCCACAAAGTGCTACTAGATGCCCTCAAGCTATGCAATGCACTTTGGGATCACTCAATCTCACTTTAGATTTACAATCAAGCAAGAGAGAAGAGTGGGAGGAGAAGCTCTAGCTCAAAGGATGCACAAGAATGTTAGAAATCACCAGAGACCTCCCCAAGGGCCGGCCAACAAGTATTTATAAGCATCCCATCTGAATAGAGCCGTTATACCCCTTCACTGGGTCCTTTTCGGGATGACCGGATGCGCCGATCGAAACCGACCGGACGCGCTCAATCGCGTCCAATCCTCCAACGATCACTGAGCCCCAACGGTCAAACCAACGACCAGACATGCCCCAGACAACGACCGGACGCGCCCGTCAAACGATCGAACGCGACCATCAAACGACCGGACGCGCCGATCGCACAGTACCGCGTGCCCGCGAAGAAACGACCGAACGCGCTCTAGGCAACGACCGGACGCGACAGTGCCAGCGTCCGGTTAGAGTCCAGTAAGCTCCCTCAACGACCGGACGCGTCCGATCGCGTGTGACCGGACGCGCCTCGCGTCCGATCGTCCTTGCGAACTGTTGTTCCCTCTAGGCGCCTGACCGGACGCGCCGGTCCCGCGAGTGACCGGACGCGCCGGTTGCAAACCCTAGCACCCGCGTGCCTGACTGCTGCGTTGTACTGACCGGACGCGTCCGGTCATACCATGACCGCGTCCGGTGCAGCGTCCGGTCACCTCTGTGACCTCCGTTCGCCTCTGTTTCTTTTCCGACTTCCGGCGTAGTGGAAAAATAGGCATTTCAACTCCTCGAAAACGCATGAATCCCACGCTCGCAAGCTCGGCAGGAGGGAGAGAGAGACCCAAACCCTCTCTACCGCTCAAACTTCAACGCCTTCGCAAATGTGCCAACACCAATAAGTGATCACCACCTTGTGCACGTGTGTTAGCATTTTCATAATCATTTTCGAAGGTTTTCCAGTTAGCTCACTAGGCCCTACATGCAATGCACTTCATGAATTCACCTAGTGGCACCCATGCGTCGAATAACCGATAAGACTTCCCCTCTTAATAGTTCAGCTATCGATCCTAAACCACTCACACCCTCTATGGTGTCTTGAGTGCAAAACAAAATGGCCCTATGGTTATACCTTTGCCTTGAGCCCATTTTGTTTTTCCAAAAGATATGATTCACTTCATATCATCACATGACCGTCTCGATCCATCGACCTTGACTTCACTTGCTCTTTACCGTTGCATCGGTCCGTCGGCGCCAAGTCTTGCTCAAGCTTCACCATCGCATGGTCCTTCGCTTTGAAACCTCGACTTGCCCTTCACCTTTACAACCAGTCCATCGAGCCAAGCATCATCTTGGTCACATGAGTCAATGTCATGTCTCATATTCAATGACCACCTTTATCTAGATCATCCACTTAGATACAAAGGTTAGTCCTAGGTTTCATCAATTAGCCAAAACCAAACTAGGGACTTTCACCATCTCAAGATTTTCTAGACCTCTCTTGCTCTTTTCTAATATTTCTGGTCCAAAGGCCCCAAGCATTTCATCCAAGTTGTCACCGTCATCTGCATCCCCCTCACATGCTTCGCCATCATTGCTGGCACCACCAGCATCATCACCACCTTGTTGATTGCCAAAGCCACCATCTTGTTGATTGCCAAAGTCACCACCTTGTTGATTGTCATATCACGATCCATTTGTTGCTCAAGATCGTCTGTGAATTGGGACAAGTATGCTTGGGTTTCAGCTTCATCAGCTAGATCATCGTTGCTGTCATCAACAACCACTGTTTCTCTATGATGAATCCACACTGTGTAGTCCAAAACAAATCCTCTCCTAATCAGATGTTCTTTGATGGTACTCACATCTCGAAATGCAATAAGGTTCTTGCAATCTTTGCAGGGACAAATAATCGTGTCACTATTCTCTTTCAACGTCGTTGCATGCTTCTCTGTGGCTTTGATGAATTTGTCCACCTCATCACGGAAAAGAGCCTCGTGTCTTAACGAACCATACATCCAAGAGTTCATGTAGTCCATCTTATAGAAACAAAACAACCAAAGAAAGAATATTACTCGAGAATAATTGTATATACCTGACACACGCACCATGGTAGTAGAGGATAGTTATTTAATTGACTATTATTGCATAAATATTTTAAAATATAAATTAATTGGTTCAAATAAACAATTTCAAAGAAAACAATTAGCAACATTTAATATTTCATCCACTCCTAATCAAAATAAATATTAAATGATAATTAGTAGCCATGGTAGAGGATATTTTACACATTAGCAACAATTAAAATCTTACACGTTCACCTACATGCAAACCCTAGTCACATAAAGAAAAAATTGAAAAAGAAAAAAACAAAATCCAAGATCTAGATCTAGATATAGGGTTTCATGACACATGTACCAAACTTCATTAATACTACACTAAAATCAACAAAGATGTACTAACAAAGGGTGCAATCTTACTTCCCTACCTAATTTACCCTAGTATAGTGAAAATTAGGGTTCAATTTCACTCATAACTAGCTCAAGCTCCATGGAAGAGAGAGAAAACCAAAAATCAAATTACTCAGTAACCAACCAATTAAACTTCAAATAAAGAGTTGGAGAAGCAATTCCTTACCTTTTAAAGCCTCTCCACCAAAGGATTTGAGATCAAAACCTTCCCCCTTACTAGAGCAATTTTTTGGAGGAGCCCAAGGCCTTCCAACTTTTTTGTGTAGAAGAGTGTGTCCCAAGGTGGAAGAAGGTGGTGGCTACTATTTATTCGTGCGCCATCAGTAGGGGCGGCTAGTGATTCAGCTGCCCCTACAGTCGAACAGCAGGGGCGGCTGGCGGTAGCCACCCCTACAAATGGACACTGCAGGGGCGGCTGGTGATTGAGTCACCCCTATAAATCAGCCCCAGCTGTAGGAGCGGCTGGTAACCTGAGCCGCCCCTACAGTGCCATCGTAGGGGCGGCTGGGATGCTGGGGCCCGAGGACGCCCACTGTAGGGGCGCCCCCAACCCCAGCCGCCCCTATAGGAAAAATACCCCGTTCCTACAGTAAGAATCTGGTGTAGTGTGTGTACAAGTCACAGGTGCACCCATAAAGACCAGCCCCATGGGAAAATAAAAAAAATAAACACCGCATCCAGATCCAAACTAGCGAGCCGCACATCGTATCCATCTGTTTCTCTTTCTCCTCAAATCAGGCTTGGCTCTCCTCCACTCCACATCGACCTCAACATCCAGGTGTCCAGCGGCGGTACCATGTCGGCTCCTTCTTCCTTGCTCCCACCTTCTTGTGGCCCCGTCGTGCTGCCTCCCTTCTTGCTCACGGCATCTGGCGGCGGGAGCACAGGGACCATCCTCCCAACTGGATCTGGAGGGCACAGTGAGCTCCGCCTACCTCCCATCTTGCTCAGCCGGCATCTCCCTGTGCTTCTCATCCAGCGGCAACGCTTCCTGCCGCTGCCCATCACTCCCTCAGACCCTCCGTCCGGATCCAGCTTCAGCCACCTGGAATCAGCTTCTTCTCCGGCCAAGCTGGCGCAATCCTTGAGCGACGATCCATGTAGCCTATCCCATCCCAGATCGAAGAAAAACGGGATATCCCGGTCGAAAACAGGATTCCGCAAATACGGACGGATAAACACTCCACCGTTTTTGGTCCCGCTCCCGGTTCTATCCGTTCCGTTTTCAGTCCCGTTTTCGTTTATCCCGGAAAAAACAAATACGGACAGGAAAATACGAAATACGGTTGCGGACGGAATGGGATTTATCCCGTCCGTTTTCAACTATAATTGGACGACATCAAGTAGATAAGCACATGTGTGTAGTCGTATGTTTCATGTATTTTAGATGTATATTGCATATGTTTCATCTGAATGTTGCGAAAGTAGATCTGGTATTACATATGTTGCATGGCTATACACGTATGGTGCAAGGGTATGTTTCAAATGTTTCAGCTATTTCAAAACGTATGTTGCAAGTGTTTTATCTGGATATTGTATATGTTGCAATGTCTATACATATATGTTACAAGTGTATGTTCCCAATGTTTCACCTGTTTCAGACCTATGTTACAAATGTTTCATCTGGATATTGCAATGTTGCTATGTTTTAGAAATATGTTGCAAATGTCTATTCAAAATGTTTCATTTGTTTCAGACGTATGTTACAAATGTGTTTATCTGGATGTTTAAGTTGTTATACACATATGTTGTAAACGTATGTTTGTAAATGTTTCACATGTTTGAGACATATGTTTCAGAAGTATTTTCATGTTGCAAAATTAGCAGGCGTAGTAAGCTGGCGCATGTAGATACGGTCCCCGCGGGCGTAGCGGTCCCCACATGCGCGGCAAGCGAATCGGGCATGTGGCACATCAATAGGCATGTAGCGCGGTCCCCACCTGCATGCACATCAATAGACATGTGGCGTGCAGCTGCATGCATACGTGCACGACGTGCAAGCGCAACAATTGCATGCGGAGCTCATTCGCGTGGGAACCGTGCATGCGGAGGAAAAATAGCTACCACTCCTATAGCTGCATGCACTGGAGAGAGGGCGCTGCTGGCGCACGTGAGACTGAGGGAGCAGGGCGTGTAAGTAGGTGCTCGACGCTAGGGCGGACACGTAGAAGGATGTGAGGCACAGCAGTCAGGACGGACAGCGCAATGGGGCAGGCGCCGGCGCCCAGACAGAGCTAGTGTCCGAACGTTTGGGCGCTAGCCACGCAGTTGTTTATAAAAAACTAGCTAACTTAATGCATACGGAAGATATAATTATTAGATAAAGACTCCAGGGCTTAGGCACTATCAGGCTGTTGCGCGAGATGGATAACAGCAAGATGTTACGCATTTGATACTCCAGATGACACCTGCATCCTTGATGCGGCCGTGTCACACCTGAGGGCGAGAGCACGAGTTTGATGCTCCAGATGACACCCGGTACGTCCTTGATGTGCCCGAGTCATACCTGAAGCCTTCTCCATCTCTCTGGCCAGCGCACGTGTCGCCACAGCTCCCACTCACCCGACAAATGTACTCGATCGGACGAACACCCCCACGCTTCCATCATTATCCACATTCCACACTCTTCCCTCCCCCTCATCAGTATATAAATCCTCCGGCAGCCTCCCGTCTATCTCAATCCCAAGAGCAACGCGAGATCACAACACGACCTCAAGTCACCAGCCATTGTTGATCAGCAAACCCAGCTTAAGCTAGGAGCAAGCAATGGAGTTCATGCTCGGCGACCCAGCGTTCTCGGCGGCGGTGCAGCACCTGATGGACCTGCACGACGAGCTGGAGCGGCAGCTGAACGCGCCGACGTGGGCCTACGTGCGCGACCGCCGGGCCATGGCCAACACGCCCATGGACGTCAAGGAGCTGCCGTCTGGGCCGATCGTCCTGGGCGTCGACATGCCCGGGGTCAGCCTCGCCGACGTTAAGGTCCAGGTGGAGGAGGGCAACGTGCTGGCCATCAGCGGCGAGCGCAAGCGCCCCGCCGAGGACGGCGCCGATGGTGGCGAGCAGCAGGGGGTGAAGTACCTGAGGATGGAGAGGAGGATGGGCAAGTTCATGAGGCGGTTCCCGCTGTAGAAATTCAGAGGCGCAGATGGGGATGAACACCGAGTCCCAAACTCAGGACTGCAGGTGCTTGCGTGTTGATTGGATGGGTGAAACAGCCTCACCCGTGGCTACATATATAGATTACAGATGTACCTGAATAGCTATAAGTTCGGAGAGCCAAACAATCTTGTAGTGCATATATATCTAATAGCAACTACCCCTAACTTATAGCTTGACCGATGACTCATCGGTTTGTTACAGATGCATGCGCACATTGCCTATCTAACACTCCCCCTCAATCATAACTTGGTCATGTTAAGATTGTGCTTGAAATTCTCAAGTAGCCTTACTGACAAGGGTTTGGTGAACCCGTCAGCAATCTGATCTCCAGATGATACAAAATCAATTTCTAACAGTCTTCGTGCAACTCTTTCTCTGACAAAGTGATAATCCACTTCTATGTGCTTGGTTCTAGCATGGAATACTGGATTTTGAGACAAGTATTTAGCACCAATATTATCACACCACAGTTTAGCAGCAGCTGGGGTTCTCACACTCAATTCTCGAAGTAGAGTTTGTATCCACATAACTTCAGCAGTTGCATCAGCTATTGCTTTATACTCTGATTCGGTACTCGACCGTGATATTGTACTTTGTTTGCGAGCACTCCATGAGACAAGATTGGAGCCAAAGAAGATTGCAAAACCCCGGTTGATCTCCTGTCATCACCGCTGACTGCCCAGTCGGCATCAGAAAATGCGCTAATCAAAGTAGAGGATGACTTGAGAAGTTTAATGCCAAGTGAAGTGCATTGCTTGATGTATCTCAGTATCCTCTTGACTGCAGCCCAATGTACAGTGGTTGGTGCATGGAGAAATTGACAAACCTTGTTCACCGAGTATGAAATATATCTGCCCTGGTAAGTGTCAAGTACTGTAATGCACTGACTACACTTCTGTAATGTGTCGCATCTTTAGGTCGCAACAAAGATCCCTCATGCAATGACAGCTTCTCACTAGTACTGAGTGGAGAAGCCACGGCCTTGCAATCAGACATTCCAACTCGCTTGAGTAGATCAGATGCATACTTGTCTTGTGTCAATAATATCCCATTTGATACTTTGGAAACTTCAATACCCAGAAAATAATGAAGAACACCTAAATCTTTCAAGGCAAACTCATTTTGTAGCTCCTTGAGAAGTGTATCTGTGGCCTTCTCTGTAGAACTTACCACAATAATATCATCTACATATACAAGCACAAACATGGTCAAATTATCCTTATTGAGGAAAACCAAGGATGTGTCAGCCTTTGATACTTTAAATCCGAGACTTATTAACTTGTTACTAAGTCGAGCATGCCAGGCTCTGGGAGCCTGTTTTAACCCATAGAGAGCTCTATCAAGTTTGCACACATAATTAGGCTTTGCAGGATCCTCATAACCTAGAGGCTGCTGCATATATACATCCTCGTCCAAATATCCATGCAAGAATGTGTTTTGCACATCAAGCTGTCGTAAGCTCCAACCTCTAGAGATAGCAAGTGACAAAATAATGTGAATAGTAGAGTGCTTGACGACAGGACTAAAGGTATCTTCATAATCAATTCCATACCTTTGCTTGAATCCTTTTGCTACAAGCCTTGCTTTGTATCTATCCAAGCTTCCATCCTTCTTTCTTTTGATCTTATAGACCCACTTGCATCCTATTACATTCCTACCTTTTGTGGTGGAACCAAGTGCCATGTCTTGTTGTTCATCAAGGCACTATATTCTGAATCCATTGCCATTTTCCAATCTGTATTGGACAAAGCTTCTTCTATATTCCAGGGCTCACCTGAAGTTGTGAGAAAAGAGTATCTGACGGTACCATCAGTGTATACTTTCTCCTTGCGTATGCCACTTTGAAGACGTGTTTGACGACGTGGTTCTGCTTGTACATCAGTGCCTGTGGAGGAGAGGGGTATAGCAGATGCATCAGCATTAGTAGTAGCAGCCGGCATAGAAGATTCCCCAGCACCGGTGGACAGCGCAGGAAATCCATCAGGTGCAGCAGTCTCCCCCTGGTGATGAGCAGTAGCATCAGAAGATCCTGCCCCCCCTTGGCGTGGAGCAGCGACAGAGTTGGTCCCCGCATGACAGGAGGCAGATGGCGAGCGCTCATGGGCCAGCCGCTGACCAGATGTGGATCCCGGCGTTGAATCCCGCCGAGGCGTACCTGCCGTCTGCCCAGGGTGCTGCATCGCATCATCCTCGATTCCAATGTCGATGGATGATTGTGGCACACTTGTTGTGCGCAGCAGATCAGCAGCGGTATTTTCTGCACTTTCAACAGCACTTGGAGAAAAATTATTAGTGGCATTAGGTACAACATTAGTCACCGGATCAACTACAGTTGTACCCCCTGGATTCAACAAAGTGGGATGAACGAGATCTATTTCTGAGCGAAGCCAAGCACCGGCATTGGGATGGAGCTCAGAAAAGGGAAAAACAGTTTCATCAAAAATAACATCACGTGAAATATAGATGCATCCAGTGGAGATGTCTAGGCACTTGTACCCCTTGTGGAGTTGACTATAGCCAAGAAAAGCACAACGTTTGGATCTATATTCAAGTTTGTGGGCATTGTAGGGCCTAAGATTAGGCCAGCACGCACACCCAAACACTCGGAGAAAGGCATAGTCTGGATCATGTTGAAATAGGCATTTTAGAGGAGTGGAGTTGTGGATGACACGGCTAGGGGTGCGGTTTATAAGATAAGTAGCAGATAAAAAGGCCTCATCCCAGAATTTCAAAGGAATTGAGGCATGTGCTAATAGAGCAAGGCCGACTTCCACTATGTGACGGTGCTTGCGTTCTGCGGCACCGTTTTGTTGATGTGTATGAGGGCATGACACAAGGTGAGTAATACCAATCTTAGCAAAAAAATGAGTTCAATGTTTGGTACTCGCCACCCCAATCAGTTTGCATGGCGAGAATTTTGCGATCAAACAGTCTTTCTACTAGAGCTTGAAATTCATGAAATTTTTGAAAGACTTCAGACTTGTATTTGAGAAGATAAATCTAGGTAAACTTGCTATAATCATCAATAAAACTGACATAGTATTTCTTCCTACCAACTGATTCAATAGCAGGACCCAGACATCAGAAAACACAAGTTCTAAAGGTGCTAATGATGTACTAGATGACTTAACATAAGGTAACTGATGACTCTTTGCCTATTGACAAGCATCACACACTGACTCACTAGATGAATCTTCTAAAACATGAATATAATTGGTACTAATGACTTGCTTCACGACGCTTGTAGCAGGGTGACCTAGACGATCATGCCATCTGGTCACGGAAACTCGAGCAACTCCATGAGCTTGCTTTATTGGAAGGGCCGGAATGGGGTACAGGCCCTTGTGACACTTTCCCTTAAGGATGGTTTGCTTCGTGGCCTGATCCTTAATAGCAAAAAAATCAGGGTGAAATTCTAGAAACGCAGAATTATCATAGGCTAGTTTGTGTACAGAAACAAGACTTTTGGTGGCTTGTGGAACATGATCATCACTGGCGGTGTGGATTTGATCATCACCATGATACTTGTTCCTGAAGGATAGCTTCTCAAGATCACTAGTAATGTGATCGGTGGCCCCTGTGTCTGTGTACCAGTTTGTGTCAACTGAGTACATGTTCATGGCAGCTGCAACCAACTTCGGATCGGGCACGTAGTCTTCATCAAACCTGTGCCAGCATTTTTCAGCAGAGTGCCCCTTTTTGTAGCATACCTGGCACAAAGGGCGATCGTCATCTTCGGCAGGTGATGCACGGTGAGAGTTGTTGAAGCCTCCGCGTCCACCGCCTCTGTTGAAGTTGCCGCGGCCGCGTGATGGAGATCCACCACGGCCACGGTTGCGCTGACCACGTCCGCCTTGGGTGCGGCCTCCTCCACCTCTGGGAAATCCTCCGCGGCCATGACTCGCGGAGTTCACCGAACTAGATCTGCCTTCGCCGTAGGTAAGATCCATACGGGTCTCATAGTTAAGGAGCTGTGCATAGAGCTCCTCAACCGAGACCGGTTCCACCCTGATTGTTAGGGCAGTAACAAACGATGCATAGTCTTCTCCAAGACCGGTGAGAATATACTCGACCAGTTCTTCATCCTCGAGCCGGCGACCGGCTGCTATCATTTCATCACCAAGGGCCTTCATCTTCGCAAAATATTCAGCAGCAGTAGATGTACCTTTCTTGGTGTTGGCGAGGGCGATGCATAGATTGACGATGCGGGCACGCGTTTGCGACGCGTACATCTGCTCGATGGCGTTCCACACCGCTTCTGCAGTCTCACATGTGGAGACTTGATTTGCCACCTCCTTGGAGAGTGACGAGAGGAGGAAGCTCAGCACGGTTTGATCCCTGGCTTCCCATTCCTCGAATGTTGGGTTCGGAGTCTTCTGCTCCTTCCCGTCGACTGTGACGACCAGATCCTTTGCTGGCGCCTTGCGATCACCGTTGATGTAGCCATGGAGTCGAGCACCGCGTATAGCGGATCGGACCTGGGCTTTCCACAGCGCCTGGTTCCCCTTTCCAAGCTTCTCCGTGATGGCATGGTTGTGGAAGGGATTGGAGTTGTTGTTGTTGGAGCTGGAAGAGGACATGGCGCTGGAGTTTAGTAGATGATGGCTCTGATTACCATGTAGAAATTCAGAGGCGCAGATGGGGATGAACACCGAGTCCCAAACTCAGGACTGCAGGTGCTTGCGTGTTGATTGGATGGGTGAAACAGCCTCACCCGTGGCTACATATATAGATTACAGATGTACCTGAATAGCTATAAGTTCGGAGAGCCAAACAATCTTGTAGTGCATATATATCTAATAGCAACTACCCCTAACTTATAGCCTGACCGATGACTCATCGGTTTGTTACAGATGCATGCGCACATTGCCTATCTAACACCCGCTGCCAGAGAGCGCCGACCTGGACAGCATCCGCGCCGAGTACAAGGACGGCGTGCTCACCGTCATCGTCGACAAGAAGCCCCCGCCCGAGCCCAAGAAGCCGCGCGTCGTCCAGGTCACGCTCGGTGGCGAGCAGCAGGGCGAGTAAGGAGTTGATCGACATACGCGTGACCGATGCTCGTCATCAGCCGGACATGGCGGGTGACGAGCGAATAACAATGAGGGGGTGATGCTTTCTTTGTTCTGCACTTCTGCTTGGTAGTAGTTGCTAGTTAGTAGAGTAAGTGACTGTAATAGTCATTGTACATGCATGTACTTCGAGTGTTTCTGCTTGTATCAGTTCCCGGACCCCCTCCCTCTTCCCCTCCGGCAGCTCGCCGGCGGCGACAGGAGGTGGGCGGGCCCCTGTCCAGTCGTCCAGTATATCTAGTTTACCTTCCGTACCGCCCCGCCGCTCGTAGTGGTGCGTTCTTTGGAGCTCCGCCCGCAGATGGTGCGGTGGATGCTCCCAATCTTCCTCGCCGGCGTTTTTTCTCAACGTTTGGTGGGGGATGTACTCATCGACGTTGCTCTTTCCGTCAATGCCGTCGTCGGCAGCCGTGTCATAGGGCTTGCATCGGTGTCGTCCTTTGGGCGCGGCGCGCTCTTCCGCGAGAGCTGCTGAGTGCTGACTGCCACGTCCCGTGGCCCGGTCTTGCTCGGAGTGGGCGTGGGGTTCCTCGCCGCGGGCGGCAGTTCCTCTGCTCCCTTCCTCCGGCCCCCATGGACTCTCGGCAGCTGCATCGTGCTCGTGCGCCTGCTCGCAATGGTTGTGCGGTCTTTGGCTTCGTCGAAGCCGTCGGTCCTGTCGCTGTTGCTGTGGTTTGTGCTGCTGCCGTGCCCAGGAAGGTCTCGTCGGCGGCGATCTGTCTCTGCCGTCGGCGTTGGGCGGTCTCTCCTGGATGGTGCTCTGGTGGCGTGTTCAGGGCTCCTCCCCCGCAGGAAGGACACGTGTTGAACATGCACATCACAGTCGGTTCAGTATTGGCTACAGTACTTGTTTTCGCCACCTACCACTCAAGGACAGAGTTTAGGGACTTTCCGGCAGTCCGGCACTATTCTTCTGCTTACTCAGAAGGGATAGGTTGTCCGCACTCTTCATTCTTTATATTCATCCTCTAAAAGAAATATTATGTCTTAGTCATCAAAATTCTCTCCTCTATATCTAATTTCTCCGCACTCATCATCCTCTATATTATGGGTCAACTATGTCATGCACCGTCCCCCTCTCTCTCTCATTTTCTTCTCCCTCTCCCCACCGGTCCCCACCGGTCTCTCTCTTCTTCCTTTCTTCTCCCTCTCCCTTTCTTTTCCCCTGCCCCCGACGGCGTGGTCTCCTCCGACTCCCGCACGCTAGGATGGAGCGTTGCGGGGCCAGCCTCCTCGCGCGGCAGGGGCGGAGCAGCGCCGGCGAGCATGCGGCGGAGCGGGGCCGGCCTCCTCGCGCGGCTCCTCAATCCCGCGCTGTCGTCGTCAGGGAGCGGCTCCTCCTCCGCAGGCGAGCAGCGGCGGCGCTCCATCCGGCGAGCACGCAACCGCCGCCCTTCTCCGCGGAGTTCTCGCGAAGGACGAAGGATGAGCACAGCCGAAGGACAAGCGCGAGACCCATTCGTCCTTTACCGTTGGTCCGATATTCCTGGGAATTTGGTGGACGCGCTCGAGCATAGCGGAGGAGCTAGCGGTGTAGCGTACCCCGCCGCGGGGTCTCCATCCGGTAAAACAATCCTGCAGGGATGTTTACCGTCCCGCAGTGCGGGTAGTCTAAAGCGTCAGCTAACTTCTTCAAACTCAGAAGTAACAAAGCATCAGCTAACTTCTGCTTGATAGCAAACTCAGAAGTGACAAAGCGTGAGCTAACGTTCGGTTGACCTCCGGCAATTATCAAAGATGGTCCTCAGATTCAACGTTGGCCGGACCACCGGCAATTGTCAAAGATGATCATCAGATTCAACGTTGGTAGACTCAACATTTGGCGGATGTTGCATCATTGAGTCCTGTGAAGCTCAACTTATATCTACGACTCGAGCATTAAATTATGAATGAAGACACAGGCCGACAGTCGTGGGAAGTGTTGGCCGATCAGCGAACTTAGGGCAGTTGCAAAAAAATTTTGCAAAATGATACTGTAGCACATTTTGTTGTTATTTGGTAATTAGTGTCCAATCATGGTCTAATTAGATTTAAAAGATTCATCTCGTCCATTTCATCTAAAATATGTAATTAGTTTTATTTTTTATCTATATTTAATGTTTCATGCATGCGTCCAAAGATTCGATGTGACGGAGAATCTTAAAAAATTCTGCAAAATTTTTGGCAACTAAACAAGGCCTTATACGTAGACTTCTTCAAGTGTTTTAGCATTAAAATTTAGTATAAACTCAAAATTTAGTATAAACTTTTTCTACTAAATGTCTCTTAGCGAGCATTCTCATGTGCCATGACTAGTGGTAAGGTTTTACCGCTTAAAAACACTAAGGGCCGTTTGATCCTTGAATTGAATTCATTCTAATAAATACAGTTTAGACATAGATTAATTAAGCTATATTTATATATGGAATATATTTATTGTTAGACATACAATGGGTATATTTATGTTCATTTCTATTATAGGGAAGTGATTTGAAGAGTGTGTTATAAGTTAGAGAGTAAAATTATGACACAGTGATATATAGAATCCATTTCCATCTCGTAGCCTATGAATTTGAGATAAGCTTATTTGTGAGCTTGGAAAAGTTATAGAATGTCAAATTTCAAGCCAAATAGTCTAATCCATTAAGGACCTGTTTGGATCCTTGAAATTGAATTCATTCTAATATTACAATTTAGGCATAGATTAATTAAGTTAATATAGTTATATATAGAATATATTTGTATATTTATTGTTAGGCATATAAGTGACATATTTATATGTTGCATTTCTATGGTAAGGAAGTGAGTTGAAGAGTGTGTTATAAGTTGGAGAATATAATTATAGCATAGTAGTCTATAGAATCGTTTTCCAACTTTCACCCTATGAATTTGAGATAGGTTTATTTGTGAACTTGAGAAAGTTATGTAATGTCAAATTCCAAACCAAATAGTCTAATCCATTATGTAGATTTCAATCCATCTAAAATAAAGGGATCCAGATGGCCTCTAACTAGATTTCAATTCCTCCAAAATGAAGTGATCCAAACGGCTCCTAAGAAAATTCCACCATTTTGTTAGTGTAAATCGTTGTAGACACGGGCCGATCACACTGTCTTAGAAAGCGTCGGCCGGTCAGACAGTCGGAATGTAAAAACGAGGATCCCTGATATCTTTGTCGTGGATATCACCTGTATTTGCGTCAACAAAAACGTGGTACTCTGTTTTCTATACAGTGAGCATCTCTAAGAGTACCCTATTTCCCTTCCTAATCATTAGTTTTTAGCGAGATGAGAAAAAACACGTCTCCAACAACTCCTAATTTATGCTCCTAAATTTACACACTTAGTAAATCCTCCCCCGTTGCGCGTAGTAGCGGTCGCGTGGATCCCGTGCATATCGATCAATCTAAAGGTGGAAGGGTTGGGAAAGAATAAGAAGTAGAAAATGGTACATGATGCAAATTTACGAGAGAGAATATATACAAGTGGTTACGATAATTTAAAAATAGTATAGGATTCTTGATGTAAAATTGTCTACTATGTTTTAAGAGTAGATTATTAGAAACTCTTGAAAATGACCTTTTTTCTGCCAATACCTTTTTAGGAGTTATAAAACTACATGTCTTTAGGAGGAAAAATATGATATTCTTGGAGATGCTCTTATGAGCATTTATGTTTGAGTCAACCCTGTTCGTTTGTGCTTATCAGCGCTTATCAGTCAGCCATTCAGCAGTATTTTTCTCTCACAACAAATCAGCATCAGCCAGAATCAGACAGCAAACAAAAAAAAACCATCCAGCGAACAGGTGAATCGTTTTGACTCCTCTCTCGTTGCTACGGTGCTAAGCCAGTTTTCAAGATTGGAACCCCCCAAATCTCTTAGAACTTGTTTTAGTATTATAATATACGGAGTCCTTATAAAAAAAATGCGATGGTTGTATTGCTTGCTAACTGCTACTCTCTGTGCTTCACATTACAAGACGTTTGGGCTTGTCTATGATGTATTGCATTCTACACAAAGCATAGCATTGCCTTTTAATACAGAAGCTAATTATGGATGCAGACAAACAATAATCGCCAAATTCAAGAGGTATATCTTCTGAGAAAGAAAGGAGATTAAGGTACATGCATTTTTTTTTGTCAACATCCTTAAATCTGTTTGGAAACATTATAGAAACTTATTTATTACGAGACAGAGGGAGTACATAGCAAAAAGTTATGGACAGAGGGAGTACATAGCAAAATTTATGTATCTAAAAAAGCTAAAATATCTTATAATTTGGAATGCAAGGAGTATATTAATTTGGAATGGGGGGGAGCATATGGCTATGACATGCAGTATGGCAACATGTTATCTCGAGTAGGAGTTAAAAAATGAATCCAAAATTCAGAAAAAGATTGAAACCTAGCTAATTCCACATTGACTACCAAAAATAGCAATGGTACATCAAAATAGATCCCAGAACATCTTTCATCACCAGAGGATCATCCTGGACAACCTCAAGGAGCTGAATGCCCTGACCCCATTTCGCCTTTGGCGCACTTGTTTCGTTCTTACTTCTACCGTGGCATCTTCACTAGGCTCTTCTGAAGTACCACCCACTTCTTTTCTGACGAACAATGCAATGAAGAAGCCCTCCAGGCCATCCTCAGGGCCCGTCCGAAGCAAATGTTCAGCTGCAAAGCAAATGAGGGAAGCGGTGAGGGAGGCTACATTCAGAGTCATTCACTGGGAGTTGCATTCAACTGTTTGGATGCAGAGGGCGTACATCCTTGGAAAACTGGAAGGCCGCGGCGGTGCCACTGAGGGAACGGTGTGGCGAGCTCAAAACCGAGGGATGTAGCTAAGGGCAGGACGGAGTTCACGACATCCTCGTTCTCTGCCTGGTGGATTGAGCAAGTGCTGTAGACCACCCTCTCCAGTGAGGGAACTACAAAGGTCAAGCCGTGGAGGGAAGCTTCAGTTCATGCAAACAGTTGTGCACTGACATGTGACTATTCAAGGGAGAAATGGCACAGGGACTTACATGATAGAGCATGGGAGAGAGCTTTCTTCTGGAAAGCGGAGAGTTTCATGACCCTTGAGCTTGTACTCGTGTCATCCTGATTATCTGCAGAGCAAAGCTTATTTCACGAGATATTGTGATGAAAGGTTACTAAATGGTGGCACCCCAACCTTGTTCCCTCCCTTCCCCTCCTTCAAACTAGATAGATAGTCTGCAGATCAGAACAAACTAGGCCAAAATAACAGTGGAGCACCACTTTATTATACACCAAGAAATATATACAAACTCTAAATATATGTGAATACTACTAGTCAGTAGCAAAAAAAAAAAAGGAATGTGGTGTATATGCACCATATTGATAAATGTGCCTTCACACCTGGCCCCTATGCTGATAATGCAAACAATTCTTAGTGACAGTTGTTTCATAGTTTCAAGCCAAATAAGACAAGTAGGAGTATCGTGCTAACTACAGAAGGTTAACCTTGCCCAATAGCTTAATATGTAACTGATGCTACTCACAGCACACAACAGAATCAAATAACATTCCTCCTTTTTTTAAGAAGGAAAAAAAATAGCAGAATTGTTGCTACAAAAGCCTTTAGTTACCTCTAGAATGCGAAGGAAGCAAATAATCAAGTCTCTCTGCAGATATTCCAGAACCAGAGCACGAGGGGTCCAATAGAATAGCACGGACCTGCAAAAATCACCATCATCACATCAATGCAAATGAAAATCATGGATAATGGTTCTGCAAGACGAAAGAAAACTACTAGTGTGTCCAGTGAGGTTAATAAGTTACCAATAGAAGTGGAGGTATCTACAAACCTCAGCATATGATGGATCGTTTGTATCTATTTCCAGAAAGTCGCCATTAACTATTTGAATATCTTTAGCAATAAGTTCAGAAATGTGGTTGTCATATCAAACGTACTATAATGAATATTGTTGAACATAATGGATAACATATGACAAGAACACATATCATTGGATGAAGATCAAATGACTAGTGAATACACATGAAAACTAATTTTGTGCCTTTGCAGTAAGAAGACAAGAACAGTTTAACAGTAAAAACTACACAAAAGAAATACAATATATTGCAAGGATGATAGATCTAAAAGATCAGGAAAGGATACTATTTGCTCCAGATCTTCTGACAGTATGTTGCAATGTCTTGGCCCTCTCTTTGTTAAGTTCGCAAGCTATAATACTCCCCTCTCCATTCATGAGCGCAGCAAGGTGAACTGTTTTGTTCCCTGGAGCCGCACAAGCATCAATAACCTAAGTTTAAATGTTCAAACTGAAATTAATATTCGAGATTATATAACTATAGAAGGTGATATGACAAACTGAAATTTTCAACTGGTACATCAGAGTGCAACATTCTTTACAGCACCCACGGCATAAATCGATGAAGCAAATCCATAAACAAGCATAGAAATTCTGTTTTCTACATAAAAATAAAATAAACATTGAGTGAAAATATCAGTACTATACTATTTATCGTATCCATACCTGAATGACCACATTTTTTAAATAAGAAGATGATAGATAGAAACTTAGGGAGTAGAGATGGGATACTATTTTCCAAGTTAAGTTAGAAGCATACACAGTACTATATTCTAGAGAGCATTATTTTGTAAATCCCAAACTATCCAGTCAGATGGTAACACCAAAGTTAATAAATAATACTTATATTCAGTGAAAATGATGGCAAAATAAAATATCAATAAATTTTAGTCCGCCAGATGTAACACACTAACCTTCCAGCCTGGCTTAGGGCACAATGCAACTGCTACCATACAACTAGCTCTCCCCTATGACAACAGGTAGAAATGAAGAAAAAGGTCAATTACACAATTATTATAAATCATGTGACTTTCTCAAAAGTAAGCAAAAGAACCAGAAGGTCACCTGCAAAAACACTTTCCCATCTGTAACCAATGGATGGTTATGCAGATCAGTTCCAGGTGGGAGTACCAACATGTCTGGAACCATATCATCTTTGTCAACCTATTCAATACTGAGTGACTGAGTCAAAGTCTCATCAACAAAGGACAACAGTAGAGCTCAAAAGTAAGGTTGCAGTTGCAAAGATAGCTTCATAATGGAACATCAAACTAGAATGATGTTACTCAGATCAATATGCTTGCTTAATAGCCATAAAAGATAGATGAAATACCATGTGTATTTTGTTCAATTCTTCAATGACAGACTCTGTAGTGATCTTGAGCGTGTTAACACGAAGAAATCGGGGCTTTGGTTTGGCTGAAGAAAAAGAGAATAATGAACAGTATGGCATGCATATAAATTCGGAAGTAGCATATAGTTTATGTTCACTGAGGACTGTACATCATTAACAGATAGGAACCAAACAAATGCAGAGAAACAGTTGTTCTACACCCTTTCAGCAATCAGGAAACACGATTGCGATCCTAATAGTGGCAAGCAAATCATTTTGCCAAGCATGAAACTGACCAAAACTAGTAATTTATTTTGGGAGGGCATTTCTTAAAATATAATCCACAATTTGCCAAGAGATAAGTCATTGTCAATCGCCATAACAAGGCAATTAGACAAATGTGCACTAACATTGAAAGCAGAAGATGGACAATATAACATAGCGTGGACAATAGTTTTCAGTAATGACACAAGGAAATGAACTCAGATGATCATCAGCACATGAGACATTTAAAGTTCACAATCGTACCACCATGATTATGCAGTGTAGAAAAAATTAATTTAGTGAGCATTTTTTTTTGAACCACTCCAGAGCTTGAAGCCTTGAACAGTGAAATGAATACATTTGATTATGAATAGTCAAGATCATGACTGGCTCAGGGTAGAATTGGGAGTACTCATATTGCAAAAAATAGTGAAATATAAGCTACAATGAAGGTGGTCAGGGAGAAGGGTACCGGCTGTTTTATTGTCCAATAGGTCTTCAACACAGCTGACTTTCCTTCTGGCACAAAATTTATCAAGAGTAGTCCTAAGAGAATCTCTTTGTAGCATAACTAATTGCTCGACTGACCCAGAAACTGCAATTCCCTGGGAATGCCATTTCATGTTAGATTATCTTTAATTGGAAGAAGAGAATGAATACACAACTGATTAAGTTGAATGACATGTCAAACTCGTTTTTCAATAGTGGAAAGAAGCAAACGAGTAAAATGGTACAATGAGTAATCAAATGCACAGGCTCAAAGTATAACATTAAGAGAAACAAGATTTGAACTTAACAATTTAAGGAATAGATAAAGTAAATGCACAAAAACTGTACAACAAATTCGTTGGTTCAGTACTCTTAAGTAAATGATGACAAACCTGACCAAAGAGAATGTCATAGGTAGTCACATAAACCAATTCCTCCTGTTTCTGCAAGTGAAAAGGAAATACAACTTAGTTAACTGAGCCTTTGCTGTCTGCAGGTGTTATTTTTTTAGGTAAGGCATTATTATCTCTAGCCTACCCCAACTTGCTTGGGACAAAAGGCTATGTTGTTGTTGTTGTTGTTGTTGTTGTTGTTGTTGTTGTTGTTGTTGTTGTTGTAAGGCATTATTATACATTGCTAATGAAGAGGCATGTCTAAACTCTAAAGCCAACATGTCAAACTGTCAACAACAATGATAAAAACATAATGCAGCAAGAAAGATTTAGTTACATCACAACAATTGATGCAGTTGGCTCACCTTCCATTTGCTGTTCAGTATTCCACTAGATGTTAAAACCTCTTTAAGGATTGGTAGATCTGACAAAAGGAAACAAAGAAGCATGACGGGAGAAGTCAACACAACGAGACACAATTTGAAGCATCAAAGCCCTCAACAGAACACATAACCATTGCTCTATTCAAGCAGCAGGAACTATAGTTGTCCTCCACTTACACTCAGATGACTAACACCACACTCCCAAGTCCCAAATTACACCCAGCAAGTATGTGACTTTGTTAACAAGCTAAATCTGGATTCTTTCAAAGTTGATGGCTTCAGCGTAAACAGTGAGGTGCCAAGCAGTGAAGTATATTCATTGTCAAATTTAGAAGTGCATCTAGCATCATACTTGTATGACCTGCACATGTGTGCATCAACAGCTCCGTTCTTGCTACAACTCTATGGCTACAAGTCAACAACTCTAAACAGCAGATAATGCACCCAGCCACCCAACACGGCCGCACCAGACCTCTGCAATGGCATTCCGTCGAACACCTTGCGCGCCAGAGCACGCCAAGGCGGTTGGAACTTTGGAAGCAAGCTGGGGCGGCGCTTACTTACACTTGAGGGTCTGGCAGACGAGAGCGAAGGTGGCGCGCTTGTTGCGGACGGTTGGCGAGTACACAAGGGATTTTATGGAGCCCGCGGCGCGCCTGGTGGCGTCCCCGCGGAGCACGCGCCGGAGCACCGCTGCTGCCTCTCGCCGCGCGAAGAACGCGGCCCGCTCCCCCGCGTCCCGGCTCGCCATCCGACGGTGGGGCCGCCGGTTCTCTCCGGTCGGCGCGGGACCACGGCTGCGATTCTTAGGCTGTTGCGGTGGCGGCGGCATGGCTGACGGCGCCTGCCAGTCTTCGGAGTCCGGAGTTGCGAGGGTTTTTCCTTCCCCCCCCCCCCCCCCCCCCCCCCTTTTGGCGCTGTGGTGCCACGCCCACCGCAGCCCGCTGTTTGCTAACAAGAGCTCATCCCCAGTCTTAAAATAAATGGGCATCTCAATCTTAAAATTTAACTATATTAAAAATGATATAAATATTTGCATCTCTTAATAAGTTTACTGCAAAAATATGTGACGTGATTAATCTAGTAAGTTTATTTGGTGTCATAAATATCATTACCTTTTGTATATATTATTAGTTAAATTTAAGATTTTTTACTCCCTAGAGTACGGATTGTGCACTTATTTTGAGATGGAAGAAGTATCCAGTGATACTTTCATGTCTAGTGGACAAGTACTTACCAAAGACGATAGTTAGTTTGTGCTAGGTAAGATCTACTCAACTTAGAGACAATGAGAAGACATCTTGAGTGAAACCATGTTCCTATTTCATGTTCGACACTGTGCACATTAAGAAGTACTATAGGGGTTGAAATCTTCGATGACACATTGACACTACATGATTCCCATTTTATCCATATAATTGGCTTTACACATTCGATGGCGATTATTACATTTGTTGAGGACATCTACCCTGTTCGCTTGAACTTATTAGCCCGGCTCATTAGCCATACTACAGTGTTTTCTCTCAAAATAAAATAAAATAATATCAGTCACATAAACCATCAACCGAACAACTCTAATCAATTACACACTAGGCTACATCTTGTGGCGTCAAATGGAGCTTTGATAACAAAGTTTCATTACTTCTGCCCTTCGTCAAAGTTAATTTTTTCGAAGCAAAGCTAGACTTCGCTGACTGTTAACTGCCTTAGGGTCCTAGTGAAGAACATCGTGTGCCCTCGTTTCCTTAAACAGTACTTCCTCCATTTTATATTATAAGTCACTTTGATTTTTAGTACATTTATTTTGATATACATCTAGATATAATAATATGTCTAGATACATAGCACAATGGGTAAATAAAAAAAGTCAAAACGACTTATAATTTAAAACAGAGAGAGTACATCGTTTGTGTCTTCGCTCTAACTCTGAATGTGCGAAACCCTAAAGGCCTCCTGCAAAGCTATTAATTTCAAAGGTTTCATTTCTGCAATATGGGTCGGTTGGACGAAGGCTATTTTATTATGCTATTTGGGATTGAGTTCACCAAGGTCAAATTCCCAATAATTGAAATATATTTTTTAATCATTTGAAACAATTCTTTTACTCATGAGGTATTTATTAGAGTAGCAATCATTCGCAACTTTTATTTACAAAAAGCTATCTCATATTCTTTTGTACGATAAAATATCATAGCATATTGCTACTTAAAAGAAATTTGACATATGACTATTGCAAATATTACCAACACTTATTTAAAGGGTGAAAGGTCCTTGTTTGGTTTTGGTAATTGAGTGACAACTTAGGTGGACTAATATGTGGTTATGTGAGATACACAGGAGATTAGTCCACATGTGATGGTGTCATGAAGGAGCTCATTGCATATGAGACATGACATGGAGTCATGTGACCAAGGTGGAGAAGATCAAGATGAGGCTTGGCTTGATGGACTGGTTGCTAGGGTGAAGGGCAAGTTGTGTGATGGCTTGGCGCTGAAGGACCGAGGCAACGGTGAAGAGCAAGTGAGGTCAAGATCGATGAACCAATACGGTCACGTGATGATATGAAGTGGATCATATTATTTGTGATATGGTTGGTGCATGTGTTGTATCAACGTCGGAGGAGATGGAATGGAATGCGCAAGGCAAAGGTATAACCTAGGGCATTTTCATTTCACCGGTCATAGGTGTGTAGAGAAGTTGTGCGACCAGCGCGTCCGGTCAGTTTGAACGGCGCATCCGGTCGTTTGACGGGCGCGTCCGGTCGTTGCCAGGGGCGCGTCCGGTCGTTGGTTTGACCGTTGGGGTCAGTGACCGTTGGAGAATCGGACGCGGCTGAGCGCGTCCGGTCAGTTACGACCGGCGTGTCCGGTCGTCCCGAATTCTGCCCAGTGAAGGGGTAACGGCTCTATTTGACCGTGGGGTTATAAATAGATGCCTTGGCCAGCCGTGGCCGGTAGCTGAGCACACTATAGTTTTTGTGACTTCTGTGGTAGTGCTTGGGAGCCCTCTAACTCACTCATGCTTGATAGTGTTCATCGGATCGAGTGAGAGAGCGATTCTAGTGCGTTGCTTTGAGAGATTACATCGTGTGGCACTAGGTGATCGTGTTGCAAGCCGGTAGTGCATGTTACTCTTGGAGGTTGCCACCTCCTAGATGGCTTGGTGGCTTGTGGCTCCGTCGAAGCTCGCAAGAAGATTGTGCGAGGCTCCGGAGAAGCTTTGTGAGGGGGATTGTGCTCACCCCGCGGGGATCGCGAAGAGCAACTCTAGTTGAGCGTGTCATTGAGCTACCACACTTTATGGTGGGTTCTTGCGGTGCCTTTTGAGAGGCTCGGTGTGTGACCGATTAGCCGCCGAACCACGAAGTGTTGGTCGACACAACGGGGACGTAGCTTGGTGGCAACCAAGTGAACCTCGGGAGAAAATCACCGTGTCAACATTGTCTACTCTTCTCGGTGGTTTGCTTTCGTGCAACACAAGCTTGTATTTACTTTCATATATACTTGTGCTTGTGTAGTTGCTCTCGTAACTAGTTTGCTTGGGTAGCTTGCTAGTTATCTTCTTGCTTGCGTAGCTAGAAGTTTCCCCTTTGCGTGGCTAATTCGATTTTGTGTAACCTTGTTAGTCACATTGCTTAGTTTGTGTAGCTAAGTGTTTTGCGCTCTTTAATTTGGCATTAGTTGCCTTGTTATTGAGCTTTGCTAGCGAGCTTAGACTTTGTGCTTTTGCTTCACTAGTTGTGTAGGAGCTCCCTCGCTTGGCAAAGTACTAGTGCATAGGTTTGTGTGACCTTGCTCTAGAATTGATTAGGTGAGCTCTTGGTAAGCTTAGCACCTTAGTTGCTTAATTAGGATCTTTGCAATGTGCTAGAGAACTTAGATAGAGGGGTGTAGTCTTGGCTAGACCGATAAGTTTAATTCTGCATTTGTTTTGGTTAGCCTACGCGTTTAAGTTTTAGAAAGGACTATTCACCCCCCCTCTAGTCCGCCATCTCGACCCTTCAAGTGGTATCGGAGCCGGGTCTCTCATTTGTGGTCTTCATCGACCCGAGAGGATGGCGGCTTATGGGCTAGATGATTGTGTGGAACACATTTTTGATGGCACTCACTATGCATGGTGGAAAAATCACATGCTTGATCATTTTCGTGCTCTTGGCCCTAAGTTTTGGTGGATCATAGTTGTTGGTTTTTCTCATGACTTGGATGGGTGTGGTAACCGTACCCAAGCTCAAAAGGATTGTCGAACACTTGATGCACAAGCTAAGTTTTATCTAATCAAAGCTTTAAATGATGAGATTTTTAACAAGGTGTGGCTCCTCAATTTGGGATGATGAAAAATTCAAGAAGGATGATCACATAGTGATGAAGGTACATGAGGATGTTGAGCATGACCACAACGAGGTGGTTGTGGAGGATTGCTCCACCTCAATGTCAAGTGATGATGATGATCATGCCACAAGAGCACTTGACAAGAATGATGATCATGCCACAAGTGATGCAAGCAATGATTCTACTCCATGCACACTTGATGGTGAAGATGATGGCTATGAGAGTGATGCTTCAACAAGCTCATCAATATCATCACATGGTAACACTAAGATACATGTTGGTGGTTTTGTTGTTAATTGTGATGATCCAAATCTTGAGCTTCTTTATAAACTCTCAAGAGCCTTAAAAAGAGAAATGGAAAAAGCAAGTAAATTGGAAAAAGAAAACTCTTTTCTAAAGACCACATGTGAACAACAAAAGCATCTACTTTATGTTACTACTTGTTCACATGAGGAGTTAAAATTGGCTCATGAGGAACTTAGTGTTGCTCATGATAACTTGGTACAAGAACATGCTTTACTCACTAAGAAGCTTTCTAATGAAGAAACCAAATCTAGTGAGAGTTCATCATTTGGGTCAAATGATCAATCACATATTACTAACCCTTGTGATGTAGGCAAGAAGCATGTATCCACCTCTTGTGTTGATTTATTAGATATGCCATGTTCTTCACAATTAGATGCTTGTTCTACTTCTATGTCTTGTGAGACTAACCTTTTGAAGGAGAATAATGAGCTCAAAAGTGAAGTGAAGAATTTGAACAACAAGTTGGAGAGGTGCTACAACTCTAAAATTGCCATTGAGCATATCATGACCAATCAAAGAAGATATGGTGATAAGAGTGGTATTGACTACAACAAGAGCAAGGGCAAGATTACGAAGAAGCAAGATGCAAAGAAGTTATCCCAACTCATGTGCTACTAATGCCATGAAGTGGGACATATTGCCAAGTGTTGCCCTACCAAGAAGTCTCAAGTTGAGCTAAAAGCAAAGCCCCAAGCTAAAGTCAAGATCAATCATGAAGATGTTAGTGACTTGATGATAAAGAAGAAGAAAACAAGGGGTGGAAGAGCAAGACATCCAATGCAAATTCAAGATGTCAAGATGATGAGCAAGAATCAAGATGAGAAGAAAGTACATGCTCACATCAAGTGCTTCAAATGTGGAGATATGGGACACTTCGCCTCGGGGTGTCCTACCAAGCTTGAGAAGAAGGCTCAAGCAACTTATGAGAGGCTAGGTAATGGAAAGCACAATATGAGCAAGGAAGAAAAGGCTCAAGCAAAGAGAATGTGCTACTCATGCCGGAAAAGGGGACACAATGCTCATTCATGTCCCCTAGGTAACACTTCTAAGCATATTTCAATTGATGATATTAATGTGCTTAGAAAGGATGTAAATGGTACCTCTATTGTTGCTATTGCAAAACATCCCGCTATTCATACTAAGGCAATGCCTAAGTATGTTGCACCTAACTTGAGAGGACCCAAACTTGTTTGGGTACCATCAAAGAGTGGATGATTGTTTGTAGGTACCATCAGCATTGGAGGCTTGATTCAATTGGTTTCATTTTGTTCATCATATATTGAGTCAAGTTATGAAGCTCAATGCATATCCAATCCCAATGCCAAGTCAAAATGAGTGAAGTCCAAGTGCTACAACATACAAGTACAATAATCAAAGTTGTGGTGATTTGGAATTATATTTGATGGCTTGAAAATATTCAAGTTAAAAGCTTGCTATTAGATGATCATAAGCTAACCAAGGTATATCTCTTGTTGATCATTTCACTTGGGTGCATATGAGTTGATTGAATTGGATATATATGCAATGTTGCTTGCTATGAGATGTTTGAATGGATTAAATGCTTAAGTAATCAAGTTTGAATTGATTTGTGTTGGATAAATTCATGAGATAACATTTAGTAAGTGGATTGGATGGATATATGTCTTGTGAAAGTATTCAAACAAGTTAGTTTTAAGTTTGATTCATATTTGATGAAGTATTGCTCAATGTATTGAAATCTGTCCAAAGTTGAAAATCTGAGCTAGCAGTGATCTAGTCTAAGTTTGGATGATCAAATCTACTTGGATTGGCATGAATTTTGGTATGCATGCTCTAGACTTATGTTATAAGATGCTGTACAAATTTCATGAGAATTGGATAAGAGATGCTTTGACTTTGGAGTACATCTTGTCAGCTATAGTGCAGCAGTTTTCAGCATGTAGCAGTGGTGGAAGATTTGAAATCTGGTAGCAATCTGGATGTCAAATGAATCTCAAAATTTTACAGCTGCTAAATGACTTAGTAAATCACATCTCCACCAAATTTTATGGCATTTGGATCTGTACATTGGGAGATATGAATTATTCTTTGAAGGGTACAGAATCTGCCAGAAAAGTGACAATCATTGGATTAATCTAGAGTCACTTTGATTGAAAGGTTCTCAAGTTGGAAACATGTTTATAAGTGGTTGAGGTACCTAAGTTTGGTTTTGGATTGATCTAGAAGCATGATGAGCAATGAGTACAAGACTTTTGTATTATGAAATGTACTTGGTGTACTTATTTGGTACTCAATTTGAAGATCAAGATCAAACTTGAGATGAAGATAAAGTTTAAGTTCTAGTAATAATTAGAGATTATTTGGTAGAAAGAAAATAACTTAAACATGTAGGAAGAGTTGGACTCAAATGTAGATTCAAGGATTATTCATCAAGATTGAGTTCATCATTTGGATCAATCAAACTATATCATTGTCAAGTGAGTATCAAGAGTGGTTCTTTGGAGAAAGGTCATTTCTCTCTAGTGAGGGGCTTGCCGCCGTGTGTAGGTAAAACCAAGTTTGGGACTTGGAAGGCTAACATGGAAGTGGTGATCTGAGGAACTTGTGATGCTTAGTTGAAGCAATCAAAAGGGTTGATCAAGAAAAGCAAGCAACACCCAAAAGAGAGCTAGTCATATATTTCAAGTGGTATTCTAAGTAGTTCTCTCATGCAAGCATTGATCAAAAAGATGAAGCAAGCCAACCACAACTCAAGAGATAGTGCACTTGATCATAAGTGGTTGTCATTTCATATGGGGTGAAGAATGGATTTATCTATGATGATTGGTCTTCACCAAGCTTATAAATTGGACTTCACATTGCTATTGGAGTAATGAATTGGAATCTATGTGACTATCCTCTACTCCAACATAGCAAAGGTATCATTGCAATGTGCATGATCATTTCATCTCTTACTAGTATGCGATTAGTGCATATAGTACATGCTACTAGGATCATGCATGACAAATGAAAATTTTAGATTCATAACCTACCACTATTGCTTGATTGTCTAAATGTTCTAGTGGTATGTATATGAGTTTGTTTATGAGCTAGTAAACCCAAGTACTTGATCTAGTTTGGATTGCTAACAAGTGACAAGTACAACATTGGCAAGATAACCCTTAGCATGAGGTGTGAAGAAGCTTGTCATTGGATCAAACTGAACTTGGAATCTTAGGCAAATCAACTTAGTTCAAGTCATACAAGAAGCTCATGACAATGATAAGAGTACAAGCACAAGACACCAATAAAAATGGATATCTAGTTTGTTTCAAGTGGTATCTAGACTCAAATTGACCTTCCAAGTGGTATTCACTAGTGGTGTCTAGATCATGATCTACAAGTGATATCTTACAAGTGGTATCATGAAGATAGCAAATGTTCAAGAAGTGAATATTATTGTCAAATCCTTCAAAGTGGATCCATACTAGAAAATTCTTTCAAATGGTGTCACATTCCTACTCATGGTATCTTCACGTGGTATCATTCATGCAAGACGATGGTTTCACAAGTGATCCTCAACTTTAAGTGATCAAATCAAGTAATGCTACCCTCATCTTCAAGTGATATCTCAAGTGAATGACACATGCTATGACATAGGGGGAGGAGCCCCACCGATTGGAATCAAGGTCAAAGATCCTATGTGGTATCTCAAGAGCAACCATAAAGTTTGTCATTCCAACATATGTGGTAATATCCATAAAAAATGCAATATTCAAGTCTCAACCATCTACCCCAATACAAGCCTTTGTATCAATTGAGAAGAACACCTTTATAGAAATTGATGACAAAGGGGGAGAAGTTGGACAAAGATATGAAAGCTTTTTGAGCTTTGGAGAGAGATTGGAAAGATTGAACATGGACATAGACAAAGAGGGAGTAACATTGAAGAATGAAAGGGTATCAAACATTCTTGGACAAAGAAAGCACACAAGTAGGGGGAGCAAGTTCATGAACTTTGATTGATTACATTTGATATGTGCATAATTCATGTGCTTGCATTGCATAAGTTCTTAAATTCAATATGCATGCTTGTGTGGTGTTTGCTAGTTATAGAACTTGAATAATGATTTGATAACTGGCATGCATAGGATGTTAGCTAGACTTATGTTTATCATGCAAAAACTAGAACCTTGCTTATAATATTGATCTCACGGGGTTTCTAGTGTTTTTGATATCTAGCTACTCATGATGCTAAGGATGATGGCAAACTTGTGATTTTCAAATGGTATCAAGCTACTAATTGGTAGCGAGCTACAAAGGTTTATTCTGTACACCTTAGCATCACTTAGTAGTGCTAACCCTCCCACAAATTTCATATTTATGCATATGTGCAAGCTTGAAACCAAACCATTTGAGCACATATGTAGAGGGAGTTATCACTACCAAGTCGGATTTTATGGTGCTTATCCAAAACTTGACATAGAGCTTAAAAGTTGGATAAGTAACATTAAATCCAAAACAAGTTAGCAATTTACACTTTGTGTGAAGTGCTAGCTTGAAAAAGCTTAATTTCTATATCTTTGTAGAGTTGTCATCAATTACCAAAAAGGGGGAGATTGAAAGGTCCTTGTTTGGTTTTGGTAATTGAGTGACAACTTAGGTGGACTAATATGTGGTTATGTGAGATACACAGGAGATTAGTCCACATGTGATGGTGTCATGAAGGAGCTCATTGCATATGAGACATGACATGGAGTCATGTGACCAAGGTGGAGAAGATCAAGATGAGGCTTGGCTTGATGGACCGGTTGCTATGGTGAAGGGCAAGTTGTGTGATGGCTTGGCGCCGAAGGACCGAGGCAACGGTGAAGAGCAAGTGAGGTCAAGATCGATGAACCAATACGGTCACGTGATGATATGAAGTGGATCATATCATTTGTGATATGGTTGGTGCATGTGTTGCATCAACGTCGGAGGAGATGGAGTGGAATGCGCAAGGCAAAGGTATAACCTAGGGCATTTCCATTTCACCGGTCATAGGTGTGTAGAGAAGTTGATGACCGGGTTTAGGATAGATGGCCATACTATCAAGAGGGGCAAACTTGTTTGCATATCAGTCATCTAGTGCCACTCGTGTGATCTAACTATGCATCGTTGCTAGGATCGAGTGGCGTGGCAAGTTGAGTGGTTAACTCCTTCGGTAAAATGATTATGAAAATGCTAACACATGTGCATAAGGTGGTGATCACTTGTTGGTGTTGGCACATTTACGAAGGCGATGAAGTTTGAGCGGTAGAGAGGGTTTGGGTTCCTCTCTCCCTCCCGCCGAGCTTGCGAGCGCGGGATTCAGGCGTTTTTGAGGAGTTGAAATGCCTATTTTCCACTACGCCGGAAGTCCGGAAAAGAAACGGAGGCGAACGGAGGTCACAGAGGTGACCGGACGCTGAACCGGACGCGGTCCTTGCATGACCGGATGTGTCCGGTCAGTGTTCAGTGTCTGCGCGTTTTTCAGTTCGATGATCGGACGCGAGGCGCGTCCGGTCACTGACGATCGGACGTGTCCGGTCGTTCAGGGAGCTTACTGGACTCTAACCGGACGCGGGCACTGTGGCGTCCGGTCATTTTCTTCAGCGTGTCCGGTCATTGTTCTGTTGAGCGCTGCTCAGGCGACCAACGCGTCCAGTCATTCACGGGACCAGCGCGTCTGGTCGTTGCTTCGCAGTTAGCCGTTGTGCGACCAGCGCGTCCGGTCAGTTTGAACGGCGCGTCCGGTCGTTTGACGGGCGCGTCCGGTCGTTGCCAGGGGCGCGTCCGGTCGTTGGTTTGACCGTTGGGGGTCAATGACCGTTGGAGAATCGGACGCGACTGAGCGCGTCCGGTCAGTTACGACCGGCGCGTCCGGTCGTCCCGAATTCTGCCCAGTGAAGGGGTAACAGCTCTATTTGACCGTGGGGTTATAAATAGATGCCTTGGCCAGCCGTGGCCGGTAGCTGAGCACACTATAGTCTTTGTGACTTGTGTGGTAGTGCTTGGGAGCCCTCTAACTCACTCATGCTTGATAGTGTTTATCGGATCGAGTGAGAGAGCGATTCTAGTGCGTTGCTTTGAGAGATTGCATCATGTGGCACTAGGTGATCGTGTTGCAAGCCGGTAGTGCATGTTACTCTTAGAGGTTGCCACCTCCTAGACGGCTTGGTGGCTTGTGGCTCCGTCAAAGCTCGCAAGAAGATTGTGCGAGGCTCCGGAGAAGCTTTGTGAGGGGGATTGTGCTCACCCCGTGGGGATCGCGAAGAGCAACTCTAGTTGAGCGTGTCATTAAGCTATCACACTTTATGGTGGGTTCTTGCGGTGCCTTTTGAGAGGCTCGGTGTGTGACCGATTAGCCGCCGAACCACGAAGTGTTGGTCGACACAACGGGGGACGTAGCTTGGTGGCAACCAAGTGAACCTCGGGAGAAAATCACCGTGTCAACATTGTCTACTCTTCTCGGTGGTTTGCTTTCGTGCAACACAAGCTTGTATTTACTTTCATATATACTTGTGCTTGTGTAGTTGCTCTCGTAACTAGTTTGCTTGGGTAGCTTGCTAGTTATCTTCTTGCTTGTGTAGCTAGAAGTTTCCCCTTTGCGTGGCTAATTCGGTTTGTGTAACCTTGTTAGTCACATTGCTTAGTTTGTGTAGCTAAGTGTTTTGCGCTCTTTAATTTGGCATTAGTTGTCTTGTTATTGAGCTTTGCTAGCGAGCTTAGGCTTTGTGCTTTTGCTTCACTAGTTGTGTAGGAGCTCCCTCGCTTGGCTAAGTACTAGTGTATAGGTTTGTGTGACCTTGCTCTAGAATTGATTAGGTGAGCTCTTGGCAAGCTTAGGACCTTAGTTGCTTAATTAGGATCTTTGCAAGGTGCTAGAGAACTTAGATAGAGGGGTGTAGTCTTGGCTAGACCGATAAGTTTAATTCCGCATTTGTTTTGGTTAGCCTACGCGTTTAAGTTTTAGAAAGGACTATTCACCCCCCCTCTAGTCCGCCATCTCGACCCTTCAAAGGGTTTTTTTTATTCACGGCATTACAATTTTCAGAGTTTTCAAAAATGCCATTACAATTCATATATTCGGAGATCTACTATTATAATTTCATCGCTCCCTCGTTCGTGCCATTTTATACGTCTTCCATCTACATTGGCCCACTATCAGCCATGTATACATACATGAACGTGTACGAGCGTTAAGTCTCCGCCTACTCCGTTAGTAATAGCGAGGTGGACGAGCAGATGGGCGTGTGGGTTGGGCCGTGTGCATCGGCGTCGTCCTCCTTGCCACGGCCAGGCGGAGAAGACACCCTCCGCCGTGACCTCCTCCTTCCCGGCGGTCGCGCTGTGCACCTCAAAGTGCGCGTCATCGGTGGCGGCGACACGGTCGGTGCTTGCGTATGCATCGCCGGCGACCCGGCGGAGCGTGAGCTCTGTGGGCGCGGCCGTTGAGCCTAGCTCCACGCCATCGATGGCCGGGGTGGTAGGCGAGCGTGAGCTCCTAGCACGCACGCTAATGGCGCAGGGGCATTCGGTACGGTGCTGGCGCACTCGTGGTCCGACCACTCCGCCACGGCGGCGTCCATCGACGCTCGCTTCTTCTCGGACTCGCACGACCTCTGCTTGGAGAATGGCAGCAGCACACTAAGGTGATGCCAAGCTCGCCGAGTGGAGCCTGTGTGTGTCGTCTAGGATGGAGGTGTTTTTGCGTTTCTTGCTTTTCTTCCGTGGCCATGGGAATAGCACGGGCTATCATGGCTGGCTGGTGATAGGCCTGGAGGATGGCAGCGGATGCTCAATAGCTCAAGGTGGCCCTTCTCTGCTCGTATCGGCGTTGTTGCCTCCTGCATGCGAACGGATAAGCTGCTGGACTGGGATGTTCGTGTTTGACAGGGTGCGCGTCTGCCCCGCTGGTGGAGAACACATCGGGGCGAGGGAGGGCTCGGTGGAGCCGTCGAGCACACGGAGTCACTGGCGGTTGCGCAGGATGGAGTTGGCGAGCGAGAGCTCGACGTCTGACCGCGCGAATGTGCTGGGGGCCACGAGCCACCAGCAGCTACGCGTCGCACCCGCTGACGAAGCCGTCGTGGAAGAAGACGCGGCGCACGCCCGCGGAGGTGGTCGGGTGCGACAGCTGCATCTGCTTCACGGTCGCCGCGCTGGTGCACCTAGAGGCTGGCAACGACGACAGCGGCGCGGCTAGCGGACTTCTTCGACGCGGCGGCCAGTGCTCATCCGCCGCGGGCGCGCGCGCGCGTCGACCACCAATGTGTCAGCGCCCATGTACACCAGCACTGCCATCGCCTCCGCCTCGCCGGCCGTGGCCGCTGCGTACAAAACCGTCCTCCCTTCGCGGTCATGCTTGGCGTCGGGCACCGTAGCCTGGTGCTCCAGGAACGGCAGCAGGTGCAGGCGTGCAGCTACCTGCTACCGGCGCAGGATGAGGCGCACGGCCACGGCGTCCCCGGTGTCCGCGGCGAGGCGGAGCAGGTATGGTCTGCCGTGTTATAATAGATCTCAACCGAATTGGCCCAACGGCCAATTCGGACCCTTTGACCACGCCCTGATCGGGGGCATCCAATCCAACGAGGTTGGTGGGCCCCTGTCTCACAGTGCCATATAAGAGGGAGTGGGGGCCACGGGCTCAAGTCACGAGGTTCACTGCCCAGCCGCCACCCCACTCCAAACCCTAGCCGATCTAGAGGGCGGCACTGCCAGCGGCGGGAAGCGCCACTGCCACGCCGCCGGACCACCACGCCGTACACCGACGCCATGATGACTTCTTGCACCTCTGCCATGACCGAAAGGTATGGGCCTCTTCTTCCCTCTCTCTCTCTCCGGATCTCTCTGTTGGGTATGTATCTATGTGTATTATTCCAAATGCCAAAAGAACACACCCACGCGATCTGCACCTAGACGATTCTACAGTTTCAACATTGGTACCGGAGCCGGTTACTGGCGTGTAGATTCAGTGGGGTAGAAAAGAACATGAAATCTGAAAAGAAAGAGAGGAATCAGTTTCGGTTCAAGTGCAACCTAACCCTAGCTTGGGCAAGATCAGGCCACGCCACCATCTCTCCGGCGTGCGGGACGACCCAAACCCTAACCCTAGAAATCCCATGTTCTTGTAACCCTAACGAAGAACATAGAGAAGGGAGGGGGCTCACCAGGGCTCCTCCATCACCGCGACGCACGCGGAAAGGCAAATCGCGCGGAGAGAAGTATCCGACCCACTGGCCGGTGAGTCCTCGCCACCGCGGGGCGCTAGGCCTCTGGCTCAGGGGGGCAAAGAGCGTCGCCCGAAAGCTGCTCGACGGTGGCGCGCTTAGCCTTGGGCGAGCGCGCGCACCGGCGAGAGGCTCCGTGGCGGCGCCGCCACTCCTCTGTCGTCCTCCGGCCTCGGGCCAACTCTTGAGATTGCACTCGCTTTGTGCGGGGATTGAAGAAGGGGAGAAGTGTCACGGAACCGCCCAAATTATAAGAACAAAAGTACAAAAACAATCGCCGGAGCAATTAAATTCCCGTACTTAAGCTCTTATAACTCCGGTAGTCCAATAAAATCCCGAGGGATTTCAAACCAACCAACATACAAGCCAAGATCGTAGTGGTCCAACATAACAGGTCATATGTTACATCCATTTCATAAGTAATTCAACATATATCGGAGTTCAGTAGAGTTATTACAACTCAAGTTCAAAAGTAGCGGAAGCAAAGTAGTTTGAAAACTAATATCACCTTAGTTCAAATACATGCCAGTACCAAGGTCAATTTTCCCATAAAAGCATGAGAGATAAGATAGCTCAGAAGGATCATGCCCATGATCACACTCCGCCACAACAGCCGGAGTCTTCCAATTCTTGCAGTAGCTATGATATATCACAACCTGCAACAAGTGGGAATAAACCCTGAGTACGAGAAGGTACTCAGCTAGACTTACCCGTCATAAACCAGAAATAATGACACCAAGGAGTATGCAAGGCTTTCTTTCAGTGGGCTAGCTTGACTCATTTGCGAAAAGCATAAGTTATCCTGAATAAACTGATTTAAGTATTTTTGCATCATCTTTATTATAACCTATTCAATATAGGTAAGCACCTATGCTAAAGCAATCACTTGATTAACCATTAACATCAAAGGTTACCATCTCAGGTTTAGCATTTCCAACATTATCCACATAACCATCCATGTTCCATAATCATTACTACGATGCAGTAGCTCGAGTCAAGTGTTCACTATCCAGTGAACGATGGCGATTCGAATCGATTATTAACCAGCTGGTAAGTTATTCCTCACACAAACCTCACTCACCCGCTAAAGTGAGGTGTTGGTCACCGAGTCAACCATTCAGGTAAAGTCGCGAGCTTGCCAGGAACCACTTGTACCCGGGGGCCGCCCGACTGCTCTTTGGCCTTATCATCGCGCCCCCGTTTCCTGCCACTACTGCTCCGGTACAGTGCGTTGCGGGCAATCCACTCGGCCCGAATAATCTCCCAGCTTCGCGGTCGAAAGGTACTTTATTCGGCCAGCTAAATGTGAGGCATGCGTTCAACATGACCCGAGGCCCAACAACGGACGGTCCTTAATCGACACAGGCGGAAACTACAAGCACCCCAGAACCCTGTCTGGTTGCCCCATCTTATTCCGCCCGGTCTCCAATTATCCATCAACACTTGGTTATTTCCAGGATATCATCCATTCCAAAGCTAAAGTATTCCAGTAACCACCTATAATTGCCGGTGACAGGAAATCACCGTTCGCTACCGGTCTAAGCAGGGCTAAGCAATATTTTCGATCCCGAACCAAAATAGGATTTCAGGCATATTTGCGGGACAAGGAAAAGGATATATATATGCAGCAAGTGTTTTCAATCAACTTCTATAACTTAATGCAACAATACATATATAACATATATATACTCAATTGCTTTTATAAAATAGGAGGCTTAGAATGCTCCGGGGCTTGCCTGGGATCAAACACTGGGTTAGTGATTGACAGATGACACTCGCTCGGCGAGCATCTCCCAACCCGACACTTGTTTAGTCCTTCCATCTTCGGGATAGGTCCACCAAACACCGTCTTCAGGTTTGGCTTCAACATCTCATCCTTCACGTGATGCATCTAGCGAACCTAAATGAGATGCAAGATGCATGCGTATGAATATGATGAATGGTAACACAAGATGTATCACATAATCATTCATGTAAACACACGATTAAGACATAGACACCAAAAGCTAATTAACTAACATCACATAACCAATTAAAGAGGGCAAGCACATTAAGCATAACACAATACAAGATCACAAGTATCTTAACTTTGACCATTATCAAGGGTATAAGTCACACTTAGCAACACATGGAGTAAACAACCATAATTAGCATCTGACAATTTCTGGACTGCAAACAACATCTACATGTTTGGATCATAACTGGAGTTATACAAATCCAATAGCAATGCAACAAGACATTCTGGAAAGCTTATGAAATTGTCTATAATTCATCTTTAATCATCTTAGCATGATTCTCAAGTTAACCAAGTCAAACATGCATAATTACAGAATCTGGTCCAGAGATTCCAGAGAACAACTATTTCTGGAACCCAACTTGAAACAGTCATTACTCACAAACTATAAGGCCAAATGCCACCAAAATTTAACACAAGCTAGATTAATAAGTGATTTACAACTTTGTTATAAGCATGTTTCTCATCAAACATCATTTTCATGGTGAAATTACCAAAGTCCCAGAAACTGTCCAGAAAAGCATCAATTGCAAGAATAAATATTAACTTACATTCCAAACATACATTTGACCACAACCAATGTAACCATCATAAAGTGCATGTTAAATGATAACCAAAAAGCATAGTGCTCATTATTAAATAATTTCTTTTAAAGCATTTCTTAATTTATTTAAATAGCAAGGTGAAATAATAAACATATACCAAAAGTCCATAATAAAATCTATAAAAATTACAGTAGCTCTTACATACATCCAATAGTCTATTGTACAAATTTCAAGCCATTTGGACAAGTATATCAACCACTATGAAAAAGACAAATTGCTATTGCAAGAATTCATGTGAGAGCAAGATACACTAATAACTCACTCAAATGGCAACCAAAATTCATGAAATAATTACCACACATTAAACATCATATGAGTAGCATGCCACAAAAATTTCACTTCATTTGGAGCCCTAGATCTACAGTGATGAAAATGACAAATACAACTAGCATTAAAAACCTAGCTGTACAAATCCATTTTTACAGAGAAAACTTTAAACTAAAACATGCCATATTATAGATCTACTGCATAGATAATTTCACAAGGATTCCAAAAAGTCCTCATTTGCTATTTTACGATTTTTCTACAATTTACTATGAATTTCCAAAGTTCTAGTCATTTTTCTGCAAAAGAAAATTACTAAACCGAAAAGGATAAACACTTTTGCATTGGTAACCCTGAACTTCCCGGAAAACAAAATCCAACGAATAGGTCCCTGCAGACACTATTCATATGAGTCTGCAGTTCACAGGAAAGCCCTTCCCAATCTTCAAATTGTTGCCCGAGGTCCCCACCGTGAACTTGAAGCAGAGGACGCCGGGGATCGTCGATTCAGGCCGGAGGGGCGGCGTTGGTGGCGAGGGCAGTGCACGGGGGCAACAGCGGCCACGCTCGTATGTGTGGGCAGTGATAGCTCGGTCGGAGGAGGAGTGAGGAGGGCTGGCCGCGCGTGCATGCGGCTCCGCTGCACGCAGACCGGCGGCGGCGGTGCTGTGGGGCGCGACGAGCGGCGAGAATGAGCTGCGCGAAATCGGGTGGCCACAGCGCGACCACGGCTGGTCCCCGCTCACGCTGGGGCAGGGCGCAGCGGCCAAGCCACGCGTTCGCACTGCGGCGACCAGAGCAGGGGCCACGACGGCTTCGCGGTGAGGCGTCCTGGCGGCAGGAGAGGTGAACGTCGGTGGCGAGCTCACGCCGGGGGTGGAGCCCAACAAGGCGAAGGCGAGGGTGGTGGCGGCTGGTACAGAGGCGATGCGCAGCAGTGGCAGCGAGCTCAGCTCGGGAACCGGCCATGGCGGCGCGCTCTGGCGCAAGTGGCAGAGCGAGGGCGAGGGAGGAGGAGAGCAGGGCGAGCAGAGAGGCGAGTGAGGGCGCTCTGGTGCTCCCCATTTACGCAGGCAGGGGCAGGCGGCTTCAGCGGGGCGCCCACGACGCGTGGAGAGGAGGGTGACGCACGGCGCTGTGCATGGTCGCCACGAGGCAAACCGTCGAGCACGTGGTGGGCGCGGAGGAGAGCAAGGTGGGGCGCCGATTCGGGCTTGCTCTGGGCCCAATTTGGACTTGGGCCCAAAACCAAAGTTGTAGCCCATGAGTTGCTCTACAATTTTCGTTAAGGGGCCAAGGTCATTAGGCCAACGGATTAAGAGATAAAATCATGCCAAGATGACAATGTCAACATGTTGATGGAGGTCACGGAAACTCGCATTCGGAGGTCAAAACCTAATCAAACTTAATCCAACTTTTTGCATGCTCTTCTCCAAGATGTAAGCTCCAACTTTTATTTTTGGCTCAACTCAAGTTGATTAACGAAAACATGAGAACGCGACATGCCAACGTCGACGACGATGAATTCCAGACTTAGAAAAATTCTAAGTCTGAAAACATAAAACAGCCGCTGATTCATTCTTCGAGCCTCTGTTTGACTTATTTCCAAGTTGATCTAGCTCTTGGTCCAAAAACAAAGTTTGTTCTACATGATATGGACTACAACTTTCATTTAAGGTCCAACCTCAAAACTGGTATAGAACCTACTGTTCTACTTTGACCAAAGTAGGATCACGATAAAGCTTAAATTATCCTTTTTGATCAATTGGAGCATTTTCTGGGCATTTGCTCAACACGAACCTTTCTTGACTTTTGTTGTAGAGTCCATCTAGAGTCATTTGGGCAAGGTTGCAAGATTTTAGTGATGATCTATATTTCCATCCACTTAATAATGCAATTCCAGCACTTAGTAAAGTCATTCCAACAAGCATATAACTTATCATTTCATGTGACTTTTTGATTCCAAACGTCATGAAACTTTTCCAGTGACCAATATAGATAGGTACTAAGGTGAGACACATGAAGATATTGCAATAACACCACCCAAGCATATATATTGAAAACTGCATATATGTAAAGCAATGGTGCAGCATCCAAGTTTAGGTTGGGGCTCCTGTCCATAGGTTGACCTTGACATCCTCATCTCCACTTAATCTATCATGTTTAAGCTCAAACCCACTGCTTAACTGGTGGCAAACACCTCGGGTGTTACAAGAAGGAGCGAGAAAGAAGAGCAGGGAGCCGATCGGGACAGACCCTGGCGAGGCCAGCACCTCGTCGCCGCCGGCGACCTTCACTGCACCTCGGCAGCTGCCACGCTCAGAGAAACGCGGGGGAAGAAAGAATGAATGAGTTAGGGTTTTTGGAGGTCCAGCGCCGCGAGTGGGTTTTGTCTCGGCGAGTTTGACGGGTGACCGTCGGATGGAAACGGATGGTCCAGATCGACCGGACCAGATGTGGCCCAGGTGGGGCTCCGCTTTGCCGGCCCAGGCCCAGGTTGCGGCCTGGGCGGCAGGGGGAGCAGAACGCTCGGCTTCCACCGGGCTGGAATCATGGCTGGGCCACGGGCCGGGAGCGCGCAACGCAAGCACAGCTGGGCCACAGAACTGGGCCGCCGGAAAGCGCGCAGTGCGCGAACGGCTGATGGGCCTTCGGGCCAGTTTACACAAAAGAACAGTAAAACGTCCAGAATTCAGTTTTATTTTTTCCAGAAGCAGATTTTGATGTATATTTGATTCATTTCAATTGAATTTTGATGTCCACCTCTATGTAAATTTTGTCCAACGATAATTTTGTCCAGAGAACAGTATAGTATTCTAAGAGTTTCTGGAAAAATAATTATGAGCATATTTTTACGTTTTCCGTTGCAAAGTTAAAAGTTTATTGTCTTCTCATTAAATCCGAACCAACGGAAGGATTTAATTTGAAGAGGAGTTGTAGTTATTCAGTAAATGATTAATAAAAAGTTGATCCTCCTGTTAAAGTTGGAATCTTAAATTGGAGGAATAGCCAGTTCATAGTTAAGATAAATTATAATATTGTTATTTTCTGACCAACGTTGATGATAATAATATTATAAATTTATTGAAGAGTTTAAGGTTAAAGAAAATTATGATATTGTTATTTTCTGACCAACGTTGATGATAACAATATTATAATTCTATGAGTTTTATGTTTAAAGTTTAAATCTCTGATAAATTTTGTATCAAAGTGATCAATTTTCAGAGAATGGATAAGAAACAAGAGATGCTCCAGAGTGAGCAAAATGTAATGTATTTTCATGTTTCCGCTGCAATGATGATAATGATCTTCAAAATTAAATTCGAACCAAAGGGAGAATTTATTTTTGAAGAGGATTATAAGATAATTGAGTTTTATATGTTAATTCCATTTCTGCCCAACGGTGATGTGGAATTAATGTAGAGGAATGTTGTTTTATTCTATTTCTGCCCAACGGTGATATAGAATAGAACATAAAGTTTTAAAAGTTTAATGAACACTATTGTTGATTATTGATTAATGTTTTTCAGACAAAGAACTTCATGCCTTTATTCTTGAAGGGTGAAAAGGAAATGTGTTGGGTACTTGTGACCCAGAAGATGAAAAATGCAATTTTTTTTGCAGAAAGAAGACTATTGTGTAAGGGACTACGGTCTCTTTAAAGAATGACTTCAAAAAAAAGAATTCTAGGATATTGATCCAAGTAAAGAAACAGAACAATAAGAGCTTATTTTAAAAGATGCATTTTATGTACTCTTAAAAAAATAGTTTTTTATCATCGTGATATGAAATGTAATAAGTGACATGCATGTTTAATTTGACCAACGTCGGATTAAGCATGTGTGTTAAAGAGTATTTTGATTTATTTCTAAATTTGATGATTGAATATGAGCCAATATTGACATTTATGTCCCTTCAAAAAAATTATCTCGCATAGCGGGAAAAAGTTTGTGATAGTACCCGTATGACGGGAAAAGTTTGAGAAAATACCCGCATGGCGGGGTAAAGTTGGTATAGTACTTATGTTAATCAATCCTGCATGGCGGGAGAAATTTTGACATAGTATTTATCCTGCATGGCGGGAGAAAGTTGTGATGACTCATGTGCTTTGAGTGTATCCCGTACAGGGAGAAAAGTTTAGGGTAGCTCTCATGCTATCCTAGTATGAGTTTATAGAGAACAGAAAGTTATAGACGAACCTCAAGATAAGAATGACATGCAAGTGTGACTTACGAAAGTATTAATGATAAAAGACTCTGTTGAGTTTTTGAAGTGAAATGAGGAAAAAAGTACTCCCATATGAATTAAGAAATAATTTCATTTGCATAATGTAATCATATGGGTGAAGTAAGTAATCAAAGTTTCCTCATTCACAAGAGTTCTAAATAGTTTTCGAAATTGTGGTAGAAAAGTTCGTACCACATTTCGAGGGGGAGAAAGGTGAGATCAATTAAGAAAGATACTTCCCCATAATTCAGATAATGCGATGCATACTATGCATTGAAGGCAAGAGTGATCTATAAAAGATGAATGTGATCTATAAAAGATGAATGTGATCGTCGGGGGAGTAAGACGGTCATAATAATGATACCCCAAAGTAAAGAAATAGCTAAATTCATGGACATTTTACAGTTCCAATATAAAGATAGCATAGTCGGTCAGTATTCATACTATACGCATTCAGAGTTATTAAGACGGTGCTAAACGCGCCATATGAGTTTCAGCAGATTAAACCTAAAATAAGAAAATTAAAGATAGGACAATCTGGGGGAGCATGGTACAAAGAAACCTAACTCCGCAAGGAGGATGAATAATGTAAACAAGTATCTTGTTACACAGGACCTTGTAGAATCAATTGTCTTTTGGTAATAAAGGTCAAGAAATGCTAGTAGCTGATGCCATAGAAAATCTCAAAGAATAAGAAAATCAGATATTTCTGATGATTATAAAGTCTATATTAGTGAAATTCAAATGGAGGGTAATCCCACCTCATTTGAAGAAGCCATGAGAGACGTTCACTCGTCTAAGTGGCAAGAAGCAAAGAAAGATAAAATGAAATTGATGATACCAATAATATTTTAGGATTCAGAATAAATTTCTAAGGAGCCAAAACAGTAGGCTGTGATGGGTCTACAAGACGAAATGTGACTCCAAAGGGAATGTGTAAAGATGTAGAGCGCGACTTGAATCAAAAGTGTTTTGCGCAAAGCGAATGAATAGATTACAATGAGTGCTAATGGCACATCATGGTCTGACTTACATCAGATGAAAGTAAAGATGATATTTTTCAATGAGATTTGTATAAAAATGATTACGTGGCATAACCCAGAGGTTTTATCATGAAAAGAAAAGAACGTAAGGGATACCACCTGTAGAAATCCCTTATGAACTAGAGTAAATCTCTAGACATTTACATTTAAAGTTGAAGAGTCAATTAGAAATTTTGGGTTAAAGAGAATAAGAGGATAATTGCATTTATATAAAGTTATAGAATGGAAAATTCATTTTCTAATCCTGTATATGTGGATGACATCTTACTTTTTAGTAGTGATGTCAATCTACTGCATGAAAAAAAAGAAACTCTTGTCCTCAAGGTTCAATAAGAAAGTTCTCGGTGAAATGTCTCTCGTTATAAGAATTGAAACTCACCGAGATAGAAGAAAAGGGGTGTTAGAAATATTGCATATGCATGCTAAGAAAAGTTTCTAAAGAAATAAAGTACCTATGCGGGCAAACATACGCCTGTTCCTATGGTCAAGGGTAATATTTTTGAGAACTTTAGTGTTCCAAGAAGCAATGTGAGATTGTTATAGAAGGACGTCCTATATGCTCTAGCTGTTGAAAGCTTAATGAGTACACAGATAAGATATTGCCCTGACATAGTTCATATATCTGGATTATTTTGGCAAAAGTCCAGTCCAGATATAGATCACTGGAATGGAGTTAATAATGTCGGCCTCATGCTAAGAAAGAAAGAACAAGTACTCTCAAGTAGTTGTGGGTATAAATGTTAAATTTTAGCGAGATGTTTAGTGAAACCTACATAATAGCTAACACTCGCAGATGGAGTTTTATTGTGGAAAAGCTCCAAAGAAATAGTTTTAGCATCGTCAGTGATGCAAGGTTATAGTATAGCATGATATAAGGCTACGGGACAGGCAAAATAGTTAAATAACTTTACCCGGAATGGATAATGGTTGTTAACAGCAATGACCATTTAAATAGTTTGCTCCTAAGACAACGGGTCAAGTGTACTGCCAAACACGTTGACATTAAAGTTATACGTTGTAAAGGAGAAAGTCCGGAATCATACTAAAAGGTATTGAACATATAAGTAACAAGAAAAGCTTGTGGATCCGCTTACCAAGGCTTTACCACCCAGTGTGTTCAGAGAACACACAGTCGACATGGGTTTATGGTATAGCCTATGCTTTCCGGACAATAAAGGGCCCAAAAGTTTAAGAATCTGTTTCAGAACAGAGACATGTATTGTAGCTGTTAAATCTATTGGCAATTAACCGTGACGATGAAGCATGCTCTATACACTAATCTGTGATAGAACAAATAAAAGTAAAAGCAATTAAAGTCAAAGTTTAATGTTAAATGATAAGTTGAGATGAAAGGGAAGAATGTTAGAATAGATCTCAACCGAATTGGCCCAACGGCCAATTCGGACCCTTTGACCACGCCCTGATCGGGGGCATCCAATCCAACAAGGTTGGTGGGCCTCCGTCGCACAGTGCCATATAAGAGGGAGTGGGGGCCACGGGCTCAAGTCACGAGGTTCACTGCCCAGCCGCCACCCCACTCCAAACCCTAGCCGATCTAGAGGACGGCACTGCCAGCGGCGGGAAGCGCCACTGCCATGTCGCCGGACCACCACGCCGTACACCGACGCCATGGCGACTTCTTGCACCTCTGCCAAGACCGAAAGGTATGGGCCTCTTCTTCCCTCTCTCTCCGGATCTCTCTGTTGGATATGTATCTATGTGTATTATTCCAAATGCCAAAAGAACACACCCACGCGATCTGCACCTAGACGATTCTACAGTTTCAACATGCCGAAGAACACGCGGAGGCGGATGACGCTGACGCTGCTGTCGTCGTTGCTTCCCGCCATGGCACCCACGGAGTCAAGGTGCGTCGCGGAGAACGAGGAATCGGTGGGCGCAGGAGCGCGGGAAGGACGGTGGCGCGTGCGGCTGAGGGTCGAGCACAACGCTGGAGGACGCCGTGGAGAGCGGCGGCATGGCGCCGCGCGGTGGGCTGACGAGGAACTTGAGCGAGGAGGAGGTCTGGACCTTGAAGGCGACGGGGAGGGACGGGTGCAGGCCTGCAGGGAGCGGAGGCGGAGGTCGGCGCGACACTTGGACGGGGAGAGACGGGTGCAGGCGCCCTCGGTATGACGGAGGAGACGGGACTTGACGTCGTTGTGCCTTGCTGTATGGATATTGCCTGACAGTGGGCCCTTCTACGCGGCAGTCGCAGAGAATGGCATGGACGTGAAAGAGATGAAATTATAATGGCAGATCTCTAAATAGCTGAATTGTAATGGCATTTCTTAAAACTCGGAATTTTTTTTGATCATATAAAACTCGGAAAATTATAATAGCCTAGATCTAAAAATTCCTTATTTAAAAGTTTGTACTCCATATTATTTTCTTTCTTTTTTTACTTATATTATTATTATTATGGGGCTGTTTAGTTGGCAAATTTTTTGGCGAAACGCTACTGTAGCAGTTTCGTTGTTATTTGGCAAATATTGTCCAATCATAGTCTAATTAGGCTTAAAAGATTTGTCTCGTCCATTTCGTCTAAACTGTGTAATTAGTTTTATTTTTTATCTATATTTAATGCTTCATGCATGCGTTCAAAGATTCGATGTGACGGAGAATCTAAAAATTTTGGCAAAATTTTTAGCATCTAAACAGTGCCTATGATTCATAACTCCAAAAATCCTTTGAGCTATGATGACGTGACCTTAACAACTCATGTAACAAATGTTGTTTTGAAATGGTGTATACTAAAAAAAGAGTAAAATCCACTAATGGTCCTCGGGCTATGTCATCCTGGTCCATAAACTAGCCAATCGACCATTTAAGTTTTCAAACTTATTTATCTGTATTATCTCAGTCCCTAAAAGTCACAAATCACTCGTTTATGTCCTCAAATTTGTTCGATTGTGTCACCCCGGTATCTAAACTTACAAATTACCCATTTAAGTCCTCAAACTTGTTAAGTTGTGTTGTACTGATCCCTAAATGTTGTAAACGTTGTAAAGTTGTAAATTCAATATACATATATATATGAACCAGATGACACAACTAAACAAGTGCGGGGACCTAAACGGGTGATTTGTAAGTTTAAAGACCGGGATAACAAAGTCAAACAAATCTGAGGGCCTAAACGAGCAATTTTTGAGTTTAGAGACCGAGACGACACATATGAACAGGGCCTAAACGGTCGATTTATAAGTTTAGGGATCGAGATGACACAACCGAATAAGTTGTGGACTTACTCTAAAAAAAACATGAGATACCTATTTAGTTTCAAGTGTAATTTTGAAGATATGCTAGCATGAAAATAAAATACTTATCTATTTGCAGTATTCAAGAAATAAAGAAAAATAACCGGAGCCAATTATACATCTTCTTTCTCTGTTATTCTATCTGTCTCTTACCATCTCTTCTAGTTTATTTCTGAGATGATCATCGTCACCTGCTCTGCTTTGTTATAATGCAAACTTTATATGAGCACCAAATGGAACCATGTAATAGTTTAAGATGCAGCTAGAACTTAAGATTGTGTCGCCCTACAAAAAAAAATAGATCTTACTAGTCTGTTCCAATAAAAATACAATTCTAACGTAATGTTGACTCAGGCCTTCTCAAAGTTTTTTTTTCGATCAGGCCATGGCCTGTTTTTCATTAAGAGGTTAGGAAAGTTTTAAAATTACACGACATCGATAAGATCTAGCTAATCCAAACTTGCTGGCAAGACGCTAGCGATTAGGACCAACCAAGAAAGTTTGATCAAAATCATATATTTATCATGTAATATATTTTTTATAGCATATCAATTTAAAGTCATAAATGTTTTTTTATAATTTATTTAAAGTTAAGAGTTTGATTCGATCAAACATAAAATTACATTCTTTTTTTTTAACGGAGGCAGCACACTGATCATAGATTGATATAACAAAGCAATTCTAAAAAAAAAACAATTGCCACCTATGACTACGAAGTCTTCGTTGACCATCTCCCCTGGCCCCCTGGCAATTACAATTCCATCCCTCCAAAACCACAAAACCACACACGAACCCCAGCCCGACCTGCCCGCTCTCGCTCTGCACACCTGGTACGAGGTGTTCCCCGTCCCGAGAAAGGCACCGTTTAGCCAAAAATTTTGCTAAAATTTTCAGATTCCCCATCACATCGAATCTTTAAACACATGCATAAAGCATTAAACATAGATAAAAAATAAAACTAATTATACAGTTTAGACGAAATGGACGAGACAAATCTTTTAAGCCTAATTAGATCATGATTAGACAATATTTACCAAATAACAACGAAACTGCTACAGTAGCGTTACGCTAAAAATTTTGCCAACCAAACAGCCCCAAAGAAGAGCCGAGGAAAAATCTCGCATTCGCAAAACAAAAACAAAGCAGCGTGCCCCCCAAAAAATGGAGGCATGAGCTCCGCCTCCTCCCCGCCTCTTGCCGATCTCCCCCAAACCCTAGCCCCGACCTGACCGCCGGCGGGCCCGCCGGCCGGCCGGAGAAGGAGTCGCCCCCCACCGACCCAACCTCTGCCGCGGGCGGGCGGGGAGCGGGGCGGCGGACGAGATGCCGTCGCACGGGGATCTGGACCGGCAGATCGCGCAGCTGCGCGACTGCAAGTACCTGCCCGAGGCGGAGGTCAAGGCGCTCTGCGAGCAGGCCAAGGCCATCCTCATGGAGGAGTGGAACGTGCAGCCCGTGCGCTGCCCCGTCACCGTCTGCGGCGACATCCACGGCCAGTTCTATGACCTCATCGAGCTCTTCCGCATCGGCGGCGACGCTCCCGACACCAACTACCTCTTCATGGGCGACTACGTCGGTGCGCGGCTACGCTGCCCCGCCCTAACTTTCTCCCACGCGGCTCTGTCCTGCTCACGATTTCTCTCCCCTTAGCTCGCGCGCGGAGCTGTGCTGATGCCTGACTCGGCCGATCTGTGATATGGGACGCTTGGTGCGGCCGAAGTAGGGGAGTTTTAGATCATGCGGTAAACCTGAAAGGTGGTTGGTTTTTGTGCGTCTGGCTGGATTGTTGGAAGAATCTGGTTATCGGGAAATTAGGGAACGTCTTTACTGCTTAACATAGTCTACTGGAGCGTCTCAAAAAGAAAAAAAACATAATCTACTGGAGTTCTTGTAGTTCGTCTTGTTATGCGTCGCTTTTGGGTCTAGCCTGCTAGGATCTTGTTGTTGCCTTTTAGCTCATTTGGTTACCGAGAAGACAATAATTCTCATCTATCAGCATTTGGATTCCTCCTCCAGCAGTTTCATACGAATTGTGAGTGTGCTTCGGATTTTGGAGTGTAGTTGATTTGTTGGCCTGTTGTTTTCGAGCTGATCTTTATTAAAGAAGACAAAAAAATGCGAACAACTGCCATGTGTTTTGGCAAGAACTCCAGCAACACATGAATATATAATTTGTTAGAGGTGTGCTGGGTCTACTTGAGTACTAGGCTACTGGCCTGCACACCATTGAACATTAGTTTGTATGACCAGCTGCACTAGTTCTTTTTGTTATTTTCTATTACTATTCAATATAACGTACGTTATACATATACCTCTTAGTAATATTTATTTATTATTTATAATATATACACTTGCCATATCGGCGTATCCTTGATTTTGAAAAATAAAGTATCGCTGTATCGGTGAATCCGTATCCTGTATCGGTGCAACATCCGCACGGCCTAAACTTGTTAAATGATGCACTGCAAGTCCATTTTCAGACCATGCCAACCACTGTGGTGCATCACTTAACAAGTTTAAGGATCCAAAAATGTGTTTTCAAAGTTCATGGAACTAAGTGGCACCCCTTAACAAGTTCAGGGGCCGCTCATGCATTTTACTCATATGCAAATGCCATAGGATATGGCGTTTATTTGAATGCTTGAAGGTAATTTTATAATTTCATTTTGTGTTGAGGGGATGAATAATTTAGTAGATGTTCATTACTTTATTTCCATGTGTAAATACATCTAGCATAACTGTCATTTTTTTGTTAAATTGATTGTCTCTCTTGACTGCAGATCGTGGCTACTATTCAGTTGAAACAGTTTCTCTGTTAGTGGCTTTGAAAGTCCGTTACAGAGATAGAATTACAATACTTAGAGGAAATCATGAGAGCAGACAAATCACTCAAGTGTGAGTTTACATCTAGTATTTGGATTTTTTATTGCAACTCATAATTGCTACTCCCACTTTCATTATTAGTACTTCCACAGTAGCTACAAGTGTTTGAGATGGATTTTCCCCCCCAGCATACTTGATCATTTTGTCTTCTTATTCCTCAAGTAACCTGTCTACAATAGTAAATGTTTAATAATTTGGAAATGGATAGTTCCATGTAAAGCTCACGTTCGTGAAGATAAGGCTTCAGAAACACTCGTTTGACAAGTTATCTTCTGTATGCTGGACTAGTACAGTGAAATTGCGTTGATTTAGTGTGGTAAACTATAATGTTAGTGTTCTGTCAACACGCTTGGCATTGTCAACTACAAGGTTACATTAGGCGCTAGGCGATCACTTGGCGGTGACCTTCCGCCTAGAGCTTAGGTGAGCCTACGCGAGCCTAGGCAAAGAAAAGAAGAAACAGGAGACTGCAGGTTTAGGTTGGATAGAAAGGCAAATCAAGCAGCCCACCCCACCTTATACATTCCCAACTTATCCATCCACCCTCTGACCTCCTCCCAGCCGCACCTGCCTCCTCCCTACCGCCTCCACCATTGCCGGCCTCCTCCCTACCGCCTCCACTGCCGCCCGCCTCTTCCTGGCCTTCCACCTCCACCACCGCCCGCCTCTTCCTGGCTGCGCCTGCCACCTCCACCCCATCACCCGCCGTCCCCGTTTCCCCCGCTGCCACCGGCGCCTAATGTCCCTGCCTCCTCCTCTGCCGGCACCCGCTGCTCCTGCCTCGTCCCGTCGCCGCCCTCTATTCATCTATTCCTGCCTCCTTCCCTGCCGCTCAACATCCCTGCCTGCAGGGATCTGCACGTATGGACACCGGGTTTCCACCGAGGGCCCGCCTGCACCCAAGGCGCCATGGTACCCATCCGCCTCGCCTACTCGCGCGTAAGCGGCCGCAGAATATCGCCTTTTGGAGCACTACGTTGTTGCATGAAGACATCCAGCTAGGTCTGTGGCCACCTGATTGCCATCAATTTTGTGCCCTAACAATACACTGCTAACTATCTCCTGTGTTCTTCCTCAAACCTTCGATGGGTTTTACTACTGTTATTATGTCTCTAGGCAATGTCCTAGGTCATTGAAATGAACTCCACTTGTTTGCATGACACATGCACACAATGGACCTGTACACCGTTGTGTTTCCAAGCTATTCTGTGAACTTTGTAGTGCATGCCTGTAGTGCAACCACAACTTTGTTGACCTTGATTGGTTTGTTTCAGGTATGGCTTCTATGATGAATGCTTAAGAAAATATGGAAATGCAAATGTATGGAAATATTTTACAGACTTGTTTGATTATTTGCCTCTCACGGCTCTCATAGAAAATCAGGTATGCAGCTCAATTTCTTATGGTTGATGCTATTATAGGCTTCCTGAATATATGCCTTTGACATTTGAGAAACATCCATTTTGCAGGTCTTCTGTCTTCATGGTGGTCTCTCTCCGTCATTGGACACATTGGATAACATTCGTTCTCTTGATCGCATACAGGAGGTAGGCACAACATTTCACTGCTTTCGTTATGAACCAGGTTTTCTTCTTTGCCTCCAGTATATCATGCTGTGACTTATGGATGTCTTGTATGCTGCAATGGTTTTAAATTGCCTAGTTGAGCCTAGTCATATGGGTAGCGGTCAGGTTCAATTGGTCGGTGGCTAGTCAGGTAGTCGGGCAGTACAATTGTCCTGCCTACTTGCACTGCTTGTGCGAAGAAATTAAAAATGCCATCCTTAATCTATTGTTTGCTATTGGAGAAGTGATCATTCGGTGCAAACTCTATTCCAACAATTTAGACATTCAGTGAAGCTCCTATTCTCCCAGTACAAATTATACTGTGACATCTTATAGATATAAATCATGATCATGTTCATGATTAGGCAAAAAAACATATCTAATTCTTGGACTCTCAAATGCACAACAAAAATAAAACATTTGGGCACATGAAACTACAAATAGGAAATAGCCTATGGATATCTTGCCGCTTGGAAACACGAAGTGACGATTGATCTTTCCTACCGAGGCACAAATAGCGGATTTGGTGGATGAGGATGAATATCCGAAGTAATATTTCAAAGCTTCATAAGAGTCGCTGACCCTTGCCAAAGAAACGTGGGGCATAGAAAAAGTCCAATATATATATATATATATATATATATATATATATATATATATATATATATATATATATATGTATGTATGTATATATATATATACTCTTGTTGGCGTAGCTGTTACAGAAGTGGAGAAGGAAAATTAATGCGTGTTCATTACTGATGTACTACTTTGTTTAGTCTTAATGGGAAGTGGGAGTGGTGATAGCACCGTGAATGTGAAAAGATGTTCGATGCAAGCTAAATTGATTAATTAATAGGAGAGCAATGGGGTAAATGCCTACCCCAACTTGCTTGGGACAAAAGGCTATGTTGTTGTTGTTGTTGTTGTTGTAGAGCAATGGGGTAAATGGCTTGTACAGTTGAGGAGCTAGGAATGCAATTTATTTGGAGTTCATCGTCTCTTCATTTTCTGATTATATTTAGTGGGATTGTAATTTAGTGACCGAGCTTAGTAACTTGGTGGGGCTTGTGGGATGACGTGACTTCACGAAATTGCAGAGAAATCTGCTAGTGGGGTCTCCTATGCAGGAATAGTAGATAGTAGATTCTAATATTGTTATATTGGTCCTAAATATACAGGATGACTATGACCGACTAGGCTTGACTAATCAGGCTGGTTGACGATTAATCATGATTAGTCGCCTGTCGGTCTCATGGCAACTAGGGTCAACTAAATGATTTGATAAAATTGCTTAATAACACTGATATGCTGTAGGTAGTTTTGTGATGTTGGGAGAATTAACATAGGTATGTGCAAATAGTAGACCAGCCATGTCCGATGTGGTCGTAAGTTGAATGTTTATGTACAGAACTGTGGATCCATAATACCGATTAAGGTACAAACATGGTGCATCAACCATGATATAGTTATTTATCTAGACAGATGCCACCGTATTTGATTATCTCAAGTCATGCTGATACAATTTTGTAACGACATTTGATTTTAGAGGGCGCTCAACATCGCTTAAGCTTCTCATGGAATGGGCTTACCTAAGGAGAACTAAAGCACGGCAACTAAAAATCAGCAAATTTAGGCACGTGATTGAATCATGAAAGCTTATATTGAAAGCCGACATTTTCCAACACTAATTCTGTCACTTTGCACTTGCACTTAGCAGTACAAGGGATTTATCTTGATCTATACTTGATACCATTTAGTGTTAATCAGTGACTGATTTGAGGTCTCATTTTTCTCAAAGGACGCAGGAGAGCTGCATGTCATTTCATTAAGAGAGGAGAAAGGTATAAGGGCAAGCTAAAACAGCCACGCCCGAGCACACCACACAACTGGCTATCCCAAAAAAAGAAAAAAGAAAAAGAAAACTCGCCACTGACTGAAGTAGAGATCACAACCAAGAGGTTTAGCCTACCAATCAGAACCTAAAGTTCTGGGGCGAATGACCTAAACAGCATACCCTGGAGATTAGAAGCCCCCGCCATGCACCATATACTACACTCATCGACCACTGTTTTTAGGAGACCCAGAATATTTGGCAAGTTTCCATCAAACACACAGGCATTCCTATGTTTACTTCCTAGGCCACTAAAAGGGTCAAGGAATTCAGCCCCTTGTGGCATCTCCTTGGGAACATTTCTGATAGTGTTCCTCACCATCTAATAGCCTGTTTGGTTTGGAGATTGAATCCATTCCGATGGGCTGGTCAGGCTCCAAAAAGAATCAGCTTGTCTGATGTTTTTTGTGGAATGATTTTGCCCGAGAGATGAGCTCGCTGTTGGTTCATTGGAACGCCGCACGTGGAACAGTTCCATGATGAACAAGTTAATGACGCAACGCAAACCAAATGTCTCAGCTAGGCTTGGATTTTGGATCGGATGTTTCCAAACTGCTTCATGATGTAAACCAAAGTTGCTGTAAAGAAGTGAGTTGCATCAACTGGAGGTGCAACTGCAGGCATGGAAACTTTCTTAAAAACCATAGTCAAGACCTGCCGGTTGAACACACAAGAGATTAAGATGTGCTAAATTGTTTCCTCAGCCTGATCACAAAACAGGTAGGCAGGCTGGTGAGGCAATCGGTGCTTTGCAATGCGATCAGCCATCCAATACCGGTATTAATGGCTTGATGGCTAACAAAAGAAGAATTTGCATCTTAGTGCCCCCCCAGCTCTTCCAAATTCTTTTCCAAGGACCAAACTTGATAGTTCCCAAGAAAAAGGCAGCATGAGATGATTTGCTAGTGTAGGAGCCAGATTGGGTCAGCTTCCGTTGGTGCTGGTTAGGAGCATCTGGTTGCAAAACCATATCATCCACTAAATCCCAAATATGTAGATACTCGACCAGCACTTGTACTGTTTAAGCTCCTTTGGTATTAGGCACCCAAGTGCAGTTGTGAAGTGCCTGAGCTACTGTCCGGGTCTCGACTGTCCTTTTTGAAATAATCTTGTCGTCTTGTGCAAGTTAGGAGCTAGTTCTGCTATGTTCCTTCCTTGTAGCCATGGGTCAGCTTAGAACCGTATCTGTCTCCATTCCCATTTTCCAACTATAGAGCCCAAAGCCACATCAAAGAGAGCTTGGGCATTTTCGGACACTTGAATTGACAGCAGCCCATGGACACAAAGGATCTGCCCTTTGTGCCCACAAGGCCACAACCAACGGATGCATAAAGCCCAACCCAGAGTTTCAAGACTATGTATACCCAAGCCGCCATATTCTAGTGGTCACTGTACTCTTCCCAGGACACCAAGCAGTTACCTCCTGACCTCCATTGGCTTGTTCCTTGACCTTTCCAAAGAGAGCCTCTGTGTTTTTGTCGTTGGCTTTGGTCAACCATTTGGAAGATCCAAAGCGATTTTAAGAGATGGGAGTGGCCGTCATCACCACTTGGACCATAATAAGAAGCCCAGCTCTATTCATTAGGGCAGCCTTCCACCCCAGAAGATCGTCAGCAACCTTCTCAAACAGGTAGCAATTCGGTCTTGGAAACATTGTGGATAGCAAGGAGAAAGCCTAGGTAGGTGCAAGGAAATTCCTTTACTGTATAAGCCAAAATTTCAGATGTATGCTGCAAGTCTTCATCAGAGCAATGAATGGGAATTGCAGAACTCTTTGCCAAATTAGTTCTCAGATCCGAGACATGTCCAAACATGTCCATAAGCTTGATAACATTGACATCATTGCAAGACGGCCATAGAAAAATCACAGAATCATTGGCATAGAAAGATACCCAGTGCTTGAAGTGATTTGTTTTTCTTATTCTTTTTTTTTTGTTCTTTTTGGGGGCCCAGGGGGAGCTTGAGGCTGATTCTCACTATTAGTGAAGTGACCAACCAGTAGTCATCTGCAATGAGGTTTGCTTATTAATTATAATCTGCCAGCACATGCATATTTGTTTGTGAAACATTTGCATCTGATAGTGAACTATTTTAAGAAGGTACTTTGAATTTCTGTTACTATGATTATAGGGTTTGTTAGAGACCTATTTCTTTTTGAGGTCACCATACTTTGTTATGCGCATTTTTATGCATATAACTAAAAATAATTGAGCTCCTTTCCCTGTATGTTGAGGTGATGCTTATGGATGCTAGGAAATGGTGCCCAATGTGATGGTCTTGAATTGATAGCTTGCTAATTCTTGCGCTGTATTAATTGAATGCATTATACATCTAATATTTTTAATCCTCAACTCATATACCTAAAAAATTGTGTGCAGGTTCCTCATGAAGGACCCATGTGTGATCTTTTGTGGTCTGACCCAGATGACCGATGTGGATGGGGAATTTCACCAAGAGGAGCAGGTTACACATTTGGGCAAGACATTGCGCAGCAGTTCAACCATACAAATGGTCTCTCTCTCATTTCAAGGGCCCATCAACTTGTAATGGAAGGATTTAATTGGTGCCAGGTAGGTCTTCAGAATGTAGCATTGCATTTTCAATTTGTTTATATGCTCAACCAATTGGATTGGTATCATGAAAAAGTATACTCCCTCTGTCCTTGAATAAATAGATTCCTAGAGTTGTCTGAAACTTTTTGAACTTTTACTGAATTTGTAGACAAAACGTCAAGATTTATGACACCAAATTAGTATCATTAGATATATCATAGAATATATTTTCATAATGTGCTCATTTTATGTGCTCATTTTCATAGAAAAAAACGTCAAGAACAAAACGTCAAGGCTATGTTGTTGTTGTTGTTGCTGCTGCTCATTTTATGTCATGGATGTTGTTACTTTTTCCTATAAAATTAGTCAAAATTAAGATAGTTTGACTTCCACCGATTCTAGGAATTAATTTATTCGGGGACGGGGGAATACTAAATTGTGAATATAACCTTTGTAGTTCCTTTCTAGCTCAGCTTGCAGTTACAATGTGGCCATTGTGGATTCCTTTCTCATAGAACTTGCTCCCTCCGTTCCAAATTATAAGATGTTTGGGCTTTTCTAGAAACATTGTTTTGGCTATGTATCTAGACATAGTGTATATCTAAGTGCATAGCGAAAGCCACTTGTATCTAGAAGTCAGAACGTCTTATAATTTGGAAGCGGAGGGAGTACCATGGAAAGACTTGCAAACAATAGCCGTTGCGGTGAGCATGGCCCTAGGCACCCTTATGGTTGCAACTTGCTGATTATGTATCTTTTGTGTGCTGCCCTTTGAATGTTAGTTTGCCCAGGTATTATCCCACTGGAAGCTTAAATGGTTATTGTTATAATTTATGCAGGATAAGAATGTAGTCACAGTCTTCAGTGCACCTAATTATTGTTACCGCTGTGGTAATATGGCTGCTATTCTTGAAATCGGGGAAAACATGGACCAGAACTTCCTTCAATTCGACCCGGCGCCTCGGCAAATTGAACCAGACACAACTCGCAAAACCCCAGACTACTTTTTGTAATTGTGGTGGTGACTTCAACTTACTGGTGTTGATGCTCCTCTCTTCCGCAGCATCAGGGTCTGTAGATCTTCTGTCCTTAGATATGGGTTCCATGAGCCCGACCTGTACGTCTCCCAATTCTTTTGTTTGGAGATTTTGTTGCTGCTTCTCGATCTTTATACAAGATGTTAAAAGTTAAGTGCCAGTGGATTTTTTTCCTTTCTTTCTGTTGTACGTTGACTTTGTATTATTTGTAGACAGTGAATGGAAGTTGCAGTAGGAACGCCCCTGCTATGTTTTTATTTCGGCTTAGAGATGTATCTTCCGCGTGGCCGAATAAATTCCGTCCAGATATGCAGGTTTTGGTTTGGGTTTGGGTTTGCAGCATCCCAATCTGATTTGCTGTATAATGTTGGTTGGCGCCTTGCAGTTTCATTCTAAAATGGTTTCACGATCTGATGTGCTATAGTGCTGTATAATGTTGGTTGGCGACTTGCTGTTTCATTACATACATGTGATGGCTAAAATGGTTTCACGGTGTTTCTAATATCATTTATGGTACATCCAGATCATTCAATATGTACAGATGAGATGTAATGAGGCATAATCAACAGTTTAGCTCTATTCATGCTTACGTAATTTTGCTGCTATATTCGAGACGTGTGACGGAACATTTGGGCATGTCATATTGCAAGGACAAAAATCCACAGGGTGAAAACAACAAGGACAAGAATTTCGTTATCTCAACCGCACAGTAGATGTTGGCGTTTAATCAAGAGAAGAAATCAGAACACGGCAAATCATAGGAGTGAACAGGATATTTGTCCTTGCATCGTTTCTCTTGGTTAGCAGTGGGGCATAGAGCCATAGAACGCTCATTTCCAGCGTCACATGTCCTGGCTTTACAACATGCATATGGGGCATATGGCCCATCTAACTTCGACTGATCAGGCTTCGTACCACGTCAGTGAGCTCGCGATCAATAGTCTGCTTGGCAAGTCCCCCGGGCAAGGTGCAATGTACGTCAGCTTCTTCCTAGAATGTACAATGTTAGTTCTTGGTGCACACAGATAATCTAAAATAACTCACATATTAGCGCTGTCTCCTAAGCATACCTTTGGATGTCAACATCAGTAACATGAATGAATCCGGCAATATTGCTGCAATGTATCGTGTAGCAGGTGTTAAACGTATATCAAGAAAGGGAATGCAACTTGTGATGAGATGAAAGCTGAAAGTTCTGCGGATCTTGCTAAATAGTAAATGAAGAGTTCGCAAATAAATTTTCATCATGCCCAATATGAACACGCTAAAAGAACAACCTCCTCCATACTATCTTTGTCCAAAGCATGATAACTAAAAACATTCCTAAAAAATATTTATTGCCAGGATTTGAGCCACTTGACAGATGAAAACCTTGCTGCAAGATAAACTAGTCAGAAGACTTTGGCTTCTCATATCTATATCTAAATATGATTTACTGTTGATGACACTCAAAAGAGTATAGCAGTAACATAAGCAAGATGGAATTGCCATGAAGCATAAACTTAGCAGTAACATAAGATGGAATTGCCATGAACTTACGAGCTTATGGCTAGGCTAAGCTACTGGTGAATTGGATAATAACAAAATTGATAACTCTTGAGAAAGGAAAATAAACTGAGTGACTAAAAATGTGGTAAAACAACATGCAAGCAAATTCAAGGCTCAATTAATTGCACCATGCATTTTAATTTTCTGAAGGCTGGCGTATCACCTGTACTCTATAAATAATGTAGCCTTTTGTGATCTACTACCTCTAATCCGAGTCACTTTTTGCATAAAAGCTATCTTATTGGACCAAGCCTGTAACATAAGTTAAACTTGGTATAAAATTATTACCTAGAAATTATTTCATCAGGTTCCTTAGCATAGGAAACGGCAAGCACTGTATGGATCATATCCGTGCTGATATTGACAGCAACAAGTCGAGTAGGATCTGCCACAGGCTCTGCACCGATAGGTAATGCTGAACGGGGAGCTTGATGGCCACCACCGATTTTGTACACCGAGACATCACTGAAATTGACAATGTTTGAGTGCGGTGCAAGATCATTTGCAATCCCATAAAAGTATTCCTGCAAGAGTACATTAGGACTTGGCTTTAACAAGACAGCAAAACATAAGGTTGAGACAGTGAAACATTACCCCATAAAGGTAGTAAGGGCAACAATAGAAGAGGGGAGGCTAGACTGTGACGTGTACAATGATGACAACTATGCTATCATCAATAAAATTTCACATTAGATAAGAAACAAAGCTTTTTAGTTTAAAAAACAAGCCTTTTTAGTTTAAACCAATGTTTAAGGGCATAGCTAGTCACTTTCTACTCCAGAAAAATAGCTTACCCTGATTCGGAAGCTTCTCGTTTTTTGCCGATATTTTGAATTTCTGAGGACAACACCCTCTGATTTATGAAGTTTTACAACATCAATGTTGGACTTGCTTTGAACTGCATCTTTTAACATCTTCCAGAGTTTCTCCTGCAAGCCATAAGATCGATCAGATAATGCCCAGAAGAGCTTCATTATCATATGGTTTCATAATTATGCATGATTTTACATTCAAGATAAAATGACTAAAATTACAGAGCTCTCTAGAGCACTTTATATCATATCACACTACAATGTGTGCCAATATGACAAATCATACATGCTAATAGTTACAATTGTTAGCGACATCTGCCATTTTTCCTACTTGACACTTGTGCTTATATGCACTTTTTTTTCTCTCTTCACCATTCTGAATATCAGTTGCTGCAGCCTGAGCACTCTTTTGACTATTATCTAGAATTAGACATGTCAGTAGAAAGCTTTATTTTCAGCAGCTGAGGTTTCTTCATATGGCCCAGATTTTCTTTTGGCTTATTTGAAAAGAAATATCTCAATTAACACTTGATGCATCAATGAAGCATAATGATACTGATGATCTGTTTATAAGAAAACATGCCGAAAGGGATACTGCTAGCAGAGTATGTGTTGTTTCTACTTGAGATTAGCTGCTACTTACTGCTGCAACACATTCCTACTAGTGTCCAAGATGTCTCTACCAGCCCCAAAAACAAATATCTTCTTAATCAATAGGATCTAAATTCTTTTATGAATGATTTTATAGGGAACATTTACTTTTAATTTTAAAATGATTAACACGGAACCTTGATTATAGCATACTGCTATGACAAAATGTTTGGTTGCCAATGACGTTTGGCTATAAGTTGAACAAATAAGAGTATGTTTGAGCAGAGTGTGAAATGAAACACAGGATGAGTCATCTACAGCATAAACCTTCTGAAAAAAACCAGTAATGTTCACATGAACAAAGCAATGCACAACTTGCCTGTCCCAGTACCAGTACTACATTGGCCTTGAAGGTTTCAATTGCATTGAGAAGTAACTGCAGAGCGTAAAAATGAAGTATCACTTACTACACACAGGGGAACAGTATGAATCTGAAAAATGGCCATTAGTTACTTGAAGCCAACCACTAACCTCATAGCCAAGGCCTTCAACCCACCCCATTGTATTGATAACCATTCCTGCTGCCCTAGATTCAGCATTGCCAGAGAACTGTTTCTCCAATGTTTTAGCTAGCTCTTTCATAAGAACTTTGTAAACATCTGCATTAATACTGTTGGTAACACAAGCAACGGTTAAGGTGCCAAAGCAGTAGACAAAAGAACAGTGTTAATGCAGAAAGCTCCGAATAGTATCAACTGCCAAAGAATAAAGTAGAGAGATACCTTGGATTTGGGTGGCCATAGAAGTATACCAGTGGCATCTCCAAGGGAATCCCATCAACTATATCTATAGGTTTCTCAATTGGTGTGGCAGAAATACATCCAGGGATTGTTATAGACCCCTGGCCAATATCTAAATCGACATATGTAGGCTTCCAGCCCAGTTTGGCAGCCCAGCTAAGGAGCATCTTGCAGAGAGTACTTTTTCCGGAATCTGTTGGCCCCACAACAATCACTCTAGGTCCCTAAGCCAGATATGGCGAGAAAACTTCAATGAAATAGTCCAGGGAAAAGAAGATAAATATAGGGTCTGATTGGTTGCTTGTATTAGCCTCAACCTAAGTTAGCATAAACGTATGCAGTGTCTTGGTGTTTGGTGGTTCTGCACAGGCAAACCACATTTGATAAAATTGTATTTGCTTGTTTACATTTTGTTACATGTAGTCACATCCATGTTATAGTTGAGGTCTCATGTTTCTAGTAGAGGTACGGAGGATGAGAATATTTCATTTTTTTGTATGCACATTGGCTTGTATAAACATGTATTGTCTAATACGACCAAATCTGGCATATTAGCTAATCCAGCATTAGGTCTGAATAAGAGCCTATCAAACACAAGCAAATTGCACTGCACAAGCTTGGATACATGCTAATATAGGCAACCAATCAAACCCATAAGCACAAAGGTCCCGTGCCAAGAACAACAGCTCACTATTCATGTTCAAGTTCATTCTATGCTAATGTTCTGCCACACTTGTACCCTGTTAGGGTTTGAGTAAAATTTGTGCCTACACAATCATATGGAACATAGAACCATATTGCCATCTAGATGTTATCGTCAACACAGTGTTACATTTGATAACTACATTCTGATCTGTCTTTTGAACATAATGTCACACAAGACAATATTACTTGTAGGCTTGCTTATGTCTTTGAACACTAATGAAGAATTAAAAGTGGCACTATATCAAATTTCATATTGTTTTACACTCAGTATGACTATCTCTAGGAATATACGAAACTAACATCCACACAGTCGACCAAAAATCAAGAAAATAAGCTGACTATCTAGTTGTTCTAAGAGATAAAGCTTTGCATCAACTACAGATCCTCAACTATGCAACAATCCTACAATCGAATGGTCATGAGATGAATTGAATCGGGATAACTCACCTGTGAGGCCTCCATATCGCCCCCCTGAGCTGCAGCAGCCCTCGCCCTTGCCCTACGGGCATCCAGAATGGCGTGCGTGTTGACGTAAATTACCATTGGAGTCTGTAACCCACAATAACAAAATCATCTCACCACAGCATCACCCCCAATAACCTCATTATTCCCAAGTTTACACAGAAACGATGCCAAAAAAGAGAAGGCCACCGAGCGCTCACCTCGTCAGACGTGTACTCGCTCTCGCTCACCCCGTCCAGTTCCACCGTCGCGCCGTGCCAGGTGAAAATCTGACCAAAAAAAAACAAACGGCGACTGAAATCAACACCGACGAAGAATGGCCGCAAAAGCAGGATGAGGGGCCAACTGGGTTTGCTTACGGCGCTCTTGGATCGGGGAGGGACGGGGACCCAGCCCTCCGGGGGCAGCTCGGTGCCGAAGATCTCCGCGGTGCCGGTTACGAGGCGCACTCGGAGGCGCGCGTCGGGGAGCACCTCCACACGCAGCTCGCTCTGCGGAGCTAGCTTGTACTGCCGTGGCGGCTGCGGGGTCGCGGCTCCTGCCCCGCGGTTGTCGCGGCGGCCATGGTAAGTGGGGTTTTGGAGACGGCGCGACGGCGAGGGTTTGGGCGTCGCCGGGGCCGGAGGGCTGAGGGATTTTGGGGGTGTCCGGATCGAAATGCTATATTTGAGTGTTTGTTTAAGTTATTTTTCCTCGTTGATCCAAACAATTAAACAAACGGTAATGATACAGAGAGGACTTCCGAACAATGTCGGACGCACTCGACGGACTCAACCGCACGCATATACGAGCATATCGAGCATCTTCGATCTTCCAAAACCCACTTAATCGATTTTTCACCTCCCTCCTCCCACTCCTCGCCTCCTCTCTGCTCCCATTTCTTTTCTCGGTTGCTCCGCTCCGCCCGCGCCGCTCCTCCCCTATGCGCGCCTTTGTTGCTGCTCCGGCGGCGAGCCGCCCTCTTCCCTCCCCTCCCCCTTCCTCCCTTCCTCCCCTCCTCCTCCCCCGCGCTTTTCCCCCGCGCGACATGCTTGGCCTCCTCGCCACTGGAGTAGGGGCGACAGGGGGCGGGCCGGCATCCGGTGAGCCCGCCGCCCTCCGCCTCCCTACCTGATGCTCTCGTCCTCACGCATCGCGAGATCCATGGCGCTCTGACGAGGTAGGTGGGAAGGATCTGGATCTGAGGCGCCCCTCCCCCGCACTCCCCCCTCTGGATTCGATCTTGTCCCTCCTCTTCCTCCCCCTCCCTCCTCCTCCTCGTCCCCCTCTGGATCTATGGTTTTTGATGGTGGCTACAGTTTTGTGGCGAGGCAGATCTAAGCTACATGCAACAGAATGATATGAAGCTCCCGATTCTCTGATGTTGCAGCAGGCTTCTTCTCCTTTATTGCAGCAGCTTCTCTCATTTGTGGCGAGTCAGATCTAATTACATGGCAACAAATGATGTTGAAGCACGATTCTCTGATGTTGCAGTAGCTTCTTCTCCTTTTTTCATTAGCTTCTTCTTCTTTGTTGCAGCAGCTTTTTTCTCCTTGTTGCAGTAACTTCTTTCTCCTTTGTTGCAATAGCTTCTTTCTCCTGTTGCAGTAGCTTCTTTTCTTTTGTTGCAGTACTTCTTATCCTTGTTGCAACAACTTTATCTCCTTTGTTGCAATAGCTTTATTTTCCTGTTGCAGTAGCTGTCTTATCCTTGTTGCAGTAGTTTTTCTCCTTTGTTGCTTAGGTGTTTTTCGATGTTTCAACAGTTTTTTTGTTTGTTTCACCAGTTTCTGTTTGTGTTTCATTAGGTGTCTTCCGATGTTTCAATAAGCTTTTTCGTTTTGTTTCAACAATTTTTTTTCCGTTGTTTCATCAAACGTCCTTTGATGTTGCAATAGCTTTTTTTCTCCCTTGTTTGCAGTTCGGGTGGGGGATGAACTATGGTGGTGAGCTAGTGGCGGGGGCAGAGGGTGCTAGAGTCAGCGAGGTTGGGGGCGGGACACATCCCGTACGCGCGGGGGAGGTGGGGGACGCCTTCTCTCCGTGCGGGGGTGGGTCGGGGCGGTCTTCTCCGTACTCCCCGCGCAGTGAGAGGAGGGGGCCTTGGTGTAAGCTGGCGGCGGGGCTCGTGCGGGAGGCGCGGGGCCGGATTCGCGGGTCGGCGGAGCGGGCGGACGGGTGGGGGCGCTCGCGTGGTTTTTGCAGTGTCCGGAAGCGGCTCTGGAGCCAGGCGCTAGCAACGCCCGTCTAAATACATGAATTTTTATTATATATCAAGACATACGAGCACCTTCGATCTTCCAAAACCCACTTTTAATCTTATTTTTTTCAACCGTCTGGTACAATTCCTTATCCTTAACTCTCAATTTTTCTTACTTCAAAAATTGTTTAATACCCGTGGAAAGATGGTGGTCGTAGTTGTTGGGTTGGCCCTATGTAGCCGCGACGGGTTATGGCCAGTAGGTTAGTTATGGCTAGTTGTGGCCAAGCACAGCTGTAACATATGAAGGACGATCATGGCCTAACAAGGGGCGACCTATGGGCGGCTGCTAGAGGATGAGCATGACCGGTGATATACGAGCATTTGCGGTCCAGGCTAAAAAAAGGGGTTATTTCCGGCCGAAAAGTCCCATCCATGACCGTACCATTGACAGGTCCGGTTTAATTTTCAGGTCAGGCTTGGTCGGTCCCAGGCCAGACGGGCTGCTCGCGCATTTTATAGTTTAAAAAGAATTATATTAGGCCAAGAAGGAAGTGGATCTCTACCCAGGCCCTGTCTAGTAAGGTTAGTGGGAGGATAAAACCCCTCGGGCTCGGGCCGGGCCGGACCGGGCCAGGCTCATTTTGCTCAGGTATACCTGGGTGGCTAGAGGGTGTAGGGAGTGTGGGGCTGCCTGTGGCCAGCTGGGGCACGCGGGCGCCGCTAGAGAAGGTTGTTGACTGGCTGTGGCTTGTCGTGGCCGCCTACGACAATGAAGGACGTCATGGCCTGGCCAAGGATAAGCTATGGTAGCTCCCCGCGGCTGGGGGGTGACTTAGGGCGCTAAGGGTGCATGGAGTAGCTAGACGAAAGAGTCTGCAAAAGCGTTAGGTAATGAGAAGGTCCTAATAAGCACCACTCTAGCTAAGATCTTGCAAGCCTAGGATGACGAAAACTACATACATGATCCTACTGGGGTGTTTGGTTGTAGGAACTAAATTTAATAGGTGTCATGTCGGATGCTACATGGGTAGATCATAAGGTATTCGATACTAATAAAAAAATAAATTATAGATTCCGTGAGTAATCCGCGAGACGAATTTATTAAGTCTAATTAATCCGTCATTAGCACGTTTTTACTGTCGCAATTAGTGTCTAATTATGGACTAATTAGTCTTAAAAAATCATCTCGTAAATTGGTCTCATTCTATATTTCTAGTTTCGTAAATAATCTATATTTAATACTTCATGCATGTGTCAAACATTCGATGTGATATAGACTAAATTTTAGTCCGGGGACCAAGTCACCAGGATTGGTAAACTAGCTTGGTGATCACCCTAGGATTACAAGTTCTACTGTCTCTACTATGAAATGTAAGAACACAATTAAATGCACAAGTAGAGAGTGGTCAAACCACACAAAGAGAATAACACTACATATGTTTTCGCAGTTCGTTGACTTGCTGCCCATCTACACCCATGTTGAGGCAAGTCTAAGGATCACCTTCTCAAGGTTGGCTCCTATGTGAGCGCTTGTAAGCCGGCTCGATCACAAGGCGTGATCTATGCACAAAGACCGAATTGTCGCCAACAAAGCTTTCACATGGATTTATTTTTATTTTTTAGGAACCATTGGAGAAACCCAGTAGACATGCTCCTAACATTTTGTGACTTGGAAAAATAATTGATTTATCAATTTCTTTTCTTTTTTTTACTATAGGAGATACTTAAAAATCAAAATAACTTATAATTTAGAACGAAGGGAGTAATTCTATTTGAATTAGGCGTCGTAGTTTTTATAGCGTTGAAATTCTCTCTTAAATGGTTTTTGGCACGTTGGCCGCCGGTGCTGTGCCGGTCGCCGGAGATGGAGAGCACGTGGTCAGTACTTGTTCTCTTTTTTCTTCATCACAACTCTTTTCCTTTTCTTCTTTTTATTTTACATATCATCACTTTACGTGTAGATTATATTGTCAAAATTGTTTAATTATTTAATCAACCAATAAAAATATTTTCTTTCATATGATATCGTCCCTATTATGGAACATCCAGTTGACCAGTTGGCCAGCCGGCTGACTTTTGATGCTTTTAGAGTGATCGCGTGGAATCTGATAAGCTCCTGCACTTTGACGGCAAAACTTTTTTTATTAGTGTGCTAAAATGTCTTGCTATCACTAAAGATGGAATAAAACCCCTAATAAAAAAACCCACCATTAGACTTTAGTATACTAAGAAAAAAATACACCTCAATTCTAAAGCTAGCAATTGTATTTTTCAATGCACTAACACCGATGTGTTTAAGCAAGTCTACACGTTCACTAAAGCTAATCAAATTTTGTTAAAATGAAAGAGATTCACGACAGTTTTAGCAACGTTGGTGAACAAAAACATTGCTTGGTCAAACAAACTTATGATACATAGAGATCTATGTTGCATGATGAGATTGAAAAAAGACATGTACTCACGACATAATCTTATTGACAATGAGCTCAACGCAAAATGTTTTATCAAGGTGAGCCATGTGGATGTGCAGAGGAAGATTCATATCCATACTATCTACCCCATAACAACAAATTAATATGCTTTATCATCACCGTCCTCGACGAGACGGATGAAGACTTGAGCACAATGACCCCTTCCTTGTCATTGGAAAATTCGACATTTTTGAGATGTCAACGAAAATGGGTTAAGAAGCTTCTTACACCAAGCAGTTAAATATTGCTCTCACATGCAATGAAAACACGAGGAGCACTACTAAAAAAAGACTTTAGGAGACAAGCTATTTTATTAATAGAGGGCGGATACAATTTACCCGAGGATTTTGGAGGTGGTCACAAATTGTCTGTCTCAAAAAATAGATTACGAAGGCGATAAAAAATAGCACATCTCTCAAATCTATTAACTAAGAAGAGGCCCACCTCTCCATTTTCGGAGGCGGACCTCTTAGAGGCCGATCTCAGAAAAAAGGCTCGAGCCCCAAAGAGGTCTAGAAGGCTCATTACCTATGTTACGTATATATATCTGATATAGATGAGTTAGGGTTTCCTCATCCTCTCTCTCTCTCTCAACTTTCTCTTTGTTTCTCCTAGATCTGGAGCATCTCTCTCATCTCTCGGCGACAATGGACA
>CM036182.1:21476486-21612080 GCA_020631735.1 Saccharum officinarum | reverse complement strand
TTGGATACATGCTAATATAGGCAACCAATCAAACCCATAAGCACAAAGGTCCCGTGCCAAGAACAACAGCTCACTATTCATGTTCAAGTTCATTCTATGCTAATGTTCTGCCACACTTGTACCCTGTTAGGGTTGAGTAAAATTTGTGCCTACACAATCATATGGAACATAGAACCATATTGCCATCTAGATGTTGTCGTCAACACAGTGTTACATTTGATAACTACATTCTGATCTGTCTTTTGAACATAATGTCACACAAGACAATATCACTTGTAGGCTTGCTTATGTCTTTGAACACTAATGAAGAATTAAAAGTGGCACTATATCAAATTTCATATTGTTTTACACTCAGTATGACTATCTCTAGGAATATACGAAACTAACATCCACACAGTCGACCAAAAATCAAGAAATAAGCTGACTATCTAGTTGTTCTAAGAGATAAAGCTTTGCATCAACTACAGATCCTCAACTATGCAACAATCCTACAATCGAATGGTCATGAGATGAATTGAATCGGGATAACTCACCTGTGAGGCCTCCATATCGCCCCCCTGAGCTGCAGCAGCCCTGCCCTTGCCCTTACGGGCATCCAGAATGGCGTGCGTGTTGACGTAAATTACCATTGGAGTCTGTAACCCACAATAACAAATCATCTCACCACAGCATCACCCCAATAACCTCATTATTCCCAAGTTTACACAGAAACGATGCCAAAAAGAGAAGGCCACCGAGCGCTCACCTCGTCAGACGTGTACTCGCTCTCGCTCACCCCGTCCAGTTCCACCGTCGCGGCCGTGCCAGGTGAAAATCTGACCAAACAAAAAACAAACGGCGACTGAAATCAACACCGACGAAGAATGGCCGCAAAAGCAGGATGAGGGGCCAACTGGGTTTGCTTAGGCGCTCTTGGATCGGGGAGGGACGGGGACCCAGCCCTCCGGGGCAGCTCGGTGCCGAAGATCTCCGCGGTGCCGGTTACGAGGCGCACTCGGAGGGCGCGTCGGGAGCACCTCCACACGCAGCTCGCTCTGCGGAGCTAGCTTGTACTGCCGTGGCGGCTGCGGGGTCGCGGCTCCTGCCCCCGCGGTTGTCGCGGCGGCCATGGTAAGTGGGGTTTTGGAGACGGCGCGACGGCGAGGGTTTGGGCGTCGCCGGGGCCGGAGGGCTGAGGGATTTTGGGGGTGTCCGGATCGAAATGCTATATTTGAGTGTTTGTTTAAGTTATTTTCCTCGTTGATCCAAAACAATTAACAAACGGTAATGATACAGAGAGGACGTCCGAACGATGTCGGACGCACTCGACGACTCAACCGCACGCACCGAGCGTGCGTCCACTCGACCGCCCCGCCCACTTGTCGATTCGCTCACCTCCCTCCTCCCCACTCGCTCGCCTCCTCTCTGCTCCATTTCTTTTCTCGGTTGCTCCGCTCCGCCCGCGCGCTCCTCCCCATGCGCGCCTTTGTGCTGCTCCGGCGGCGAGCCCGCCCTCTTCCCTCCCCTCCCCCTTCCTCCTTCCTCCCCTCCCTCCTCCCCCGCGCTTTTCCCCCGCTGCGACATGCTTGGCCTCCTCGCCACTGGAGTAGGGGCGACGGCGGCGGCATCCGGTGAGCCCGCCGCCCTCCGCTCCCTACCTGATGCTCTTCGTCCTCACGCATCGCGAGATCCATGGGCTCTGACGAGGTAGGTGGAAAGGATCTGGATCTGAGGCGCCCTCCCCCGCACTCCCCCTCTGGATCCTCGATCTGTCCCTCCTCTTCCTCCCCCTCCTCCTCCTCCTCGTCCCCCTCTGATCTATGGTTTTGATGGTGGCTACAGTTTTGTGGCGAGGCAGATCTAAGCTACATGCAACAGATGATATGAAGCACGATTCTCTGATGTTGCAAGCAGCTTCTTCTCCTTTATTGCAGCAGCTTCTTCTCATTGTGGCGAGTCAGATTCTAAGTTACATGGCAACAAATGATATGTGAAGCACGATTCTCTGATGTTGCAGTAGCTTCTTCTCCTTTTTTCATTAGCTTCTTCTTCTTTGTTGCAGCAGCTTTTTTCTCCTTGTTGCAGTAACTTCTTTCTCCTTTGTTGCAATAGCTTCTTCTCCTTGTTGCAGTAAGCTTCTTTTTCTTTTGTTGCAGTAGCTTCTTATCCTTGTTGCAACAACTTTATTCTCCTTTGTTGCAATAGCTTTCTTTTTTCCCTGTTGCAGTAGCTGTCTTATCCTTGTTGCAGTAGTTTCTCCTTTGTTGCATTAGGTGTTTTTCGATGTTTCAACAGTTTTTTGTTGTTTCACCAGTTTCTGTTTGTGTTTCATAGGTGTCTTCCGATGTTTCAATAGCTTTTTCGTTTTTGTTTCAAACAATTTTTTTTCCGTTTGTTTCATCAAACGTCCTTTGATGTTGCAATAGCTTTTTTTCTCCCTTGTTTGCAGTTCGGGGGGGTTGAACTATGGTGGTGAGCTAGTGGCGGGGGCAGAGGGTGCTAGAGTCAGCGAGGTTGGGGGCGGGACACATCCGTGCGCGCGGGGAGGGGGACGCCTTTCTTCTCCGTGCGGGGGTGGGTCGGGGCGGTCTTCTCCGTACTCCCCGCGCAGTGAGAGGAGGGGGCCTTGGTGTAAGCTGGCGGCGGGGCTCGTGCGGGAGGCGGGCCGGGGGATTCGCGGGTGCGGGAGCGGGGCGGGACGGTTGGGGCGCTCGCGTGGTTTTGCAGTGTCCGAAGCGGCTCTGGAGCCAGGCGCTAGCAACGCCCGTCTAAATACATGAATTTTATTATATATCAAGACATATCGAGCACCTTCGATCTTCCAAAACCCACTTTTAATCTTATTTTTTCAACCGTCTGGTAACAATTCCTTATCCTAACTCTCAATTTTTCCTTACTTCAAAAAAATTGTTTAATACCCGTGGAAAGATGGTTGGTCGTAGTTGTTGGGTTGGCCCTATGTAGCCGCGACGGGTTATGGCCAGTAGGTTAGTTATGGCTAGTTGTGGGCAAGCACAGCTGTAACATATGAAGGACGATCATGGCCTAACAAGGGCGACCTATGGGCGGCTGCTAGAGGATGAGCATGACCGGTGTATACCGAGCATTTTGCGGTCCAGGCTAAAAAAAGGCCGGTTATTTCCGGCCGAAGAAGTCCCATCCATGACCGTACCATTGACAGGTCCGGTTTAATTTTCAGGTCAGGCTTGGGTCGGTCCCAGGCCAAGACGGGCTGCTCGCGCATTTTATAGTTTAAAAGAATTATATTAGGCCAAGAAGGAAGTGGATCTCTACCCAGGCCCTGTCTAGTAAGGTTAGTGGGCAGGATAAAACCCCTCGGGCTCGGGCCGGGCCGGACCGGGCCAGGCTCATTTTGCTCAGGTATACCTGGGTGGCTAGAGGGTGTAGGGAGTGGTGGGGCTGCCTGTGGCCAGCTGGGGCACGCGGGCGCCGCTAGAGAAGGTTGTTGACTGGCTGTGGCTTGTCGTGGCCGCCTACGACATATGAAGGACGTCATGGCCTGGCCAAGGATAAGCTATGGTAGCTCCCCGCGGCTGGGGGGTGACTTAGGGCGGCTAAGGGTGCATGGAGTAGCTAGACGAAAGAGTCTGCAAAAGCGTTAGGTAATGAGAAGGTCCTAATAAGCACCACTCTAGCTAAGATCTTGCAAGCCTAGGATGACGAAAACTACATACATGATCCTACTGGGGTGTTTGGTTGTAGGAACTAAATTTAATAGGTGTCATGTCGGATGCTACATGGGTAGATCATAGGGTATTCGGATACTAATAAAAAAATAAATTATAGATTCCGTGAGTAATCCGCGAGACGAATTTATTAAGTCTAATTAATCCGTCATTAGCACGTTTTTACTGTCGCAATTAGTGTCTAATTATGGACTAATTAGTCTTAAAAAATCATCTCGTAAATTGGTCTCATTCTATATTTCTAGTTTCGTAAATAATCTATATTTAATACTTCATGCATGTGTCAAACATTCGATGTGATATAGACTAAATTTTAGTCGGGGACCAAGTCACCAGGATTGGTAAACTAGCTTGGTGATCACCCTAGGATTACAAGTTCTACTGTCTCTACTATGAAATGTAAGAACACAATTAAATGCACAAGTAGAGAGTGGTCAAACCACACAAAGAGAATAACACTACATATGTTTTCGCAGTTCGTTGACTTGCTGCCCATCTACACCCATGTTGAGGCAAGTCTAAGGATCACCTTCTCAAGGTTGGCTCCTATGTGAGCGCTTGTAAGCCGGCTCGATCACAAGGCGTGATCTATGCACAAAGACCGAATTGTCGCCAACAAAGCTTTCACATTGGATTTATTTTTATTTTTTAGGAACCATTGGAGAAACCAGTAGACATGCTCCTAACATTTTGTGACTTGGAAAAATAATTGATTTATCAATTTCTTTCTTTTTTTTACTATAGGAGATACTTAAAAATCAAAATAACTTATAATTTAGAACGAAGGGAGTAATTCTATTTGAATTAGGCGTCGTAGTTTTTATAGCGTTGAAATTCTCTCTAAATGGTTTTTGGCACGGTTGGCCGCCGGTGCTGTGCCGGTCGCCGGAGATGGAGAGCACGTGGTCAGTACTTGTTCTCTTTTTTCTTCATCACAACTCTTTTCCTTTCTTCTTTTTATTTTACATATCATCACTTTACGTGGTAGATTATATTGTCAAAATTGTTTAATTATTTAATCAACCAATAAAAATATTTTCTTTCATATGATATCGTCCCTATTATGGAACATCCAGTTGACCAGTTGGCCAGCCGGCTGACTTTTGATGCTTTTAGAGTGATCGCGGTGGAATCTGATAAGCTCCTGCACTTTGACGGCAAAACTTTTTTTATTAGTGTGCTAAAATGTCTTGCTATCACTAAAGATGGAATAAAACCCCTAATAAAAAAACCCACCATTAGACTTTAGTATACTAAGAAAAAAATACACCTCAATTCTAAAGCTAGCAATTGTATTTTTCAATGCACTAACACCGATGTGTTTAAGCAAGTCTACACGTTCACTAAAGCTAATCAAATTTTGTTAAAATTGAAAGAGATTCACGACAGTTTTAGCAACGTTGGTGAACAAAAACATTGCTTGGTCAAACAAACTTATGATTCTCTTTCTATGTTGCATGATGAGATTGAAAAAAGACATGTACTCACGACATAATCTTATTGACAATGAGCTCAACGCAAAATGTTTTATCAAGGTGAGCCATGTGGATGTGCAGAGGAAGATCATATCCATACTACCCCATAACAACAAATTAAATATGCTTTCATCATCACCGTCCTCGACGAGATGGAAGACTTGAGCACAATGACCCCTTCCCTTGTCATTGGAAAATTCGACATTTTTGAGATGTCAACGAAAATGGGTTAAGAAGCTTCTTCACCAAGCAAGTTAAATATTGCTCTCACATGCAATGAAACACGAGGAGCACTACTAAAAAAAGACTTTAGGAGACAAGCTATTTTATTAATAGAGGCGGATACAAAATTTACCCGAGGATTTTTGGAGGTGGTCACAAATTGTCTGTCTCAAAAAATAGATTACGAAGGCGATAAAAAATAGCACATCTCTCAAAATCTATTAACAAGAGGCCCACCTCTCCATTTTCGGAGGCGGACCTCTTAAGAGGCCGATCTCAGAAAAAAGGCTCGAGCCCCAAAGAGGTCTAGAAGGCTCATTACCTATGTTACGTATATATATCTGATATAGATGAGTTAGGGTTTCCTCATCCTCTCTCTCTCTCTCAACTTTCTCTTTGTTTCTCCTAGATCTGGAGCATCTCTCTCATCTCTCGGCGACAATGGACAAGGATGGCACTGGTGGACACGTGGGGGCCATGTGGGGCCACACCCGGTGGTGGTGCACTCGCGGGGGCCTCACCCGATGGCTGCACACACGTGGGGGCCGCACCTGGTGGAGTGGTGGTTGCACACATGCGGAGGCCTCTCCCGGTAGTAGCGACGGATGCATGGGGCCTTTCCCGGCAGCAAGGACACCTCCAATGGCGGTTGTAGCGGTGGGGGCCACGCGCAAGCAGGCCAACTCGACGGTGGTCTCCAGAACGGGCTCGCCAACGGAAGCATCCACCCCGATATTACAGAAATGATGGGACTCATAAGCATAGTGAAATAAGCATGATCCAGTCCAAGGACATGCCCATTACAATGAATACATTATATATACTCACTGACCAAAGAAGAAGGCCAAGAAAGAAATGTTGCTTCGGTTGAGGAGAAATTAGGCATTTAGAGATCAATGTCCAAACATGCCCAAGGACAAGAAGGGAAGGATAGATAGGAAAATGTCAAACCCTTACAGCCATCAAGATATGAAATCCGTTTAGTAGAAATTTAGATTCTCCCGGAAACATTTCTAATTTAGATTTTTTTGAAAAAATAATTCTCTACTAAAGTACAATCACTTGCTCAATTCATTTAGCTAACGATCTAGATTCTCCCCTTAGAATTAGTGTAAAACAGCTTTTTTGGGCGATTCTTGCTCCTAGTGTTAAAACGAGAAACATTTCAAGATGATTCAGAGTGAAACGTTTCTAGTTTGCAGCATTTGGTAGAGATTCAAATGATTTTGTCCAAAATTAGAAACATTTCACCCATCCAAACAGGCCCTTAAGAAATAAAAATTAATTGGTCATAGGATGAAGGGGTGGCCTAGTGTTTTGTGACGCCAATATATATTGTTCTCCATCTCGCATGTTCATTACATGGCACTACAGACAAATTTTCCCGAAATGCCAATAATCAAACTTAATGTATTTATAACAAGTTATTTGTTTGTTTAGATACGATTGCCTAGGTATTGATCAAGTGCCCGAATGGGCTGCATATATATAGAAACAAGTATTTGTTCGTTGAATGATCTTATCTTACACATAGTATTCTTATTTCACTTGATACTTAATTTTGTTTGCCATACATATAATTTATATGTACCTTTTATTTTTTGGGAAACTAGAAGGGCTTACGCCCTTACAGTGCAATTTTATTGAAGCAATTGAAAAGTTGAAATAAAGTACAATACACGAGCACCGACAAAAGTTCAGGAAACAAAAAAGGAAATATAAAAGATGAAGCTCAGCCTACAAATTAAACCAGAGAAAGACTCCATTGTTCAAAGGCTTGTGCTCTTCTGCTGTTAACTCTGTTGTTGAGAAGCTGAAGCGCTCCGAGGAAGGTTGCTTTGCAGGCTGGGAGGCTTGGCTGTACTCCTTTAAAGATAAGGTCATTCCTTGCAGACCAAATAGCCCAACAGAGAAGGTAGCTGACATGAAGAACTGTGTTTGAAGATTATCTCTCATTACATTAATAATGTCAGGAAAGTCTGCATTAAGGGGCATGTGTAGATTGATGAATTCCCAGCACTGTTTATGCAAATCGACACCGGAGAAAGAGGTGTTGTGATGTTTCTTCAGTATCAAGATCACATAGAACACAATTGTAGGAAGGCGTGTTTCTTCGTCTCGGAATATTCCTTGTACTGAGTCTATCCTTGATGAGTATAGCCAGAAGAAAACTTTGTGCTTGGGTTAACATGAAGCAATCCCATGTCCAGTTGAGGGATGCATGAACCTGATGCAGTGGCGGATCCAGGACAAAATCCTAGGGGGGGCTAAACTTTACGGCTGGCTCAACCTTCGTCTTTAACCTCTGTCCAGTGTCCAACGTCTCCTTCTAAGCTCCAATGGCAGAACCTTCATGGGGGCTCAGGGGGGGTGGTCTCTTCTTCTTCCTCTCTTTCTATCCATTTTTCTTCTTTCCTCCACCTCTTCTTCTCCCTCACCCCCCTATTTCCATTGATGCACAGCTGTAGGGGGGCTGGAACCCCCCAGCCCCCCCTGTAGATCTGCCCCTGACCTGATGATGGCCAACCGAAGTTTTGTAAGCTCTTGAAGATAAGAAACTCTGGCCCCAGGACCAGGAGTATGTCCAGTTATCTTTGTCTTGTGTCAGTTGCCTGTCTGTAGTCCTAATAAGGGAGAGATCCTGGAACTGATCATAAGCTATATCTGAGCTTGGAAGGTGAAGGAGTTGATTTGGACTATTCTGATTCCATGCCTTTGCCACTGAGATGAACTTGTTTTTGGCAAAAGAGAAAAATTCAGGCTAGTTGACTCTCAAATTCACATTTCCCCAAGTACCTTGCTAGAACAAACATGTTTGCCCATTTTTGACATCCACCAAAGCCATTTCTTTGTAAGTTTGCAAGCCTTTCAGGTTGTCTTTCCACCAGAATATAATGACCCCCTTTTTTGTGTGGTTTGGAAGCCTACCATCAGGGTAATGCTTCTCCCAAATGAGATGAACCCAAGGGATGTCTGACTTGTGTAAATTCTTTAGCAGTAGCTAGAGCTTGGTTCTGTTTCTCAATATCTATTACACCCCAAACCACCTTCATCCTTTGGTATGCAGATCATGGTCCAGGCTGCTTTTGGGTGTACCTTTTATGCTTTGTTACATGAACACTCTATCATTGAAAGCATCTTACTTTGCTTACAGACATATATGGACACTTCCACTCTATCGAAGCAAGCATATATATCCACGCAGTGTCACGCCAAATAAAGGTACAAAAACTTGACACTCACTCCATTACTGCGAGCATATTTAAATAGGACTGCAGCGAGGCAACGTCAATGCATGCCTTGCGCTTTCGTGTCCCCAGCCTGATTGAGATGAGATCACTAAAGATAAATGGGGAAGAAAGTGGCGTGGGCAACCTGATGGGGAAAAACAGGTAAGACAAGATGCTACTTCTTTCTCTTAATTAATTTATGTAAATAATACTTCATAGCATTCTTTAGGCTATTTAAGCTCAAATTTACTTTACTTTTAGTACTGTCTCCTTCGTGAAGCATAAGGTATTCTGGAGATACATTGCAATTTAAAACTGGCATTGCTCAATCATTTCTCCATGTACTATTTATTTATAGTACGACACAAGCACCTCGTTGTGATGCTAACTTTTACGTTACGTTGTTGTATGCTTTTAAAAGTGTATATCTATATGCACTCGTTTATGTCATTAACTCTAAAAGAAAGTTTGAGAAAACACGCGCTGTGATAAACTCTAGAAAGCAGTATATGATATTCTATGGGAAACCAGAAATTTCCTGTCGGGGCGAAACCGACAAAGGAAATAGCAAATACCGACAGAAAAATAAGAAAATGATTTTTTTGTCGGTTCACCGACAGAACAAGAGCGACAGGGAAATATAATTTCTTTGTCGGTGTGTTTTCCTGTCGGTACAGTCATTTCTTTGTCGGCACGACATTGACAGGAAAATTCAAGGACGTGGACAGAAAAAATACGAATTTTTTTGTCGGGTCAAGGAAACCGACAGGAAATTCTTGGTTTCCAGTAGTGTCCCATCTCCTTTCACCATTTATTAAGTGATGAGAAATGCATAGTTTCACTTTTCAATTCCAAATTTAACACTTCTTAAATTCTATTCTACACCTCCAACTAAGAAAAGACGGACTCTTTGGCATTCAGTTGCGACATCGCTTGGCAGAAAAGCCATGTCGAAAAGTATTGTTCACTGATTTGTTGTAAGAGAAAAACACTACTGAATAGCTGGCTGATTCGGCTTATAAGCTCAAGCGAACATGGCGCTAATTTTGAAAAACTGAAATTGGCTTCACAATGCAAATCGGCTGCTGCACCACAATGCAAAGGTGTCAGCTGAAGTTGCTGACACCGGTCACTACAGGAATTTAAGATTCCCCAAGTCTCCTTCAACTTCCATATATTTTCATATTAATTTTGAACAATTTCAAGATTTCCCAAGTGTCTTTGTGAACATCATATGGACACTTTGAGATGTTTCTCACAAGTTGTTTCGGGAGTTTTTGTTCGCAATTTATTTTCAGATAAGTTATAAATCCCTCAGCCACCTTAGAAAAAATATGAAGAAAAGAATAATGTAACTGATACTATAGATAGCACCTCGTCCCTGCCAACTTGAGACAAGAAGTCCCACAATTTTTTTTTTTAAAAAAATCTGTTTTTCAGTTTTCACCCAAGCTTCGTGGCCTCACGCTGCACGACCATTCATAACCACCCATATGGGGCGCGAGCTTTCAACGGTTCAACCACATGCGCACGAAGTTACCTTTGCCATCCCATCTATTAACATCAATAACTGATAATTATGATGCAATATTTTTTCCTCTTTTACTTTGTTGTTTCAAACATTCTTCAATTATTTAGTCATCCAACTTGGGGAGTTAGCTAAGCCGACTCTGGGCAGGAAGCCAGCTTGGCAAGCCGGCCAAGCCAACTTTGACGATCCAGGCATTGCTTTTTTTTTTTTTAGAAAAGAGAATATATTAATAACATCTCAACCTCTGTATCGACCAATGCATATAGTTGTTTTTTTATTATAGATACCAACACTATAAAACCAACGTGAGAGTAGCTGCCTCAGACGCACATCAAACGACCTTGACCTGCCAAAATCCACACGCACATACCGTACCATCCAGCTGAATCCTCAGCTAGACCTCCACCTTCCTTACCACAACGGTCACAACCATTAGCCTCCACCTTACTCGCCACAACAGTGACGACCATTACAGATTGACAGGCACGTGATTCCAAAGCGATGCCTCCAAGGAGGGACGCGACGCCACCGGCGCCACCGGCGCCTGACCAGAAGGTCAATGCACTACACTCAGGAACAACACGCTATACAAAGGGGAGAGAGTCGATCGATAGACGCTTCCAAGGAAGAATGCAGCGCCTCCCAGGAACACAACTTTCGCTATGGGCCCCAACCCTGTGCGCGGCATTGGCCAATGCCCATACTTACTGCGGTGGCAGCCACCCATCAGTGAAGCCAACTAGCGGCCCCGCAGCCGCCAACCATGCCCTTGGCAGCACTGCTGGCTGGCAGGATCATAGATCCGGCCCCACGCAACACAGCCGCACAACGAGGTCACTGCAGACTGCCACTGCTGGCTCTGGTGTCCGTCATCGTCGCTGTTGGCCTCCGCCGGTTGCCTCGGGCATTCCCCGCCCGGATCCGCCCAGCCCAACGCGGTAGGCCAGATTCAGTGGGAGGGGAGCCGCCGCCACCGCCTGGAAGTCAAGCCAGCGTGCCCTCGCTAGATCTCCGCGCGCCATCCCCGTACCACCGATGTCCGTCATCAAGACTGGATCTGGCCGCCGGAGGCGAATTCGCCGTCCATGAGCCCAAATCCGAAGACCGGAGACCTCGACAGCGAGCAGCCACCTCCACCTCCAACGATCCCTCCACGCCTCGTCGGATCCACATAGGCACCGGATCCAGCCCCAGGAAGCCCGGCCGCCGCCGAACCTTGCCATCGTCGCCGCTCAATTTGTGTCGCTGCGCTGCTCTCCTCCAGACGCGCCAAGCCGTGGCGCTGCCCTAGTCACAACCTTGCAGGGCAGCGCGCCACCTCCGTGCGTGCGTCTACGCTCCAAGGACGCCGCTCCCAATCGAGGCGCCAACCCAGCCGCAGAGCGCCATCTCCACACCGACGAGCTCGTGACCCTCCTGGGTGAGCACCTCACCGCCGCCATCCCAGGGAGCCGCGTGGGCCTCCCGGCAGCCCCCTCCGGCAGCGGCCAGGGGAGGGCGAGGTGCTTTGCGGCTGCGGTGGCTGGGCGCAATCCGCCCGAGCTGCCCGTGCGGAGGGCGACGCGGATGTCAGTTACGCAAATATCGCGATCCAGGCACCATTTCATCCTTTTTTGCTTGTTTCTCTTGCTATTTGCCGTGCCAATTAATTTCCAACACTCCTTGATGCTAGGAACTTGTTGGTGTTGCCCATATTCCACGTTGAGACATTTTTGAGTGTCAGCACTGGCGGAGCCTAGTGGAGGCCATACTGGGCTCTGGCCCCCCTTGGCTAACAAAACTTAATGAAGATTTGTGTATATATTTGATTATTTGCATGTCTAGGTAATCAGTTTATTTGAGGCGCTAGATATTCTAAGCTTACTTCTCTACAAACTGTGCATGTAGTGGCCTCATGGCCCATCTATCTCCAGCAAGTAGTATTAGCTGACCACAAAACTATGATTAATCTGGCAATAAACCTAGTCTAATCATACTATATGTGGACAATTTAGCCCCCCCTTGATTATGAGTCAGGCTCCGCCACTAAGTGTCAGCAACATGTTTGCCAGTGATGACTATCTAATATCTATACCTTTAGATCGGTCGAGGACTGTGGTGTGATTTCATATGTTTTTATCTTCATGTGCTTTGGGAGTTTGGATTACTTGGAGCTTGCAAACCTAATTAATAAAGTGTGGTGAACTCCACAGCTTGGTGCCTGCTGTCCAAGAGCTCTGGAACACGTGGGAGATCCACTGCCTGATCCTCGTCAGCCTTTTCCTGCAAGTCTTCCTCTTCGTCTTTGCTGGTTTGCGAAGGCGCAGCGCGTCGCCCGTACTGCACACCGTGCTGTGGCTGACCTACCTATCGGCCGACTCTGTGGCCATCTTCGTGCTCGGCCACCTCGCGGTCCATGCGAGCGAGCCGGGCCGGCAGCTCATCTCCTTCTGGGCGCCGTTCGTGCTAGTCCACCTGGGCGGGCAGGACACCATCACAGCCTTGTCGAGGCAGGACAACGAGCTGTGGAAGCGGCACCTGCTGGGCTTGGTCTCCCAGGTGGTGGTCGCCGGGTACGTCGTGGCCAATGCTTCTTGGCCGGATGGCCGGCTGACGGCTGCCATGGTGCTCATGTTCTTTTTTGTATGCTTCAAGTACGCCGAGCGTACTTTGTGCCTCTACCTTGCAAGCCCAGCGAAGCTTAGGTCAGGCGCCCTGGCTCATCAGTCACAAAGACTGCGGGACCTTCTGGATAGCAAGGGCTTGATAGGCTTAGTTGAGTTCCAGGAAATGACGGACATACTTGATGAGAGATCTAGAGGAAGTTCTAGGGACATTGGTTGCCTCATGAAAGTCTGAGAGACATCCTATTAGTGGATGCTCCCCTGAATGTCAAATATGGAGTTCCATTTGCGAGAGATCATCTACCCGACATTCTCAAAAGGTTTCAGTCCATTTCAAGCCGATGCAAGATCTATGAGCATGTGGGGGCACTTCTTATAGATTTCTACCAAGACCTCTGCACCAAGAACCCAATTCGGAAATCCTTCCTCAGTCAGACTTATGATTCGATAATAGATACCCTAAGCGAACATCAAAAACCCTGCAAATGCATATTGATTTTTTCAATTTGTTTTAATTGTATTCTTCTAAGCCCCTTCGTGCTATACGAACTCTCTTCGTATGTTTCGACCCCGATAGCCCACTACCGGAGCCGGCTGCTTTGCCGAGGCCCCAGGCTCTCGGCAAAGCCTCTACGGCCCTCAGCAAAGCTTTTGCCGAGCACAGCTCTCGGCAAAGCGCCTTCGGCGAAAATCTGATCGGCAAAGGCTTCTTTGCTGAGAGCCGTTTATCGGGCACTCGGCAAAGCCTTTGCCAAGAGCCCGACGCTTGGCAAAGCGCGAAATAAAAAAAAATGCGAAAAAACCTGGAAAAAAATTAATCGGGGGAGGGGCATTTTTCGCGCAAAATTCGTGGCTACGCGGTCAGCGGGATTCGAACTCGTGACCTCTCCCTCACACAATATCTCCTCTGCTACCTGCACTACACACTCACATGCATCTGTATGTCGTTTCGGTTATTCAAATATTATACTAAATCAAGTAAAAATTGATTGTTTGAGGCCATAAACGAATTCAAATCAAAAGGTTGTCAACTACAAAGTTTCATAACTTTTCGAGCTCTACATTTTTCATATAGAAAGTTTTCCCATCCGAGGTCTTTTGAAAAATTCAAATTTTAAAAATTTGAATTTCAAACATAGTTTTGCATGACAAGATTAATTCAAATCAAAAAGTTGTCAACTACAAAGTTTCATAACTTTTCGAGTACTACATTTTTCATATAGAAAGTTTTTCCATCCGAGGTCTTTCGAAAAATTTAAATTTTAAAATTTTAAATTTCAAACGTAGTTTTTCATGACAAGATTAATTCAAATGAAAAGTGGTCAACTACAATGTTTCATAACTTTTCGAGATCTACAAACTTCATTTAGGAAGTTTTTCCATCCGAGATCTTTTGAAAAATTCGAATTTTAAAATTTTGAATTTCAAACGTAGTTTTGCATGACAAGATGAATTCAAATGAAAAAGTGGTCAACTACAATGTTTCATAACTTTTCGAGATCTACAAACTTCATTCAGGAAGTTTTTCCATCCAAGGTCTTTTGAAAATTTCAAATTTTAAAATTTTAAAATTTTGAATTTCAAACGTAGATTTGCATGACAAGATGAATTCAAATTTAAAAGTGGTCAACTACAATGTTTCATAACCTTTCGAGATCTACAAACTTCATTTAAGAAGTTTTTCCATCCGAAATTATGGTGCTAACATTGTTCACAAATCTTATATATCTTTCTTGTAGTTTCATGAAACTACATGAGAGACATAGATTTTGTGAATAACGTAATTATTACTTTGTCGAATGAAGAAATGACCAATATAAGTTTGTAGATCATGAGAAGTTATGAAACTTTGTAGTTGAAAACTTTTTTATTTGAATTCGTATAGGGTACCAAAACGTGGTTTGAAAAATTGCTTTGCCGAGTGTTTTACTTTGGCACTCGGCAAAGAAACCTTTGCCGAGTGTTTTTTTGGCACTCGGCAAAGAAACTTCTTTGCCGAGAGCCGTTTATCGGGCACTCGGCAAAGCCTTTTTTGCCGAGTGCAGAGACTTTGCCGTGTGTTTTTTATTTGGCTCTCGGCAAAGCTTTCTTTGCCGAGCGCCGGAGGCTTCCGGCAGTGGCCCTAGTGCTCTTTTGGGCCGCCGAAAAGGGGGGCAAAGACCAACAATATGCTAGCAGAGCTGATGTCATAGTGTCCTACATATTGCTTTCAGGAGCAATTGTCTTTCGACGTGTCCTCTACCACCATCTCCATTTTTTCCAAGTACAGACAGAAGCTACCTGCAACTTGGAGAAGTAAGAAACAGTGGTCTGAGGAGCTAGCACAATACAACATGATGAAGAGGCACGTCGTCATGCAAGACACTACGGGCACAATGGCATCCATACACCAGTGGATCGGACGATGTTTGGTGCCTGGGGTGTCGAGTTACTTGAGGTAACACACACACACACCCCCGTCACAGAGGATCGCACACCCATAAAAGAGTTCATCCTCGATAATCTGTTAGGCTTGGGAACAAGGAAAAAATGGGACATTGCCAGCTCCCATGGTCGGCAGGCACTTGAGGAGTGGATGGACAAACACAGAGGTCCAGATTCTGGAAGGCTAAGAAAAGCACTAGTTGAGACCACCATCGGCAGCGGTGTTGATTTCCCGGCAAGCGTGCTCATCTGGCACATTGCAACAGACATATGCTACTACTTCAGGGACAATGACGACGCTAGCACAAATGATTCTGATGACATGAATAAGAAGCATAAGCAGATGAGCAGAGAGCTATCAAATTGTATCATGTACCTTGTCTTCAAGGCCGGTGTGATGCTGACTACCAACTCCCAACTTGTACATGACGAAGCCCATGGTGAAATTAGAAGAACTTTGTCAGGTCAAGATCAACAGGGTCAACCGCGCAGGTTGCTCTAGATGAGAAGGCAGTAGCCATGAAGCTTTTTCAAGCCAACAAGAAAAAGAAACAACAAGATCATCAGTCTGTGGTTGATGCCGAGAATCATCAAGAAGCAGCCAATCAACAGATACTCTTGGAGAGGAAGAGGGCTGAAGATTATGATAATGCTGGTGCTGATATTCATCTGCAGAAAGTTGTGCAGAGCGCTGTAGCGGGTATTACTCCAGTGTTGCTGCCCCGTGCATGCTTGGTGGCGAGGGAGCTCCTTAGATGAAGCAGAGCGTTGGGGCCTCATCGCCAATGTGTGGGCGGAGATGCTTTACTACGTCGCGCCTCGTTGCGGCTGTGCTTTCCACTACGAGCATCTTAGCACCGGAGGGGAGTTCATCACCCACCTTCTCATTCTCATGAAATTTCTAGGCCCTTTTCTGCCACCCCCTGATACTTGAGCTTCATTGCATAGCCTTATATTGGGGGGCAAATCCATGCTCAGATCTTGTATATATATGTATGATTGTTGTTTCTTTCAGAACGTATAAGCTCCAACAACTAGAACCGTGGAGCCACTACATGTAATAAGGGTTTGTTTGGTTTAGGTGTGAGTTGTGGAAAAGCTGTTGTGAGGTATGAGTTTTGGAGAACCTGTAAGCTGTTTGGTTGAAACAATTGTGAAACATGCCCCTCTATCTCTCTCTTGAAACAGTTGTGAAACATCTCTATTTGCACCCATTTGGAAAAGCAGAAAGACAAAATCCGAAGTAGAATCCAAGATATTGTGAAAATTGTACTACACAAAAGCAACAAAGCTTCAGGTTCCATCCATTTAGCTGGCATTTCTTTTGGCAGCAGAAGCACTTTCTAGAAGCTGAACCAAACACAACCTAAGTTTTGGATTCCATCTAATATTGATAGGAGGGAATATACATGTAGCAATTGTGTTTGTTATGATTGAACAAGTTGAGAAACATTGTTCATTTTTTTAAGTGAATAGAGGCAAGCAGGACTCTTTTTGTGTAACGTTTTATGTAACCCTACTATCATGATAGCTTTTGTATTTGTTCCCTTTTCTGTATTGGAGATTTGTGCTCCAACAATGACATGATAGTTCATATTTGATGCCATCTATGGTTTGATTTATTAAACTGCAGGTATCCATATTAATTGATAAATATGGAAATTAAGCACAAGCATCACATCACTTGAAATATCAAGATCAGATTGGAACATCGGAATCAGAGGAGTAGAGGATCACGCACAGATAAGTAGAGGATCGCACACAGATAAGGAAGGGGTGCCCGCGTGAATGACCGTTTGCAACTGCTCAATGTATTCAGAAGGACTTTCTTTTTTCCCTAATAAATATTTTAATTATTTAATTGTTTCATATTTTTAAAAATCAAAGGCTATAGTTTCTTTGAGCCCTTACCTCCTACAAGGTAATGGGCGTACCATGGCAAAGCTCATACCAAAAGGTCTCTAAGACTAAATAAAGAGTTTTACAGCCATCTTATCTTTTGGAGAACTTGCATGCACTACAGGAAACTGGCTCTTTGCCGACTGTAATTTTCTTTGCCAATTGTTTTTTCTCGACACTCGGCAAAGAGGTCCCTTTGCCAACTGGAATTTCCTGCAGTCGGCAAAGCAGGATTTGCCGACTGCTAGGCAGTTGGCAAAGCCATGGCTTTGCCGACTGCCAGGCAGTTGGCAAAGAATTGCAGTCGGCAAAGGCAGGCCATGGTTGACGCCATCCACACCGTCACCTTTGCCGACTGCCACTCCGTCAGCAGTCGGCAAAGGCGCAGGCTTTGCCAACTGCCATCCTCCCTGGCAGTCGGCAAAGAATTTTTATTTTTTTTGATTTTTGATCCCAGTTTTTTTTGTTGCCTTGATACAGTAAGTACATGATATATTCCAAGTTTGGGATCATTTTGATTTATTTTGCTATATTCCGTAGATTTTTTTGTTTCTTTGATTTTTCCGGCAGCTCCAGATTTGAACTGCAGGTACATGAAATAATAGAATCCGGCGATTCAGAAAATGATATTCATGATGTTTGGAGCATGTTGAGGCCGTGTGCGGGGCCTCGCGTGAAATTTCGACCGTGTTGGTGTCGGAACACGCCGAGCCACGCGCGTGAAAAGTGTTTTTAAATTTTATAAAATCGAAACGGAGTCCGAAAATGTCTAAGCGAGCAAGCATTTTGCATTAAGAAACAGTGATGAATCACATCTCACTATAATATAAGGGGCGGACGGCGCAGCCAATCGTCCTGCACATCGATCTAGGTCTTGTTTAGATGCACCCTAAAAGTTAAAATTTTTTTCACTCTCTCTCCATCACATCAATCTTTGGACCCATGCATGAAGTAGTAAATGTAGGTAAAAAAAACTAATTACATAGTTTAGTTGGAAATCACGAGATGAATCTTTTGAGCCTAGTTAGTCCATGATTGGACAGTAAGCCGTACACGATCTCACTGGGACGAGCCGAAGCCGAAACCGAAGCCTAAGCGGCTAAGCCTTCGATCTCTTGGATGCTTACAACCAAAGTAGAGTCCCAGTGGGACTGGGAGCACAAGACCACCCCTAGTGCAGAAAATACTTTGGCCTTAAAAGCTCATCCCCTGTGTGCTTCCTTGGTCTCCCTCCCGCATCCTTGTTAACATAGCACACTTCCGAATTCCGACACTGTTCTTCTTCCCCCTTTGTCCCACACAGCTCGCGCGACATGGATCTGCAGCACCAGGCGGAGTTAGGACAGGCGGGAGGGGAGGTTCGCCAAGGCCACGTGGACCGCGGCGGTTCCTCAGGGCTCACCTTTCTTGGTTTTGCCCTCCTCACCGGTAACAGCATCATGGCCATCCACCGCTCGGGAGACTTCGTGGCCAACGCCTTCGTGAGCTTTTCCTACTTAGATCTCGTCTTGCTCTTCTCCTTGCTGAGGTGGTATGAGCGAGTGCCAGAGAGCCCGAGAAGGCGTCGCATAAAGGTTGCCATCTGGTTGCTGACCATGCTACTCGTGGCCATGTTCGCCTACAAGGTGGCTGCAGTCATGCCACTCCCGGTGGCGGTGCTCGTCTGGGCGATGACCGGTGCCACCGTGTTCGGATTTTATGCCTTCTTCATCCACGACGAGGAATTGCCGGATTATTAGATCATGCGGGGACCTATGTTCTTCATCCTCTAGAGAAAGCTAGCGTGTGATACAGTCAAATGTACTCCTGTACGAGATGTAACAAATATGCATGAGCCGTAAGAGTGTGATATATATACATCTCATTTCTTAATTATTATGTGCAGTTTTTGGTGTTAAATGGTTTGGAAAGAATCTGTGATTCTCTATGCAAACTGAGAGTTCCTTCCTGAATTTTGGCAAAAACAAATGTCATCCAATATAATTCGATATCCTGTTCATCCGCCACCTCCGACATCTTTTATCGATAATTTAAACCATACGCTGCAGGATCCACCTGTGTGGTAGCACTCCAGTTGTTAGATGAACACACTACTCTACCACTTACGGGTCAAGTTGTTTTCATTTTGATTCATCATGTGTCTTGTATGTCAATTGCAAAGTACCTTATAGCTTTGACCATTTCTAATGGCTGCGCAAAAAAAGAAACATCCTCTAAATTGGAAGTCGATTTAGCTTTTTTATACTCGCCATCCGCTCTAAATTATAAGTCGCAATGACATTTTGGTACATAATTTTTGTTAAGTATCTAGACATATATAGATATATAGCAAAATTGATATACCAAAAAGTCATAGCAACTTATAATTTGGAACAGAGTGAGTACATTTTATTTTACGCTTAGAAATTATGCATCTAGATATAGCATATATCTAGATACATAACAAAAGCTATATATATTAGAAAAGCTAGAATTGGCTTATAGTACATGGTCTTGATATCTAATATTAAAGTCATGTGCAATATTTATGCCTATTTTCGTAGATGCATTAGGTGAGTTGTATGTACTTATATTTATATGGCATTCCAAATTCTTGAAGAGTGACATGATACGCCTAAGCTCCTTCTCTTCAATCTTGAAACATATATTACAACTCAGCTTACAGTTGGATCACAATAGTAGGGCTGAGCTGAAAGCTTGTTGAGCTGGCTCATGGTTCATTTTGAAATTACTTTGATTGCACTTGTTTTTGTTGAAAATCAAATTTAACTGATTTTCAACAAAATTTGATTTTGACTTGGCTTGATAGGATTGGCTCGCTAATCTCAAAAGTTAGGTCTTACGATAGCTCCAACCTAGTTTTTTTTTCGATTATACAGTATGACTCAGACACTCACAACGCACGCATACTCTCCCCTATGAACGCACCACGCAAACCATATCCCTATGAGCATCTTTGAAGATAGAACCAACAAATCCTTGAGATTTATGAGTCACCACAGGTGCCTCGCTGTCGCCGAGAACATCGCCTACTACTGAAAACACAATGTCGTTAAATCCTGAAATATTCGCTCCCAAATAAGTCAAACCCAGGACTTGAAGTTCTACTGGGGCTCTCGTAATCACAAGGCTACAGGCTCTTTCACTCCAACCTAGATGCTATGAGATAATTTTCATATTTGCCAAGTCATATAGAGTTTCTTTAAAATAGATTTTTGTCCAATCATGTATCTTTTCTATCATATCATCTATCTATCACATATCTTCTTATATACAGAACTTTTTTTTTATTTTCTCTCTTCTTCGATTCCAATGTCGTACCATTATTTTGCTTAGTTGGTACCTAATTAATAGCCATAGAAATTATCCTAATTCCTAGATTAGCACACAAGAGACTATAATAAACAGATTATATCAATTTCAAAGAAGCACTCCACTCGCAAACAAGCTTTGATTGAATGCGGGGTGGCGGATGGCACTCATCCATACAGGAAATGAACACTTTTTCGGGGCTGCTTGGATTGAAGGATTTTTATATAGAAATTTCAAAAGAATCCAATTCTTGTGTTTTGTTAATATCACATAGTGTTTGGAATAGAGGAATATAAATTTCCTTTCCTATGGAAAGGCTTGCTTTCCTTCATGTAATGGAGGAAATAAAACATCTACTCCAAGCTCTTGGAAAATTTTTCTACATATGAATGGAGGGATGAGTATATCCTTGTTCACTAGAATAGAGGAATAAATATGTTTTTTTTGTGTCTTTCAATCCTCTATGTTCTACCTACACTCATTTCCTATTTCTATGTTTTATTCCTTTTCTTCTGTTTTGCATTCCTCCGTTCCAAACATGCCCTCAGTTTTCCTCCATGCACCTTCGACGAAGCTTCGTCGCTACCTTTTTATTTGATATTTAATGAGAGAACACATCAAATAGTTTTGGCAGGATACGTCAACTTTTTCTTTCACGGATTTGATTCTTCAATGTCCTATAGCACAACACATTTTCTCTATTTTGCATTCCTCCATTCCAAATAGCCCGTCAGTTTTCCTCAGCGCATCTTCATCGAAGCTTCCTAACTACCTTATTATTTGATATTTAATGAGAGAGCAAGACTATAGGACAAATTGTTTCGGTAGGATCCAACAACTTTTTATTCAGGATTTGATTCTTTCGATGTCCTATAGCACAACATATTTTCTCTATTTGGCATTCCTCCATTCCAAATAGCCCCTCAGTTTTCCTCAGTGCATCTTCGTCGAAGCTTCGTAACTACCTTTTTATTTGATATTTAATGAGAGAGCAAGACTAGGACAAATTGTTTTGGTAGGATCCAACAACTTTTTCTTCAGGATTCGATTCTTTTGATGTCCTATAGCACAACATATTTTCTCTATTTTGCATTCCTCTGTTCCAAATAGCTCATCAGTTTTCCTCAGTGCATCTTCATCGGAGCTTCGTAACTACCTTTCTATTTGATATTTAATGAGAGAGCAAGACTATAGGACAAATAATTTTGGTAGGATCCAATAACTTTTTCTTCAGGATTCGATTCTTTCGATGTCCTATAGCACAACACATTTTCTCCATTTTGCATTCCTCCGCTCCAAATAGCCCCTCAGTTTTCCTCAGTGCATCTTCGTCGAAGCTTCGTAACTACCTTTTTATTTGATATTTAATGAGAGAGCAAGACTATAGGACATATAGTTTTGGCAGGATCCGGCAACTTTTTTCTTCAGGATTCGATTCTTTCGATGTCCTATAGCACAACCTTTCACAGTCGACGGATACATCAACTATTACTTAAATCATCGGATATAAGAGAAAAGCCTTACTAGCTAAGGGATTGTTTGGGTCACCAGACTAAAGTTTAGTCCGTCGTTGAATAATAAGCTAAACATGGACTAATTAAAAAATTTCTTATTTTTAATGAATTCTACTCATCAATTAGCCTCTTTGTTAGATCATAATTAGTTCATATTTAAGTCATCTAAAACATGGACTAAGTTTAGTTTAGTCCATCCAAACACCTCCTAAGTTTGCTCCGTCCACTGCAATTGCACCTTCGATGTGATGGAAGCTTTGCTCTCGCCGGACAGCGCCTGCTTGGCTGCTTTGCGAGTAAGGATCCAGCCTCGGTACATGTGGTAAAAAAAAAAGCACGAAATTGACAAGCGCTAGGTTTGTTAATGCCAAAAATGATGTCATTGTTACAGACTTTCGCCACCATCGCAAGTTGCGGAAACTAATGTTTGAAGTTGTTAGCAAGGCGTGATTCACACGTCAGCGTGACAGATGAACACAAGTGCAGCTGCAACCGGCCGGGGACAACTCAGCTAGCTAAGGGAACTCCTTACCCTCTTTAGCCCTGCTTCCTTTGGTCAAGACTCAAGAGCCAAGAGGGCCTCTTAACCTTTCAAAAAAACAGAGGGCCTCTTGGCTCCCTTAGTACCACCGCCTGCACCTGTTGCCTCCTCTTCCTTGCTCTCCTTCCCGCAGCTAGCAATGGATACTCTTTCCCTTCCCTCGGCAAAGCAGACGACCACGGGTGAGCACCGAGAGACGAAAGAACTCCGAAAGTGGCGGCTCGTTTTGTTCGTGCTGCTTACCGCTTACTCCGGCCTGTTGATGTACCTCTTGTGGGGCGACTCGGTGTCCGTGGCCTCCGTCGGGGTGACCTACGTCGGCGTCGGCCTCCTGCTCGGCAGGCTCTTCGGATGCTGGGAGCCGAGAACCGACGGAGGAAGACGGTGGCAGCTGGACGCCGTCCTCTGGTTCCTCTTCCTGTCGCTCGGGGTCCTTCAGGTATCCACGTTAGCGCGAACCGCGGCATCCTCGACGTCGGCGCCGATGCTTGTGGCGGCCGCGGGCGCGACTGCCCTCGGGGTCGTAGGCTGCTGCGCGTACTTGCTTCACCGACGTAGCTGGTATGTGTTGGATCTTGATTCTTGAGCTCAAGTCATGGTATTTAATTTTTAGCCACTGATCATTTGCAGGTCGAAGCAGCAGCGCCAGGAAGCAATCTTCTTGCCGCTTAGGCAAGATCTGCGCAGTTGATTGGATATATCTCGTCTCCACTCCAATGAGATATGTGTACTTTCTCAAGACGGGTTGTTGAGGACGGCGCGTTAGCGCGGGTGGCAAGAGCACGTGGGTCACTCTTTGCCGGCGCAGGTTTGAGCCTGGCTCAATCTCCGCCCCTCACTGGGGTTATATCTCCAGAATAAATTTCAGGCGCCTATGGACCACGAAGGGAGGTGACGTGCCAGTCGCTAGCAAAGTTAGAGTCTTCGTAAATCTCTTGTAGGCGTGTATAGGTTCTAGGTCGAGCGTGCGAGATCTAGGAGGTGTGTGTTGGTGTGTAGAGTGTGTTATGTGGTGTTTTGGTGCGTACGTTCAGATACTACACCTGACCCTAGACCTAAGGAATAAAAAAAATAGTGGGTGGTCCAGAATGGAACAGTAACTAGGTGATTCCCCACTTATTGCCGTGGGAATGCAAAATTCCAATTTCAAATAAGTTTTCTATGAAAAAATAGGCTGTAAAAGGAATCAGAACTGCATGATTTTAACGTTATGTGTATGAATGAATACAAGTGTTTGTAAACATAAACGAATCATCACCTCGTTGTTGTTCACTCATTGGTTTGAAGTAGATTAAAAAAATGAAAAAAAAACTACGATGGACTCCCTTGCCGTGAAGAGTTGAATAAATAAAGAAAAAAATATCTAACGATGCACTGCATCCTGTAATACCCCTTGGCCACCGGGGAGCACCGCCGACGTGAGGAATCAAGCAAGCACAGAGAGGAAAGGTTCCTCTTGCCGAATCAATAATTGTCTGATTTGGAATAGTTTTTGCTACGGCGCTTGCACCTTACATATTGGGTTTGGCCCTGGCCCCACATGTCATACATAATATGCCTTCTGCTTCATGCGCCTTCTTCACTGTTCATCAGGAGTGACATCTACCCCGCTGAAGAACTGGAGCGTTGGAGGACGTACACGCTCAGGGACAGCAGCTGCAGCCTCAATGTCGGTGGTGACTGGAAGTTCAGAGATCGAAGACAGGCGAAAAAATTGCAACAAATGGTTTAAGCTGTGAAATGTGAAAGACTGGATAATCTGACTTCCCTCAGGGAGCTGCAACTTGTAGGCAACTTTGCCTATTTTCTCTGGGATGTGATATAGGCCGTAGTACTTGTATGCCAGTTTTGGGAAGGGTCTGTTTGCAACCGATGACTAGGTGTAAGGTTGCAGCTTCAACAGAACTTGATCTCCTACTTGAAAGTGTAGGTCTGTTCTTTTGCGGTCAGCCATAACTTTCATTATGTTCTGGGCATTTGCTGGATGATGTTTGAGTGTCTGCAGATGAAGTTCGTTGTTTACCACAATTTTAGCAATGGTAGGAGCAGCCCCACTGATGGAGTTGCTCCAATCTTGGACTCATAACCATACAGAGCCTTGAATGATGAACAACAAATAGATCCATGATATGCTGAATTGTACCAAAGCTCAGCCAATGATAGCCAGGATTTCCATGATTTTGGTGTGTCTTGTGCTACACATCTAAGATACATATCCAAATATTGGTTTACTCTCTCAGTTTGGCCATCTGTTTAAGGATGGTAGGCTGTATTGAGACAGAGATTAACCTTGTAGAGTTTGAACAGTTCCTTCCAGAAGTTACTAAGAAAGATGCATGGTATCTCTATCTGTGACTATGGTTTGAGGCAACCCATGTAGTCTAACTATATTATTCATGAATAGTTGTGCAATGGAGACTGCTATGTATGGATGTTTGACAGGCACAAAATGAGCAAACTTAGTCTGTACACCACCACTAGTATAACACTGAATCCTTGAGACTTTGGCAGACCCTCAACAAAATCCATGGAAATATCAATCCAAACTCCTTTAGGTATAGGCAGTGGCTGTAGGAGACCAGCAGGACTATTGTTGTTGTGTTTGGCATGCTGACAGATATTACATTGTCTGACAAAGTCTTCTACTGCTTGTTTCATACCTTCTAAGAAAAATTAATTTTGAGCTTTTGGTATGTAGTTGCTGACACAGAATGGCCCCCAATGGCACTAGAGTGAAATGCTGCAATCAGCTTGGTTTGAAGGGTAGAGTTCTGACCAATCCACGGTTGGCTGTTGTGTCTGATCAATCCTTTATCTAGACTATACTCAGAAGAATTGAGGCTGGTAATAGCTAATTGACTGATAAGTTGTTGAGCTCTTGGGTCAGTGTTGTAAGAATTTAGTACTTCCTATACCTACTTAGGCTTGACCATAGACACTGACTATAAAGCATGTAGATGTGCCACCTTGGACAAAGCATATGCTGCTACATTCTCTTTTCCTTTCTTATAGACAATCTTGAATTGTAGTCCCATAAGCCTGGTCATTGCCTTTCTTTGCATCTCTGAATGTAAATTCTACTCAGTCAAATAGGACAAGGATTTGTGATCAGTCAGTATGATAAACTCCTGTCTTTGGTGAGAGAGTATTAGGGTTCAGATAATACTTAGATTACCATCAATGGACATGTTCAGTGATTACATATAGGCCATTAGGGGAGCCGGTCATGGCAAGCCCATGGGCCATACGTCTACTGTCTAACACACCCCCACAGTCTGCACTGGGAGCACAGCGAACATTAAGACTGGACCTGAACTCTGTAAACACTGATAACGGAAGGCCTTTGGTGAAGATATCAGCATACTGTGACGTGGTAGGAATATGCAGCACACGAACTTCGCCAAGGGCAACACGCTCACGAACAAAGTGTAGATCAATCTCAACATGTTTGGTACGCTGATGCTGGACTGGATTGGAGGAGAGATAAACGGCACTGATGTTGTCACAATAAACGATGGTAGCTCTGCGGAGAGGGCAGCGAAGCTCACCAAGAAACTGATGCAGCCAACAAGCCTCTGCGACACCATTTGCAACGGCGCGATACTCAGCCTCAGCACTCGAACGGGATACTGTTGCCTGACGCTTGGAGGACCATGAAATGAGGTTGTCACCAAGAAACACAGCATACCCGGAGGTGGAACGGCGAGTGTCGGGACACCCGGCCCAGTCTGCATCAGTGTACACAGTAAGAGTGAGTGGTGCACTCTGAGAGAGATGAAGGCCGAGATCATGACTGCCCTGCAAGTATCTGAGGATCCGCTTCATAGCGGTGAAGTGAGGCTCTCTGGGGTCATGCATAAACAAACACACTTGCTGAACTGCGAAAGCGATATCTGGACGAGTAAAAGTGAGATACTGCAAGGCTCCAGCAATACTGCGATAGTGAGTAGGATCCGTCACAGGTGTACCATCAGCCGACAATTTGGAGTGAGTCTCCACGGGCGTGCTACAAGGCTTGCAGTCACGCATGCCTGCCCTGTCCAGAATATCCAAGAGATACTGACGCTGGGAAAGGAACAATCCATCACTGCGGCGCTGAACTGAAATGCCCAAGAAGTGATGAAGCGGACCCATGTCAGTCATAGAAAACTCCTGGCGAAGAGCTGAAATAATCCGCTGAAGGAAACCAGACGACGAAGCTGTGAGCACAATATCATCAACATATAGCAGAAGATAAGCCACGTCACTGCCCCGGTGATAAGTGAACAGGGAGGCATCCGACTGCGACTCAACAAATCCAATCGAAGTGAGGAAGGTGGCAAACCGAGTGCGCCAAGCGCGAGGAGCCTGCTTGAGCCCATACAGCGACCGGTTGAGACGGCAAACATGATCCGGATGTGCTGAATCCACAAACCCCGACGGCTAAGCGCAATACACTGTCTCTGTAAGATGACCATGGAGGAAGGCATTCTTGACATCGAGCTGGTGCATCGGCCACGAGTGAGAGAGCCAAGCTGAGGACGACTCGGATAGTGGCAGGCTTCACAACCGGGCTGAAAGTTTCATCATAATCAATACCAGGACGCTGAGTAAAACCGCGCAGGACCCATCGAGCCTTGTAACGATCAAGAGTACCATCTGCCAGGAACTTGTGCCGAAAAACCCATTTACCAGTAACAATGTTGACGCCGGGAGGTTGAGGCACTAAGGACCAAGTATCATTGGCCTTGAGCGCATCAAACTCGGACTGCATAGCGGCGCGCCAGTTCGGATCAACAAGAGCTGTCCGAACAGAGCCTGGTAGCGGAGAGAGGGCAGCAGCACTGAGGTTGAGACGATCGACCGGTTGGATGAAACCGGACTTGCCTCGAGTGCGCATGCTGTGAGCGTTGGCCACTGGCTGAATAGCGAGCGGCGCTGTGGAGGCCGTGCGCCGGGTACCGCTGGCAGCGACCTGCTGGGCAGGGGCAGCGGTACTAGCACTGGGAGCAGGGTCCTGGGGCGCCAAGACTCCAGGGGAGGCAGCAGCAGCGGCGTCGGGGGCGCTGCTGGCAACAGCCCGGGACGGCGAGTCCACGGGGGCAGCAGCACCGGGAGCGCCGTGGTCGGAGGCGCTGCTGGCAACGGCCCGGGACGGCGAGTCCGCAGGGGCAGCAGCATCGGTGTCCTCAGGAGCGGCCGGCAAGGGACCTGCAGAAGGAGCACTAGGCCCAATAGGCAAAGTGACAATATCATCGTCGCTCAAAAAAGTTAAGGTATTAGGATCAACCGGAGACGTGGACATGTTGGCGAATGGAAAGGAGGACTCGTCGAAAACAACATGTCGAGAAACGATTATCCGATTTGAGTGGAGATCAAGACACCGATAACCTTTATGAGTGTCGGAATACCCGAGAAAAACACACAGTGTGGAGCGAGGCGAGAACTTGTCGTGGGCGGTGGAGGACAAGTTGGGATAGCAGGCGCATCCAAACACGCGGAGATGATCATAGGAGGGCGTGGTGCCGTGGAGCGCGAGGTAAGGGGTGCGGCCGGCCAGTGTTTTAGTGGGGTGACGGTTAAGAAGATATGTGGCGGTGTGGAGGGTGTCAGCCCAATAAACAGGAGGTAAGCTAGCCTGAAAGAGAAGCGAACGAATAATATTATTAATCGTTCGAAGAGTACGCTCGGCACGACCGTTTTGCTGGGAGGTATAGGGACATGACATACGGAGAATAGCACCATGGGTGAGGAGGAACGTGCGGGCCGAGGAGTTGTCAAACTCGCGGCCGTTGTCGCACTGAACGGCCTTAACAGAGGCGCCAAACTGAGTACGTGCAAGAGCGAAAAAATTGGAGAGCGTCTCAAAGGTCTCAGATTTGAGACGAAGAGGAAATGTCCAGGCATAATGAGTGCAATCATCCAAAATAACAAGATAATATTTATACCCAGAGGCACTCAAAATAGGAGACGTCCAAAGATCACAATGAATAAGATCAAAAGGTTTTGATGCACGACTGAAAGACAAGCTAAAAGGAAGCCGTACGTGACGACCTAGTTGACAAGCATGGCATAGAGGTTCAGCGGTGCACTTATTACATGAAATGACCCTAGAGCTAATAAGCTTAGACAAAGCATCAGACCCTATGTGGCCGAGACGGCGATGCCATAGGGTGGATGTGGCAGTAGTGGCAGCGAGGGCGGTGGTGCTGGTGGCGGGTGCAATGAAGAACGGGTAGAGATCGCCCGAACTATTGCACCTGGCGATCATGCTCCTGGTTTGAAGATCCTTCACAGAAAGACCGAACGGATCAAACTCGATGGAACAGTTATTATCAGTGGTAAAGCGGCGAACGGAAATCAAATTCTTAATAATGCCAGGAGCAACGAGAACATTAGAAAGAACTAGTGACCGACGCGGCGTGATAAAAGAGGAGGACCCGACGGAAGTAACGGGGAGGGACGCACCGTTACCGACAATAATGGAGGAAGGATGTGAAGGAGAGGAACGCGAGGAGGATTGGAGTATACCAGCGGTGTTGGTCATGTGGGAGCCGGCCCCCGAGTCGAGGTACCACTCGTTTGCAGGCGAGGGTACGTTGAGCGACATGGTGCTGAAGTTGTCGATGAGGGAGCCTTGGTTCCATGACCCGCCAGCCATAGGAGTCCAGGGAGCCGGCGGCTGCTGCTGCTGTGACGCCATCGGCGAAGAGGGCACACCCCCATAGCCAAAACCCGGAGGAGGAGCACCCGCCAGACTCTGCGGCAGCATGTACGGCGCCTGCTGCGGCATGTACGGCTGCTGCTGCTGAGCGTGGAATGCAGCGGGCGGCTGAGGACGAGGCATGACGCCGCCGGGGCCGTAAGGATGCGGCCACAGCTGGACCGTGCCAGCCCACGGGTTGGGGATTGGGGCCAGCGGTGGTGGAGGTCCAGGGCGGAGACCACTCCCTGTGCCTCCCGGATGGTGGCCCTGCCCGCCGCCCTGCCCGCCATTGTTCTTGTTGCGGCCGCGGCGGCGGTTATTTCGCTGTCCACCGGCGCCATCAGAGTAGCCGCCGAACTGACCCGGCCCCCCGCCGGACTGTCCAGCAGGGGCGCGCCCCTGACCACCGCCCGCCTGTCCGCCGGAGGGGTGCTGAGGAGCACCACTGCCGGACGTGTAGAGAGCGGCAGGAGGCGGAGGATCGTCGGCAGCCGCGTCCTTGAGGTCGACTTCCTCGAGGAGAAGAAGATTCCGCGCCTCGTTGAACGTGGGGAAGAGGCGCTGAAGCTTCAGATGCGACATCATGTGACGGAAGGTGCCGTTGAGGCCTCGAATCAGCGTCAGCACGAGGGTCCGATCACTGACGGGATCACCAAACTCAGCGAGGGCGCTCGCCATCGTCTCCAACCGACGACAATAGTCGGTGATGTTGAGGGCGCCCTGCTTGAAGTTGCGGAACTCGGCGGAGAGGAGGAGGGCGCGCGATTCACGCTGCCCTAGGAACTCGTCGTCGAGGGCCAGCCAGGCGACGCGAGCGGAGGGCTCCTTGAGCATGACCTGCTGCTGTAGATCGGCGTTGATGGTGCCATAGATCCACGACAGCACGGTACAATCCATCTGGACCCAAGGCGAGCGCGTGGGGTGCGCGACGTCGGACAGCACGTGGTCGGTGAGCGCGTACTTGCCGAGGATGACGAGGAAAACCTTGCGCCAGCGATCGTAGTTGTTGGCAACTCGATCAAGGGTGATAGGGATCAGCACCTTGATGTTGACGACGGCCTGAGCCTGGGCGTGAACCGCGGCGTGCTTAGCCTCGAGAGCGTCGAGGGCGGCCTCGCGATCCGCAGCAGCCTTGGCGGCGGCCGCCGCGTCCTGGCGTTGGCGCTCGGCCTCCAGGCGCTGGCGCTCTGCCTCAGCGCGCTGAACTGCGTCATCATCGGCCATGGGAAGGGATAGGGGAGGGGAGCCGGCGAGGGACTCTCAGCGACAGCGCGATGTGCGCCGGCGAGAGGCACTACGGCGGCGGCTCTAGCGGAAGCGGGATCGGAAACCGATCTCTGATACCATGAGAGAGTATTAGGGTTCAGATAATACTTAGATTACCATCAATGGACATGTTCAGTGATTACATATAGGCCATTAGGGGAGCCGGTCATGGCAAGCCCATGGGCCATACGTCTACTGTCTAACATTTGGAGGTAATGTCTCCATTTCCCCACAGCCATGATCAATGCCAAAAACTCCTTTTCATATATGGATAGTGCTTTGTGCTTATCCCCTAATGTTTTGCTCAAGTAGGCAATAGGTTGGCCAACTTGCATTAGTATAGCTCCTATATGATCACCACAGGCATCAGTTTTAATGGTGAAGGGCTTTTGAAAGTCTGGGAGGGCAAGCACTGGTGTTTGAGTCATGGCTAGTTTTAGGGTATCAAAGGCTTTTTGAGCTTAGGTGGACCAGTGAAATGATTTAAGCCTGAGAAGATTGGTGAGGGATTTAGCAATTAGGCCATAGCCTTTGACAAACTTCCTATAATAGCCTGTAAGGCCTAGGAATGCCCTGAGCTCTATTGGTTTTGTGGGTTGGGGCCAATGAATCATGGCTTCAGTTTTCCTTTTATCAGTAGCTACCCAAGCAGAGGAGATAATGTGCCCTAAGCATTCCAATTCTTATTGGGCAAAGGTCTATTTGGACTGTTTGAGATATAACTGATTGTCCTTAAGAGCTTGTAACACCAGTTGGATGTGTTGTTTATAATATTGCCATGTCTTGTTGTATATCAAAATGTCATCTAGGAAAACCAAAAAAAATTCCTTATGAAGGGTTGGAGCACTTGGTTCATGATGCACTAGCAAGGGCATGACTTTAAACTGATAGTGGCCCTGATGAGTTTTGAATGTAGTCTTGTATTTATCTGCGGGAAGCATCCTTACTTGATGATATCCTGATCTCGTATCCAATTTGGTGAAATATTTGGCTCCAACTAACTCATCCAAAATCTCCTCAATCATAGGCATTGAAAATCTGTTCTTGATGGTGATATCATTGAGTTTTCTATAGTCTATGCATAACTTCCAAGTGCCATCTTTCTTTTGGACTAAGAGCATAGAAGAAACAAAAGGACTATGGCTATGTGTAATCAATCCTGCTTAAAGGAGTTTATGAACTTGTGCTTCAATTTCAGTTTTATGTAGTGGGAGTACTAATATGGTTTAGTGTTCACAAGAATTGCTCTAGGGACCAATGGTATGGAGTGATCATTACTTCTTGCATGTGGTAGAGTTTGTGGATCATGGAAGACTACTGCAAAATCATCTAAGATGTGCTGGATCTTAGGATTGGTTGTAGCAATATCTGGTGTGTCAGGTATATTGTTCACCAGGACAAATGCCCAAGCATCATTGCCCTTAGTGTCCTTATAGAGTTAAGTGGCAGAAATTAATTGGTGCGGTCTGAAGTGGGGTAGGAAGCACCCCTTGAAGTTTAATAGTAGAGCCATGGTGAGAGAATTGTATGGTCTAGCTGTTCCGGTCACATTCCATGGGACTATATTTCTTGAGCCAATCATAACCAAGAATGGCATCATAGGGGCTCATATCCATGACCACCACATCACTGGACAGTCTGTGTCTCTGGATGTACCACTCCAAATTGAACACTTTTGCTGTGGTTGTCATCCGCTCAACATTTGCGAGCTTGACTTTTATGGGTTGAGTTGGAACTATCGAAAGATTGGCTAACTGCACAAAGGGGAAGCTGATGAAACTGTGGGAACTCCTAGAATCAAGTAAGGTCAACATGACTTTATCCCTCACTAAAGTTTTCAATTTGATGGAGCATTGAGGGAGAGCTGACAAAAATCCTCAGTGAGGGCATTCTCCACTGCTAATAACTGATTCAACTGGTCTTTAGTAATTTCTTCCTTGTCCAATGGATTGACTGTTAGGGCATTAAATTATGGTTTTTGCCTTTTGGTGTAGTGTCCTTGGTGGCCCGGTTTATACTTTTCTCCACAGAAATAGCATAGAAATTGTTTGCTCTCCTATAATCCCTCAACTGTCTAATCCTCTAGAGATTTAGATTTGGTAGTTGATCAGGCTGACTGTTGGGTCTTGTTTGTATATTGAAGTCTAAAAGTCTTGGCTTTGGTTCTTTCTAAAGCCCTTTGCTAGATCTTGGCAATCACTGCAGCTCTGTCCACAGTTACTAGGACATGTGGCTCTGTTGTGACTCCGATTTCCTCAAGTCTTGCCACATATGTGGAGGCAAAGAACAAATCATCATAGTGACTGTTATGCATAGTGATGTCAAACTGGAGTTCCTGGAAAGCTTTGGTATAGTCCTCAATAGTGCCAATTTGCTTGAGAGCCAAGGGGTCTGTGATTGCAGTTCTAAAGTCATCAGCCTCAAAATTCTCTTGACAATTGCACAAAAGGCAGTCCAACTTGGAATAGGGTGACCTTGCTTGTATGCTTGCTACCACTTGGCTGCATTACCTTCCAAATGCATAGTGGCAGCTGTGGCTTGAAGAGTGTTAGGAATAGTGTAAATGGAGAAGTAATTTTGACACTTTTCTAGCCAAACTCTTGGATTTATTCCATCAAACATGGGAAATTGCATCTTGGGTAAATTATGTGAATCTTTCCTGGATGGTTCTACTGAAGGTTTTGGACTGTTTAGATGGTCCTGCCGTGTTGTTTGTGGTGCTTGCTGCAAACACATTTTGGAATGGTTGCTCCTCCTCAAAGACGATGGACCTTAGATCTGAGTGATCAAACAGTCACTACTATATTCAGACCTATAATAAGCGGTTCATAAAACCCATCACAAATGCTTTTCGGTCTCGGCAGTAAGCTGCCATTGGTGATGACATTCTCATCACAGGCAGTTTGCAACGGGCGGTGATACTAGCTTATCATAGTTGGTTCGTATTACCAGCCGGCGGTGATTTGAATTTTCAAAAATCTCAAAAAGGGCAAAAAAAAGTAAAAAATTTTGTTTCAATCCTGGGAAGCCCCCCACCAGCTCCAGCTCCACGTTATTTTTTATGGTACGCGGTGGTGCTAGGATTTAAATCTAAGACCTTTATCCTTAGCTCCTCTAACCACTCCACCCCTAAGTCAATTGTGTCTATATAGCATATCCATTCTCCTAGTATTCACTTTTTAGGATTTAAAATAAATATTTAGGATCCTAAACGGCTTCAGATGAAAAAGTCATAAACTATAAATTTGTTGTTCCAATCGAGATCTACAACTTTGATTTTGGTTGTTTTGCCATCCGAGGTCATTTGACAAATTTGAATTTCAAAACATTAAAACTTCAGCTAGACTTTTGGGACCTCAAATGATTTCAAATGAAAAACTCATCAACTACAAAGTTGTTGCTCACATCAAGATCTACAACTTTGGTCTTGTTCGATTTTCCATCCAAAGTTATTTGAAAATTTAGTTTTTTAAAATTTTAAAACCTCAAATACAAACTTGAGACTATAAATTATTTTTAATGAAATAGTTGTCAACTGCAAAGTTGTATATCTCATCGAGATCTACAACTTCAGTTTTGGTCGTATTCCATCTAGGGTCGTGTCACACCGGTTTTAAGAACAAAACCCAATATATACCATATGTGTGCCCAGGAATCAATTACACACATATGATGACAAATTGTAATAGTATCAAAAGACAATGCTTTATTATATAACGAACAACAATATTACATAAAGATAAAATATTTATCAGAGTAGCGGAAATACACATTCTAATCTTCAAGTGAAGCTTCCAGAGCCATAGGGACGGTTGACTGGGGTAACATACGCCTAGCACTTCTTAGAAAAACTCACTAGCTCCATATTCTATTACCCATCCGGGATTTTTCCAATGTAATTGAAAAGTAAAGCAAGCGTAAGCAAACCACTTCTTAACAAGCATAATATGAGGGGATGAAGGCTCAAAAGGTTTGACGCGGCTAAACTGCAGTAAGCACTTTTAATAGATAAAGTTTTATCATCAGAACCTGAGTTGCCAAATTATGCTTAAGCTCCAACTCCCACATAATCATAAACAATGGCAATATGATAATAATGATTACACATGAGCATCATCATCGTAGAATAACAATAAGAACCAATGATTCTGTGAGTTTTCTGAGCCGCTCGTGACTGTGAGCACGGCTGTTATAACATTTTTACACTCTGTAGAAGTTGTACATCTTTACCCATGAGCCGTGATTTATCCTTTCACCTGAGGTGATCAGCCTCTTGACCCACTTCCAAGGAAGGTTGACAGGGTTCACTATAAAGTCTTTTAAAGGTTCGTCTAACAAGATAGGGCCGCTAGGATTCTTTGGCAGACAGATGTAGGAACCCTCTTTCAAATGGCACAATTCCTTCGTGACTAAATAATTGAAGAATGTTTGAAATAACAAAGTAAAAGAGGAAAAAATAGTGCATCATCATTATCAGTAATTGGTGTTAATAGATGGGATGGCAAAGGTAACTTTGTGGGCATGTGGTTGAACCATTGAAGGTTCGCGTCGTCCCATATCAGTGGGTATGAATGAATGGTCGTGCAACGCGTGAGGCCATGTGGTAGCTCGAGTGAAAACTGAAAAACAGATTCCTGTCTCAAGTTGGCATGGACGAGGTGCTTTATCTATAGAATCAGTTACATCATTCTTTTCTTCATATTTTTTCTAAGGTGGCTGAGGGATTTATAACTTATCTCCAAGGATGAAAACTAATTACGAACAAAAAAAACTCCCGAATCAACTTGTGAGAAACGTCTCAAAGTGCACTAATATAACCTTATCGTTTGAGATAATTCTAAACTAGGCCAATAACAGTCAGATGTTCACAAAGACACTTGGGAAATCATGAAACTGTTCAAAATTAAATTCTGAAAATATATGGAAGCTGAAAGAGACTTGGGGAATCTTAAATTCCTGTACTGACCGGTGTCAGCAACTTCAGCTGACACCTTTGCATTGTGGGGCAGTCGATTTGCATTGTGAAGCCATATTTCAGTTTTTCAAAATTAAATTATGTCGCAACTGAATGTCAAAGAGTCTTACTTTTCTTAGCTGGAGCTGTAAACTACTCCCTCTATTTTAAACTATACGACGTTTTAGCTTTTTAAAATTCATAGCTATTGCTATGCACTTCGATATATATATATATATATATATATATATATATATATATATATATATATATATATATATATATATATATATATATATATATAATGAATGAAGTAGAATTTAAGAAGTGTTAAATTTGGAATTGAAAAGTGAATCTATGCATTTCTCATCACTTAATAAACGGTGAAAGGAGATGGGATATCACAATGCTGCTTTCTAGAGTTTATCACAGCGCGTGTTTTCTCAAACTTTGGAGAGTTAATGACATAAACGAGTGCATATAGATTTTACACTTCAAAAAGCATATAACAACGTAACGTAAAAGGTAGCATCACAACGAGGTGTTTTTCTCGTACTAAATAATACATGGATCGGATGAATGATTGAGCAATGCCAGTTTTAAATTGCAACGTATATCCAGAATACCTAATGCTTCACGAAGATGATATATAGTACTAAAAGTAAAGTAAATTTGAACTTAATAGCCTAAAGAATGCTCATATGAAGTACTATTTACATAAATTAAGTAATTAAGAGAAAGAAGTAGCATCTTATCTTACCTGTTTTCCGCCATCAGGCTGGCCCCGCCAATTTCTTCCCCATTTATCTTTAGTGGTCTCATCTCAATCAGGGGACACGAAAGCGCAAGACATGCATGACATTGCCTCGCTGCACTCGTATTTAAATATGCTCGCAGTAATGGAATGAGTGTCAAGTTTTTGTACCTTTGGCGTGACACTGCGTGGAGATATATGCTTGCTTCGATAGAGTGGAAGTGTCCATATATGCCTGTAAGCAAAGTAAGATGCTTTCATCGATAGATTGACCAAAGCATAAAAGGTACGGAGGACATGTAAACATTTATATGTATGACAAATAAAATTAATTATCAAGTGAAATAAGAATACTGTGTGTAAGATAAGACCATTGAACGAACAAATATTTTTTCTCGAATCCGCAAGAGCATTGCGTATCATTGTAGTAAGAAGATAGAAGGTCAAATAAAATACAAGAATGGCCGTTCCCGGCCCGACCGAAACCATGAGGGTGCTACATTTTGATTATGACAACCCTAGGATCCACAGGGATCAACCTAACTACACGCGCCTCCCCCTACAAGCTGGGAACAACTCGTCAAGAGCATCGACGTCTGCAGTCAAAAGGTCGCTCTTGAAGTAGGAGTCGTAGGAACACTTGGCCGCAGAGGAAGGCGGTGCCCAAGGTTCCAAGAACCCCATCTTCTTCATGAGCAGTACTTCGCCGCATTTGGACACCGGGACATGGTCCATCTGCTGAGCAGCAATCCGCCTGCTCTGCGGCGTCTTCTGCTTGGGAGGGGAGTTCATGAGGGGTGGTTGCCTCACCACCAGGACCTCCTCGGTGAACCTGGCCAGCCGCCGCACGGCCTCCCCCGGGGAAGGCGAGTCCTCCGCCGTCAGTGCCACAGCGGCCGCCAATGTGCCCCATACGAGAGACGACGGAGGCGATCATGGTCCGCCGTGCACTGAGGAGCCGTTGACGTAGGGTCCCACAACGAAGCTTGACCCTCTGGAGACAGGCAGCCGGGAGCTTGTGCGGCCACTAGTCGGGACGTGACGAGCAGGGCGGCAAGCTCATCCAGCATTGGGTTGACCAAGATGAGGCGAGCGGGGGGATCTGCGCGGTCGCAGAGTGCCACCGCCAAAGGGTCAGGCTCGAGGAAGCAGTGCGTGGTAGTCGAAGCAGTGGCGTCTTCGGTGAAGTCGGCAGGCGCGTCCGTGGCGATGTCCGTCGCAGGCCTACCACCGCGGCACCGGCGTCGTCTCCGGCGGCGACAGGACAAATACTTGTTTCTGTTTTCTTGCTCCATGAGTCCGACCAATCTCATCCATAGCTGCCTACAAATATTGTCTCCTCCACTGCGTGCTTCTTGCATAGCACTGAGATGCCTGAGTCCAGCGACAACTGGACAATGGAGAAAAGGCCCTCGCCAAACTCGCCGATTGAGCAGATTTGCCCGTCTCTGGCCTAAACGGCAGCGGTTCTACCTCGACGGTAGCGAATGCGACCGGCCTACACCCACGTTATGCGCTTGCTGCTCTTGTAGCAATTTCTTCTACTACTGAAAACTCTTTGGTTCTTAATTCAAAGAATAGGTATCTGCTTCATGCCGAATGGTTGATGGGTTCTTTTTCTTTCTTGTTATTTGATTATTTGATTTTGTATTCAATGGGTTTTTGTCAATATTTCCTGAGCATTTGAGACTGATGAATGCAACTCCCATATATTCAAGACAGTGAGAGCTACATTCAAGAGTAAACAATACCTCAAGTTGCATTTGATTTCTTGATGTGTGACACGCTTCCAGGTATGCGGTGTTACCACCCAAATAAGACGTTGTTGATACGAGATCTATACGGTTCTGTATCATGTCGACTTTTATCAGGGATCTATCTCAGGCCCACGGTCAAGATCGAAGGACACGGTTCAAGATGGCGTGGACTTCAAGCTGTAAAGACAGGCCTAGTTGGAATATTATGAGAGTTAGACTTTGTAATAGATCTAGAACTCCTTAATTGTATCCGGCTAGGACTAGAATTGCACCTCATCCTTCTCTCCTTATATAAAGAGAGGCTAGGAGCACCCCATGTACATACAATTATACCATTAATCCAACGCAAAGGCTAAACGCCAACTGAACGTAGGGCTTTTACTCGATCACGAGGGCTTGAACCAGTATAAATCGCTTGTCCCTTGCGTTACCGTCGAGTTTCTAGGTTCACCGGCCCTCGAACAATCGTCTCGGGTAACCCCGTGATGAGTTGCTGGTTATCAAACACCGACATGTGTTGACAACACCCTGGAAGCACTTCTAGATATGCGGTGTTACCACCCGAATAAAGGCGTTCACAATGCCCTGTAAGCCACGCTTCCAGGTATGCGGTGTTACCACCCGAATAAGGCGTTTACAGTGCACTGGAACCACTTTTACAAGTATGTGTTGTTACCACCCGAGCAAGGCATTCACAAAGCCATGAAAGCCACGTTTCTAGGTACGCGGTGTTACCACACGAATAAACCCCTTGGCACCCGAGGAAGGATCTCGGCACCCGAGCAAAACACACACCAGTCTTCAACACTTGAGGAAATTAAGGCTCGCCGCTTGAAGACCTCGGAACACGAGAAGGAGCACGTAGGTACTCACAGTACCTAAAAGTTACAGGGGAGCTGCGACACCCGAGGGCTGAGCTATCTACTAGCTTGTCATTAAGTCCTACAGGGCTACTGTCGAATATATGGGTCAAGGGTACTTGCACCACTTGTATATTTGTCCACGTCGGGCTATCGGGCCAGAAGCCGTGAAGGAAGAGGCCCACGAAGGCCGAGGAGGTCGATCAACGTGAAGACCAAGGCACGCCAAAAATATCCAGAGATAGGCATATCTAGACGATAGCATAGTATCAATCTGTTGCGCATTTTGTGTAACAAACTAGGAAACCCATCTGTTAGCCGATCGTCCTCGTTGTAACCCTACCTCCTCTGTCTATATAAAGGAGGGTAGGGACCTCGCAATCAGGATCCAATCCATCTTATATACTAAATAGCTAGGAGCAACGGCCGGGTAACCGAGCATACGAATACAAGAAGAGCAACACCATCAATTGGACTAGGGTTTTACGTGCTACCGCGGCCTGAACCAGTATAAATTCTTGTGCCTCTTGTGCTACCATCTGATTCCTCTTAAGCGATCACATTGCTAGGCATTACCAGAGCTAAATCATCCGACAACTTCCAATCCGACGATCTCACGATGAGGACATAGAAATTCCAACAAGGTAGTTGGTTCTATTTGAAATAAGGAGAGAAAATTCGTAGACCTTTAAAAATTTGACCCGTGCACGTGAATTCTTTTAACATGAGGCATTATTCATATTTTCTCTCATTTCCTATTTTTCAAGTGTTTGAGAAAATAGGAAATGAGATAATCTCTCAGATCCAAAGAATTCACGTGTTCAGAGTCAAATTTTCAAAGACCTGCGAATTGAGTATCAAATATAGAGAGGCGGCGTGCGTACTGAGGGTCAAATATCGAATTTTCTCATTGGATCGCAGGTCCAAAGCCGAGCTCCGAATTCTCTGTTACAAGCATATAAGCCAATTAGACTGAAGAGCAAAGAAAATTTCGCCTAATTGACCCCACTCCGGTCCAGTAAGTAGTTGAGTTGGGTTTCTTGTTCGCCTGGTTCCGCCTCGTCTCCGCACGTGTTTCCGATTTGAAGGAACGGGGTGGGGGGATGGAGAGAGTATGGACCGGGGCGTCCATTTTGGGCTGAGTTGTATGCAAAACTTGCAAGTAAGAGCAACTCCAACAGTTTTGCAAATGGGTTTTGCATTCCTATTTTTGCAAAAAAGTCTACAAAACTCCTATCCAACGGTTTGGCAAATGAGCTTTGCATTTTTGTTAACTTGGTAAAATACTGGGATGGATTGGCATATATGCAAGCTCGCGATCGGCTTGGCATTTCGTCTCACGCACTACTCCCGCGTGCGCTCTTCCCTTATGCGCCGCCGGGTTTCCTTTTTTGGATTTTGGCAAGTCAATTTTGCCAAACCGTTGGAGATAACCTTTTTTTCTCCTCCCCATATTGATTTGAGAGTTGGCAAACTCCATCTTTTGCCAAACAAAAAATGCAAAACCGTTGGAGTTGCTCTAATAAAGTCCTGCACTGGATTGGTCTTTGCAATTTTGGATCTGCTATACTACCGGTTGTTAATGGTGCGTCGGGTCGCGGGACGTCGGGGATCGAGAGACAGGAGGACATCTGGTTATTGCTAGCTGCTTTCACAAAAGTTTTTTAAGTTAACTAAAGCACGTTATTCGACAGCCGCGGTTGGACAACAAACAGTGGTTGAGTTTGTAAAAAAAAAAAGTAGCGTCACCACCCCACTCGACTTTGCCAAGACGGCAAGTTTGGCAAAGTTTGGCAGCTAGCAAAGCGGGATACTCATTGTAGCGAAGACCTTCATCAGAACGCCAGTGTTTGCAGTACCAGAGGGGGTCGGCAACAAAACGAGTCCTGGACGCCAGAGCCAAGTATGGCCATGTTTAGATTCCAAAATTTGGTACCAAATTTTGCATAGTAAGTGTCGCGTCATACTGTAGTAATTTTATTTTTATTTGTTAATAATTGTCTAAACATTGATTAATTAGGTTTAAAATGTTCGTCTCACAAAGTACAATAAAACTGTGCAATTAGTTTTTTATTTCATCTATATTTAGTACTCCATATATATGCCGGCATTTTGATGTGACGGGAAATAGGAATTCTGCATATATATATATATATATATATATATATATATATATATATATATATATATATATATATATATATATATATATATATATATATATATATATATATATATTGCGTATACACATTATTGCGGTCTCCAATGCAAAGGACGCCAGAGCGAAGTATCTTTCCGAGGACTTGTCAAGAGCAAGCATTTTATGAAGAAACAAGGCCATCGCTTTCATGCACACTTGGATGGATCTGGTTTGATGAACCATTCCTTGGTTTGCCCCCGCCGTCCGGGTTGGGATATCACAGAAATTTCCGGGTGGACACGCGTAGCCAGATCACATCGCTATCATTATCTATAAAGAAGATTCATCAATGTGATCGATCGCCGTCTCCACTGTCCATACAGGAGGATGGGGATGCTTCCGACGACCCACCCCACCACCAGCCACCACCGCGTGGCGACTGCAGACTTTTACCAGTGGCTCATGACAGCACGAAAGGTTCCAAGGTTGCTTGCATTGCGAAGAAACTTCGTCCCTTCAAAGCTGCATTCGTCCTTTCTTTTTTTTTTTTACCGAGGCGCAGTGCCCTATTCCCATGGGTTGCACGAAAATACGGTGGGTGCCGGGATCGAACCCGGGTGGCGCCGGCCACACTCGAACGTGTCTGCCAACCGGGATCGAACCCGGGTGGCGCCGGCCACACTCGAACGTGTCTGCCAAACGAGCTAGCGCTCGTTCCCATTCGTCCCTTCAAAGCAACTTGCTTTAGATTCGTGCTCTCATCAACGGTACTATAAATTGGAAACCATCGCGGCATGCGACATGGCAACAAGCACGCTCCGATAGATGACGCACTCCAAGGTCACACTAGCGATGCCTAATGGCGGAGTACGCGCCGTGGGGACGACGACGCCCGTCGCGCGAGAGCCGCTGCTGCAGCAGCAGGACGCAGCCGCACCGCCGCGGCCGATCGACGCCGCGGGCGCCCGCGGCAGCTTCCCGTGGCTGCCGACCGCGGGCTTCGCGTACCTGACGTTCAGCTCCGGGATGGCGCTGCACCGGTGCTGGCCGGACCGCGGCGACGTGGCGTTCGTCGTCTCGGCGTACGCCGACCTGCTCCTGCTCTTCTGGTGCCTCCGGCGGTACGAGCGCGCCGAGCCGGGTTCCTCCCTCAGGGAGTGGCTGAAGCTGGCGGTGTGGCTGCTCACGTCCGCGCTCACGCTCCTCTTCTCCTACAAGGTGGCCGCCGTCATGCCGGCCGCCGTCGCAGCGGTCGTGTGGGTCATGGGCCTCGCCACCATCTCCGGTGGATTCCTCGCTTTCTTCTGCTCTCAGAAGAAGACGTGAGCGCTCGGGGACGGATCCTCGATCGCGACGACCAACCCTCCCCCATCGTCCGTCCATCCACAGGCGTGAAACGCTAGAACGTACTGTTGCTTGTGGTTGTGGCCGGCGGAAACAGCAAGCCAGGCACTTGCGCGCACTGCACGCGGCGGCAAGGATCGACACCGCGGGCGGCGCCGGTACACAAGGACTGTTTAGTTGTGTGCTCCCGGTCAGGCAGCCTGAATCGCTGCTGCCTGGCCGGCGAGTTTGCTCCCACGCTCTCCCATCCCCTGCTCTCGTCGCCCTCAAGCTCTGCCTCGTCCTCTCGTTCTCAGCTCTCAAATCGATCTCTCTCGGCCCCGCTGGCCGGGCAGCGGTCTCTCTTTCGCTCTCAAGTAAATCTCAGTCTCAGGGTGTGTTTAGATGGTTGTAGCACTTTTCATTGTTATTTGGTAAAATTTATCTAATCATGGACTAACTAGGCTCAAAAGATTCGTCTCGACATTTACAGACAAACTGTGCAATTAGTTATTTTTCTTATCTACATTTAATGCTCCATGCATGCGTCGAAAGATTTGATGTGACGGAAAATCTTGTAAAATTTTTAGAATTTTGAAGGAACTAAGCACTGCCTTCGCCTCAATTCTCAATTCTCAACGCTGTCGCAGTCGCAGTCTCGCTCCAATCGAAGCGCCTGGACCCGGCAGTTATTGTCCACGTCAGTCGGCGGTGTCATCTCTCCTGTGAAGAAGGCGCCATTGACCTCACCGGTGCTCGTGATTCCGGCGATGGGCTGGTTCGGCCGGTGGAAAAGCCGACTGGTTTCGGCTGATTCAATAATGTTATGTGAGAGAGAATAAGCTGAAACAAGCCGAAATATGAGCTGCAGAACAGGGCCGATGGCGGTTCCGGTTCCAGCTCGCCTCTTTCGCTCTCCTCGGGCCCGATGCAACGACTTGTCTCTCATTTCCCCCGCCCGTGGCCGTGGATGCCCAAGTGACGAGGTCTCATTTTCGCCGACGGACATCGCACGCGCATCCCATTTGCACTGCGGCACCACTTCCGGTTCCACACCCTGTCACTCTGTCAGGACTCAGGACGACGTCTGCGGCAAGGAGTAGGTAGTTTTGGGTTAGATCACCCTCATCCCTGAGGTTAACTCCATTATTGTATACTTCAGGAGAAATAAAAAAAATACTCGATCTTTTCCTGGCAATTACTACTAGTGTCTTCGGTTGAGCTTTCGTTTTAATAATATAAGTGACCAATGTACAGTTATGTCATAATTAACTGATTGGGCATGTATAGTGAAAGTTTAAGTTGCCTTTATGTGTATAGGTGTTTGCAAAAACTGTCACAGTATAAATAAATAAAGTGTTTTCGTTGATCTTTTTGCTCAAAAGATGATGCTCCCCAAAGATTGATGCACGGTGCACACTTTTTTTCTTTTTCCGAAAGGTGCACATGTTGTTAATCTTGTGGATTTAGTCTCGGTTAAAATGCATTCAAAAACCTAACCTCTACTGTCTCCATCCTAAAAAAAAAAGCAGTTCTAGTTTTGTCCGAAGTCACACACACAGTCCTAAGAGCCTCAGTAGTGTGAACCGACTCGAAGGAAAATATTTAGGCCCTGTTTGGTTTGAGGAGTTAAATTTTAACTCCCATCACATCGAATGTTGCGGTACATGTATGGAGTACTAAATGTAGACTAATTGCATGCATGTTGACATAGTTTAGGGGTTTTTCACGAGACGAATCTATTAAGCCTAATTACTCTATGAATGGAAACTTTTTGTCAAATAAGACGAAAGTGCTACAGTGCAAGTTAAACTTTAACTCCTCAAACTAAACACCCCCTTAGCCGCATATGATTTCTCTCCTCAGTGTTCTTTGCGGAGACTAACTATTGCATGGTCCCACGTATCCAAATCTAGTTTCAAAGAGCCAAAATTTTATTCTCATTTTCTGTTCATCTTGCCCTGGCTAGCTCCTAGAGAGTGGAGAGTTTCTTTCGTCCCGCTTTTTTTACTTTCCAAACTGCAATTACACCCTCTGTGTAACACCCCAGGTGTTTAGCTCCTTAATTGCATTGCATTTGCATGAGCATAAGCAAGCATCATTCATTTCATGCATAAGCTTATGATATGTTTATATTTCATGTGAAGTAAGAAGTGAGTAGTGTGCAAAACATAAGTACCTTATGTGCAATTTCCTTGTGAGACATGTCAACCACTTTAGTGTAACATAACTAGCAAGTGTTATGCAACACACTCATGCAACATGTGCAACATGGGCTTGCAACATTTGGGTGAAAGTATTGAAATACTTGTTCCAAAGAATGTGACACTAGGAACTTTGTGCAACCAGTATGTAGAGTGGTTAATTAGGTCTTATAACACCTTAATTACATTTAGGGTAAGTAGTGGAGCAATGTTCATGTTGACCAAAATTACCAAATTACCCTTCCAAATGTTGTTGACCAAGTTTGGAACCCTAGAGTGCTCTGGTTTGACCAATTAAAAAGTCTAATTTAGAGATCTTGCATGGAGGAGTACCCTTAAGCAAAGTTGTAGAGAATTTCATAAGGAACAAAAGTTCTAATATGGCCATCTCATGAAAATGATCAGAACATGCTCAAAAATGGCCCACAAGTCAGTATTAGGGGCTGTTTTGGGACTTAGCAAATTTTTCTAAGTGTTGAGCTGAAAACCGTTTCACAGTACCTCACTTTGGCAACTTGTAACTCACAAACCAGGCCGAACCAGTCTTTGAGCTAATTGACAAAGTTGTTGTCCACACATAGCTCTACAACATTGTCAATATCACCATCATCTAGTTCTAAATGGTTTAGGAGATATGGTGTCTAGAAAATCGGGTTTCAGTCGGCGTTATCTCTGAAACTGCATTTCAGTTTCAAGGGGCACCCCTTTGGAGCCTTATAGTTTCAAATCCAGGCCGAACCAGCCTTAACTCTAATTGACAAACTTGTAGTCCTCATGTAGCTCTACAACATTGCCAACATCAACCACGCCTGGTTCTCACTGGTTTGGGAGTTAATCGGCGACAAAACTGCTCTGTCAGTCGAGCGAGGATAACCTCCATTCAGTAACCAGCGACGCCATGCAGCCGGCTCGCGTTGTGGCGCTCGGGCAGAGTCCGGTGGCCACGTGGCGCGTGCGTGCTGCTGTCGTCTCCACGTCGCGAGCTCACGCGCGGGAGTGAAGTGGGAGTCGACACCTCCATCCCCAGCACTCCCGCCACTCCCTCCTCCATTCCCTTGCTCTCTGGTCCGCCGAGCAGTGCCACTCCGACCCCGCCGTGGCCGGGCGAGCTCACCACCGCACGGTAGCCTACCTAACTTCACCCACAGCTCCGCCTTAGGCTCTCGGACCTTCCCCTACATCGCGCTTGATCCATTTCGTAGAGGTGAGGAGGTATTGTCGATTTTCTCTCCACTGGAGCTCACCGGAGTATCGCCGCCGCCACGGTCCACCGTGGCCAGCTCCCCTCCCTCATTCTACTCCTGTCATGAACCTCGTTCTCACCTCCGCAATCTGTGGGGATGCTTGTGGCGAGACCTTACCGTGGGATGCGACCTCGCCGGAGCGGAACACGACGACCACCGTCGTCGCGCTCACCGCCCCGCATCACGGCGCTCTGTGGCCGGGATGGTTAGGGCCTCTCTCCATCTCCCTTCTCTACCCCAATCAGTCCGCCTAGTTGCAGTGAAGCTCATACCGAGCTCAGATGTGACAGTGCGGCCTCACCGGTGGCGGCGCACCGTCACCCGAACTTCATCGGCCGCCGCTCACGACGGCGAGCCCCTCCCACTCCAACCCGAGCCTTCCTACTTGCACGAAGCAAAGCGTCGCGTGACGGGGAACGCGTGGGTGGGTTCGGTTTTCCGGGCGGGCTCCTCTCCGACGAGCTTGAGCTCGCCGGAGCGCGCGGTTCGCCGCGCCCCTGTCTCTCTCTCTCTGACGGCGGGTCCCGCCTGGCAGACCCACGCGCGCGCGGGCGGGACGGCCTGAGCAGGCCACGCGCGTGTTGGGCCGCGCTGGTGGATTGGGCCGGCCCTATGACGGGTTTCGGTTTCCATTCTACTTTTCCTTTTATTCTTTTCACAGATTTATATGTTGTGTTGTAGAAATTATATCTCCCATTTTATAGATCCATTTGAGTTGGTCCAAATTTTGTTGGACTTTAGGTGAAGTGTAGTATTTTAGAAAAATATGAGTTTACTATGTGATGATAAGTTTTTGGGATAATTAAATAGGTCTTTGAAATGTGTTTTAAATCACATGCAAACTTGTTTAAATTATATTTTGAGTTTCAGTGTTCCAAAAATTATGAAATTTGGTGAGTAGGCTAATTTATACTTGCTCTAGCTTTGGTAAAAATTTGGGCAGTAGTGCTTAAGTACTTTTCAAATTATAATGCTATCTTGTTATTCTAGGAAATACTTAAATGAATTTTAGTAATCTTTCTACATGTGCAATGTTCATATAAATTTTTGGAGAATGTCTTGGTGCCCTAGAGTGTCTAAGAAAATTAAGAAATCTGTTGTTTGACACTTTTTACTGTGTTTTGTTATTTATACAAAAATCAGCCTTTTTGGCTTGGGAATTTTGTGTAGGAAGTTCCTGTGAATAAATTTGGTTCAAATTTTTACAGTAGCCTCTTTTTGGGTCAAAGAGTCTCCTGTAATTTTTGTAGAATTTTAGGAGCCGTTTAAATATATGTTTAAAATTCCACTTAATTACTTAAGTAAAGTAAGAAATGGGTTTAAATAAATATTCTAGGTGGGCACACCTTACTTTCTGGTGTTTTTGCGACATTTGTGAACTTGTAGTAGTATCAGTTTGGTCTTAGAGAATGATTGGTCACATCAATAAATATTTAACCTTTGTAATTTTAGGTTTTCTGGACAGCTGATAGTAATTCTAGGTTTGACCTTGGGTAAAAGGTGGTTGCTGTAAAACTTGTAAATACCATAGTTGTAGTAAAACTTGTAAATGAGCTTGTGTCAAAATTTGAAAGCATTTGGCTTAGTAGTTTGAGAGTTACTGTTGTTTAAAGTGGCAGTTCAAAATCTGCTACTCTCTGTTTTGATAGGACAGATTCTGGAACTTGTGAAGTTTGACATGGAAAACTTAGGAGTTTGGAGTTGAGGTCTGAAAATGAATTGTAGTGCATTTCTTAGGCTTTCCAGATTGTCTTAGATCATATCTTTTGGAATTGTAAATCTCCAGTTGTGATAAAAACAAGTAGCTGCTGTCCAGAATGCTTACTGTGGTGTTTTGCTGATTGATATGGTGTAATATCCTAAGACATGCTACTTTTGTAATTGTTAGGTGTTAGGGCCTTAACTGAGGATGAGCAGCTGTATCTTAGGTTAAGTAGATTAGGTGAGTACTTCTCTACTGGAGAAGAGATTTGCACGTACTAATAAAATAACTTGAATAGAGTATTTTATTCTGAAATGCATTTCATTCCGAGCATGTTGCACCCATTTATGCATCCATTATATTTATTGTGCATTCATGCAATAGGTGCACCGGAGGGGTAACTCTCCTCGAATTCGAGCCTGTGATTCCGGAGGAGGACCAGGAGCAGCAGGAGCCCGAGGATCCAGCAGGCGAGGGAGTGCCCGCAGACGACCTTCCTGAGTGTCCAGACCACCGGCCCGCAACCTTTCTGAAAGGCAAGCCCCGGTGCATGCTGAACCCATCATTTTATAAATATATCTTGAGTACTTTTAATTGTTTATTGCATTAAGTTCTAGGAGTTATATGAAAACACTTGCTGCATTATACCTGTCCTTGTCCAGATATCGTACTTAATCCTATGTTAGGTTTAGGCACGTGTCAATGCTTAGCCCTGCTTAGTACGGTAGAAGTCGGGTGATTTCCGGTCATCCGCGAGATGTAGGAAGGAGTCACGAGTGGCTTTATGGCTATCGTGAATGGAACCATGCTTTAAAATGAAATTGAGACCGGGCGGGAGTTCGATAGTACAGCCGCAAGACACTTCACGTCTTGGGTGTGGAGCTATGCCCGTCTGAGTCGTTTAAGGACCGATTCGATGTACGTCCTTGAGTCATGTTGAACGCAGTCTAACACTTAGTTGGCCGGATAAGTCGTTCCGACCGCGAAGCCGAGTAATGTGGTTCAGGCCAGGAATCGAATGGTAGGTTGCTTCTGGGAGGAGAGAAAGGATGTGCTTGGGGACATTGGCGTGAGACCAAGGGGGGTTAGAGTCCATATCACCTGGCAGAGTGTCGCCCTTGGGGTCACGACATTATTCGGACCCGCGATTCCTGAATCATATGAAACGGTGGCTTGTGCGACCCCGGCAGGGGCCTGCGCGGTGAGTGTTAGAAATACCCCTCCAGCTGGATAGGAATTCGATTCGAATCGCCGTCGCTCCCGGTTAGTGAGCACTTGACTTGAGCAGCGGCAACGTAGATCTCATTAAATGAACTGGTGGTTAAGGGAATGATACAATGTTGCCATAATGATATACCTGCTATGGATATAATAATCATGTTGTTTGATTATAATCAAGTGCATGTTTAGTACAGGTGCTAAGATAGATGACAGGTAAATGCTAAAAATAACTGCTAGTACAGGTTATAAGAATTTAAATTACTTATGCCTTTATGCAAAATGTTATGTCAGCTAGCCTCTTGTGTAAGCCTTGCATAATCCTTGGTGTCACTTTATTTCTGGTTTTCGACGGGTAAGTCTAGCTGAGTACATTCCAGTACTCAGGGTTTATTCCCTCCTGTTGCAGATGACATGCTTTATCAGGGATTCTGCAAGACGTGTCTCCACCCTGCGGGTGATGATGACTAGATCACCTGGGCGTGATCATCTTATGTACTTTCCTCATGCTTTTGCGGGATGTCGATCATCCAGACTGGCAGTATTTAATTAACTAGTGTGTATGTCATGCTTCCGCTACTTTCAAACTTGGTTTGTAATATTTGCTACTCCGTGGTGTAAACTTATTTTAGAACTACTTGTGAAATGTATCGTATGATGTTGTATGCTGAATGATGCGATCCTGGTTGTAAGCAGTTTGGTTTGAAATCCTTCGATATTTCGATTGACTACCGGGATTATATGGGCTCAAGTTTGAAAATTTGAGCGCTTCGGTGCTTGTTTTCGTACTTGTGCTCTTATAATTTGGTCGGTTCTGTTACACTCTGTGCCATGTATGTAACTTGAACTCATATGACACGTGCTCGTACTAGTTAGAACAAGTCACATGGGTATAAATTAGAACAACTCATATCTAGCGATGATATAGAGTTCGATTCTAATATATATTGAGTTCCGTTGCAGCACATAGACAAGTTTGCTAGTATAGATAAAAATCCCTCTCTTGTGTTCTCCCACTTATGTAGTTCCTCCATTCTAAACATAATGCAATTTGAATTTTTTTTAGGAGTAAACCAATTTTAAGTTTGATTAAATCTATATGAAAACATACTAACATCTATGATTATTTATATTTACTTTTAAATTAATTATAGAATATGTTGTCATAGTAAACATATTTAAAGATATAACTGTTGATATTATTTTTTATGAACTTGTTCAAACTTAAAAAAACTTACTCTAAACCTAGAATTGTTCTTTTTACAGATATGTCGACCATCTCAGTTAATTCGTCTTATCCACTCATTTCTCAGCCTTTCACCAACACCGTCTCCTGCTCTGCCTTTTGTTCAAACTCGCATTCGCTCGTAGCTCGCCCCACTCCATCCCGCCACCCCTCATTCCCCATCGCGCCCTGCCCCTCGCCGCGCCATGTGCCCCCACCCCCACCCCCCGAGTCATGCGCCCATCCCCTCCCGTGCCCCACTCCATCTCGCCGATTGCGATTGTGGTGTCACCGGGCCACCACCAACCCAACGCCACTAGTAGTAGGTCGCTGTCAGCTATGTCATCTCCTGCGGGCCAGCCAAAGACACCACAGCAGGAAGGAAAGTCCGGAAGCAGAGGTGTATGTTAGGCCGTTGTTCTCGATGTCCTCCTGATCCAAGCTTACTCGCCACTGCAGTTCCCCACCAGGTAGGCCATGATCACCGGCGATGCTGCGTTTAAGTGTTTCGGGTGTTTTCAGACATATTGAAAGCCCATGTTTCAAGTGTTTGAGTTGTTTCAGATGTATGTTCAAATGTTTCATATGGATGTTGTAAAATAGATCAGGACATTGCATACGTTACATTGGTTGCCTAACGGTGCATGCACATTCCTTTTCATTGCCCATTAATTGAATGGCTCCCGAACAAAAAAGTTGGTCGGTGGAGAGAGAGGAGGACATAAAAATTGTGATGGCAAGAATCGGACTTTCTGACAGATTGCCTGAGGAGCGAGGACTCGTGCTCTCGTGGAGAAGGAATGTGATGACGGAGACCGCATGCTCTAAATAAAACCGTGATTGGCTAGGCTCCGGCGCACGCAACGCCGGCGATCTATTCAATCAGCGGGGAATGCACGTGACGTATGACGTTGACATCAGACTCAGACACGCGCTGGAGTGGCAGCGTGGTACTCTTCCGCTTTGATCCAACAGAGATACCCTGGGCCTGGGGAGGGGAAGCACCGAAGCTCAGGCAGCCTGTTGCTCTTGACGTCTTTGAAGGACGAGGATTACGAGTGTGTCGGAGCGGTCGACGTCACGGCCGGCTTGGGCACCGTTTAGATACCAAAAATTTTGCCAAAATTTTGCTAACGGATGGCCCAACAAACCGCACAACAAACGATAGAGCGGGTGCACGTGCACAGAATCGAATCGAATCTTTGTCTGAAAACGGTACAGTCTGCCCGCTTTTTTTACTTTCCAAACTGCATTTACACCCTTTGCGTATGTACTAACTTGAACTCATATAACACGTGCTCGTACTAGTTAGAAAAGTCGCGTATATCGATGAGTGATGCAAAGTCTGATTTTACGTATTGCCTCGTATGTGACTGGACTCATGAGTCATGTGGATATGAGTTAGAACAACTCGTATCTAACGATGATATAGAGTTGGATTCTAATATATATTGAGCTCCGCTGTAGCACATAGACACATTTGCTAGTATAGATAAAAATCCCTCTCTTGCGTTCTCTCTCTTATGGACTTCCTCCATTCTAAGCATAATGCAATTTTTAATTTTTAGGAATGAAAATTTTTTAAAGTTGATCAAATCTATACAAAAACATACTAACATCTATGATTATTTATAATTATTTTTAAATTATTTATAGAATATATTGCTATAGTAAATATTTTTAAAGATATAACTATTGATATTATTTTCTAGAGAGAATTATCCGTATGGCCTCCGAAAAACTATGCCTTCCTCTAAGGGCCTCCTTTTTTTCGAACTTACCTATAAGACCCGAAAATAAAAAATAAAAAAACTCTTACGTATATGGCGTTCTGTCTATTTCAGTCACTTAAAGGTGTTAAGTGAGAGGTAAACTAATCATTTTGCCCCTGGCGGAAAAGACTGAGAAGTGCAGAGTTCAGTCTGCAGCTTTTTGCATTGGTGCTTCCGGAGGATTTCAACAAGTACCGGATCAACCTTTTTGCATTGGTGTTGCTCTTATATATTTGCAGCTCGTGTATATCGCCATTTTTGCTAAACCGTGTGCTGGAGCATATATGCATCTGCCCATCTGCTAGCTATCAAGCAGCAACAAGTTCTTCGATCAGTTCATCAAAGATGGCACGTTCAATCTTCCTCCCAACCACATAAACGTCCTCATACAGCACCTCCGCCCACACGCATCTCCGGACCTCATACGCCACCATTCCATGTATCGTATGCATTTCCTGCGCCTGGGGATTCCTCAGAGCTTGCACCTGAAATTCCATCATTTGAACCAAACAAACAAAGCTGCAGTCATTTGCTTTTTTTCTTGGTAAAGTTACAACATGTTCCTGCAGGTTTCAAGAACCGAGATCACGCACTAAACTGCTGCCATACATCATCAACCAGCTTCTTCCCTCGCGACACCACACCCCCATGCGTGCTGTCGACGACCCACCGACGCAGCGACGACAACGAGCCGCATCTCGAGCTTTCTACCACCATGCTCTGCAACGCCTCGTTAGCAAGATCGAACATCCTGTGATCCGCCGTTCCATCGTGCATGCCGCCGCCGACGCCGTCGGATGCGGACACGGACGGGCGACTGCATGCGTTCTGGATCCCCTGTCGGTGCGGATCCGGCCAGATTCAGCGCCGCACCGCCCTCCGCCGGCGACGGGCAGGCTAGGTAGTCAGGGTCGTCAGCCATGGGAGCCGTGGCCGCGCGCCCTTTTTCCCCCGATGAGACGAAACACGAGCGCCTGACGTGAAAAGAACGAAGAAAGGGTATTTTAGACATTTCACGTAGTTTGGAGACCTAATGGTGAAGGCTGCTAGATTTGACAGGAATGCCATACAAGGAAGCGAAAATATTTTTAAGACCAGATAGGTAAGTTCAAAAAAAATTAAAACCATAGAATGAAGGCATTTTTTCTAGGCCATACAGGTAATTCTAAACATTTTTTTGAGGCCATACAGGTAATTCTCTCTATTTTCTATGACCTTGTTCAAACTTAAAAAAAACTTACTCTAAACCTAAAATTGTTCTTTTTACGAAATATGTCGACCATCTCAGTTAATTCTTGCCCACTCATTTCTCAGCCTTCCACCAACACCGTCTCATGCTCTGCCTCTTCTTCAGACTCGCATTCGCTCACGGCTCGCCCCGCTCCGTCCCACTGCGGCCCCTTCCCCTACCACGCCCTGTCCCTCAAGCGTCGCGCCATGCGCTCCCCCCGCCCCCACAGAGTCGTGCGCCTATCCCCTGTCTAGGCCCACTCCATCTCGCCGGTTGTGGCTGTGGAGTCTGCGGGCCACTACCAACTCGATGCCACCAGCAGTAGGTCGTCATCGGCTACAACGTCTCCCGCGGGGCCAGCGGAAGACACCATGGCAGGAAGGAAGTCCAGAAGCAGAGGTGTATGCTAGGCCGTTGTTCTCGACGTCTTCCTAGACCAAGATTTGTGGCCACTGCAATTCCCCACAAGGTAGGCCATGGCCACCGGCAACAGTGCGTTTAAGTGTTTTAGGCGTTTTCAGACATGTTGCAAGCCTATGTTTTAAGTGTGTCAGTTGTTTTAGATGTATGTTTCTAGTGTTTCATATGGATGTTGCATATGTTGTAGTGGTTGCACACTTATGTTGCAAGCGTTTGTTCCCAATGATTCAACTATTTTTTTAGACGTATGTTGCAAGTTTGTTTATCTGGATATTGCATGTGTTTCGCACAGATGTTGCAAGTGTTTTATTTGGATGTCTGCATATGTTTACAATGATTTTCAAGTATTTTAGACGTATGTTGCAAGTGTTTCAATTGTTTCTGACGTTGTTGCATGTGTTTTTATTTAAGATGTTGCAAACATAGATCGGGACGTTGCACATACTGCGAGCAGGCGGCGAAAGCGGGCATAGGCTGATCGGTCCCGTGGCCGCTGCGGTCCCCACGTGCACGGGGAAGCAAGGTGGACGACGACAGTCCCCATGGAGCGGCACGGCCGAGCAGGCAGGTCAGTAGCGCAGCACGCCAATAGCAGCGGGTGTCCATCTAGACGTCCGAGCTCTAAGAATGAGTGGTAGAGATAGCCCGGAGTTCGTCCGATATATTTTGGAGGACCGGACGCTCAGTTTGTGGTCGTTAAGACACCATCTCCACCAACCTGCTGGGCAAACGAGGGAAACGGCTTAATTCAGACCGCGTAGAGGAGAACTTCTTGATCGTTCAGACCTTGAGACCGCGTAGTACGGCGAAGACGAGAGTGCGGTCGAGGACGGGTTTTGCCCAAGTCGCGGATCCAGACTTCTAGAGCGTCGTCGGCCATGATTTTCATCTCTGGCGACGTCGGCGGTTGTAGGCAGACATGGAGACTGGAGAGCTTGCAAGAAGTTGCGCGCAGAACTCCACGTTGAGGTACAACCGTACCCATGCTGCGTTTCCATTCCATGTTGCTGAGCGTCGGTCACAGTGCAGGCTTCATGACTTGTAGTTCGACGCGGTTGGTGGAGATGGTGTCGTAGTCGTTGAACCACCCGACACCCGGCCCGAGGACACGGTAGACTCCATGCGGAGTTCAGCTTGGGTTGTCAGGCGGCGATGTCCGACGAGTTTGCTTACTTAAGATTATCAGCCAGATCAGCTAGCCATTCAACAATGTTTTTTTTAAAAAAATCAGCTAGATCAGTCAGATTTATCCATCACGCAGAACAGCTGACTGACAGATGCCAGTACGTGACACCAAGTCGTGAGGGCACGTGCATGGTATGTACTACTATGCTACATGGGGCTGTTTATTTCGCGGTCTCAGAAATTGCCTGGACCAGGCGTTAATTTATTTTGCATTTTTTTGTTATGCCTGTGGTCAGCGTTGCTGTCTGGACTCTACTTCCCACTTTCCCAGGCCAGGTATGCAACCAAACAGCTCCTGTAAGCCCAAAACATGCAAGTACATGCAGTTTGTGTCCTTTTGATCATCTGTTATTTTAATGTGAGAACTAGAATATATACCAAAGTAAAACCAATATTGACGGTTTTCTATTTGTTTTGCACATGATGTTTTCCTTGTTTATTATAGAAAAACGTTTATTGGATACAAAAATAATGACAGATAGGTAAAGATATAATACCGAACAAAAAAGTGGGTTAGATACCTTGTGATGGATGGAATCAATTGTTTTGGGTTCAAAGTCTTAGACTTACAATGAAAGCTCACATTTTAAAAATCTTTTTTTAGGAAGAAGTGGTTAGTCATTTAGTGGTAGACGTCGGTAGTGATTTCACGAATCTCAAAATCTAATTGCTTTTGCTTTTAGAGGTGCTCATAGAAGAAGGATGTGTATTTGTGTGCATAGATATGTACTCCTTCATCCTAAAAAGAATATAATTCTAACATATATTATCAAGTTAAACCAATTTAAGTTTGATCAAGTTCATATGAAAAATACCAAATAAGTGTAGTGAGATTCATCATATTTTCCTTTGGCATTTGTATCATCAATATTCATATTTTTTCTATAAGCTTAGGCAAACTCTATAGTTGACTAAAGACATAACTCGAATTGCGTATTCCTTTTTAGAATGGAGGTAATATGAGTAAGTGTCTACATATATGTGATCCAAGTTTGTCATAACGATCCTGCTAGCGCCCGGACGCCCGGCTCTAGGGGGCGTCCGGACGCAGCACCAACTCGGCCCGCCCCCGCCTGCCCCGCCCGCACGGAAGAGGAAATAGATAGCGAACGCCTCCCCCCGCCATGGAGACGGAGGAGGAAAGACCCCAAACACACGGAAATCATCCTCGCCCCCAACTCATCGGCCCTACACCTCCACTAGTCGCCAGCTCGCCCACACAGTCCCCCTGCCCCCTGTTCCCCGTTGCTTGCTGCTGCAATAGATAGGATGAGCAACTGAAACACGGTGAACATGTTACTGAAGCAACATCGAACAAACTACTGCAACTACATGGAATAACAGCTGAAACATAGGAGATTGTCCATTGAAACATGGGGATCTATGAAAAAAATGCAACGTCGAATAGATAGTTTAGTTACTGAAACACCAAAATTGTTACAACAACACCGAAGAAAAGCAGATGCACCAGTGATGGAACACCTACTGCAACATGAGATTGAAAACACAAACTGAAACAAATGAAAAAGAGAGTTGAAACACCAGGGGCGCATTGTTACAACAACACCTAAACAACTACTGCAACAACGTGCAACACACTACTGCAACAAACAAATTGAAACAATGAAAAAGAGAGTTGAAACACCAGGGGCGCATTGTTACAACAACACCTAAACAATTACTGCAAGAACATGCAACACACTACTACAACATGCATGCTGCACCCTCCCCCCCGAGAGAACTACTGCAACAACAAAAGCAACAACGGGAGGAGGAGAAGGCGGAGGAGGGCTAGATCCAGAGGGAGAGGAGGAGAAGGAGGAAGAAGAAGGCTGAGATCCAGATTGAGGATCTCACCTATCTCACCGGAAGCCGTCGCCATGCATGGAGGTCGCGGACCGCGAGGGAGAGAGAGAGAGCAGGGAGGGAGGGAGCCACGTGGCTTGCTGCAAAACCGCCGTCGTCGTCCCCAAATCCGATGACATGGAGGTCAAGGGGGCATGCAAAGGGAGGGAGTAGCAACTCGGGGGTCGTCGCGCGTGGAGGGCGGGAGGTGCGGTGCGCCAAAGAAGAAGCAGAGAGTGGAGGAGTGGGGAGGAGCGTGGTGGGCGTGGAATGAGGGAGGGAGCCGCGGCATGAGAGTGAAAAGAGCGGGGAGGAGGAAGCAGAAGCATCGCACGGCAGGATAAGGATAAAGGGGAGCGCGGGCGAGCCGGGACGCGTCGCTCGGGCGCGTCCGTTGACGTCTGGACGCCCGTGATATATCTATATCGTTGTCATAAGTCAAACTATGCAAAGTTTAACCAGATTTATAGGGAAGAGTATAAATATCTATTACATCAAAGATGTAAATGATGAAAAATATTTCATAGCACATCCAATGATACTAATATGGAGTTATAACTATTCTTCTTTTCTATAATTTTAGTCAAATTTAACATAGGTTGACTCAGAACAAATTTGGATCACTTATATTTTAGGTCGAAGGGAGTATTAACATTTAGAATCTCCAATAGTTCCAAAAAACCAATTGGTACATCAACGAGTTCTTCATGTCGCTAAAAGAAGGTAGAGAGCATATTTGCTGGCTTTCTCAACTATTTCTGTTATCCCGCTCCTAAAAGCTAGCATATAGTTTTGCATCAGAAATCCCATATTTTCAAATCACCCCAGCCAATTTTATAGTTTCCTTCTCTTATACATTTGCATTGTGAACTTTATCCTTTCTCCTTATTCTTCTCTATGTCCTTCTGCCTCCATATCGGCAGACTGGATATGTTCGCATATCTTTCTGCGCTATTTGATCAATTTTTCCAAGTTCAAATGATTGGGAGTTGAGACTAGAAATTTGCTGGAGAGATTTTTTTCAATCTTGCCGAAAAAATCAAGATTTTGGAGTGGGTTTTGGAAACTCTTGGACATACTTATATCTCTATAGAGGTTTACTTTGAAAATATATTTTATGATTAATCTAATGATTTATATTTGTTATCATAAATGCTAATCATTTTTTTTTTGAAAAGATTTAGGAAAAGTTAAAATTGTTTGACTTACCAAGAAGCGAGAATTTTAGACTACAGTACTAAATTGTAATAAAAAATTAAAATATGAGCATTGTTGGCTCTTGTTACCCAACGGTGCGTGCAGATTCCAACCATTGCCTTGAATCGCTCGCGGACAAAGTTGGTCGGCGGAGAGACAACGAGATTAGGTCCCGTTCGGTTGTGTTGATAAGCGGGTTGAAAAATACTGTTGGCTGATTTGGTGTGAGAGAAAAACACTGTTCCGGCTGAAAAAACAAGCTGAAAAGTACGGATTATAAGCGGAATGAATAGGGTGTGGTGGCAAGAATGGAATTTCCGACAAAGATTGTCGAAGGACTCGTGCTCTCGCGGAGAATGGAGTAGTTGATGGAGACCGCATGCCCTAGATAAAAGTATAAAACCGTGATTAGGCTCCGGCGCACCCAACGCCGTCGATCTATCTATTCAATCATTGGGGAATGCATGTAACGTTGGACGACGTTGACGTCAGACGCTGACGCTAGGGTGTGTTAGGGGAAGCACCGAAGCTCAAGCAGCCTGTTGCTCTCGACGACGGAGTCTTGGAGTTGGAGGAGGATTGTGTCGGAGCGATCGACGTCACGGGCTTTGGACGATGACGGATGGCCGCGTATCAAACGAACTGGAGAGATCAGCGGGTGCCCCGTGCACGTGCACAGAATCGAATCGAATCTTTGTCGAAAGCTCCCCTCGAAGAAAATGAGCACATGCAAAAATGTTTCCTTGCATTGGGGACGTACTCCACGTGCACGACTGGTAGCTCACGGTCAGCGGCCGGTGTGGACGGTGGTCTTCTATGGTACGGATCCATGCTCCCAGGTCGGGGCGCCGCTGCTTCTACCTGATTTTTTTTAAGACGTAATGGACGGGCAGGCACTTCATGAGTCTACATGGCTGTTTGGCCGCGCTTCGAACAAATTCTCCGTAAGAATTATTCTTTCTTAATTAATCAAACAACAAAATTCTGTACCGATTCTAATGAGTCTAGTATATTCAGGCTGGCCAGCCACCAATAAGGTGAAAACAGTAAAAAAATGATAGTGGGGATACATCTCCTTCGATCCTGTTACCATAATCTTACTATATATGAATCCTGCAGCTAAAAAGCGGGCTAATGGATAAGGCTACCTAACTCGTTAATCACTAGCCGTTAGATCAGGCCAACATGAGATCTGACATCTTACCATATGAACCTTGCACCCAAAAGCGAGCTAATGATAGGGCCACACAACCCGTTAATCGCTAGCCGTTAGATTAGGCGAACATGAGATCTAAGTTGTTCGATGCAGGTTGGTTTGGGTCTGCTACCCACTTCATTATCGTCCTTGGCAATCGCGAACCTTGACAGGCAGCACCTAGTTCTGCCCGCTCACCTCCGCCGCTCCACGTCCACCTTTCCCGCAACCTCAACTCGTCCTCGCACCGGCAAGGCGTGCTCGTTCACGGCCGTGATGACCAGAGGCAGCCGAGCCCGCACATTCTAGGCCAGCGGAAGCACACGCCAAGCCGGAGGTGGCGACGCACGCGCGCGATAGGCCCGCGTGACCAGCGGGGTGGAGGTGCAGGCTCAGCCTCACTGAGTTTGTCCGCCTCGAATCCTGTTTGATCCATAGAACTAACAATTACTCTCTCCATATCGCTAAAGAAAGGTCACGTTCATCCGGCTTATAATCCGTTTTTTTCAACTTGTTTTTTCAGCCGGAACAGTATTTTTCTCTCACAACAAATCAGCCAACAGTGTTTTTCAGCCGGCTTATCAGCACAGCCGAACGGGGCCAAAGTTATTTTGGACATTGACACAGTCTCAAAAAATAACTTTGACCACTACTTTTTCTATAAAATATTCATAAAATATAGTCTATATATACTTTGTAAAATTACATTTCGAGATAAATCTACTTACATCACTTTCGTATTTTTAAATTCAACCTAAAAAAATTTATTAGCAATCAAAGTTTAAAATATTTGAATTAAGATAACCACAAAATGACTTCTTTAGGAATATGGAGGGAGTAGTTGATTAATTTTTAGTCCCTATAAGTATCAAATATGCGGACTAATTATTAATCCACTAATTGTAGACTAGTATTAGTTTACTAGTCCACTTAAAAGTTATTAATCGGACTATTTGTAAGTTCTAGCTCATCCAGACCTTCGATCCCCTTGGCTTTGCGAGGCCGGCCTCACGAGTCAACACCCAAGATGAGTGCGCCTGGGCACAGCTGCCAGCATGGGTCCCACAAAGCGTACGATATCCGCGTGTGGGACAAACCGAAGGCGACGCGGTTTTCCGTAGGGGTCTGTCTACCGGGCGGTCAGCGCCCTGTTCGTTTGGACTTATCAGCAGAATCAGCAGCCATCCAGTAGTATTTTTCTCTCATAATAAACCAGCGAACAGTGTTTTCAGCACAATAAACCAGCGAAACGAACAGGCTGCAGGTGTTTGAGGGACACCTGACACGCTGAGTGTTCAAATTAGTCCGCATTTAGTCGGCGAAAATAAACTTTTTATGTTGCGTATTGATACAAGGACGTTGGAAGAGGTTTTTGATACCAACAAAAAATAAATTATAGAACTCGTCAGGAAACTGCGAGACGAATCTAATGATACTAATTAATCTGTCATTAGCACATGTTGGTTACTGTAGCATTTAGGGCTTTTCATGGACTAATTAGGCTTAAAAGATTCATCTCGTGATTTTTCTCGAGAACTATGTAATTAGTTTTTTTCGTCTGTCCAAACATTAGATATGATGGGTGAAAACAAAAATTTTTGAGAACTAAACCAGGCCTTACACAGGTCGTGAGTCCTCCGCGAAACTAATTTATTAATCCTAATTAATCTATCATTAGCATGTAGCTTTACTGTAGCATCATATTATCGAATCATAGTCAAATTATTTATATAGAAGCTAAATTGGAAAATTTCAAAAGGAAACCAAATAAACATATACAGAAAATAAAAAAGCAAAAAATTGATCAAATATCTGTTTAATTAATTCTAACCACTCTCCGTTATGAATAAAAATAGTAAAATATGGTCGGAACAGATCTGGTGCAGGTGCAAGGGGTGAGGTGATATCAAGGTAATAAATAGCGGCGGTAGCGGCCGCAATAGCGGTAGCGGCCCGTTGCCGCAACCGCTACAAGGTAGCGTTCTGAACTTTGCAGCCTGTAACTTTGCGGCCGCTGTTTTGAATAGCGGGGCGATATTGCGGCCGCAATTGCACGTAGCAAACCGCAATAGCGTGGAAGCAAATAACTCTTATGCAGACGGAGATGGTTCAAGTGACCATGAGGCCGATGATGTTGTTGCTTCTAACAATGACAACGAGTGATAGTCTTGTGTACTATTTTATGGCTCATAAGTCATAATATGTTTCTTTGCAAACTCTTAATGTGATGATTTAGTGAGTGGAAAAACCATGTTTGTTTTCTTAATTTAAGTATATGAGACATAAGTTCTTCGACTGCGATTAAATGTCTATTTATACTCATTTTTCATAATATATTGTTCTTAAAATTATGTGAGATTATTAGATACCGTTATTAGAATTTATCGTCCGCAATATCGCCCGCTACCCGCAATCTGCTACTTCGACATCAATCCACTACTAACCCGTTATACGTTATTTATTACCTGGGTGATATCACGTGACGGTGACAGGGCCTGTGCAAAAGCAGCAGTGCCGCTGCACTTCTGACTCACCGACTCATGCACCTGCACTACCTGCCGCGCACCTACAGCACCACCGAGACACGTTGCATGCGCTTCCGTCCCTGCAGACCACGCGGGCTGCACCTGCACTAAGGATGGCAGCGGATCGGATTTGAGGCGAATATCCACGGGTTTTGGGTCAACCGGTTTCGGTCTTGGTGTCTGGTTTTCGTCCACGGATTTTCGGGTTCGGATACCCGAAAGCTAGCGGATTTGGGACAGGTTTTCAATTTTACCCGCGGATCACCATCGAGGATCCGAAACAAATGAGCCCACTAGCAGCTCATTAACAACCCTAGGTATATAACTCTCTCAATCCCTCTCCCTCACCCAGTCACCCACCCCACCCGACCCTCCCGACGGCTGCCGCCTGCGCTAGGCGCAAGGCACCCAGGATGCTCTCTCTCTCTCGGACTCACGGCCACGGCCCCATCTCGTACCCCGCGTCCGGTACTCCGGCGTCCGCACCTGAGACCCGATGGCTCGGCCTTGGCTCTCCAGCGTCAGCACCTCTCGGCGACTCGCCCTCTACGCCTTGGCCCTGTCCGCTGCCCGCCGCCTAGCAGGGGGCCGGGGCGCAAAGCGGCAGCTGCTAGCAACCGGCGGCGCCACCCACTGCCTGTAGCGCGCGCCCAGCAGGGGCCTGCGGCCGGCTGCCGGCGCACCCAGGCAGGGGCAGCGGCAAGCAGCGGAGCAGGTATGGGGCACGGGGCGGAGCTGAGGCGAACCCAGCAGGTACGGCAGCTTATCCCTTCCCTGTACTAATGGATCTCGAATTTCATACCTCACATCTAAGTGTCAATCTAGTATAGTGACTCATCCCATGTGTTTGCCTTTTTGCATTTCTCGGCAAGTGAGCAATGTCGAATCGTGGTGCTTCTAATGCATCTCAAGCTGCTGCTGCATCTCAATCGTTGTCCCTGTGCTGTCTTCGCTAATTTTTCATGTTATGTTACTTGTGCAGCTGCTAGTACAACAATACATTCATGTTCTATATCGCTCTCTGTGCTGGTCTGTTGTAAAAGTTTCGGGTTTCGGAGGATCCGTCGGGTTTCGGGGATCCGTCGGGTTTGGTTTCGGGGATGAATTTCCACCCGATTCGGTGTTCGGGGCGGATTCGGGTTTTGATTTCGGGTTTCGGTTTTGGGTGCACGGAGACTCCACCCGATCCGAACCCGCCCCGTTGCCATCCCTAACCTGCACCCATGCCGGACCGGCGACCGAGACTGTTGACAGGCACGCTGAGTATCACTGGAAGTTCCACTAAGGCCTCGTTTAGTTCCGATTTTTCCCCATTTTTTTAAAAAATGTTACATCGGATATTTCATGCGATGTCGGAAGGGGTTTTCGGATACTAACAAAATAAACTAATTGTACAACATAGCTACGTATTTTCAATAAAACAGGTACCAAGGGTGATATCGCAATAATCAAGGATGATAATGTAACAATTGGGTTATCACTCAACTCCTAATTACTTAATGCAATAAACCATAGTACCAGTGATAAAGATTTATAAAAACTCAAAGAAGGGTTTAAATGCACCGGGGCTTACCTTGCTCCGACGAGACGATTGGTTCAGGCTCAACAACTCCGACGTCTGGTCCCGAATCCACTGAAGACAGCTCTTCTCCGGAGGCTTGCTCGGTAACACTTACTTCCTCGAAAGCGGGGACTACACAAGAGTATGACATGCTTCAACACGATGCGGTGATAAACATGATGCTTGATGATGATATGATGCTTGATGATGCTTCACGATACAGTTGCAAACCAACAGAACTCACTAACTAACCGTAATTACATTAAGCAACAATCTTACTTCTTAAAGAACATGTGAATCATGAGCTCAACAAAGTAATTAAGGTGCCAAGAATCATTAAGGGTTAATGATCCAAGGTCATCACTTAACCAAAAAAGGGTACACATCACTTAAAGTTATTAACTTAAACATTCATTTACTCACTTAAACAATTAAGGCATAAATTAAGAATAAATTAGACTTCATCCAATTGAGCTCAAAATTTTTCTATAAGTCGATCATAGTCTAAAACATATCAAAAAAATTCATGATTTTTGGATTAATATTTTAATTACTAAAATTCCTGGAAGTTGCATTTAATATTTAATTGAGCTAATTAATTAACTTGGAAAAAAGTAATCAAAATTGGCATTTAATATTTTTCCTAGATAGTTTACACTCTGAAAAACTTACATAAAAATTTTCACTATTTTTGGATCTCTACAAAAATTCTAGTGAAATAAACAAAAAAAAACTAACACTATTCACATTTTTGAAAAAGAAAAACAAAATCTTCATCTCGCTTCTCCTCTTCCTTCTCAGCCCGGCCCAGCAGCGCGCGCTCCTTCTCTTCCCGTGGCCCGCTCGCTCGGCCTAGCAACACGCGCGCGTGCGCATTCTCGCCGATACGGTGACCCCTCCTGTCATCCCTCTCCTCCCCTTCTCTCTCCGCAGTCCGACCACGACGGTACGATGGCCGGCCAGCGATCACGACGCCGGTGACCCAACCAACATGTCCAACATGATCTACCCCTCCCTGCGAACCGATTACGACTGTTTACACCTAAGCTCGCATTCCGGTGAACCCTCCCCGACGGCCATGGCGGCTCGGAGGCGACGACACACGCCGCTCCGGCGAGACAAGTGTAACACCCCTGGATGTTAAGCATGCATTAACATCCCAAAGCATGATCATTAGCATCACATACATGTTCATCATCACATGCAATATAAGTTGAAATTAAATTGAAGTGTGAAAAACATCTGTTTGAACCCTAAATTATTGCATTTGCTTGCTAATAGTGCTAAACTTGTTTGGCTATAACTTTAAATGACTTAGAATTAATTTGCATGATTTTTGGAGCAAATTTTGTATTCAAAATCTCCCCAAATTTTGCTTTTAAAAATATTCTAGAAAAATGAGTTTTTATTTAAAAATTGAACTTTAAATCACTAATTCAAAATCAGTTTAGATTTTTGAAAAGTGCCCTAAATGAAAGTTGTAGAGAATTAAATTTTGAACAACTTTTGTTTTGGGGACAACTTGTGAAAATGCCTTTTTCATCTTCAAAATTTGAATTTGAATCAATTTAGCAAATCTGGAAATTTATTTATAAAACAAAAGGAGTTCTCAGCTTTACCGGGCTGTCGCCCCACTTCCGGCCCAACGGCCGAAGCCGGCTCGGTCTGCCCCGCGTCCCGCCTGAAAGGTCTTGATGGCTAGAGGGGGGTGAATAGCCTTTTAAAATTTTCTACAAAGACAAGCTAAACAAGTTTATCAATATAACAAATAGCCAGATGCGAGTTTTGCTTAGCCTACGGGGTGTTTGCAGGCCACCTAACCAATTCACAATTCTAGTATTTACACTTAACCGCACAAGTCAAACCGAGAAGGTAACTACAACTACAACTAGCAAGCTACACAAAAGAGCTACTAAAGCAAAGCTAACTAGCTAGCAAAGATAACTAAAAAGTAATGCAGAGTTGAGTTGCGAGAGTTTCACCGAGGGGCGAAGTATTGAGCCAACCAATATGATCAACAATGAATATCAAGATAACCGAACGTCGGGATCAATCAATCACAATATAAAAGTGATGACACGAAGATTTATCCTGAGGTTCACGTGCTTGCCGGCACGCTAGTCCCCGTTGTGTCCCTCTTCACCACGTGGTTCGGTGGCTAATCGGTCTCACACCGAGCCTCTCAAAAGGCGCCACAAGAACCTACCAAATGACAAAAGGTTGCAATGACACGAGCAATTTACTAATGTTGCCTTTGACGCTTCGCCGAGGTAGACACAAACCCCTCACAATCACCGGAGGTGGCCAAGAACAAACACCAACTCTTGCCAACGCCTCCAAGCTGCTCCAAGCCGTCTAGGTGGCGGCAACTACCAAGAGAAACAAGAATCCCACAGCAAATCAACCACCAAGTGCCAACTAGATGCTATCTCACAATGCAAATGCACTTGGATCACTCAATCTCACTTTGAATATGCAAGAAGCAAGAGAGATGAGTGGGAGGGGAGTTGCTTAGCTCAAAGTGCTCACAAGTATGTCAAATGTTCGAGAGAGAGAGCCTTGAGCCGGCCAACGAGTATTTATAGACATACCCCTTCGAATAGAGACATACCCCTTCGAATAGAGCCGTTAGAAACTCCAACTGACCGGACGCGCCGGTCGCGCAACGGCTAACTCGTGAAGTACTGACCGGACGCGCTGGTCCAAATGACCGGACACGCCGGTCGCCCAACGGCTAACTGCGAAGCAACGACCGGACGCGCTGGTCTAACTGACCGGACGCGTCGGGAACGACCGGACGCACTGGTCCCGTGAAAGACCGGACGCGCTGGTCGCCTGAGTAGCGCTCAACGAAACAGTGACCGGACGCGCTGAAGAAAATGACCAGACGCGACAGTGCCAGCGTCCGGTTAGAGTCCAGTAAGCTCCCTGAACAACCGGACGTGTCCGATCATCAGTGACCGGACGCGCCTCGCGTCCGATCATCGAACTGAAAAATGCGCAGACACTGAACACTGACCGAACGCGTCCGGTCATACAAAGACCGCGTCCGGTTCAGCGTCCGGTCACCTCTGTGACCTCCGTTCGCCTCCGTTTCTTTTTCGGACTTCCGGCGTAGTGGAAAAAAGTCGTTTCAACTTCTCGAAAACGCCTGACTCCACCGCCTTTGCAAACGTGCTAACACCACCAAGTGATCTTCGTCATGTGTGAGTGTGTTAGCATTTTCACAATCATTTTTCGAGGCGATATTAGTTCTATCCAAATGCATATGATTATGAAATGCACACCTAGAGGCACTTAGGAGTTCAATAGCTGCGTCATTCCCTTCTTTATAGTACGGCTATCTAACCTATAATGTAACCACACCCACTAGGTGTCTTGGTTACTAAAACACAACCCTTAAGCATATATCTTCGCTTTGATCACGTAGGGTTGCGTCCAAATCCAAGTGTGGCTATCATGATCACCATGTCCATCTTGCCACCAACCTTAGAATGTACTAATCCTCATATGCTACATACAACTTAGGCATAGGATTAGTACTTAGGCATTGTCACTAATTACCAACACGAAACATAGGACTTTCACCGCCCGCGCCTCGCCTCTCCCTCGGCTCGGCCCACGCTCGCACGGCCTCCTTCTCCCTCCCGCTCGCGCGCACCGCTGGCCGACGCGGCAGAGCACGCCCGCCGCGTGGCGGCCGCATGCCGACGCCGTCGGCCGTGTGGCACCCCGCTGCCCTCGCGCGCTCGGCTTCAAAACCCGCGCCCACTCCTTCCTGCCTCCTCCGTTTTCCTTCTTCTGCTTCCTCATGCGAACAGCAGCAGCAGCGGCGGTTCCGCCACCGACACCGCGTGCCATCGCCGGCGTTGCTGTTTCGGCCACCGCATCGCACCATCGACGCCTCCATCTTGCCCCGAGCTCCGCCTCTCCCTTGCGCAGCCCGTGCTCACACCAGTTGCCCGTGGTAAGCCTCCCCTCCGCGTGAATCGCTCGTCGGAGTTCTGGCCGAGCTCACCAGAGTGAGCCGCTCAGTGGAGCTCGCCCCTCCGCTCCACCCCTCGCCTCTTTTTCAAGCGCAACCGCATCGCACCACCTCATCGGTGCCCGTGAGCTCTTCCCCGCGCCTTGACTTGGCCGGAGACGGCTCACCGCCGGGGAGCAGCTCCGCCGCTCCGCCATTGGCGACGGCGAGCCTCTTCCCGAGCTCCTCCGGTCACGCCGTTTGCACCAACGTGACGCCTTGGCACGGTGATCACGATGGTGGTGACCTCGTCGCCGGCGACCTCGCCGTCGGCGAGATCCGCGCGGTCAGCGCCTCCCCTGCCTCTGGGTGACTGACCCGTGGGGTCGCGGGCCCACCTGTCTGTCTCCTCTCGCGCGCGCGTGTACGCTGCACCGGGTGCACCCAGCGTTTTCAGCGGCTGATGTTTAAAAGGAATTTGAAAATGATTTTCAGAAAAGATGAAAATGGTTTAGAAATTCATAACTTGCTTATTTTGGCTCCAAAAATTGTGAAACAAATTTTGGTAGACTTCTTAAGACCAGATCTATGATCTAAAAATATTGCATGTCAAGTTTAAAATACTTTTCTATAGGGTTTTTATTTAATCACTGAAATTACTGTTTTCTTGATAAATATGTAATAAATCATAGAAAGCTCAGAAAAATATGGTTCCACTTGCAATAATTTTCTTTTGTGATGTACTTTCTAGGAAAAATATGTGCCATGCATGTTCTGTAGAAAAATTTTAATGTGTAGTACAAGTGCTTATTATTATTGATAATTGTTATTTTTGATAGAGAGAAAAATATGAATAAAACATGCATATAATAATTTTTCTATAGTGATTATTTATTGTGTAGGATGTAGGAAAAATGCTAAATCTGTTGTTTGATACTTTTCATAGTATAAAGTATTTTTATGCTCATTTTTAGGCCCTAGCTTGTTATTTTTGTGTAGGCAGTTCTAGTAATCCAAATGCAATGAGATTTTTGTGGCATGCTAGATTAGATGATAGTAAGCTACTATAATTTTCTCAGATTTTTCTATGCTACCAAAAATAGGTGTTGATGTTCAAACCTAGTTGCAATTAGGGTTTAATTAACCTTGTTAATGCAAGATTAGTTAATAAGATTTGCTTTGGTGTATCTTTGAAGCATATTAGATTTCTGTGGTGACTTGGCATGGTAGAGAATGATTGTAGTAGTAGCATGCTAGTACATGTTCTTGGATGATGTGGACTACCTTGTAGAAGAGTTGTATTTCCTACTTTATGCAATAAAGTAAACCTGTTCATCTACATCTTATTCATCATGATCATTACATGTCATCTCTGCAATGCACCTAGGCATGAGCACTTATACATTTGCATCATACAGGATCGCAAGAAGTAACTCTAGTAGCAGTTCCCGAGAAGCCGAAAGAGCAGCCAGAGGTGCAAGAGCAGGAGGTGCCCGAAGCCGACGAGGAGGTCGGTGAGGATCTTCCAGAGTGTCCCGACCACCGCCTGAGCTCTTTTGAAAGAGGCAAGCCCCAGAGCATTTCTCTCCCGGTTTGCAAATATTTTATTAATGCTTTACTTTAACTGATGCATTACATTTAGGAGTTGTTTGCAACCGTTGCTGCATTATACCTTGTTTATCCTGTTCTACCATATCCTTGTTACCTTGGTATTCACAGTCAAGAAATGCTTAGCTGGCTTAGACCGGTAGAAGTCAGGTGATTTCCTGTCACCTGCGAGCTATAGGTGGTTACCTGGATCTGCTTGAATAAGTATGTCATCGTAGAATAACTAAGTGTTAATGTGAAATTGAGACCGGACGGAGACTTGCAGGGTTTTGGACTGTAGTGTTTTCCGTCTGTGTCAATTAAGGACCGATCGTTGTTGGGCCTCGAGTCATGTTGAACGCATGCCTTACATTTAGCTGGCCGAATAATGTACCTTTCGACTGTGAAGCTGGGAGATTATTCGGGCCGAGTGGATTGCCCGCAACGCACTGTACCGGAGCAGGTGTGGTAGGACACGAGGGCGCGATGATAAGGCCAAAGAGCAGTCGGGCGGCCCCCGGGTACATGTGGTTCCTAGCAAACTCGAGACTTTACCTGAATGGTTGACTCGGTGACAAATATCTCACTTTAGCGGGTGAATGAGGTTTGTGTGAGGAATAAATTACCAGCTGGTTAATAATCGATTCGAATCGCCATCGTTCACTGGATAGTGAACACTTGACTTGAGTTACTTTATCGTAGTAATATTGATGGAACACTTGGACAGTTATATGAAATATGACATGATGGAAGTTGTTAATGATCATTGGTTATCCTTACCTGTTTAATTACATGTTACTCTAGTACATGTGTAAATGTAGTTGACAGGTTAATAAAGATTTAACTTGATACAAAGCTTCTGGAAAAGATTCTTTAAATACTAAAAATGCTTTTTTGCAAATGAGTCATCTACCCCACCATAAAGCCTGTCATGATCCTTGGTGTCAATTTATTTTGGTTATGTCGGGTAAGTCTAGCTGAGTACCTTCTCGTACTCAGGGCTTTGTTCCCACTTGTTGTAGATGGGCAGATGTATTACGGCTACTGTATCAAATGTCTTTATCCTGCGATGGGTGAAGCTTAGGACCATGGGCAGTGGTCATTCCCTACGTCTCGTCTGATTCTTTTGTTGGAGATGATCCGGAGCTGGCACTTTATTTTGTTGGAGATGATCCGGAGCTTCCGCTACTTTTATTTGAATTTGGTTTGTAATAACTATGTTTAAACTCTGATGTATTTGCGACGCGAACTTTTATGTAACTTGTGATGGTGACCGCTAAACTTATTACGATCTTGGCTGGTATGTAAGTTGGTTTGAAATCCGTCGTGATTTCACGGACTACCGGGTTATACGGGCTTAAGTTTGCTAAATCGTCCGCTCGGTGGATGATTTTCTCACTTAATTTCGTATAATTGGTCGGTTCTGTTACAACAAGCTGGCAACAGTTAAATGGGATGGACAGGGAGCACCAGGGGCATACCACGACCACAAACCCGTGATCAGTTGAAGTAGAAGAGCATGGGAGGCAGCTGGCCACGGTGAGGCAGCACGACGGTCATGGCTCACCGGAGAGGAGAAAGAAAGCGGCTACGCGGGCGTCCCGGGCGGTAGCAGTTGGTACGAGCGACCGAGGAGGTGCGCGGGAGTGAGGCGACCGTGGTGGAGCATTTTGCGTGGCTAGTGGCGGCTCGACAGAGGCAACGGCGAGCGGCGGAGCTGGATGGCAGCGACGGCAAAAGCAGAGAAGAAGGAAAAAGAAGAACGACAGGGTGCTCGACCTTATAAAGGAGTCTCCAGTGCTGCTCGAAGGCGCGCGCGGGCTAGAAGCTGGCCAAAGGCCACGGCAGCTCGCCGACGCCCATGTCGCGCGGTGCCTGGCTTTGATTCGCCGACCACTGCAGCTCCCCCCAAATTTTAAATTTCAAACTGTTTTTGTCAAATTACTCCCAAAATCATGTAGTAACTTGAAAAATTTTCAAGATATGAAATCTTCAGAATTTCAAACTCTACAAGTTTTATGTTGAACACTTTTTCAAATTCAAACTGGATTTTAAATTTTGAATTTGAAATCAAAAGGGGACACTTTTTGAGAATTTGATAATTTGGAAATTACTTTCAATTTTATGTTGAAACTTCAAAAACTCAAAATACCAAAGTTGTACATCTAGCCAAGACCTACAACTTTGCTATTCAAATCATTTTCAAATTATGCCTCTATTTTGAAATTTGAGTTTAGGGATGAAAAGGGGTTAAATTTAAAATTTGCTTCTCTTCAAAATTACTCAAGATTTTACATTGAAACTTTTAAAACTCAAAACACCAAACTTGTATCCCTTGAAAAGATCTACAAACTTTGTTTTAAACTTTTTCCGAAATTTTGCTTAGATTTTGAATTATTTAAAAAAGGGTGACAACAGGGTTTTGGATTTAGGGTTTTCGGAAGAATTTCAAATTGAAAATTGTTGCTATTTTAATTGGTGAGTATTTAGTGATCAAACCATCACCCAAGGGCATCATTGAGTCAAGCATCACATGTTTGGCGAAATGCCACTCTTGGTTGACCAAATTGACTTTTAAAAATCTTTTAATAATGACCCAAATTTGAATTCAAATTCAAATCCGAAAATCTCGCGACAAGTTTTGGATCCCAAATTCAAACTCAAACTTGAATCTTCATTTTATGTGTTGGACTTGAGCTCATACCCTACACTTGACACTAGTGTATAACACAGTCATACACATCAAATTATATAGGGCATAAACTAAGAATTTGCGGTGACATTCGAAATTAGGGTTTTCGGTTCGAGTCACACATTTCAGAAGCACACCCAACCTAAGAATGTAAACTCGTTTTAGTCGATGCACATCATAATTGACCTAATCATGAATGCTTTGCGGTGCAATATGATGACATGACAAGTTATTTAGTTACTATAACACCAGAGGTGTTACAACTAGCCTGGAAACAGCGAGACGAATTTATTAAGACTAATTAATCCGTCATTAGCAAAAGTGTACTGTAGCACTTTAGTGTCAAAATCACGGACTAATTAGGCTCAAAACGTTCATCTCGTAATTTCCACGCAAACTGTGCAATTAGTTTTTGATTTCGTCTATATTTAGTACTCTATGCATGTGCCACAAGTTTTACTGTAGCACTTTTTGAATTCTGAGTTTTTGAACTTTTAGATGGTGGAAAGTTAGAATTTTTCTAACTGTAGCACTTTCGTTTGTATTTGACAAATATTGTTCAATTATGGGCTAACTAGGCTCAAAAGATTCGTCTCGTGATTTACAACTAATCTGTGCAATTAGTTATTTATTTTATCAACATTTAATGCTCTATGCTTACGTCTAAAAATTGATGTGATAGAGAGAGTGTGTGAAAAACTTGGAATTCCGAAGGGAAGAGAACAAGGTCTAAAGTTTAGAGTGTCCCAGGGTTCGGACAGTAATAAAAAATTAAATTACAGGAGTACTTAGTAATCCAAGATAAATTTATTATGTCTAATTAATTTATCACTATCATATATTTACTGTAGCACTATATTATAAACCATAGAGTAATTGGGCTTAAAAAAATTTATCGTAAATTAATCTCAATTTATATATTTAGTTTTATAACTCGTCTACATTAAATACTCTACGTGTCCGTCTAAATATGCAATGACATAGGGCTACCTTTTGTCTGGAACTCTAAACGGCCAGATTAAAGCATTTCCGTATTGGGCTGTGTTTAGTTAAAAAAAAAAAACACTGTGCAGAAAAAAGATTCCCCGTCACATCAAACTTGCGATATATGCATAGAGTACTAAATGTAGATGAAATAAAAAACTAATTGTACAACTTGGTTCTACTTTGCGAGACGAACGTTTTGAACCTAATTAGTCAACGTTTGGACACTATTTGCCAAATAAAGCCAAAACGTGCTACAGTACTTTTTTTACACCTTTTTACACATCTAAACACACCCTTGGAGTAGTTTCGTTCGCGTGTTGACACTAGACAGCGAAGGCGCAACTTCCAGGAAGCTTCCCGGACCTAGGGACTTGCGCTCGCACTTCCTTTTCTCTCTCTCTTCTTTTCCTCTGACACTTTCAGAAGCCTCGGAGGCCCTTCGTCTGCTCTGTAGCTGGACTCTTCATCGAAGGTTCACAAGTCGCATCGCCTGCATATAAAGAAGCTCGATCGACGCAGTGAGCGGCACTACCATGCAAAGGGCTTAGATTTTGCAAGCGAGTTCAACCCTGCTGGCGGGAAATTCCTTTATTCAATTCCTGTCGGAATCGGACATGGCCACCACTCTTCAAGCTGCCGTCCCCAGGCCACACAGTGCGGCGGAGCAATTCCTTCTGAAGGATCAGGAGGCGAACAACCCCGACGTCCGCCGCGCGGAAAACGGCGGCGACAGGAGTGTCCCCTGGTTCACCTTGCTGGGTCTCACCATTCTCACCTTCAACTCCGGGATGGCCATCGTCCGGTCGCAAGGAGATGCGATGGCCATTGCCTTCGTCGGGTTTTCCTACGCCGACCTGCTGGCACTGTTCGCCTGCCTGAGGATGTACGAGCGAGCACCTGCCGGCTCGTCCACGAGAGGATGGCTCAAGGTCGCCGTGTGGGTCTTGACAACGCTGCTCACCTTCGCTTTCTGTTCCGAAGTCGCGTCCGTTATGCCACCGACGGTGGCGGTGCTTGTGTGGCTCATGGCTTTCGCGACGGTTGCCGGAGGATTCGTCGCCTTCTTCGTCTACGAGGAGAAGCAATGATTAAGGTACGCATGTTCGTTCAGATAACGAATCGAGTAATCACTTGTTTTAGACTTAGAGATTGCAAATTATTTGGCGTTTTTGGGAGTTTGACGCCCTGTTCGTTTGGACTTATCAGCAGAATCAGCAGCCATCCAGCAGTGTTTTTCTCTCTCAACGAACCAGCGAACAGTGCTTTCAGCACAATAAACCAGCGAAACGAACAGGCTGTAAGTTTTTTCGCTGGTCGTTTGTATCTTGTTTACTGCGGTTGATGAACAGAGTGAAGGATGTGAACCACCTGAATACTGTATGGATGCTTTTTGTCTTGGGCCCTTGAATTAAAAAAAACGCATGTGCCTCCAAAATTGGTTATGCCATCGTGACCCGACATCTACACCACCGGAGCCGGCTGCTTTGCCGAGGGTTCCAGGCTCTCGGCAAAGCCTCTAAGGCCCTCGGCAAAGCCTTTGCCGAGCGCAGCTCTCGGTAAAGCGCCCTCGGCAAAAATCCGGTCGGCAAAGGCTTCTTTGCCGAGAGCCGTTTTTCGGGCACTCGGCAAAGCCTTTGCCGAGAGCCCGACGCTTGGCAAAGCCTTTGCCGAGAGCCCGACGCTCGGCAAAGCGCGAAATAAAAAAAATGCGAAAAAAACCTGGAAAAAATTTTTCAATCGGGGGAGGGGCCCACTGGCCAGCGCCCGCCCGTCTCCGTCAAAGTCGCAAGTCGCGGCATTTTTCGCGGCTACGCAGTCGGCGGGATTCAAACTCGTGACCTCTCACTCACGCGATACCTCCTCTGCCACCTGCACTACACACTCACATGTGTCTATATGTCGTTTCAGTTACTCAAATATTATACTAAACCAAGTGAAAATTGATTGTTTGAGGCCCTAAACGAATTCAAATCAAAAAGTTGTCAACCACAAAGTTTCATAACTTTTCGAGCACTACATTTTTCATATAGAAAGTTTTTCCATCCGAGGTCTTTTGAAAAATTCAAATTTTAAAATTTTGAATTTCAAACATAGTTTTGCATGACAAGATGAATTCAAATGAAAAAGTGGTCAACTACAATGTTTCATAACTTTTTGAGATCTACAAATTTCATTTAGAAAGTTTTTCCATCCGAGGTCTTTTGAAAAATTCAAATTTTAAAATTTTAAAATTTTGAATTTTAAACGTAGTTTTCCATGACAAGATGAATTCAAATTAAAAAGTGGTCAACTACAATGTTTCATAACCTTTCGAGATCTACAAACTTCATTTAGAAAGTTTTTCCATCCGAAATTGTGGTGCTAACATTGTTCATAAATCTTATATATCTCTCTTGTAGTTTCATGGAACTACATGAGAGACATATAGATTTTGTGAACAACGTAATTATTACTTTGTCGAATAAAGAAATGACCAATATAAAGTTTGTAGATCATGAAAAGTTATGAAACTTTATAGTTGAAAACTTTTTTAATTGAATTCGTTTAGGGCACCAAAATATGGTTTGAAAAATTACTTTGCCGAGTGTTTTACTTTGGCACTCGGCAAAGAAGCCTTTGCCGAGTGTTTTTTTTTTACTCTCGGCAAAGAAACTTCTTTGCCGAGAGCCGTTTATCGGACGCTCGGCAAAGCCTTCTTTGCCGAGTGTAGAGGCTTTGCCGAGTGTTTTTTATTTGGCTCTCGGCAAAGCCTTCTTTGCTGAGCGCCTGAAAAAAAACGCTCGGCAAAGCCTCCGGCGCTCGGTAAAGAAGTGAATTCCGGTAGTGCTACTGATCATTTTTGTTCAATGTCAATCATATCGCTTTTTTTTATTTCCGGACAGTCATAGTGGCGATGCACTGTTTTTTCTGTTAGTATTGGGAAATTTTGTTCAGAGACACCAAAGGAACGTGAAATTTGCTAGCTCACACTATGATTTTAACTAAGTGTCATTATTAATTCGTGATTCTTTGCTGTACCACACAACTATTAGATTATCTTTTTGTTCAGAAAATTTTTGAAATAACGGTGGTCGATCTTGGTCTGACTCATTGCTCCGCCATATGTCACTTCATCCTGGGCTTCCCCGTAGCGTGGCAATTTGCCACCTGCGCCTCATGAACTGTCAGCACCCGTCACCCTCGAGAACCAGAGGAAGGGTTGAGGCCCAACCGTACTACCAGGAATCCGGCCGAAAATGCTAGAGTATATGGGCCAGATTGGGTTTGTAACTTTGTGCTGTCAAGGCCCGCGTAGGAAGGGATTAAGAGGTAGCTGGAATACTCTGTAATGGACACCGAACAAGAACAAACCAAAACAAAGCATGCAACCCAGCCGAGCGGACTGCCGACTGGCTACCTACTCTTCCCACCTCCGATTCCCTTCTACCTACCTTCTCGCCGCCGGCTAGCGAGGAGGCTGCTGGCTCCAGCGTCTGATATGTCGTCTCTTCCACTTCCATCTTCTGAGCTTCCTTGTGGCTGGCCGCGGCGTCTGATATGTTCCGCTTCTGCTGGACCTCTCGCCTTCTCTGATATTGGGCGTTGTTTGATCTGTTTCGCTTCTGCTAGACCTCTAGCCTTCTGCGAAAGTGGGCGGCGTCTATTCCGCTTTCGCTGGATCTGCGAGAGTGGATGAGATAAGAGTCCCACTCCGGCATCCATTCACTCTTGCGCAAACACATCTACTACTTCCACTACCATAGTTTCCCGTCCTGATTCCTGCACGCATAGGAATAATAGAGAGAGCATGCCTCTAAAACCAAGTTGTCTTCATGTTCATCTACTCGGGTTAAGGCCAGCAATTAGGTTTTTAGAGAGCCTCTTCCACGCGTCTGCTCGATCTTCTTCCTGCTACTTCCTGACGACTCCAGCGGAGCTAGTGATTGGCACTACAAGCTTTTCTACACGGCGTTTCGCGGGATGGCTACATCAACAAACGCTATGTCATCTAGTAGAAACGGCTCTGGTGCCACTGGGTATGCTACTACTGCAACCCAACTTCTCTTTTCTATGGTTAAAATCATGATTAGTATGATGCTTGTTATCTTACTAGTGACCAGATCACACGTGCACATGTCATGGACATGCTATTAATTTATTTTTGGATAAAATTGGTACTAAAATTGCCTAATAATTCTCTAATAATCCAAAATCCCTAATAAGTATTTTTCGGTAATTGGCTTTGCAAATGCACTAAAACTGTTTTTGAGAGCACACACTGCAAGAGGTGGTGTCAAAGATGCATGTTGTGGTTCATCTCTATGGATTGCTATTTTGTTGACAAACCTAGATTAATAGGACCACATACTCCTGAAAAGGAGGGCGTGTTCTCACCGCCGGCTAGCAAGGGGGCTGCTGGCCAGGCGGCTGACCTTCCGTGCGAGTAACCTTGGGCAAAATACTTGATACCCATTACCAAACCCGAACTACCCGGACCTGAAACCAAACTACCCAAACCCCTACTCATTGCAATTTCAAATAGTAACTTGAGATACCCGAAATTAATTTGGGTAATTCGGGTAACAAGCCCCATTACCCGAATTACTCATATACCTCGATACTATAGGAATGCGTCACAGTCCAGTTCCAGTAGTCGGCCCAATAAGAAACACCAAAACAGAGCCTAGCGGCGAGCCGCCCCAGCGAAGTCCGCATCGCGGCATCGCTGCACCGCAACTCCACGCGACTTCGAAAACTAGTGCGGCGACGGCCGGTAGTGCCCTCAGGCAGTTAGGCTCCTCCAGTCTGCGGCGTCCTCAGTCAGCCGTCAGCGCTCTCAACAATGCGATGCCTCCTGCTCGGCAAGACTGCGATGCGCGACTCCTCACATCCAGCGCCAGCCTGCCACCGTGACCTACCGGTTAGGCAGCAACAGAGCATGGCCAGTCGGCCACAGTCCTTCAGATCGAGGGAGAAGGAGCCAAGGAGAGGCGCGCGGAGCACACAAGAACTCCAGAAGCTTTAGGATTGAAGGATGACACCCTGCTCGGCGGAATTTGTGCAGATAGCTGTTGAATTTCTGTCCAGCTTGCTACCTTACTATAAATTCGGCTATACCCGAACCCGAACCTGAAATATCAAGTCCCGAAATTTCGGGTAGTGAAATTTCGGGGCTAAATTCGGGTAGCATTTTCTATTACCTGAATTTCTTATACCCGAATTATCCGACCCGAAAAATTCGAGTAACATGAACGCGCAGGCTTACGTGTGACTGCTGGACCTCTGGCCTTCTGTGAGAGTGGGCGGCGTCTAATCTCTCGCCTTCTACGAGAGTGGGCGGCGTCTGATTTGTTCTGCTTCCGCTGGACCTCTGGCCTCCTGTGAGAGTGGGCGAGATAAAAGTCCCATCCCGGCATCCATTCTGCTTCCACTGCCAAAGTTTACCCGTCCCGATTCTTGCGCACAAAGGAAAAGCGAGAGCATGCCTCCGAAACCAAGTCATCTTCGTGTTCATCTGCTCGGGTGAAGGCCGACAACTAGGTTTCTGGAGAGCGTCTTCCACGCGACTGTTCGATCTTCTTCCTGCTACTTCCCAATTACGGCGGTGGTGGTGATCAACACTAAAATCTTTTCTGCACGACATCAAGTGGGACGACTACATCGACAAACGCCATGTCAACTAGCAGAAACAACTTTGGTGCCATTGGGTATGCTACTGCTGCAACCCAGCTTCTCTTTTCTATGGTTAAAATTATGATTAGTATGATGCTCATTATCTTGCTAGTGACTAGGTTACACATGCACATGTCTGATGTCACAAACATGCTATTAATTTATTTCTGAATTAAACTGGTACAGAAAGTGCCTAATTCTCTAACAATCCAAAATCTTGATAGACATTTTTTTAGCTGGCTCGGCTCTGCAAATGCAATGAAACCAAATGTGTTTGAGGGCATATACTACAAGAGGTGGTGTCAAAGATGCATGTTATGGTTGACCTCTACGCGTTGCTATTTTGTTGGCGAACCTAGATCGGTAGGACCGCATACTCCTGAAGAGGAGTGTGTTCTATGCTGATACTACGTTCAAAGGGACAATAATCAGCGTGCTTGGGAACTCCATGGTCGATGCATACATGACTTTGTCCACTAGAAAAGAATTGTGGGATGCACTTAAGGCCAAATAAGTTTGTGTGGTGGAAGCATCATTGCTAAGTTGCCGGATAAGTTTGTGGCCGGATGCATGTATAATGTATTTGTAGGATGGCTTTGAATTGAGGGAGCAAACTTGCCTATATTTCATATGTATAATGTATGTGTAGGATGGCTTTGAATTGAGGAAGCACGTCTTGGTATACCTACTGACGTAGAAGGTGAATATACATGCAGAACATGTCCGAAGTTGTACGATAATATCTCGAACGCTACATTAGTCTTCTAGATAGCAACTTATGAATATTCGAATTGAAGCATTCCTTTACCTAGATCATATCTATTATTTGGTTCCCTTTACTCTCTCTTTTTTTTCCAAATTTTATACAATGCAATTTGGTTATCTAATATTCTTAAATATATTTTCTAGATAATTTTGCACTTGCACCCGTCGCAACACATAGGCTAGTAGCTAGTGTAGAATTACGTCCTAAACCCACCAAGCTATGGGTCTGTAGCCCATGCGGTGGACATCAGGGTTGATTAAAACCCACTTGACTCCAGTGGAACGAGAGAATTCGAAGCATCGGTGGCTTCTCCGCGCGGTGACGCCTGGCACTGTCTACTTTGCAAAAAAAAAACCCTTCATCTTTTAGGAAACTAACCTGCCATCCAGGTTAAGACCCATGAGTATCTATCATCCACGTAAAGCTCACGGGTGAGGATTTTTTCGGAATGCCCCCCATTCGGCCTGAACCCTAGCGTCCCTCCAGCCCTCCTCATTTGGTCGTTCCTCCCAATCCCTCTCTCTCGGTCTCTCCTTCCCTGCCGCCGCCCTGCACCTCCGTCCCTCTGTGCCCTCTCCTCCCTGTGAAGCCTTCACATCGTCCACTACCGGATTCAGGTTCTTTGCCGAATGCCACAGCCCAAATGCACTTGGCAAAGTCTTTGCCATGTGCCACCCTCGGCATAGGTCACTCGCCAATCGTTTTGACGGCAAAGAGCTCTTTGCCGAGTGCTTTTTGTCGAGCACTCGGCAAAGGCTTTGCCGAGTGCTGAGTCAACCCTCGGCAAAAAAAAGTTGTCATGACGGCGTGGGCGACGGTGATGGCGGCTTTGCCGAGTGCCAAAGTCAAGGAGGCTTTGCCGAGTGCCATAGTCAAGGCACTCGGCAAAGCCACTCGGCAAAGCCAGAGTCTTTGCCGAGTGTCACGGTTAATACACACTTCACACTCGGCAAAGCCAGTTCCTAGAATTCCCAGGTTTGGTCACTTTGCCGAGTGTATTTGCCATAGCACTCGACAAATGCCCTCTTTGCCGAGTGCAGCACACGGCAAAGTGACTGTTGACGGTAGATAAGTATCATTTTTTAACCGTCAACATAACATGAAAAAGACTAAACAATAATTACCACTTAGACATAGGGGGTTTACTGACATAATTCCACGAGTTTTTGGTGAATGCCTGTTTCTGCAGGGTGTCAGTTGAAAAGAACCAAGGATGACCCACATGTCAGGTTTACATAGAGACAAAAGGGCTACGCACAACTTTTCTGTAATCTGAAAGGTATGAGAAGGCTCTGGACCAAACGGGAGGTGAATCCGGCTCGAAAGCTAGGCGGCCGCCCAAGGGTGGGGGCGGGCGCCCCACCTGCAGAGCCAATCAGGCTCCACCTCCTGGATCATGCCTCCACCGTCTTTGAGGATGAATATTAATCGTAGATCAAGGTTGGTTTGATCCGAGGGCTGTGGTGCTTCCTAGAGGGCTATATAAGCAAGGCCCCTGGCCCCTTGGAGGAGGCATCCCTTAAACCCTAATTCATTATTTCCTAGCCGAGATCAGGTGATAGGTGTCCCATGAAAGGATGACATCTCTAGGGGATTAGGTCTAGCTTCTCCAATGTAGTAGATTAGTATCTTGGGAGAGAGGGTCGAGTTGGGTTCTTGCTCAAGGTTCCAGATCTAGTCATGGAGGCTTGGTAAAGCCTTATATCTTCACTTGAAAATTCTGTAAGACTTATACTTATTCTCTTATTTACATGCATATGCTTACTTTGAATATATCTTTCTAGTTGAGTTTATCATTGCTTTTATGTGCTAGTTCATAGAGCGCTTAGTCTAGGCTTTACCGGTTAGGCTAAGTAGCCGAGCCTCGCATAAGCGTGGTGTTTACACGATGCTCTGCCTATGAGTGCACCCTGTTCCCTGGTTGTATGGTAGTTACGGGAGGTGATAGCCCCATCCATATCGAATCGAGCACGTTCTTAAATTGTAGGACCGTAGTCACGTCAGTAGAGGTATCCTTTATGATACTTTCTCCTGTCTAGTGGCATCCCGAAGTGCACAAGAGTATGGTAAGTCTTAGCATAGTTGGGTATACCTTTAGCATGTGATAAGATTATCATAGGAATCTACCTCACCCATTGACCTCCCAAGTTAACTAGTTGCGTATCTTTAGTGACCTATCTCATGTGTGTCATATTGCATAAATCCTATCATTCATGTATCATTTACCCCTACTATAGTCTAGTTGGTTTACTAAGTTAGTAGATACATGATGGTAAATTATCGGATTCTCTAACCCTTGCTTCCCTGTGGTAAAATATAAATAACGATATCTTGAATACTTCCGGTAAAATTCTACGATGGTGTATTCTGTGCGCTTGCAGAATCCTTCATATTTTAGTTGCACTTAATTTATACCAACAATGACCAAAAACAACCATTTTAATTGTTTATTGCACTCCAACCAAACAAATAGCAGATATATATCACATGCATCACATATATCACAAATTTATATCACAAACATCACATGCATCACATATATCACAAATAAGTTCACAAGTATCACCACTAGTCCATCCCAAGCACAAGTGCATCACAGTTTAAAAAAAACCATAAGTGCATCACAACCATAAGTATATCCCAAGTGCATCACAACCATAAGTAAATCACGACGACCGACGAGGCCCAAGATGTCAAGTTCCGAGTGCGACAACCACAAACAATCACCAAGCCAGCCACCCCGACAGATGTGATGGGTCATGAGGCCCATCATTCGATGCCGCCGATTGATTATGCACAAAGGAGAAGAGATTGCATGTGTGAGACAAGATTTAAGGTAGGGACATACAAACTAAAACATTCATACTCCACTAGCTAGTTAGATATGGACTAAAGTTTTTTTGTAGTGTGTCCTATATCAGGTAGGAACATGCAAACTAAAACATTCATACTCACATGAGTAGTTGCCAGAGGAGATGTAGGGAATAGCAACGGTGGCGGAGGTTGACCCATATTGATGCTAAGAGTTTGCATGTACTGAAACATCTGCTTCATCCTCTGCCGCTCGGCCTCCATCCTCACCGCCATATCCTCCCGTAGCCTCCTTTCTTCTTGCAGCTAGGCCTACATTATTTCACAACAATATTACAATGCAAAGCTAAGGTATGTAAAAATCAATGAACGATGAATAAAACAGAAATAACCTAGAGTGTCTCCACCTGGTGCTGTGCAGTGTTCGGCCTTGGGCATTTGGCCGGGCTTGAGCTCGTGCTCCTTGCTCGAATATGGGAGAGAGTGGGAGTAGTGGCCATGTCGAGTGTGTTGTTGCCAAGCCAGTACTGCCCATGCTTCTTGCCTCCTCCCACCCTCCTGACGACTTCTCCATCAAGGTCCTGGGTCTCAGATCGTACTAAGCCCCATTGACCGCCCTTGCCATCTCAGTGTACTGACTGAGGCGGCTGTGGATGGTCGCATCGCTGTACGCCGAGGGCGGGTCCTCCGAGTTGTAGTTGACGTCAGACGTCGCCTTGCCCTTGTGGGCCAAAGCCCATGCTTTGAACTGGGAGCAAGGCTGTCCACCAGGTGACAATATCATGTTTCTTGCTTCTCTTTTGCTAATCTTCCTTCCAAGGAACCTGGCATTGTATGTTACGACAGCCTAGACATGCGCCTCATAGTGCATGTCCTTCGTGAGTTTGTAACAGGCTTTGTGAGCCACACGAGCCGCCCTGTCCTGAAATCCCTCATCGCATCTAAAGAAATCCTGCATATAGACGCGATGTATCCAATCATTATTTCAAGAATGTCCAATGAATGTGATGTATTGAGCAATGTAGTGGGAGGAAGACTTACCCACAACTCAGCCTTCACCTGCTCTGCCTTGTTGGCGAATACCCTGCCATTATGATCTTGAGCATCGGGGATGGCGACGTAGTGCTCCCACGTGTAGGCCGGCTCCCACACTCTGGCATACTCAACCAGGCCAGGGAAGTGTTCTTTGCACAGAAGATCCAGGATGCCACTGACTTGGCGTTTGTGAACACCTACAGCCACAGTCGTCCAACTCCTGCCCAAGTGATTAAGAAAAATTATTAGTTTCTATTATGATTTTCAACCTATCAAATGAAGAAGTAGTGACAACATCTAAAGTTACTTACCTTTGCCTAGTGGGTCGAATCAGCGGGTGTCTCTCAAGAGGTATCGGTCGCCGAGGGAGGCTCGAGAGACCTCACAACTAGACACCCGACAAACCAGAGGAAGCGGAACCCCCTGCTGCCTCCTCCTCCTCCTCCCCCTGCCCCTCCTCCTCCTCCTGCTCCTACTCTTGCTCCTCATCCTCCTCCTCCCGCTCCCGCTCCCGCTCCCTCTCAAGAGTGCTCCTGCTCCTCCTACTCCTTCTCCCCGACTGCTCAGCTGCATCAGGCTGTCTTTGGTAAAGCGACCTTACGCTCCTCATATCGCCCACCATCTTTGTTCAATCGTCTGCAATTAAAAAGAGTAAACCAATAAGCACAGATAAACAAGACGTACTTAGAAAGAGATACAAAATAAACAAAACATAATTAGAAAGTAACATAGTATTACATGTATTAGAAATAATCATCATGATTGGGATTAGCTGGATCATAAGTATCATCATCACTATCAGCCATGTCAATACAATCATCCAAACTATCCGAAGGAGTAATATTGTCATCATTGTCATTGCCTAAATGTAATTGCTGAAGTAATTGTAAGTCCTTCACATTTTGAACCTCATCTCTAGTTTCCTTATCAACAACCCTTTCATTGTCTACTTCCATTCTGATCGCTTCGGTTAAGTCTATCACAAAACTCCCTTCTAGCCCCTCTTCTTGAAAGAACTCTCCGTTATATGTGTTTGGATCTAAGTTGTAATTTTCATTGTTTGGGACAGGTAGTTTATCATGTGGCGATACCTTGTACACAACATCCCAACCCTTAAGACGGTCGTCTTTTTGGCATGGGTATGGGAGATAATAAACTTGCGTGGCCTGTTGAGCCATAATGTAGACATTGTCTCCTGGTAAGACAGATGACTGTTGAATTTTGACTAGCCTAAGATTAGGGGTCTGTCTCGTTACTTCAGGATCAAACCAATGACATTTGAATATGACAGGATTAAGAGGTTTGTAACCATGAAACATTAGTTCATATATTTCTTCAATTCTTCCATAATACTCGACCCCATCAAGGCCGAGCATAAAAACTCCAGTATTTGTGGTTCTTCGATTGGGCCGATTCTTCTCGTGTCTTGTTGTGTGAAAGTGATATCCATTCACGTCATAACCGGTAAATGACCTGACCCTATAGGCACAGCCATCGGCAACCTATCTCAACTTGGCACTCATAGACGCATTGATTTGGCCCTACAAGCTCAAGCAGGATAGTTTGTTATATTATTCGTACGTACGAGCAACTTGTAATGTCAAACTAAGTACGAGCTAAATTGGACAATACCTTCTGTTTGAACCAAGAAATAAAATCGGGCATTCCATTTCCCGCACCCTATCTAAGTAGGGTCTCAGATTCCTGCAGGGTAGGTTCCCTTGATTCACGCCAGAATTGATGATAAAATTCCCTGCACCAACGAGAAACAAGGGGGTTGGATGCAGAATAGTGACTACTCGAGGGCAAGTTTGTTGAGAACTTACCACATGTACTGCTCCACTTCAAAAAGGTTGGTCAACACATATAGCATGATAGTGTGCCACTCTTCATGTTTCAAGGTCTTGGGAGTCGCATCACTTGCACTTCCAAGTTGCCCTCGGAAAATGCTAAGATTCGATTTATTTTCACCAGCATTGTAACGAGGGGGTGGATTATGCATGCTAGGAATGTTGTCACCATAGTATGCTGTTGTGAAGTTTGACACCTCCTCCGTAATGTATGCCTCTGTAATGGAAGCCTTAATTTTGCATTTATTTTTATATTTAGTTTGATGAACCTTTAGACATCTCTTAATTAGATAGTACTAATGACCATGCATGGCCCCCCCATTCGTGCCTCATATGGGAGGTGCAAAATCAAATGCTGCATCAGATTGAAGAAGCTGGGTGGAAAGATCTTCTCCAACTTATAGAGCAACATAGGTGCTAATCTTTCTAAGTCTTCAATCACGGTCTGAGATAACTCCTTGGCACAAAGCTAGCGAAAGAAATTGCTCAACTCTGCCAGCACTAGCCAGACATGCTCCGGGACATAGCCTCGAACCATCACCGGAAGAAGCCGCTCAAGCCATATGTGGTAGTCATGACTCTTGAGCCATTTGATTTGCATAGTAGATAAGTTCACTCCCCTCCTCAGATTCGCTGCATATCCATCAGGGAACATTAACATTTGGAACCATTCTAGTACATCCCTCCTTTGGGGCCTGGTCAAGATGAAATCGACCTTAGGCTTTCTCCATGTCTTGTCGCCTCTAGGAGGCTTCATTTCTTGCTTTGGTCTATCGCATAATGTTGCAAGGTCCACTCTAGCCTTAATATTGTCCTTTGTTTTATCAGGAATGTCTATGATTGTTGTCCAAAGTGCCTCGGTGACATTCTTTTCAATATGCATTACATCAATGTTATGTGGAAGAAGAAGGTCATCAAAATAGGGGGGCCTCAACAAGCCTGACTTATGAGTCCATGCATACTGCTCACCATATCCCACAAAACCACCTTCTTCTTGATTGACCTCGAGAGCATCTATCTGAGCACGAACCACGGCACCGGTCATCATCTGCGGTGTAGGGTCTGTAACTACGACGCCTTTCATAAAGTTCTTGATGTCTCGTCTGAATGCATGGTCAAGAGGGAGGAATTGTCGATGTTTGTCGAACGAAGAATACTTGCCATCCTTTCGCAACCAAATGAACTTCAGAGCTACCTTACATACTAGGCATGGGAACTTCCTGTGAACACACCAGCTGCAAAATATCTCATATGCCAGGAAGTCATGCAGGGAGTAGTGGTACCAAACATGCATTTTGAAGTTTGTCTTTGTAGCTCGGCCGTATGTCCATACCCCTTCCTCCCAAGCACAGACCAATTCATCAATCACAGGCTCCATGAACACACCCATATTATTCCCCGGGTATTCAGGAATTATCAATGACAAGAATATGTTCTGCCGTTGGAAGATGACGTTAAGGGAGAGATTGAGGGGGATAACGAACACGGCCCAACAAGTGTATGGGGCGGCCATCATTCCATAAGGATTGAACCCATCTGTTGCCAGCCCAACACGTACATTACGAGCCTCTAGAGCTTTCTCATCATGAATCTCATCAAAGTGGGTCCATGCTTCACCATCGGATGGATGTACCAGCTTCTCAGGATTGATCGATGTCTATTTTTGTGCCATGTCATCTATTTTGCGGATTCCTCGGTCATGTATAGCCATTGGATCCTCGATATGAACGGAAGGTACTGTAGGATTTTCATGGGGATCACAAGCTGTCTCTTCTGACCATCACCAGAGTTTACCTCCAGGAACCTAGAGGATCCACACTTCGCACAGTACTTTGCTTCCGCGTGTTCTTTCCTAAAAAGGATGCACCCCTTTGGACAAACACGTATCTGCTCATATGGCATCTTAAGTGCACGAAAGAGTTTCTATGACTCGTACATGCTCTTTGGCAAAATGTGACCCACCGGAAGCATGCAACCAAAAATTGTCAACATAGCATCAAAGGCGTCTTGACTCAGGCTAAACTAGGACTTTAAGGCCATTACATGACCAATGCCATCTAGTAGAGAAACCTTTGTCTGGCCGTGAAGGGGTTTCTATACCGCAGACATGTCGTAATACGCCTTTGCGGTTGCCTCTAGCTCCTCCCTACGTCCTTCAGCGAAGTGTGCTTCATGATAGTCATTTAACATGTCTCCTACCTCGCCATCAGCATCATAATCCTCAAAGCGTGGTCTCACGACCTCATCTATCATACGATCGGCTTCACCATGGTAAATCCACCAGGTATAGTCTACCGTAAATCCATGCTTGCAAAGATGTTTACCCATGAAATCCTTTGTTTGTCAATGCATGTTTCGACATTTGCTGTAGGGACACCAAGTGGAACACGCTCCTTTAGCCTTGGTAAATGCTAGTTCCAAGAAAGCATCGGTCTTCTCAATCCATTCATTGGACAACTCACCCTGACTTGAGCAGCCCGTGTACATCCACATACGGTCATCCATCCTCTAATATATTAGGGAGTAATATAAGAATCAATTGCATCTACACGATGTTCCTACTATCTAATAGGTGAAGATAGGTCCTAATCCCACCTGAGGATGCGTAGATGAGGTTAGTTTTCATGCTCTACTCCTATCCGAGATAAAATTTCGACAGCACCTCCCCGCTGTTCTCCAAATACACGTCCTGGCAGGGAGATTGTGTATCCGAAGAACAACAGGGAGATGATGCCGAAACTCTGTCTCGGATCGGAGTAGACCATGGAAACTAACCCCATCTACGCATCCTTGGGCTGTCCAAAAAACGTGGATAATTCAAAATAGATACGATTATAGATATGCAAAGATCTGCATATTTTCAACCGTATCTCTTTCGAACGGGAGACGTCTAACTGGGTTACGTGATCTACGAACATGATATGGAAAGAGGGGTCTCATGTAATGTCGGGGGTTTTACCTTAGGTGGCGGTGGAATCAGGCTAGCGGGGTCGTGGCGGGTCGGTGCAGTAGCGAGGCGACGCGGTGCAGGCAGACCCATAGCGGTGTGTCACACCCCAAAATTTCTAATTTTGGGTTGTGCATAGAAAACACTAACTAAAATAAATATTTTAATATTTGAATAGAACTTGTCATTAGTTTAGATTGCATATATTTTTATTAAAGAAAAATGGTGCTTTTCGATTATTTTAGAATTAACTTGACGGGCTTTAGTTGATGTGATGCTTGTTTTGGTGTTTATGAGTGCAAACGGTTTACGAGTATGATAGAACAATGTTTGTTTCCCTAGTGAAATTTTCCGACCTTTTTCTAGAATTAAAATTCCTTTTTCCTTGTGCTTTATCTTTTTACTTGATCCCTCCACCAATCTTTTCATGAGCTCCAAATACTTTATTTGGGTTCCTTATGTTTCATAATGTCTCTGAGAATTTTTCCCGAATTTTTGGAGCTTTCGGAGTATTTTTCGTGGCTTAAATAATAATTTTAGACTTTTCTAGAATTATTTTATCCATAAAATTAATTAATCCCGAAAATAAATAAATAAATATCTCATTTTTTCCAATGCTCAAAGTCTGTGTGCAATAATCATCAAGATCTATGTCTTTATTTACTAATGGGCCTTAGTGTCTATTTAGGCCTATTAGTGGAGATGGACGGTGCAACATCGATTAGTACCATATTGCTAGTTGATGTAAAGGTGGAGAGTTTTCCTCCCTATAAGTATGTACCTACCCTATGGGCAAATCACACCAAAACTACTGTGGAGGAGCCCCTAGTTTAGGAAATCTCTCGTGTAGTAAATTAGATTTTTTTCTCCTCGTGTCACCGCTGGCCAACTCCGACGACTCCTCGGCGAGCCTTTGCTGTTGCTTTCTTCGTTCGACTATAGCTGAAGGATGAAGGTGAGCACACCATTACATTCCTCGTTCTCTCTTTCCATCCACTTTTGCATCTTATTCTCGACCAACAGCCCCCACATCATCTCCGTCGAGCCGATCCTGCATGCAAGCCGCCGCCGTAGCCGTGTACGCCGTCTGAAGCCCCACCGGCGTTCGCGACCCACTGCCGATTTCTGCTTCAAGGAAAGCCTGTTGCCGCTCCGAGCGGTACGTCGTCATCCGTCGAAGCCGCCGCAGCCATCTGGATCCATGACGTCATTCGCAACCTGCTGTCGAGGTTACGATTAAAGCCGCACTTGCTTTTCTTTCTTCATCGTTGGCACTTGGGTGCTTATGTGCATTGTCGCTGACATGTGCAGGTACCTGCCATCTTCTCTTCGAGCCGCGAGCCATTGTATCCCTGCAGTCTGCTTTGCGCTATCGGAGACCGCCTAGGTGAGTGTCCCAGTCTGTTAGAACCAGTGCATCATCAGCCCTTGCATTCCGCCGCGTGAACGGAGCGAGCAGAGTAGCCCGGCCATCTTGCACACGCTCAGTTTTCATTTGCTAGCTTGATGACTATTGCATGACGTCATGGAGGTTTTGTGGCCATTTTCCTTTAGATAAACAAATCTGAAAATACAAAGGAAATACACATGTACATGCACCACCAAGCTCTATAAGTGCAGAACTCTACAGGTTGCAAGTAAATGACAGTACACCTATGAATCAATGGTCAGCCCAGCCCTTGTCCCATTATTTTATTGGCAAAGAATACTAACAACGTCATGCCTACGTCATTTAGATGCAATCCAGCTAGCGATAAATCACGTCACATGCTTAGTTTTATAAATAAAATACTAATTTGATAAGTGTTCCTGCTACCAATTTTCTAAATGTAAAGCAAACAAAGCAAACATAGGTTCTACGCTGGAGTCATTCATAAGCAAATATAATTATTAATATGGTCAGTTGCTAATGAAATATATATATATATATATATATATATATATATATATATATATATATATATATATATATATATATATATATATATATATATATATATATATATATATATATATATGTTTTAAATTTGCTTAGCCCAAACGTGCATCACCCATAGTTATCAATCGTTCTCCACCGTTTCTTCATTTTAATGATGTTTCGAGTCATTCCAGTTGCATTAAATTCACGTCGTCGCGCTCTATGCAATAGTGGTAACCTTTATCATGTCACTTGATTATAAATTTATTAATTATAAATAGTGATTAGATTAATATATTTATTTAATAGCTTCCCAATTAAAAGCAATCTAATTTTAACTCAGTTCTTGTTGCGTTACGACCGTGCCGACCATAAACTACAGGTTAGGGATGATGTTTACCATGTCACATGTATTTTTCCATGTATAGTCAAATATTAAATTGTTTAATATGCATGTAACCAGTTTTCCAAATTAAAAGCAACATAGGTGATGTACTTAAAGATTTTTCTATACAAATATTAATATGATTAATTGCTACATAAATGCATTTTTAATTTCTTATTACTTAGTTTAAACAAGTTGTATATATTAGGCACTATTAAGTATGCACGTGTCTCTTTTCATATTGCGAACTTTAAGTTAAACTTGCTTAATCCCTACGGCAATATTTATAAAACAAGATTGGTCTTAACTCAGCTTGGAATTAGAATATAATTTAAGTAATTTGAGTTAATAACTATCACGTGGTTTTTATTCAATTAAGATAATTAAGCGTGTAATTGTTTCTTTTATAATATAAACTCTCGGTAGTCGTTTCTTTTCCATCGTAGTTCCATTATCGGCGTTTCTTATGTTCTCGTGACCGTAGCCGGTAGTTCTCTTTTAGTATGATGTTTTCTCTTGTGTGATGTATTATTCTTAGTTGTCCTTATTTGTTTGCTTGTATACCTGTTAGTGTGCTGGGTTGCTATGATCTACGAGTAGAAGAAAGACTATCCGTGAGTGCCGAAGATCCGAAGATAAAGACTAGAAGCTGAGTGCCAGAAGTTGCAAATGAAAGATTAAGTTGAGGTTTTTTTAGAGCAAGTTGCTTTGGGCATAAAGTAAGTTCTAAGGCAAGTATAACATGAAATTTCCTTGTTGTCCTATTCACTTTAATCACATAAAATCATATTGCATGTGTCTATATTGAATTGTCATTAAGGATTTTCCTAGTTTTTTATCTATACCTTGTCACATATGGGATTTTGCATTGGGTAGCTTTTGCTAGCGCTAAACGTATGATTAATGGAATATGCAACAACACTAAAAGATGACATTTTGATTACTGTTAAAGAGGGCTAGAGCATGATACTATTTTTCTTGGTGCTCTAGTTTCTCTCCTTAAGGACTTATCTGTAAGCGAACATCTGGGACTTACAGTACAATTGTGAGGGCTATATGGCTCTGGCTTTAGTCAAGTATGAGGACCTTTTCTAACTTGTTAGTGGTAACCTTCATGGCGTAAGAATGGCTTGACAAATTGGGTATAGTGTTGCCTCTGTCCTTACGTGTATAGGCTGCGCGTCATCGTGCCATTTGGAAGGGGGGTTCTACATCTGTTTGCCGAGTGAATCTAATGGCCCTAACTTGTTAGACGAACCTTTGAAATACTTCATAGTGAACCCTGCCGACCTTCCTTGGTAGTGGGTCAAAAGGCTGATCACCTCGGGCAAAAGGGTAAATCACGACTCACAGTGAAAGTGTACAACCTCTGAAGAGTGTAAAACTGTTATAACAGACGTGCTCACGGTCACGAGTGGCCTTGGACCCTTACGAAATAGATGGTCACTAATGACTATAAATGTATTTTTGCTATTCATTATTCATCTTTACATTGATCATATGTTTATTGTGGGATTAATGCAAACCTGATGCTACTCATATGATAAAACTGTGATAATTAAAAGCTAAATGCAGTAAACCAGTGTCTATCTTTTTGAGCCTCATGAACCCCATGTTATATTTGTTGAGTACGATATGTGCTCACCCTTGCTATTTCCCTACACTCCAGTGTGTAGTGAGGTGCTGATTAGAAGAAAGATGAAAGTGTAGTGGAGTTTCCAGAAGTCTTTTCGAAGTGCTTGGCATACGGAGCCCCCAGTCAGCCGTCCCTAAGAAGAATGGAGCCCGAGCAAAAGCTTATCCACCGTTCTGCGATACTCTAATAGTTGTAAGTGTTAATATAGTAAGTATTCCGCTTTATATAAACATTGTTTTGATATCTCTATTTTGTTGTTGTATGTGTGGACTTCCTGGGCACACATATAACGAGTGCTTGGTCTTCTTTGGAAAACTGGGCGTGACACGGTGAGGAAGACGATCGAGGTCGCCTTCTTCTCCGGTGAGGTCGAGCGGCGCTGGGGTACTCCGGCTCGGCTCCGACGGGCTCTTCTCTGCAAAAAAAGGTACATAATACTGTCAATTGAAAATTTCGCGAGCACCTCCCCTGCAGGGTGAGGTTTCCAAAACTTGTAAAAAACCAATGGCACGATGGCGACAACCACATATATATCAAGGGAAGCCATTTAGTTTAATTATCAATCCATGCAGAAGAATATATCCAAGTAGTACCAAAGTTTACTATGTTATTAGTTTATTATAAGCTTGTGATTTCTAGTTTCAAAATATGTGAACAATAATACATGTACACACTACCACTACCACTACTCCCACTCTCACTCTCACTACTACCACTACTACTACCACCACTACTACTGCAATTTTGCACAATTTTGTAGGGTTGGGGTGCTCAATTTTGCACTGCAGGAAGGTAGGGGAAGAGAGGGGAGGGGAGGAGAAGGGAAGGGAAGGGTCGGGAAGGGCATACCTGGTGGGCGTCGTAGGGCGGTGGCGGTAAAGGGGCCGGGGCGACGGCGGGCAGGGTGTCGGGGGCCGATGGGGCGGGGCGCCGGGGCCGGCGGATGGGGGGCACCGGGGGCCAGGCGCCGGGGATGGGCCACTGAGGAGACAGCGGTGGCTGACGGCGGGAGGTCGAGCGGCGCTCCTCCTCGAGACCCGGCGACCAGCAGCAGTTGATGGGCGTGGGCAGGCGGTGGCGGTTTGGCTAGAGGTCGGGGGCGAGGGGGCGGCGACGAGGGCACGGGTGGGCGCCGCGGGAGGCAGCGCCGGCGTGTGGCTACGCGGGCGGGCGGCGGCACGGGGTGCGGCGCGGGGGCGGCGCGGGCGCGAGCGGGGGGCACGGAGGCGAGCGACGGCGTGGGGGGCGGCGTGTGTGTGGGTGAGTGAGTGGCTGGTGGCCGAGGGCGCAATGTATATTTGAGTTGTTTGCAGCAAACATCTTATTTTTTTAAAAAACAATCATTTTTTTCTTTGACGAGCCTTCCTATGCCGAGTGTCTTTTTCTGACACTCGGCAAACATGTAAGTTTGTCGAGTGCCTTTTTATTACACTTGGTAAACTTTTTTTCCTTCTGCCCTCCAAACTTTTTCTGCTGTCCTCGTACAGTACATGGTACTCCATGTTCAAATTTGGTATATTTCTCAGCCTGTTTGCTACATTTAGTTCATTTATTTCATTTAATTAAATTTTTTGGGATAACTCAATTTTGAACTGCAAGTGATTCGAATAATGGAAAAAAATAAATGAAAAAATGATATTCATGTTATTGAGATTCGAATAATGTTAAAATCTGGGCAATGAAAGGAAATTTCGAACATCGTGTTCACGAAACATGACCACGAACTTGTGGGTGAATTGTTTTTAAATTCTATAAAAAGCAAACGAAGTCATAAAATCGTGAAATTTGTCAAGATATCATGATATCATACATGGAGGTTGTGGTAAAAAATTGAGATGGTTTCGCATAAGTTGTCACGTACGATGCTTCAAATTTTACCGGATCATTCTTAACTATACGATTCTTCTTCGAAGATGCTTCGTTTTAGATGGATCGTAGGTGACAATTTGTATGAAACCTTCTCAATTTTTTTACCACGGCCTCCACGTATGATATCATGATATCTTGACAAATTTCATGATTTTCGGACTTTATTTGCTTTTTATAGAATTTAAAAACAATTCGCCCACAAGTTCGTGGTCATGTTCGTGAACAAGATGTTCGAAATTTCTGGTCTGTTCCTAGATACAGCCTCACATTAGACTCAATAACATGAATATTATTTTTTATTCATTTAATTTTATTATTCAATTCACTTGCGGTTCAAATTTGACTTATGCAAAAAAATTCAATTAAATGAAATAAATTAGAGAAATATAGCAAAAAGACCGACCAAATTTAAACATGGAGTATCAGGTACTGTACGAGGACAAAAGAAAAAGTTTGAAGGTCAGAAGACAAAAAAAAAATAGTTTGTCGAGTGTCAACACAAAACACTCAGCAAACTTATGGATGTGCCGAGTGTCAACCAAAGACACTCGGCAAACTCAGGCTTTGCCGAGTGTCAGCTGTTGGCACTCGGCAAACAACTAACGGCGGCTGGCGACCGTTAGCGGCTCTGGTGGTTAGCCGAGTGTCCCCGTTCGACACTCGGCAAAACCGGGAGTTTGCCGAGTGTCTTCCTCTTTGACGAGTGTTTTATTTTTGACACTCAGCAAAGAAACCTGTTTGCCGAGTGTTAGATTTTCGTCGAGTGTATTTTATACAGCACCCGACAGATAGGATGTTTGCCGAGTGCCCTATAAAATGCTCTCGGCAAACAGCTGGGCACTCGGCACACATGTCGTTTGGTCATCACTCGAGTATGGAAGCCGATTGGCCTTTGTGGCCCGGGGGAGCACGTAGGGGCGCGCGAGATCCAAGGACGCGCAGATCGGGAGGACCTCGCCGGGCTCCATGGTGTTCATGGTTGGTGGCATAGGAGGAAACCGTTGGCCCGTACCTGAGTGGCGTGAATTGGCGACGCCGAGATAGGGCGGAGCCAAGGTTTTCTATACCGGTATTTTAAAAATCTCGGTAGTCACCGATAAACGGGAATATCGGATATATCGGAAATTTATCGGCGATAGAAATAAAATTTTGAAAGAAATTTAGACAAAAAAATGACTCATTTTATTCAGGAAAGCACATAGATCATTTCTAAACAATCTAACATAAAAAACTAAATAAAACATATTATGAATTGCTTATTCAATAAGGAGGGCAGTGACATGGCTGAAGCGTGCTGAGTGTGTTGTGGCGGTGGCAACTTGAACTTAGAAGAGAAGGGGAGAAAAAACTAAACATGGATTAAAGTTAGAGTACTGGGTGGGCTTTGGCGTCTATTTGAATGATAAAATTTTAAAAATATGAAAATTTCGAACGATAGACGAAAATTTTTGAACCCAGCTGCTAAACGGGATATCTCGGAAATTTCGGATTCTACCGGCCGACACGCTCGTCGCTCGCGAAACCCTCAGGCAGCCGGGACTCGCGATGAGAAATGGTCAAATGGAGGCTCGCCCATTCGTCCATGACTGGACAGGACCTCTACCTCCTCCTCCAGATCTGGCGCGATGGAGACGGCGGCTATTTGGCTGCCACGGAGAATTGGCCAGGTACCGAGGCACGTGTCACCCTCCTTCTGCACATTGTGTACCACTGGTCCTTCCATCCCTCTTCACCTCAGTCCCGATTCAGGCCCTGCGGATGTGCATGGAATTGAAGGGGTGCCGTTCATCTCTGGATTGCTTTAGCTCCAGCTCTGCCTCTACTACATCCATGACGTTAGTGCAGTGCTGACAGCTTGAATCCGTGTCTTTATAATTATTTTAATGTCACAATGCTTTGTTTCCTTAGAAGTAAATGTTTGTACAGCCATTGTCGTATTGTGTTGGATTTCATTCGTAACACTCCTTGTTTCATGCTTTGCTGCACTGCATTCATATGAGATGTGTACCTGTGTGCCTTCTCTACGAGGCAGAATTGTCTTAGTTGTTTCTATAGGGGCTTAATTCAGCATTGACACTGAAGTCTGGGTTTCTCTAACGCTTGACTTAACTGGAAATCTCTTCTTACAGTGGCAAGAGCACTGTATGTTAGTCTGCCCAATCTGCCACTGAATTTGCCCGATGGTTGTGAGTTCTCGAGAATTGGATTTTTCATGTTGGTAATTTTGGGATGATAAATTGGGAAAACTATATAGTGTGGTTTTAGCTGCTCAGGGAAGAGGATAGTGGTCTTGACTCATCATGCATGTATGGAAGAAAGCTGAATTGCTTGAGAATTTACAGTAGAGTGTTTGGATTGGCATCGACACTTTTCTTAATTTCTGACAAACATAGAATCTGTACAGAAGTTGTGTTATCATGTGGATACTGTCTCTGGCAGAAGTATGATGTTCTCTGGACCATACTTGACATGTTAAATCAGCTGCTTGGTTGAGAACTTAGCAATAGCTCGATCTGCTGGTGGAGCCTCCGCTGTTGAGTAGCATGTTTTCTTCATCATTCATTATATGAGGGATGAAATGCAGGACTCGTAATTCTTTATCAGATGGTTTACTATTTAGCTTGGTTGTGTTGTAGATGAACCATGAGCTGGATGTAATTGTCACTTACTGATATAAAATGCAAGTTTTCATAGTTACGCTTGACCTTTCTTTTGCACTTTTTTTTATCGATAAAATAACTTCACATGTTCTCAATGCACATCATAAAAATTGGAAATGTCATGTTTTTAGGTTGCTAGCTGTTTTGGTGACTGCAATGGCCAGTAATGTACGTTCTAAATAAACTGGTGGCAGGCAATTCAAAGGCCATTTCTCAAGGGGTCCTCAAGCAGGACATTAATGGTATAGAACCTTTATTTGTTATGTGGTCGTAGATGACGGTATGGAACACTGATAGCTTCAATGCCACTACAAGCCAGCATTGAGGATGTCTGAGGAAGTTCTGCCATGCTAGCCACTGTAATACCCTGTTTGGATCCCATGCTGCCCTGAGGATGTTTGGATCCTGCTCAATATTTATACGGATGTTTGTACACTTAATTAAAGAGTTGCTACACTACCAAAAGGGTTGTTGTATAATCTTGTAGTAAGATGGACGTGGAGAAATTTGTGAAAAAAGTCATGTCCACCAGTTTCTGTATTTGTCTGCCTTGTGTTTGATTTGCAGTTACGAATATTATGAGAAAAAGTTATGCATTAAATCCTATTGTATATTTTTTTATGTTTTTGTATTCATGGCAGTGCGCCTGATGTTCTAGTGGAGGATAAATCAGGCCATGCTAGATTCTGCCCATTGGAAAGTCCACTTGGCCCGTGAAGAACTCAGCTACATCCTTTAATTTGAAGGTTTTTGACCCAAATCAAATTGGAATTAATGGGAAAATCTTAATTGGAGAATATTTTCTCAAGAGGATGATAAAAACATTATTGAATAAAAAGAAAAGGACAAGAACCGGTTCTATTTTTAAGTAGAAACAGGATCCAAAAACAACATAAGTAGGAAAAATGTGTCACCCATCGCATACAACTCCGGTACAATGACCGAACAACTAATGCCGCTCTACATCACTACTAGTTCGATGCTAAACCAACTTTTCCCTATTGCAAGGATTTTCTCTAGTTGGAGAATTTAAAGGTTGATGGTTGAGACGTGCAAGGATTTTCCCCATTACAATGTACAGTTATATTTCCTAGTTGGATCGAATTAAAAATAGTGCTGGCTAGGTTTGACCTGCTCAAATGCTATATGACAACAACACTGTAAATTAAATATATACTTTTAAAATGTTTTTTTTGTTTTTTCTATGGATGTTACGGCTTGTACCCGTGAGCCTCATGTCTGCAGTCAAAGAAAACATATAGCTAGTCCGAATAAATAAGGATCCATTTGGAGCATATAAATTGTAGAGTAAAGTGCAGGGCCGATCCTCGACCTTGTAGGTGTGTTATTCTGGTCCCTGAACTCAGAAAGCGTGTCACTCTAGTCTTAAACTCTGATTGGATCTTATATTCATCTAAACGGGCATGGATTTGTGCCCGCTAGCCGAGATAAGACTTAATTGCTTAGATTAAAACATTAGCAGGGGTTAAAACAAAATCGCCCAAACACATAAATTACACAAATATTTATCAACTTCACGAGGGACTATTTTGAAAACAATGGACTTCTTCCTCGTCACGGCGGCTGGCGCCGGCGCACAGGATGCAAGTGAGCCGCTGCCATCACCGCCGCACAGGGGCACGAGCGAGCAGCATGCATGAACAGCCGCTGCGCAGCGAGCAGCCGCACAGGGCACAGGCCAGCAGCACAGGCACATGCACGAGCCGCCGGCTGAGAAGCACGTGTTTGTCGAACCACGGCCGTCGCGAGCTGCCGGGTCATCGGGCTCGCGGTCGCCGCCGCCGCCGCCGGGTCCGGGTGCCGGCCGCTGGGGCTGGGCGCAGCCGCGCCCAGGTCGCGCACGCGCAGCGCTGCAGGGCCGAGGAGGCGTGCCGCCATGCCCGAGAGGCTCGCCGAGGGGCCGCAGCACTGCCGGCCGCCGTGGCTCAGCTGCCGCTGGTTGCTTCCCCTTCCTTCCGCCATTCTGCGCCGCTGGCTCCCGATGCGAATGTGTGACAGGGACGCGCACGTGTGCACGCGCGAGATGCAGCCGCCGCGCACACGCTTATGCGCCAGCCGCGGCCGCGCAGGCGCGCGAGCGAGCTTCGACCGCAGCTGCGCAGGCGAGTAGCCGCCGCCGGGGGCCCAGAGGCGCGCGAGCAAGCAGCCGCCCCGGTTGCACGGGCGAGCACCGCCGCCGCTGCCGCATGGGTGCCGTGCGTTAGCAAGCAGCCGCGCCGCTGCCTCCGAGCGCCGACGCGCAGGTGAGCCGCCGCCGCTCCAGCCGCACGGGCTGAACAGCGGCACGCCGGACGAGCTAGCCGGTGATGGGAAATAGAGCTGACATGCCATTTGATAAATATGAGACCCAAACACATATTAAAGACCGGAATAACACACTTTCTAACTTTAGAGACCGGAATAACGTAACCTCGTAGTTCAAGGACCGGTCTTGCACTTTACTCTAAATTTTATATGGATTTTATAGAAATCAATTCCGCTTCACAAGAAAATACAAAATTTAAGAAAAATTCCCTTATACAAAGCCCTGCGGCCATGCCGGTGAACACTGAGTCCGTTCCCCGGCCCGGTTCGAAAAAACAAAAACAAGATGGGCCTTGTTTAGATTCCCGAATCGGGAGGCCGATTAGGGCACTGTTGGTACAGTGTTCCGGTCGGAACACTGTAGCAACTTTTGTTTTTTAGTGAAAAAAATTATCCAAAAATTGATTAATTAGACTCAAAATGTTCGTCTCGTAAAGTACAACAAAACTGTGCAATTAGTTTATAATTTCATCTACATTTAGTACTCCATGTATTTACTGACATTTTGATGTAATGGTGAATCTCTTTTTTGCATAGTGAAATTTGGAGGTGAATTTGGGTATCTAAACAAAGCCATGGATGGACTCGTGGCGCGTCACCGGCGTTGGTTCCGGGTTACGGAGTGATTGACCAGCGCAGTGTAGGCAGCTTCGGAGAATTTCCCAGTCGGAAGCAGAACGCAAGCACGCAACCTCGCATTGAGGGGCTATAAAAACCGAGGGCACCCCTCTCCCGGAATCTGCAAACCAAAATGCGGGAGCATTGAGAGCAATGCATAGTTAGCTAGTATGATCGCACTAGCTATTTGCTGCTCATCCATCAGTCGTGGGCTTGTGGCTCATGACTTCCCTGCTGATCGATAAACTGAGAGATTTGACAAGCTACCTTAGGTTGAGGCTATTTATATATGGCATCTCTAGCAAAACATGTATGACCCTATTTCTCAGCACTCTTCAGCAGTACTTGTAGAGAAACCATTATAGCTATGTAAGCAGAAAAAACACAATTTAGGGCACGCGCCTCTGAAGCCAAATTAACCTATTGCTAACACCGCACCGCTGGCCAAGTGCATGAATGGTAGACGGTGGGTTTGGACCCGTTCCCTGTGGGATGCATACTATGTTTACATGCATAGCCCATTTAATCTACTGAAGAACAATGACGCCATGACGGTATTCTGTAAAAAAGGAAATAGAAAAGAATAAAAGAAGAAAAACAAAAATATCTCACACGGTTCACGGTCATCTCTAGCCTACCCCAACTTGCTTGGGACAAAAGGCTATGTTGTTGTTGTATCTCACACGATGACCCGGCCCGGCGAGTTTGTAGCGCTGTAGATGCGACGTGATGTCACCTATCATTAGCAGGATTGTTAGCTGGCATAATTAAGCTTTACTAGGGAAAGTTTTTTTCCCCCTTCCATAGCAGTTTCACCAATGAAGCTAAAGCTATTTTCGAAAAAGGTTTGAACAGCTTCTCAAGAAAAATAGCAGACAGAGCTTTCCCTTGAAATTGTTCTAGCGAGAGAAGCTGAAAAATGGCTTTTGGAACGCATAGGAACCTGTTGACGGATGTGGATGCGAGGAGGTACCCGGTACCCAGTACCCTGAACCCGAACAAAGCCGATTGGCCTCACACGGTTACGTCAATGCGGAGGCAAAGCATCCGGTCGCAGTCGGGCTGGCGACCTGGCGTAGTAATGTAACGACGACTAATGACCCACTCTTGCGCCGTCGTAGTGGCATAGAGCAGCAGCTTCCGGGAAGCCTCATTAGTCTACTTCATAGTCGGAACGCGTTTGTTGTATGTGCGTTCTCTATAAAAAACACTGCGCACCTCCTGATTTGCAAAACGCGCGAGCGAGCAGAGCTCAAAGCCGTGCTAGCTAGTGACACAGCCGCGCGGCGCTCACCGCCCTGATCGTCCTCGGCTGGCCACTTCCTGCAACCGCACCATCTGCGGCATGCAGGCACCTCCTCTCCTCTAGCTGATGGTGATGGCTAACCGGCCGACGCGGCCCGCGCTTCTGCCGTGGGCCTCGCCGCCTACAATTCGGAGATAGATCGCCATGAATGCATCCATCGCTCTGGCCCCCGTACTTAGACCGGGACCTCATTGCCCCTGTTCCTCTCTGACTCAGGTCTCTTACGAGGGCGCCCAGCTCGATCGGCGTCGTCGCTGCTCTTCTCTTCTCGTAAAAAGCTCGCCGGGGGCTAGCTGGAGCCCGGAGGTTTGCGCCTTCTGCTTGACAAAGCAATAATATAGGGTGTGTTTAGTTCCTCATGGAATACAAAATACTAACTACTTTGGAACGATTAAATGCAAAATGCCAAAATTTTCAGGGGTATGTTTAGTTCTATCTAAAATGCTAAATTTTTCATGGAGTTGGTGAGGGCTTTTTGGCTTTTTGACTTTTATTAGTCTCTTGAGGCCAAAATCCAAAATGGAGAATAGATACCCTTTTGCCAAAAAATTTTGTATGGTATTTAGTTCTATTTTGCAAAATGATGGGTCAAAACCCAAAAATTTTTAGGTGAAATAGGGAACTAAGGTTGGGTTTAGTTCTCCATTGAATGTAAAATGTAAAATGCCAACTACTTTGGAATGATGAAATGCAAAATACCAATATTTTTATGAGTGTGTTTAGTTCCATCCAAAATACCAAATTTTTCATAGGGTGGGTGAGGGCTTTTTGGTTTTTTTTTTGCCTCTTGAGGCTAAGGCTGTGTTTAGTTTTCATGGAATGCAAAATGCCAACTACTTTGGAATGATGAAATGCAAAATGTCAAAATTTTTATGGGTGTGTTTAGTTCCATCTAAAATACCAAATTTTTCATGGAGTGGGTGAGGGCTTTTTGACTTTTTGGCTTTTTTTTGGCCCCTTAAGGCCAAAATCCAAAATAGAGAATGAATACCTTTTTACCAAAAATTTTGTATGGTGTTTAGTTTCATTCTGCAAAATGATGAGGCAAAGCCCAAAATTTTTTGGGTGAAATGGGGAACTAAACACCCCCTAAAATCCAAAATGGAGAATGGATACCTTTTTGCCAAAAGTTTTGCATGATATTTAGTTCCATTTTGCAAAATGATGGACCAAAACTCAAAATTTTTTAGGTGAAATAAGGAACTAAACACACCCATAATATATGTATGTTTTCGTCAAATATAATCGTCATCATTAATAAACGTACATGTTCTATTGCGGGTGCCTCTTGTGTGTGAACGACGCGCCAACTTTGGAGATATGCATAACAGTGTGTGTATTTTGGCGACAAAAAAAAATGCTATATGCTGTGTGTGTTTCCGCTGTAGTACCAAATGGATAAGAACTCTTGCTGTGCTGTGACTCGCTAATCTAAAAAAACGGGAGTTGTATAAATGGCTGTGTTTAGTTCCCATGTAATGTAAAATGTCAACCACTTTGGAATGATGAAATACAAAAATGCCAAAATTTTCATGGGTGTGTTTAGTTCTATACAAAATGTCAAATTTTTCATGGGGTGGGTGAGGGCTTTTTGGTCTTTTGGCTTTATTTTGGCCTTCTGAGGCTAAAATCCAAAATAAAGAATGGATACCTTTTTGCCAAAAAATTTACATGGTATTTAGTTTCATTATGTAAAATAATAAACTAAAATCTAAAATTTTTTTAGGTGAAATAGAGAACTAAACACACCCAAAATGAGAGAGCAACAACTCTTGCTGTGACCGTCATAAAAGATGTTTCTAGACAAAGCCGACACAGTCACGCCAGCAAAGAAGCTTCCTATGCTATTTCGAGGAAACTTCATGCATGGGAACTTCACATGCCACTTCCAAGAAGCTAGCAGCCACTATAGAAACTTCTTCACGCGGAAACATTTGGAACAAGCAACCATTATCAGGAGCTTTGAGGAAACTTCCAGAAAGTACCGTTGACTGATTTGCTGTGAGAGAAAAATACTGCTGGCTGGCTAAAAATAAGCGGCTGAAAAACTCAAGCATCTCCTATCCCGAGGAAACTTCACGCGGAAACTTCAATGCTATTTCGGCGAAACTTCGACGATGCTATTTCGGTCAAGCTGCAGCCATAGACTCCGTGGGCACGCGCACCTTTCATAGTCCTTACTGTTATTTTTTTAGCACTCCTACTCCCTCCGATCTAAATCATATATTGTTTATTTTATTAACCGTGTTCTAGCTTAGTTCAATTTCTCTGATTGTAATCAATTTTTTAAATAAAAAGATATATTAACGTGATAACATATATATAGCTCCAACTATTGAATCAAAACATTTTCATAGAGAATTTAGTAAAATTAATTTGGTATTCTATATGTTGGTTTACTTTTATATAAACTTGATTAACGTTAAAAACATTTGATTTATTTTAACATATAGGAGTACAAATTAACTACAAAGTCAGACAGACCTATATATACACAAGTCGACGCGCGCGTAGACTCTATAAAAGGATACTTACAGCTCCCCACACGAGTGGGCCTTCGGAAGGAACAATAAGGCGATCTCCTTTTTTCATATCGAGAGCTGGCAGGCTGCGTGCCTGCGTCGAATCCAACCAGGGGCAGAGCCGCAGAAGCAATCCATGGGCGAAGCTCTGCTCAAGCCGCTGCCCCTGGTTCAGCCGCCGGAACCGGAGAAGGACCGCGACGGCGAGGGAGAAATAGCCTCTCCTGTGAAGCTGGTCTGTTTCATGCTCCTCGCATTCAGCTTCGCCATCGTCCTTGGTGCCATGACCTCCTTCCTGGTTTTCTCCTTCACGGACCTTGTGATGCTGTTCCGCTGCCTGCGCCAGTACGCGAGGACGCCGCCGCTGGCGTCATCTCCCCGGCGCGAGCTCCTGATGGCAGCTTGGCTGTTGGCCTGGATGCTCGTTGTTACGTTTTTCCAGGTACTGGAGCTTTGGTTCCTGGCCATGGGGAAAACGTACTGAGAATCCGATCACGGACATCTATAGAACCACGCGCACGCCGCGTGGCCTACTGGCCTCCGAAACCACCTAGGCGGATACTGTACCTGAAGATTCCGGTACGCCTTGTATCGCTTGTTAAGTTATGGTTCAATTAGCCCCATATACTATTATTTGATATAATGATGATTACGTTGAGATGACACACGCGATGGTCAAAGTATATTGTCCATATACATGTATGTATATTTTTATTATACGTTGAGGTTTGTCATTTTGCAAAGAGCTGGCCGGATCTCCAATATCTCTCTCCTTATTTGGCTCTTTGATTTGATTGACGGCAGACCAATTACTCCCTATGTATATATGTTGCTTTCTATAAAAACATGTTTTCCTCCATAAAAAAATTACTCCCTATGTCTTAGAATGATATAAGTGTATTTTGACCAGAAAAAAGTTAAAGTAGGTTTTGACCATTAATTTCTTTCATTTGCTGAAAAAAAACCAATACCATCTCTCAAAGGTACAAATATATTTATGCAAGTTTTATGCATGATGAATCTATATATAATTTGACTAACTGTTGGTCAAAGTTTATAAATTTTTACTTGTTCATATACGTACAAAATAATCTTATCATTCTGACCAGAGGGGTTAGGTTAGGTGAACAGAAAAGTCAACGTATACAAATTAAAATAAAGAACCTTAAGGTTCAAAAAAGTTGAAACCAGCTAGAAGTCCAAAAAAGAAAGAACCATATCCACTTGTAGCGTTCTGATTTTGAAAAATTGTTGCGAGTTGCGTGATAAGATAGGATCACTCCAAAACGACAAATTAAAATTAATTTACGACCTCTGAGGTTTAGATTAGGGTAGGACGCGCTGATGCGGCTGATTGTACATGATGGCGGAAATGTTCAATGAGCAGTGAGAGGAGTAGATGGTTCCATTTCCCTGTTGGGTTGACTGCTGAGCATGGGCTCGTACGGGCTACATAAAGGCCCAGTTGATTCTAAGCTCCCCGACATTCTTCGTGCAGCACCTGCCGTCCTTCTCAAAGCAATCTATTCTGGATGCATGATGCAGTATTCGAAGAAAACCTATAGCATGGCACATGACACGTGTAGGCAAACTCTGTTTTTTTTCCCTTGAAAAGGACACCTCCTATGGATGAAATGTTGAACTAATTCCAGTGGCTTAGAACAGTAGCTTCGACCCATAAACGAGAATGGTTTCTATATTCATTAATTAGATATCAATTAAGTAAAAGAGTGCTGCAGTATTGGAATTGAAGAAAAGAGGGAAGAAAATGGTTTAGACAAAAAGAACCATGTCTACACGCAAATCAAGATATGAAAAGGTAAATGATAGAAAGAGAAGATATATGATTAAACAAGAAAATATTTTAGAAAACCTATCCATTAGAAAAATGATTTCGTATATAAGTTATCTCATACTTTCTGTGTAAGAACTGCCTTTATTATAGAGGTTAGACGCGTCTCAGTGGGCCCTGATGTAGTATTTTCTTCATAGCTCTTTCCACTCGGTGGGTGCTAAAAACTTGGTATATATAACTATGTTCATTAAACCAGCTCACCAGCCGGTTACGTTTCAAGGAAGTTCCCTGCTGGTCAGGTCAGCGAAATTTATCGTCGGCACTCGGCAAGCCATCTGTGGCGAACAGCTTCCTGCTGACCGAAAGAGAAACTGCCGCGCAGACTTGGATTGAGACAGACAACTTGTGTGTGTAAGAAAAAGGCAGATGGCAGAAGAGACGCGGTAGACTTGGGGCCTGTTTAGATACCAAATTTCACCCTAAATTTCACTGTACAAAAAGAAGATTCTCCGTCACATCAAAATGCCGGCATATGCATGGAGTACTAAATATAGATGAAATAAAAAACTAATTGCACAGTTTTGTTGTACTTTACGAGACGAACATTTTGAGCCTAATTAATCAATGTTTGGACAAAAATTTACAAATACAAACGAAATACTACAGTGCAGAATCTTGCACTATGCAAAATCAGCCCCTCCCAAATCAGCCGATCTAAACACGGCCTTGGTAGATACATATAAAAACCCGCTTGAATCCACTAGCAAGATATCTGATTAGATTACATGAGCTAACACCTACGGAGTAGTAGCTAAAAATTAGCTAGTCCATCCAAGCAGGATCGATAGTTAATGTTACTATGTTAGCGCAAGTGGATCGGCGTGCAAAAGCAACTCGATCCCTGTTATCGCCCGGCCAATCAATCCATTGAAGGTCGGAATGTCGCTGTCTCAATCAAGAAGCAAAAAAGAATACATAGCGAGCGAATAGCGTACACGTGTCATGGACGGCGAGCGCTAGGGTCTCATTTGGAAACACGCCAAGTCGCGAACGGAGAATTTCGTGGTAGTGAGAATTTCGTCGGACAGCGAAATATAGGCCCCGTTCATTTCGCATGCATACCCCAAATATTTCCTCTTCTACCTATTACATCGAATCTTTAGACGCATGCATGGAGCATTAAATGTAGATAAAAAAATAACTAATTGCATAGTTTGTCTGTAAATGTCGAGACGAATCTTTTAAGCCTAATTAGTCTGTGGTTGGAGAAATTTTGTCAAATAAAAACGAAAGATGCTACAATAACTTTTCACCAACTTTTCACAAACTAAACACACTCATAGGCAACTCCCAGGAACTTTCCTCATTTCGTGTGTGCTAGTGGGAAATCTCGAGATGCGTGTCGTCATCTCGTTGCGTCGGCTGTAACTTCATGCCGACTTTCTTTGCCACCAGGGAGGTAACCCGGCCTATAAAAGGAACGGCGACTACTAGAACTCCAAAAACGCGCGCGAGGCAGGCCTTCACATTGCTGGTTCGTGCCACTGCACAAACAAAAATATCCCTCACGGTCGACATATTTCCTGTCCTCGTGACGGTTTCCCGAGGCTTTCCTGACGATTTTCCGTGTGAAAACACCGCTCTCTAGTGGTGTGCTTGGAGTGGTTAGTTTTCAGCACGACGTGATTGATGGACAAGCAACAAGCTCATCAGCAGGACACCGAGGCTCTTCATCCTGGGACACTGCATTTGGGGCAACCTGTTGTTAATGGTAGGTTGCGTCCTCCTGGTGCAGCCAAGCGCCTTCACCATGGGAGCGTCTCGTGGCTCACTATCCTTGGAATTTTATTTCTCACGTTCAACTCTGGGATGGCCATCTACCGGTCCCAGGGTGAACGATGGGCCATTGCGTTCGTCGTCTTCTCCTACCTAGACTTGCTTATGCTCTTTTTCAGTCTCAGGTGGTATGAGAGCGCCGAGCCTGGTTCGCTAACAAGGGACCATCTCAAAGTAGTTATCTGGGTGCTCACGACAGCGCTCACCCTACTATTTACGACTAAGGTTGCAGCTGTCATGCCCACGGTAGTGGTCATGGTAGTTTGGCTCATGGCCTTCACCACTATCGGAGGAGGCTTCTACTCCTTCTGTTACAGTGAAAAAGAGTGATATGAGAGCCGAGCAGCGCTCGGGTGGCTAGCACAACCGGTGGGCGTGCAGCCGGCATGAGTTCGATTCCCAGGAATCGCACTCGCGTCTCTCACCAGAGTTTGCCCCTAATAAATTACGTTGCCTCTCAGACATAGAGCCACGAAGGGAATGTGACGCACTCATCGCCTACGGAGCCATGGTTGGACCCGGTGATCTCACGAAGGACATGATCTAGTGATCTAAGTGTAGTTGTAGATTTGTTTATGTACGTGTGGTGTGCGTGTGTTGGGTTGTGTGAGTCTGTACATGAACAGATTCTATAGTTGTACCCAAATGAGAGACGTTAAAAAAAAAGAAAAAGAAAAAGAAAATGAGTGATATACTTCCCCAAAACACATGTATTGCATTTCATGTTCATGGGTCACGCTTGTGGTCATGTGTCACACTTCAGTGCTCCCCTCAAGTCCAAAAGAAACATATATATCATTAAGGCAATACTCCCGTCGTCCAACATAACTCGTGTTCCTTGTCTCGTCGCTCAAATATAAGAGGAAATATGTACCAATGGAGAAGATTATAGTTGTGTGTATACTCGTGTTCCTTCAAACTCAGTCTTAGTTCTAGGATTTCAATCTTAATCACTCAACTGAGGATGTGAGTTCCCTTGTTCATCTTGGACGACTATCAAACTAAAAGGTGGATGAGAGTGGAAATGGAAAACTCTCACCTTTGCACTTGAGTCAGTGTAGATTGGATCTAAGATAAGACATCAATTTTGAGTAGATTTTGAAATGATCAAGATGCCCAAAAGGGGTTGAATTAGGCGAAAATAAAACCTATCACTTAGCTTATTTCACCCCTTGTGCCTAGATTGTGTTTTCTAGCCTATGCACAAAGTTTTGCAACCTAGTTGTAATCCTACACTAGCATGACAATTTCTAAGAATGGAAAGAGATAAAAGTAATTGCACAAATTTAAATGCATAATGTAAAGAGAGGGAAAAGAACATGGCAATGTTTTTCCGGGGTATCGGAGAGTCGACACTCTCCACTAGTCCACGTTGAAAGCACCTGCGCAAGAGTATCGCTACCCCTGATCCATGCAAGGGCCAAGTGCTCTCTACGAGTTGATTATTCGCCACTCCGACATGGTGATCACCCACAATCGTTTACACCATGAGTTGGCCCTCTCACAAGCACCATCGAGAGATCACCAATCTCCCAATTGCCACCAAACCATCTAGGTGATGCCGATCACTAAGAGTAATAAGCAAAACTCTCACTTGGCAGAAACAAGCCCAGTAAGGAAGGTGGATGCACACTTGCTACTCCCTGCACTAATGGAGTCGTATTGCAATTAGCAAATCACAATTACTCCAATATGCTTGAAGCTTTGCTTGCTCACCAATATATGTAGCACACTGTTCTAAATGGGATGGATCAAAGACAATAAGAGATGGGATGGATCCGTTCTAGTTTTCTAGAATGGGATGTGTCAGTGTTTTGTAAACCGGACTAGTAAACTTATATGATTGCCGTGCTTCTCTAGGAAGACGATGGTAGCATCCAGAAGAAATGAGAATTTATACTGGTTCAGGCCAGAGCCCTACGTCCAGTCTCAGAGATGATCGATTGCGTGTTCCTCGCTTGAATTCTTTAAAATTCTTACAATGGGAGGTGCAAGAATGGTGGAAGAGGTGGAAGATCCTAAGTTAGGCGAAGGGCTGTTTGAAGAGAAGCTCTAGGAGCCTACTACAATGGAGAATGAGTAGAATGGCAGAGGATGTCAAATGCGAAGCCCTGACTGCCCTTATATAGAGTTCGGGGCCAGGGCTCGTACAAAGAGGAGGTTCTCCTGACCGAAGGGTCGAGAGCCTGAGGGAGGTCCTAGCTAACTTGGCTTGCAAGCTACGCCGTTGTGGCAAAACCGTCTAATCTAGTGTCATCCCAAGAGTACTTGCCTTCCATTAGACACTAAGTACCCAAGGGAGAACACTAAACTACTCGATTCCGTCGAGCACACCGCAAGGGAGAACTCGAAGATCCACATTTTTACATCAGGATCACAAATGAGAGAGTAAAGCTTACAACATCCTTACCATTTCTTACATCACTTTTAGTACAACATCAGAGTAATTCGTTATTTGATGACAGGGCTGGACAAAAAGCTCGTTAAGCTGGCTCGGTTGCTCGGTACAAAAGTGCTCCGATTGGACTCATTTATCTTTTAAAATGAAAATGACTTGATTTGGAACAACTTTCAACTTCGGCTTGGCTCATTAGGCTTAGCTCGTTAGGCTCGTTGTGAAGTTGGGTCTTAAACAATGCAGGAAAAAATGATGAATAAGATTATACCAATTTCTAAAAAAGCTCGAAAAAAACTACGGTTGGCTCGATATCCAGCCCTATTTGATGATAAAGGCGGAAGATAACATGTTATTAGAGTTCAGCGGAAATGAAATGTTATCAGAGTTTCAGCGAAAATGAAATATTATCAGAGTTTTAGCAGAAATAAAATCATTTAATGATAATATAAACATTAACATGATGAGCTTTTATAAACACAAAATGATAACAAGTTGCCAGTAGTTTCTTTGTAATACTTTTGGTGAGAGTTTAAATTAATAAACTCTACTCCGCATCACAAAAGAAATCCTCGCTAAGCCCACCAGGAGGTTTCCACACATAAGTGTCAGCTTATCAACACCTCTCACCAGCAACAGGATAGAACAAACCCTGAGTACTCAATTGTACCCTGCAAGACTTACCGTCAGGAAGAAGAAAAAAGACTCCAATGATTATGCAAGGCTTTTTAGCTTGTGGGTTTAGTGCATCTGCAAGAAGCATTACTAAAAGTGCATCCTTATATTTCTTTATTAGCAATCTTCATTAGTTCAATACTTGACCATTCTATGTAAGCACCAAGGCAACTTTCAAGCAAGTGGTAAGCAATTAGAACCATTTTACCATTTTCCATAGTTCTGGCTACGATACGAGATTAATGTCATGTCGGACCGTCAAATTGACGACGATTCTATGTAAGCACCAAGGCAACTTTCATAGCTCGGACTCTAAGCCCCTAACACTGCAGGCCCAGCCTCAGTATGGTGCTTAGACCTCGTCAACCCATATATATATAACCACCTAAAAAACCAGTCCGGAAAGAGCTGAAACTCATGACAAGAGCGAAACAAGTCTTCCCGCTCCCATAAGCAAGTATATGCTCGGGACAAGTAGGTCTGTGACCTGACTATCAAATCCAATGCAACGAACGGTCCTTAATCGACATAGGCGGAACAAATACAACTAGAGCCCCGCTCTGTTGCCCCACCAGGTCCAAGTCCATCCAAATCCGTTCCGCTCGGTCTCCAATTATTATACATATTTATTCCATGTGAGAGTAATATGATAATAACAATATCAATAATATATTTTCTATCTCTCGCGAGTGACAGGTAATCACTCGACTTCTACCGTGATCCTATAGCATAGCATGCTACATGTTCCTATCATACTAGTAAGACTTATGGGATAAGGATATATATATATATATATATGCAAGTAGGTTTCATTTAACTCCTTTAAACTTAATGCACGAGCATAAAAAAAGTGCAGAATAATAGGGGTTATGCACCGGGGCCTACTGAAAGGTCTTTGTTTGGTTTTGGTAATTGAGTGACAACTTAGGTGGACTAATATGTGGTTATATGAGATACACATGCGATTAGTTCACAGGTGATGGTGTCATGAAGGAGGCTATTGCACATGAGACATGACATGGAGTCATGTGACCAAGGTGGAGAAGATCAAGATGAGGCTTAGCTTGATGGACCGGTTGCTAGGGTGAAGGACAAGTTGTGATGGCTTGGCGCCGAAGGACCGAGGCAACGGTGAAGAGCAAGTGAGGTCAAGATCAATGAACCAATACGGTCACGTGATGATATGAAGTGGATCATTTCATTTGTGATATGGTTGGTGCATGTGTTGCATCAACGTCGGAGGAGATGGAGTGGAATGCGCAAGGCTAAGGTATAACCTAGGGCATTTCCATTTCACCGGTCATAGGTGTGTAGAGAAGTTGATGACTGAGTTTAGGATAGATGGCCGTACTATTAAGAGGGGCAAACTTGTTTGCATATTGGTCATCTAGTGCCACTTGAGCGATCTAACTTTGCATACGTGTTAGGATCGAGTGGCGAGGCAAGTTGAGTGCCTAACTTCTTTGAGAAAATGATTGTGAAAATGTTAACACACATGCACATGGTGTTTTACACATGGTGGTGTTAGCACATTTGCAAAGGAGAAGGTGTTGGAGTTGGTGTTGATCAACTTGGAGAAGAGAGAAATGTTTTTCGGTGTTCTCCGGACACTATGATGGCTCTTGGAGTGGAATACTATATTGATCCATTGTGAATTGGATCAAGTGCTTTAGTGGTTTGTGTAGCCCTCTGAGTAAACTTTCCAAAATGTCCAAGATCATCTAAATCGGAGTTCGGAGCTAAGAGTTATCGCCATTTTTACCGAAGAGTGGCCTGTGACCAGACTCGTGACCGGACGTGTCCGGTCAGCGCGTCCGGTCAGTGTTTTTCGCAGGTGAAAGTGACCAGACGCTGCAGCGAGTCCGGTCAGTGATGACCGGACGTGTCTGGTCAGCGCGTCCGGTCAGTGTTTTTCGCGGGCGAAAGTGACCGGACGCTGCAGCGAGTCCGGTCAGTGATGACCGGACACGTCCAGTCGCTTCGGGAGCTTACTAGAACCTCTCTGTTCGCTGTTTCGCTGCGATCTGCGCGTCCGGTCCTGTTAGTGACATGCGCGTCCGGTCAATACAAGTTTATACGCGCGAAAACTAGCCGTTGGAGCACGCTACTGACCTACGCGTCCAGTCGACCCGAAACTTGCCCAGTGAGGGGACTAACGGCTCTATTTCGTTGTGGAGCTATAAATAGATGTTGTGGCCAGCCATGGCCGGCAGCTAAGCACCCTTAGGCCTTGGTGGCTTGTATTGGTGTGCTTGGGAGCCCTCTAACTCACTTGAGCTTGATAGTAATCATCCGATCGAGTGAGAGAGCGATTCTAGTGCGTTGCATCATGAGGATTGCATCGAGTGACACTAGGTGATCGAGTTGCAAGCCGATGGTGCTTGTTACTCTTGGAGGTTGCCACCTCCTAGACGGCTTGGTGGCTTATGACTCCGTTGAAGCACGCGTGGAGATTGTGCGTGGCTCCGGAGGAGGATTTGTGAGCGGGATTGTGCTCACCCCGCGTGGATCACGAAGAGCAACTCTAGTAAAGCTCGTGACTTGGAGGATCCCCTATCTTGAGAGTGGATGTGCGGCACCCGCTGAGGGTTTGACTCTTAATAGTCAATTAGCTCGTGATCCATCAAGTTGGTGTATCGCCACAATGGGGACTAGCTTGGTGGCAACCAAGTGAACCTCGGTGAAAAACCGCCGTGTCAACATTGTGTACATCTTCTCGGTGGTTTGCTTTCGATTCACAAGCTTGTATTTACATTCATATACTTGTGCTTGTGTAGTTGCTCTTGTAACTAGTTTGCTTGTGTAGTTAGCTAGTTACCTTCTTGCTTGTGTAGCATAGAAGTAGCTCCCGTTACGTGGCTAATTTGGTTTGTGTAACCTGATTAGTCATATTGCTTAGTTTGTGTAGCTAAGTAATTTGCGCTCTCTAGTTTGGCATTAGTTGCCTTGCTATTGAGCATAGCTAGTGAGCATAGGTGGCTTCGTGCTTTTGCTTACTAGAATTGTGTAGGAGCTCCCCGGCTTTGCTAAAGTACTAGTGCATAGGTTTATGTGACCTTTCTCTAGAATTATTTAGGAGAGCTCTTGCTAAGGAAAGCACCTTAGTTACATAATTAGGATCTTTGTGAGGTGCTTATGAACTTAGATAGAGGGGTGTAGTCTTAGCTAGACCGATAGTTTTAATTCCGCATTTGTTTCGGTTTGCCGACGCGATTAATTTTAGAAATGACTATTCACCCCCCTCTAGTCCGCCATCTCGACCCTTCACCTACCTAGGTAGAATATAACCAAGTTAGTATTCCATCAAAGTGGCATGATCATCCAGACACTATCTTTTCTGCTACTCCAAATGAATTCACGATCCATTGTTGTTCCTATTATGATATACGTGGATGCAACGCAAAGATGTAAATAATCAACGGTTAACCACAACACTTAAAGTATGATTGCGCCTCTCAAGCTAACGAGCTAACTCTAATGGCTAACGCACTAGATCACGTACCCACGTTGTCGAACAAGACGTTATTTCTCAATGCCTGTTTTAGTTATATAAACCCAAGATGTCACGTTATTCATATTCATTTTATCAACTTACTACATATTCAACTAGGGCTTGTTAACTATCCTAGCAACCAATTATTTTGGAGCTACAACACTACAGTGCATATAGTAATACTAAAAAACTACTGCAAAATTTCTAGACTCAACACTATCACGGATTAATCATAAAAACTCCTACAAGTTCGTGTTTAATAATTTTAATGTCCCAAAATAATTAAAGCAAGCCTAAAAAATATCATAACACTACATGAACCAATTGCACCTTTAGAGAGATCATGATTTTATGAACCTAACAAAATTGATTTCACAATTTTTAAACTTCTACACATTTAGATATTGAATTTACAAATTTCTAGCAACAAAGAAAGGGAAAAACAATAAGAAAAATATACTTTTAAAGCAACAGGCCGGCGCCCACTATTCGGCCTAGCACCCGAAAGCGGCCCGCGCGGGACGGGGTCAGGCGCCAACAGGCCGGCCCAGCAGGCCCGCTCGCTCACGCTGCGGACTTTTTGCAAAAGGGACCCCACACTATCGAGATATCGGGCGACCCTGGGAGCTACTATTACTCAAGAGAGGAACTTCGCACTGTGGTCCCTAAACTTTGCTGCCTTTGCAAAGAGCCGGTCCCCGATGCCCCCTGCGCGCGCCGGCGCGGCTCCGGCCGGCACCGGGCGGTCACACCGGCCATCCGAGGCTCGAAACAGTGCACCAAATGGGCCGATGAGTAACAAGAAGCCAAGACAGACACTTAGGCGACATCAGGAAGCTAATCGGTACTCCTTATCTCGTTGCTCGTGGTGGCGGACCAACCACCATGGTGGCGCATCCATTCCAGCAAACCTACGCGCTGTAGGGGAGGTAGAGGTGGTTGGGAAGCAACAGAGCCTTACCGCGGTCCGCGCTGCGGTGACGGTTGGGGCAGAGAAGTGCCGAGGTGGCCCGGCCACGAGCGACCGATCCACGCGGCGGCGCTCCGTGGCGGACATGGTCGTGCCACCGCGTCGCCAGCGAGCGTCCTGGCCAACAACCACGAGCATCGGACAGAGGAGGTCAAGGTGGGTTCAGGGGTACAAGCAATCGAACCAATTTGCGCCTTACCCCAGCCCCACCGGCACAGTGGACAATCTCGACCGGCGATGAGCAACTCGTCGATTGGGCGGTCAGCAGGGCTAGACCGGGCTGGCGGGTAACGTGATGTCTAGGTGATCTCCTAAGCTATTCGCAGGAGTGAGGGCTTACTCCGCGAGGCTCGAGTTCGGCGAGTAGGAGGGAAGAAGGGGGGTGGCGGCTCTGCGCCAACATGTTCATGGAGAGGGTACACGAGCGGCCGAGGAAATTAAGATGGCGGCTTCGATCGGTGGGGCAATGCAGTATGCTATAGTCGACGAGACCGTGGGGACTTGGCGTGCCGTGCTTGTGCTTGCGTTAGAGCGGTCAACTCCGAGCAGTGCCTCCGATGGCGGCTGGCAGGACAGCAGGGCAGGGCGACACACATTACCTGCGACAGGATGCGGTCACGTCGGTGGCAAAGTCAAGAGAACAGCGGCCACAGCTCAAACCAGGCCTCACAGCGGCATCGGAAAGCGAGGGAGAGGGCGCCACAGCGCGCACGACCCCGTGCCGAGGGGGCAGCAGGACAGGGGCGAGGCGACCCTCAACACTACGTGACGCAATAGAGGGGCCAGGCCCACGCGGGGCTGAGGCGCCGCACAGCCTAGATCGTCGCGCAGCTGGCGCGCAGCCATAGCGCGGACACGGTCTGCGGCCGACGCCAAAGCCAGCGCGCGCGGTGACTGCGAAAACGGAGCCAAACGGCCGAGAGTAACGCCGCACAACTTTTAAAGCGACCCAAATATTGTCTAACAGTGCGATTAAGGTTGAACCCGAAACACCAGCAGAAAGCTGACACTAACAACTACCTAACGGAGCCCAAGACACGGCCAGAGATCAACTAGGGAAGAAGATATAAGAATGCCAACACGAGCTCGCCACACGGAATGTCAGTTCACACATCGAGCCAGAAACGCGGTACACAACGCGTTCTAAGAAGGTTGGGCAATTTTTAGAGTGGCGATGCCATGACAACCCGACCTATGAACTACACTGTGCCAAAGTACTCGCAAAGGCGCAATCAACGGTGCAAACACATGAATCTAGTGTTTATAAAGTTATTCACAATTTAAATGCCAAAATAGCATCGTCAATAGCTTTTCGTACTAGGTCGTTTTCGTTCAAGAAGCCAGAATCAACTTCCAATTTCAATTCTTGAGCTACCCATATGCTATTGAACAATATTTACCTACCAAAACAAAAGTCGCATTTTCATCTACTAGACTTGCACTTCAAATTTTTATTAAGTACTACATACAAGTGGTATTTTATTTCTGTTTATAAAAAATATGTTTCATGTCTAAACAAGTAAAACCACTTACCCCTTTTGGTTTGTTAGAATTTCTATCAAGCATTTTTAAACACCAAGGTAGATGAACTTGCTTATTTATTTGATTCCATTTAATCATAAAGGTGAGGCATATACGATCTGCTTTGTTATTTCATGTGCAATTCGAGTCTAAAAACCAAGAAGCTTGTTACGAATATTTCTTAGATCCTAAACCGGGTGCTAAGCGAGTTCGTAACATCCGGGGTGTTACAGCCGTCTTCTAGTGCTCGTCGGGGCATGGCTTTCATCATGGTCTTGTGGCCACATTGTGGCAGCGTGTGACGTGGTGCTACTATGCTGGCCTTGGCAGCATTGTAGACACAATATCGGTTCGCCAGCCGTCCTGTGCAATGCGGTGTTCATCGTGGTCTTCATCATCGTCTCCTGGTTTCTAGGGGTGTCGTACCCGAAGCAGGTAGCCACCCTGGATCTTCGATCGCCTGGTTGCTTCACGGAGTTGAGGGCCACGACCCTGATCGTCGGGGTCGGAGCTCTCTGCCGGTCTGGATGGCCTCCGTATCGAGTCCCTTGTCGTGGATCCCATCCTATAGCGGGTGGGATCGTACATGCATCTTGTCAGTTTGTATTTAGATGGTGGGTATCATACCCGTTGCCACCGCCGTACGGTGTTGTCTTGTCGGTGCGGCGTAGCATAGGGATGGTGTCTGACCAAGCCAAGGTGACTGTTGTTCCCCAGTCCTTGTGGGGCCAGTGCAGCGTGCTAGCTCTTGTCAGAGCAGGCACGTCAGGCTGGGCTCGACCTCTCCCCGTCCCTCCCAGGGGTCACGACGGGGAGAGGTTGTGCGCCTATCTAATGCCATGCGGCTAAGGCAAGAGAAGGGGTCGTGGCCGACCCTGATCTTGGTGTTGGCCTGGCGTGCTTGGCGTAGTTGAGCCTTGGTCGTTCGGGCCTTTGCTAACTAGTGAGTTGTGTGCTGCATGCCCTACCAGCTAGTTGGTGCCTTGAGCACCCTGGGGTTATAACCCCAACATGATGAATCCATGTTGTTGTTTGGTTGAGGGAACAAAGATGTCCCTGATATGTGTTTGGTAGGAGGGATGAGAAGGGATTGCATTAATATCACTATTTGCCACCGTTATGTGAGCCCTAGATGTTAGTCTCTTTCGTCCCCTTCTTCCTTTCGCCCAACCTTACCTTTGTTCCTTTAGCCAGGCCTTTGCCCAACCACGCCGCTGCTTCCCCATCCGCGTCGTTTGCCCGGTCGCTCTGATTTGGCCGGCCCCCGCACGTCCGTGCCATGGACACTGTCCGCCTGACCCCGCCCACCCGCTTGCCATGGCCAACGATAACCTATCCACCCGTACCACGCCTATTGCGTGCGAGGATGAGAGAAGACGAGAAACTGACGGTGTGATCCAAGGATGAGATTTTCTACCTCTTTCAAAAGACGGAGTAAGATGATTCCGTCCCTCTGTCCCTTTACCAAACATCATGAGAAAATAGGACCATCCTATTCTGGGTCAACTTATTCCTAAAACGATCCTAAAACTAAACACTATGTAATCAGTTTCTCGCAGGGCCTCCTCACCGGCTACTGTGCTCCACACACTAGAAGACCATTTGTTCCCTTAATTTTTTCACCAACATCCCCACATGATTAATTTTTTCACCAACATCCCCACATGATGATTAAAAAAAGTGCAAGATAACTAGATGAATATAAATCAAGAGGACGACCGATACAACTGATGGATAGATGACTGTATGGTTGTAAAAAAAATAAAAGCCCACAGCTTAGCCAGGTGTATGAAGACAGAGACGAAGACACGACACAGAAGCTGCAGCCCATCAAGCCACGAGTGCCAGAGCATGGAGCGACGTCACGTGTGTGCGTGGAATAAATGTACTACCGACGACCGCTTCAACAAGCCAAGAGGATCACGCAAACGCCGGCTGCCGCGCGTTGTACGCTCATCCGTTGCGGTGCGGACTGCCGTCGCTTATAAATTGGACGCACGAGTCGTGCTCGTGCCGTCCGCCTCGTTAGCTACCGCCCTCCTATGATTCCTCGCCGGTTGCCCACTTCCTGTCCGTCGTCTCGTCTCCCATCCAGCCCTACACCTCATCATCACGGAAAAGAATTCCTCATCCAGCATCCGCGCTGCTTCCGCGAAGCTTCCTTCAGTCCAGTCCCAGCAATCAAGGCGGAGATCGAGCACGCCCCACGTAACGTACGTACCCCTCAGCTTCAGCGCCTATAAAAGGGATGGTTTGCTTCCTTTCTTTTCACGGTACGGGAAAGGCGTGTTCGTATGCATGCCATGTCTGTTTATTACTGTATTATTACTTTTCCATCGATTTTTATTTGGTGCTGGTACATGGATCCGTGTGCTCCGGTTGTACCTTTTTTGGGAGATCTGAGCCCTCGTCTTTTTTTATAGCTACTGTAGTTTTAGTCGGGACCTAAACCGGATTCTCGAAGGTTTTTTAGAGCCATTTGTTAAGCAGCGATCGAGGCTATTTTCTAGTACATGACAATTCTTTTTCTTCCTTTTTTCTTCCTTTTGGGTAAGCTGATTTTCAACGTAACCCTTGTGCTAAGGGCTTATTTGGTTAATCCCTTTTCTAAAAGATTACAGGGGTTTGGAGAGGATTAAGGAAGATTTTGACTTGTAAAAATCTCCACCAAACCGATTAAGACATAAGCTGGATTTCACAGTACTCCGCAGTCCAAACAGGCCCAACTTTGGTCTTTTCACTCCCAAGCAGACTAAGGTGCAGTTCATGCAGATTATTGTGAATTGCGACTTGCACGTTGTTATACTTAAATATATCCAACATTATAACCAGATGATAGCAGTTCACATCTCAGCTTATTCTATACAATCCGTCGTTCTGGACTTTACATATTATAGCAAGCTCAAAAAACAGGGTCTAAATGTCAGAATTATGACGTTTACCAAAGCAATTCTCTTACTACGCATCCACTAAAAAGTATACTTGAACCATTGAACATAACACTGCATATATTGTTAGCCAAAACGCTTTCAATTATAACAGCACGTCTGCATAAGTTACAAGAGTTCAGAGGACCAAGAAGCATCGTCTGCTGCTATGAACTACGTATAAAACAAATATCCAATCCAAGGACCTCATCTTTTACTCTACTTGTGTCATCAATTCAATACAAAAAGAGAAGGAACTCAACGTACATTATATTGATCCTTACAATATGTGAATCCCTTAAATTACAGTATAAACACATAGAAATGTACTCCTAAAATGAGATGAACCTAAAGGCCATATATAGATGCATGTGGAAAACCAGAGGATATATCATATATATGCTTCACCTGCAATAACTCAACATGATTTACCGTATTCATTCAAGACGCCCGTTAATTCGTACTAGGAGTAACTTGTCTGATCGAGTGATTGAAATCAAATACTTATACAGCGTATGATTTTCATAACTGCAGGTCCGTTGGTCCATCCGAATTGAGGGTATCAATATCAGCCGGACGACAACTGTATTTTCAGTATATAAAATCGCCATGAATTTGATTCTTCCGCACACAGGTAAGCCAAAAAGTCTCATATATATACGATGAGTCCTTCAAAATTAAACTGATTAGTCCTGATAGCTGTTCGCCTCTTTGATCTTGAAAAGATTTCATAACTTATTCATGACAGGCTCTAGCTGGTGAAGTTCACTAGATTGTTAAACCCTTGTCTGTCAATAATTCCGGGAACCATCCATGCATGTTCAACTATTTCTGAAAAATCAGGCAATAAATTCCGAACCTCAAATTTTGAGACCTAGCTTTTTTCCCCCAAAACCAGTCAAGAGTTCCTGAGTACCTATAAAAAACTTTAGCAACAGCTTTTAAGTAAATCCTCATTACATAGGTAATGAGTGTTCATTGCTCCTCCTATTCATAGTATAACTCTTTCTAGCATTCCTCTCCCTAGCTAACACGAACATAATAAGTCCAAGAAGATATGTAATAGTGATTGTGGGGCACATTTTTAATCATCTCAACTTCTTTTGCGTTTCCCTTATTTGAATCGTTCGGAGGAAGTAGTAGACCAGGTACGTTAATTATATCTAGCACAGCGATTAGTTCCAGTGCCCCTTTTTTTTTTCTCATTTTTGGTTCTATTATTGATGGATTGATTCACCTGTTTGGCACGTCTCCTGCTACAATTCTAATGACTCATAGGAGCTTCTTTTTTTCGAAAGGCGGCAAAAAGCTTTTGCCGGATTTTTATTAGACGATAGAAAAGAGAAAAAAAGTTGTTACAGATTTTTTACAAACCCCACTAAAGACTCAACTCTACTATTAAAAGACTCAACTCTATTTTAGCCAAACAAACCTAAAAAGTAATACACCAAGATATAGAGAACGGGGGCTACTGCTGAGTTTCTGCATTTGGTCTAGTGTCCAACTGGTATTGATCTATCTCCTCCTTGCATAGACGTGCCACCTCCCTTGGTTGCAAACCTTTGTTTTGGAAAGTTCTTCTGTTTTGCTCCTTCCGTATGTTCCACCAAAAATAGATCATGAGGCCATCAAAATTTCTCCTGTGGGGTTTGTCTATCTGCAGCCTACATCTACGCTAGTATCCATGGAGTGACCCATTGTCTCCCACTATGTCGATAGCTAATAGTCTAAACCAGGTTTTCAATACTGACCATACTTGCTTTGAGAAAGGGCAATCCTTGCACAAGTGTGTGGGATTTTCCGGTTCGACTCCACATAGTTTGCACAAAGGGTCATTTGGCCAATTCCTCTTTATCAAGTTGTTTGCTGATAAAATCTTCTTGTGTAGTAACGTCCACGTGAAAAAGCGGCATTTCAGTTTGGCCCTTGCCTTCCATATTGGCATAATCCGTAGCTTGGTATATGATCCTTCAAATTGGATACGATATGCACTCTTTGATGTATACTCTCCATCTGTTGTCCATCGCCAAATTATGCTATCCTCCCTACTACCATCAAGCTGAATTTGCTGTACAGCTTCCCATAGTTGAACATACTCCTGAAGTGATAGGATTGGGGTGATATGAGAAATCCACTTGTTGTCTTGTAATGCCTTTCGCACCGTGATGTGCCTCCTCTTGGCTTTCTTGAATAAGTTTGGCGCAAAACTCTTAGGCACCAATCCTTGCGCCCATGATGAAGTCCAAAATTTGGCCGTTTTGCCATCCCCAATCGTGACTATTGTCGATGCCGTAAAGAGGTCCCGATCCTGGCTATCACATGGTAGTTCGAGTTTGTTCCATGCCCTTTCCTTTTGATGCCATTGGAACCATAGCCACCGTAACCGAAGCGCTCGTGCAAAGCATTCCAAATCTAGAATTCCTAGCCCTCCATTGATCTTGGGTCGGCAGGATGTAGGCCAGTTGATTATCGAGTGTCCTGCATAGACCTTGTCCGGTGTCTCCCCCCTCCACAGAAAGCTTCTTCTCATTCGGTCAATCCGCTTTATGAGCCATTTGAGCTCGGGGTAAACCGTCATATGGTATATTGGTTGGGATGAAAGTACCGTTTTTACCAATGTCTCCCTCCCTGCTGAAGATAAAAATCTTCCTTTCCATCCAGGTAATCTTGCACCAATTTTGTCCAAGAACGGTTGGACGTCTATTTTCCTCAGTTTGCGCACATGAAGGGGGAGGCCGAGGTATTTGCCAGGGAAGTTGCAGACTTTGCCAGGGAAGTTCTGAAGTAGTTGCACTACCGTGTTGGTGTCTTATCTGATCGGGTAGATTTCAGTTTTAGAGATGTTGATTTTTAATCCCGAGCATTCCCCGAAAAAAAATCAGGATTCTATGTAAATGCTCAATTTCCATATTACTTGGGGAAGCAAAGATCGCTGCATCATCCGCATATAGCGAACACCGAAGGTTTGCTGCCCTTGGTAAGACTAGGCTTAAGGATGCCTCTCTGCTCCGCGACCTCGATGATGCGCTGTAATGGATCAATAGCCAAAATGAACAGCAATGGCGACAGGGGGTCTCCCTGCCCGAGTCCCCTCTCATGCCTTATGTCTTTCGTCGGCTGACCATTGATTAGAATTCTTGAGCTTGCCGAGCCAAGTAATGCCGCGATCCAATCTCTCGATTTTGTGCTAAACCCCAGATTTTCAAGTACCTCTAGTAGAAAGCTCCAACCGATGGAATCAAATGCTTTGGATATATCTAATTTTATGAAGAGGGCTGACTTTCTTCTTTTGTGTAGCAATTGGATCACCCGTTGTGCATATATAAAATTATCATGGATGCACCTCTTCTTTATGAAAGCATTCTGAGCGTGTGATACCAGGTCGTTCATGTGTGGTGCCAACCGGTTTGCAAGTATTTTTGTAATGATTTTCACAAAGCTATTGATTAAACTTATAGGTCTGTAATCTGATAGCGCAGCTGCATCTTGGGTTTTGGGCAATAGCACGATATTTGCAGTGTTGATCAGGTGTAGCTTCGATGTTTGGTTATTGAAAAACCACATGATCACTTGTCTCACATCTTCTTTGATGATTGACCAACATTTCTTGTAGAAACATCCCATGAATCCATCGGGACCGGGCGCCTTCTCAGATGGTATGTCTTTAATTACGGCCTCAATTTCTTGCATGGTGAAGGGTGCGTCTAGATCCTCTAGGTCATGCTCCTCATAGCCCAATTCTTCCCAATTGATTGCTCTGGTTCTAACACTTGGGGATCCTAACAGGTTTGTAAAATGGTTGAATGCCAGTGCCAATTTGTTTTCCTATGAGATGACCGGTCCTGAGTCTGCATTCAGGATGGCAATGAATGATTTCTTTTTCCTCATATTTGCATGCAGTTGGAAAAAATGTGTGTTGGTGTCTCCCTTCCGAATCCAAGTCAGCCTTGAATGTTGGCAAGTTTGTGATTTTTGTATAGCTGCTATTCCCATGGATTTTGTTTTGAGATACTTCTTGAACTCCCATTCTTCTTGTGTGAGGGTTCTCTCTTCTTGTGCTTTTTCCAAGTTTTGCAGTGTTAATGTTAAAATGGCCCAACTTATTTTCCATCCTCCGAGAGATTTTCGTCACCAGTTCTTAAGCGCTTTGGCTGCTCTGAGCATTTTGACATGGAGCCGGAGGATGGCGTCCTGAGTGTTCACCGGCTTGACCCACGCTTCTTTGACAGTTTCTAGGAACCCTGGTCTTTGCATCCAGTGAGCCTCAAATATGAACCCTTTGTAAAAATCAAGACTAACGTCTCCTTGTAGGAATAAGGCACTATGATCTGAACTGAGCGAAGCCAACACATAGAGATCGGTTCTTGGGAATGAATCTAGCCATTCCGTAGATGCAAAGAAGTGATCTATTCTTGTCATTGTCGGGGTTTGCTGGTCGTTGCACCACGTATATTTTCTTCCCCTTAGCTCAATCCTAGCAAGCTCTAGGTTGTCTATTGTTGATCGGAATCTGTTGATCATTGGCAGATTCAGTCGTGCATTATTTTTCTCTTGCGCGTTTAGAATCAGATTGAAGTCGCCTAGCATTAGCCATGCTGGTAGGCAATGTGTGCGCAGATCCGTGATCTCCTCGAGAAACAACAGTTTTTTCTCATCGCTTTGTGGTTCGTAGACCCCAGTTAAGGTCCAGGTTTTGTTTTCAGCTCGCATTGTTATTGTTACTGATACTGTATGTAAGGTGAGGTGCTGCTGGGTTAGTTTGAAGAAACGATCCGAGGCAGCAATTAGGATTCCCCCGCTAGCACCCACGGTAGGCAGAAACACAATGCTATTCGCCAAATCTACTCCGACTGTCTCCACTAGTAGACTACGTGTCCAGGTAAAGATTTTTGTCTCCTGTAGACAGACAATTGTTGCGCCAGTAGATAACACTTGGTTTGGAACAGATGCGCATTTGGCCCCGTCGTTCAAACCTCTCACGTTCCAACACAGGAGATTGCAATTCTTAGACGACATGATGGTTAAAACCAGCTACTAGTTCATTACAGAGTTCGGCCTAGGGCATCAGTCTGTAGTTCAATCCCCAGGCCCACAGAGTGCAAGAGGAGAGGGCCAAAGGCAACAATGCCAGCAGGTCCCAGTTCTCTCCCCAGTTCATGCCCATACAAGTTCTTCGCCGAAGGCTCCACGGCCAGCAGGCGTGACAACGAAACTGCCAAAGGCTCCATGGCCAGCAGGCAAGCATACAACCATGACAAAGTCTTAACAAGTTCAGGCCACAATTGGCATAGTCGACTACAAGCAGATAACCTGGGCGCATCGCCCAGCACCCCTTACTGATCGGGGTTATCATTGAGAATTAGCCACTGGAATCTGGCGCCTAGGCCATCAGCCCCAGTGCCGCGGCATCCTCGCCCTGGTTGCCTCTCTTCACCTTGATCGCAGCGCCATGCTCGATGAGGTCCTGGATGGCATCCATCTTGGTCTTCTCGATCGGCCTCGCAAAATGCTGCGCATACAAATCAACTTCACCAGGTATTGACGAACTAGTCCCTGCGGCACCCGCTAGGTCTCCCAATTTCTTAACAATTCTTGCGCTATCTCAATTGCTCCCTTTCCGGAGTTTGTGATGGCCTTTTGTGCTAAGCGGGAGCTGTGTCGTTTGGCAGGTGGGTTAGATCCCTGTTTGATGGCATACTGCCGTGGTCTTTGAGTGATCAAAGGTTGGGGGAGCGGTTTTGTGATGGAGTCTAGAAAAGCATCTATGGGAGTCTGCTGTTGGGTAACAAGGGTGTATTGCTCATTTCTGTCTTGTGTGGGGTGTTCTGGTTGTGTTTTGCACTGGTGATGTATGATTGGATGGCCTAGGCTGTACAGTGATTGCAGACTCATCATTTAAATCAACGTGAGAAGAGGAGCTCACCAGGATGTGTAGGTGCCCAAGTACAGTCCCCAGGTCGGCCAGTGCTTCGTCTCCCGTCATTCCTATCTCCTGTTCTGTATGTGCCATAGGAAGTGAATTAGGCGTTGTACAGTTGGCGGTAGCCTCTACCACATGACAATCAGTAACAATTTGAGGAATGTTAGAAGGTACTGAGTTTGGGGTTTTGATACAGAACCTCCTAATTATGATGGCCCACATGTACCTGTCATCGTCATAATGACCTCTGACAACCGTACTTATGTTCCTCGTAACTTAAAAGGCCTGCTTTCCTCCGAACATGATCTAATCACAGGAGTATTGCAATATTACAACAGTTTATTCAAAATAACATCAGAGTAAAGTAGCGGAAGTCTTACAATAACTTAAGTTTACAAAATACAGTTTCCAAACTTCAAACCTTATGTAACATTATTACAAACCGGTAGTAGGAAAGTATCAGTAGTAACTTTATTACAATCACATAAACGAAGTGCCTCGCCCAAAGGCCACACAGTCTACTCGTCGTCACTTTCTTCAGCCACAACGGTCATGCAACAAGGCTCAAAGCAGACTTGTTCATGAACCGCACCTGCAACAAGGGGTTTAACAAACCCTGAGTACGAGAGTACTCAACAAGACTTACCCGATTAAGAAAAGACTCCAAGGACATGCTAGCTTTAGGGAATCAAGGTACGGGTATTCAAGAATCAAAATTTCTTTTGCAGAAAAGCTTACTAAAATAAGTCCTTACCTTCATTATTTTACTTTTACCATTGATGGTTCATTAACCAATTCTAGGTGATCCTAATCTAGATCAAAGTAATTCTCATCAAGACCTTTCTCATTCTCTCTTTCAATTCCAGTTCTTAACTACGATGTTGGTGCAAGGCTAAGACTCCTTTCTCATGGAGCAACAACGATTCGAACCGCTTTATTTACCCAGCTGGGGATTCCTAACCACACGACATATATAGAACCGAATCTTGCATATATCAACTCTTACCCGAGTAACCCAAAACCAGAACGTGTCCATCGCCACTCGAGAGCACAGTACTCCTTGAACCCGACCCAATTCTAGCCCCGAGGGTACACGCTACTTTCGCCATCTCTCCACTCCTAGTGCGAGGTTAGACGTTCTCGTAATGGAATAGTCGAAGTAAGGCTTACCCGACATGGGTACATGACTAGTACTAATAAAAACTCCATGACGCGAGGGCCAACAACGTACGATCCTTAACTGATAAGGCGGAAACACTACATTGAGACTCATTTCCCAATGCAAGTTAGCAGTGGCCAAACCACCCGCCCGATCTTACAAGTTTATTCTCATATTTCAATATTTATCAAGTATGCCATCATGGCCATATAAACATTCATTTAAAAAGCTTAACTCATAAGCATAGCGAAGCATACTACGCATTTTCAGTAAAACAGGTATCAAGGGTGATATTACAATAATCAAGGATGACAATGCAGCAATTGGGTTATCACTCAACTCCTAATTACTTAATGCAGTAACCCTAGTATAAATAATAAAGATTTGTAAAACTCAAGGTAGGGTTTAAATGCATCGGGGCTTGTCTTGCTCTGACGCGACGACTGACTTGGACTCGAAGACTCTGACTTCCGGTCCGGAACCCACCAACAACAACTCTTCTCCGGAGACTTGCTCGCCAACTTCGACTTCTTCGAAAGCGGGAACTATACGAGTATATAACATGCTTCAACATGATGCGGTGATAAACATGATGCTTGATGATGATATGCCACGGTTTACGACTTGAGTATAACTTTCCTTCGCGGTACAGTCGCAAAACAGTAAAACCTACTAACTAATAGCGATAACTTAAGCGATACTGTCGGTGTTCGGACCGAGGGGGGTCCTAAACCAACGAGTAAATGCTGCGTGACTCTTTCCTGGATGGTGATGCAAGGAGAACACACGGGGGTTTATCCTGGTTCGGGCAAAAGAAGGCCCTACGTCCAGCGGGGAAGAGAGGTTTGTATTTCCTTGCACCGAGGTGCTCGTGTAGGGGTTACAAGCAGGCGAGAGAGGGTGTCGAGCCCAAGTCTCAAAGAGAAAAAGGAGAAAGATGGTTGCTTCGCGTTTTTTTCGTGATGCTTCGCCCCCCTATTCGTCGCCCTGGCCTGTCCTTTTATAGGGCGAGAGGTGGCCAAGTCGAGGGGAGCCTTGAGGCGATGTTTCGTCGATTCCTGTTGAGTTGACTGTAGCGACGTGGCTTCGGGATGGCCGGCCATCCCTGGGTACCCTGACGTGGTACGGGACAAGAGGGTGAAATGACCCAGAGCGCCATGCCATACCGTCCTTCGAGCTAAGTCGAGCGTTGGGGCTGGGTCGAGGCCGGGTCGAGGTCGGATGGATAAGGCCGAATCCCTGGTATCGCGGGGGACGGACCTTGTCTTATCCTCCCTCGAGGGTGATTGATGGTGAATAGTGCGTGGTAAGGTGGATGCAGTGACGACTTTCACCTCCCATCACGGGATGGGCGGTAAAACAGTGAGGCTTGATGTGGGTATTGTTCCCGCGTTGACCCATGCCGTAGCCATGCCGGTCGGTGGTAGTAGGTAACCGCATTGAATGCTATGGCTTTTGTCCTGGGTAGGTAAAGAAAGGGTGTCGAGGAGCCGGGGTGCGGTCGAGGCGCCCCGTCGAGCGGACCTCGTACGAGTCGGAGTCGGGGCGTGGTCGAGGCGCCCCGTCGAGCGGGCCTCGTACGAGTCGGAGCCGGGGCGCGGTCGAGGTGCCCTGTCGAGCGGGCCTCGTACGAGTCGGAGTCGGGGCGCGGTCGAGGCGCCCCGTCGAGCGGGCCTCGTACGAGTCGGAGCCGGGGCGCGGTCGAGGCGCCCCGTCGAGCGGGCCTCGTACGAGTCGGAGCCGGGGCGCGGTCGAGGCGCCCCGTCGAGCGGGCCTCGTACGAGTCAGAGCCGGGGCGCGGTCGAGGCGCCCCGTCGAGCGGGCTTCGTACGAGTCGGAGCCGGGGCGCGGTCGAGGCGCCCCGTCGAGCGGGCCTCGTACGAGTCGGAGCCGGGGCGCGGTCGAGGCGCCCCGTCGAGCGGGCCTCGTACGAGTCGGAGCCGGGGCGCGGTCGAGGCGCCCCGTCGAGCGGGCTATCTTTCATTGTGGTTTCGGTTATGTTAGTGTTTTGGCGATAGGTGTGGGTACCCCCGTACTGTTGGTACCGACAGTAGCCCCCGAGCCTTTGGGTGAGTGTGTGATCACTCTCCCAGAGGTTGGTCAGAACTGGAGTCGTGGCATCGTGATTTTTTCCGGTGGGGGCGCGCGAGCGCACCCGCCGGGTGTAGCCCCCGAGGCCTCGGTAGAGTATGGAGACTCCTCCGAGGTCTTGTTCGCGTTTGATTGGGGGACATTTCGTTGCGGTCAAGCCCCCGAGCCTCGTGCGCGCGAGGTCGATCAGGGTCCCGGCCGTCTTTCGCTGTGCGACCCTCACGCTCCTTTTTCGAAAAAAGGAGGAGGGGTGGAGAATGTCGTACTACCCTCGTTTGGGCCCGAGTTACGACGATCTCCGGTGAGCTGCTAGCGGGAGAATTCGAGTGAGAACCCGTGCCCCGTTCGTTAGGGGTCGGCTAGTGGCCCGGGGGCGCCCTCAAAAATGCCAAGAAGCGGTCGTGTGGATCTCGATTCCCTTCGACAGGATTCGAGGGCTCGATGCCTCCCCCGGAGGGATTCCTACCACAACCTTCTCCTTCGGCCTCGAATACGTCCTGGGGTGCCTCGAGAGCGTGGCTCGAGCCCTTGGCCATGTACGGGCGCACCCTGGGTCGTCCCTAACTCTGTTGCTCGAGGGCAGCTGTCGAACCCCGTTCGAGGGCCAGCTTTCGCTCCCTCGAGACTTATTGCGGGCTTCGCACCCATTTTTGCGGTCGGGACCCCGAGCCTCGCACGCACGAGGTCGATCAGAGTCCCGGCCGTCTTTCGCGACCCTCACGCTCCTTTTTCGAAAAAAGGAGGAGGGGTGGAGAATGTCGTACTACCCTCGTTGGGCCCGAGTTACGACGATCTCCGGTGAGCTGCTAGCGGGGGAATTCGAGTGAGAACCCGTGCCCCGTTCGTTAGGGGTCGGCTAGTGGCCCAGAGGCGCCCTCAAAAATGCCAAGAAGCGGTCGTGTGGATCTCGATTCCCTTCGACAGGATTCGAGGGCTCGATGCCTCCCCCGGAGGGATTCCTACCACAACCTTCTCCTTCGGCCTCGAATACGTCCTGGGGTGCCTCGAGAGCGTGGCTCGAGCCCTTGGCCATGTACGGGCACACCCTAGGTTGTCCCTAACTCTGTTGCTCGAGGGCAGCTGTCGAACCCCGTTCGAGGGCCAGCTTTCGCTCCCTCGAGACTTATTGCGGGCTTCGCACCCATTTTTGCGGTCGGGACCCCGAGCCTCGCACGCACGAGGTCGATTAGAGTCCCGGCCGTCTTTCGCGACCCTCACGCTCCTTTTTCGAAAAAAGGAGGAGGGGTGGAGAATGTCGTACTACCCTCGTTTGGGCCCGAGTTACGACGATCTCCGGTGAGCTGCTAGCGGGGGAATTCGAGTGAGAACCCGTGCCCCGTTCGTTAGGGGTCGGCTAGTGGCCCGGAGGCGCCCTCAAAAATGCCAAGAAGCGGTCATGTGGATCTCGATTCCCTTCGACAGGATTCGAGGGCTCGATGCCTCCCACGGAGGGATTCCTACCACAACCTTCTCCTTCGGCCTCGAATACGTCCTGGGGTGCCTCGAGAGCGTGGCTCGAGCCCTTGGCCATGTACGGGCGCACCCTGGGTCGTCCCTAACTCTGTTGCTCGAGGGCAGCTGTCGAACCCCGTTCGAGGGCCAGCTTTCGCTCCCTCGAGACTTATTGCGGGTTTCGCACCCATTTAAGACATACCTGGAGATATTTCGTTGGCCGGGCGCATTTTTTTGGGAGACGAGATCGGCGCGGTATCGGCGTATGGTTACGACGTGGGGAGCGGCCACGTGCTCAGTTCTTGCGAGATATAAGGAAACGGTTAGGTGAGCGTGTTTATCGCGGAAAACTGCCCCTTACTTTTCGCGCGGCCGTTGGGCTTCCGTCCGGGCATATAAAGCTAAGGCCTTGGGGTCTTCGTTCCCCACCGGTTACTTGCATCCCTGCAATCCTTTGCCTTAGACATCCCCTGCCACATCGCGTTCTCCGCCCGTCTTGCCGCAGCCACCGCATCCTTTCCTTCCATCCCCCTCCCGACGACATCGATGGCAGGAAAGAGCCAGATCCTCCCCGCCGACGACTGGGCCGCCTCCTCGGTGACGGAGAGGAGGTTGGAGGAGTTGGTCGAGGACGGGCTGCTGCGGCCGAGGACGAACTTGGCGCAGCCGGAGTGGGTGGCGCCGCCCCCGCCCATCAGGAGCCAGCGCCCCCTGAAGGGTACGTGGTGAGCTTCGTCAGCTTTCATGAGCGGGGGTTCGGCGTGCCGGCGTCGGTCTTCATGCGCGCGCTCCTCCACTACTACCGGGTGGAGCTTCATCACCTTTCCCCAACGCCGTCGCGCAGGCCGCCATCTTCGCGGCGGTCTGCGAGGGCTACCTCGGGGTGGAGCCACAGTGGAACTTGTGGCTTCACCTTTTTAAGGCCGAGCTCTTCGCCAAGAGGGCGGGGGAGAAAGGCGTCCTGTGCGCGGCCCGAGTGGGGAGCTGCGTGCTGCAGGTGAGATCGGGTCGGACGGATCTATACATCCCGGCCCGACTCATCTCCTCGAACAGTGGGTGGCACGAGGGTTGGTTCTACCTCCGCAATGATGAAAATCAGTTGCCGAGGTACACCGGCCGCGTGCTGACTGCTCGAGAAGAGCATTGGTCGTACGGAGTGCCCGAGGCCGAGAAGACGCGCTTGGATCCGCTGCTGGCGGCGCTGCAGCAGCTTCGCCTTCGGGGCCTGACGGCTGCGGCGGTGGCTGCGGGCTTCCATCGCCGCAGAGTGATGCCGTTGTGCCAGCGTCGTCTCCGCCTGGACCAGATGACTCCGGAGGCGAACCTGGAGGGTACCCGGATGTCCCACGAATCCCTCACCCTTGAGGAGGTCCTCCGGCGGGCTCGCCGGATGGTCGGGAACTTCAAGGCGGAGGAGGCCAATCAGGTTCCCATGAGGCCTACCGAAGGGTGCGAATCCGTGGTACGTATCTCGGGGCTGAGGTATTGCTATTCTTGTTTTTCTGTGGATTTTGCTGATGTGGTCGAGGCCGGCGTGTAGGATTTGTCGGCGTTGCGGGAAACGCGCCCACCAGTCCCGGAGGACCGGCCCGCCCGGGAGGCTCGACGCCTGCATGCCTCCCAGAAGAAGCAGGCCAAGGAGACGGCCAAGAAGCGGGCGATCCGCAAGGCCAAGAGGCGGAGGCGTTGAAGAAGCGCCGGCGCCAGCAGACCATCGACGGAGTGCCCCTGTCGCCGTCGCCTTCCGAGACAGTCTCGGGGGAGGACGACGGCAGCAGCGACGAAGATGATGATGCCCTGTCGCGGTATGAGATTGCGACCAGGCTTGGGGACCTTCCCGACATTCGCCCCTGCTGGAGCCCATCAGGGGGGGTCCTCCTCGGTCGTCGTGGTCGAGGAGGTCGAGGGGAAGAAGGTGGAGAAGGAATCTGGCCCCTCGAGGGGAGGGGCCGTTTTACCCCGGACCCGGCGAGAGGGGTCGACGGGGACGTCCGCACCAGCCGGGGCCTCGCAAGCTCCGGCAGGGGCGGAGACGGTGGTACCGGCGTCGTCATCGGCGGCGGCGCCGGCGGGAGTAAGGACCCGAGGCCAGCTGGCCTCGGAAGCACAAAGGGCGCAGGGCGGTGTGTCGGCCGGGGCTCCCAGGAGCGCTCGGCCTGCTGGTGAGGCCGCCGCGAGGCCACCAGCGGCCGTCCCGGGAGGCTCGAGCCGCGCGGGGTCGAGGTACTTGGTGCCGATTTCCGGGTAAGTATCTCAACTTGGTCGTCCTGCCTTTCCCAAAGTCCGTTGGCCGACAATTCTTCTCACTTCGCAGGCTGAAGCGGAAGGCGGAGCCAATGGGGCCTACCCCTGTGAAGTCGCTGCGAGCCAGCGCCGTTGTCCTCAACCGGACGGCGGAGCAGGACGCGGCCTGGGTCCGTCAGGTCGAGGCCGCGAAAGGGCGCCTGCGACATCAGCAAGGGTCAGCCGACGCCGCGGCGGTTGCCGGCCCGGAGCCCGCCGTCGAGGGGGCCGAACCGGCAAAGGCGGCGGCTCTTGACGTGGTCGAGGCGGGGCCCAGGTCGTCGGGGACGGCCGAGGCTGCCGTTGCGGTCGCGACGGGCGAGGCACCCGTCCGCGACGCGGAGCGGGCGGGTGCTGACGTGACCAGGGAGGAGGTCGCGTCGGTGTCAGGGCAAGAGACGGTCCTGGCGAAGGGGTCGCAGCCGCGACAAGGCCCGTTGGCAGAGCCAGCGGGCATGGTGGAGGTCGGGGCGGTCGAGCCCCTATCCGGAGCACCCGAAGAAGAGGCGCCGGCTCCGGCGGTGCCGACGGTCGAGGCGCGGGTACCGGAGCCGTCGTCGGTCGAGGCGCCGGCTCCGGAGGCGCCGGCGGTCGTAAGTGCCCGCCCTCACGCTCCCCTCGACAACATCTCCCTGGACAAGGGAAAACAAACGATGGGGGTCGAGGGGGGTGAGGTCGCGGACCAGGCCGGTGTCGCGACGGCCGTTGGAGAGGTGGATACCGCGGGCGAGGCCGGTCCTTCCGCGGGACCGGGAGACGCCCCGGCCGGGTCATCCTCGTCGTGGCCCGACATCGCCGCGCTGGCGATAGCGCGGGCCGAGACGGAGCTGCCGAAGTGGGGGGGCCGTCCCTTGAGTTCAGGGACGCTACGAACCCCGACGCCGAGCCCATCTTTGTCCTTAGCGACAAAGACGAAGTGCACCGATGGGAGTACCTCGAGGGCGTCCGCCAGCACCTCGACCGGTTGCTTCGAGTGGCGTCCGGCGCTGTGCGGAGTATGGGGGATGCCACCGAGGTATGATCGACCCGTCGGCTCGCTTGATAGGCTGTTTTTTCTTCGGATTTGTGACCTTTTCGAATCGCGTTCAGGAGCTGAAGGAGTACTCCCGCCGCAAGTCGCTCTTCATCCGGGACGAGAGTGGCGTGTGGGGCGCGCTGTCCAGCAACGGGTTCTGGTCGAGGAGGCCCAGAAACGGCTATCCGATCGGAACGCCGAGATGGCTGAACTGCGCGTCGCATACGCCATATTGAAGGAAGAGGCGACGCAGGCATGGGCGGCCGAGGCCGTGATGCGCACAAGCCTGGACAAGGCTCGGGAGGAGGCTGCCCAGGCGCGCAGGGACCTCGAGCCCTTGTCTGCGCGGGTGAAGGAGCTCGAGGAGGATGTTTCCCAGGTCAGTCTTCAGCGCGACGCCTTCCACGCCGAGATCACGACGCTGCAGGGAGCCGTCCAAAAGAAGGACGCAGCTCTCGAGTCTGCTCGGCAGGAGGTCGAGGCGCTAAAGGCAGCCATCCGTGACAAGGACAGCGCCTTCCTGGGGCTCGAGCGAACGTGTGGGGGGCTCCGCGACGAGGTCGTGGGCCTGCAGACCCACGTCGAGGGTAAGTGTGGTTGTTATAGTCACGACGTTGAAGGCCCCGCGTTGGGCACTAATTTGTTTGTCGTGTTTCAGAGCTGGAGAGAGAGAACCGAGAGGCCCAATCGTGTGCCAACTCCTTCCAGAGCCTCTTCGAAGCCGAGGTCCGGAGGACCCAACTTCTCCAGGGCGCAATCACCACCGTGTGTGATGGCCTAGGGGTCGAGCCCGACACCGACACCGGGGAAGATGTTCCGGGAACTCCTTCGTCCGACGGATGGTGGCGCTGGGCCGCCTTGCCCGGGAGAAGATACGGAACGGCCTCCATCACGGCGTGAAGAGGGCGCTGGCCGTCGTCCGTTCGGGGTTTGTGTTTGACATGAGGCTCGTTGCCGAGGGCTTCATCACAGACCCCGATCGGACGGACGAGGAGAACGAGGATGCCTGCGTGGAGCTGATCGAAGCCGCCGAAGAACCTGGGAGTCGTCTGGCCTCGCTTTTTGAAGCCGAGGTGGTTCCTCCTGCCGACGACGAAGGCCTGTGAGCCAAATCTGGGCATGAAGGCCCATGTAATAAGTTAGTATTTCGAATTTTGATCGTGGTGGCCGCGGAGGCCTAAAAGACTCGAAACATAAACCGGTTCGCGGTTGATTCAGTTTTACTCGAGCTTTTCTTCCCTTTATCGCACGGATCGTGTTCTCGCGTGATTTACTTAGCGCGCAGCTACATCCTTTGGCGTAAGGGAGCGAGTGAGGTACCGTAGCCTCGGAGGCGTAAGTGATCTCGCGGCTCGACTGCCCTCGAGCTTCAGGGTGATGTTGCGGCCTAGTAAATCGTGTGAGAGCCTGATCTAAGCGACAGGGGGTATGTTCTTTTTTAATTTTAGGAACCGTTGTTTAGATCTTCTCAGCGTGAAGGCGTACCTCTAAAAGGCGTAAGGGTTGAGTGGAGGTACCGTAGCCTCGGAGGCGTAGGTGATGCTCCAGACTCGAGAGCCCTTTCGAACCTTAGGGTGCTCTTTCAGCGAAGTCGATCTAAGAAGCGGTTCTTAAATTTTAAAAAGAGCACAAGTTTTTTCGGTTTTTCGGGGACGGGGGTTCCCCCTTGCAGCCCCCGAGGGAGGGTCGACTCTGGGAGTGCAGGGTCGATCCTTCCTCATTACGAAACGAAAATTTTGAACATCGCTGTATTCTTTATTGACGAAAAAAGAAATACAGAGCCTCGAGGCTTTTTAAGGAAAGAAGCGACGTAGCTGTTCAATGTTCCAAGCGTTGGTGAGGATTTCGCCCTTCTCGTTGGATAGCTTGTAGGTGCCCGGCTTTAGTACTTCTGCGATGATGTACGGCCCTTCCCATGGTGGTGTGAGCTTGTGCCGTCCCTTGGTGTTCTGGTTCCGCCGTAGCACCAAGTCACCAACGTTGAGGTCACGCTTGCGGACGTATCTGTCGTGGTAGCGTCGGAGACCCTGCTGGTACCTGGCAGAATGCAACAGAGCCACATCTCGGGCTTCCTCGAGCTGGTCGAGGGCGTCCTGTCTGTGGCGTCGTTGTGTCCTTCGTTGTATGCCTTCAACCTCGGGGACCCGTATTCTATATCGGTTGGTAGCATAGCCTCAGACCCGTAGACTAAGAAGAACGGAGTGAACCCCGTGGCTCGACTCGGCGTTGTTCTTAGGCTCCACAGGACCGAGGGTAGCTCGGCAGCCCATTTTTTTCCATGTTTGTTTAGTTTGTTAAAGATTCTGGGCTTCAGGCCTTGTAGAACCATGCCGTTGGCACGTTCCACTTGCCCGTTTGTTTTTGGATGAGCCACGGCCGACCAGAGCACACGGATGTGGTGGTTGTCGCAGAAATCCAAAAACTTTTGCCAGTGAACTGGGTGCCATTGTCTGTGATGATACAGTTGGGGACCCCGAAGCGATGAACAATGTTAGTGAAGAAGAGTACAGCTTGTTCGGACCTGATGCTGGTGATAGGGCGGGCCTCGATCCACTTGGAGAATTTGTCGATTGCGACGAGCAAGTGGGTGAAGCCGCCGGTCGTCCTTTTCAGTGGTCCGACAAGGTCGAGCCCCCAAACGGCGAACGGCCATGTGATGGGGATAGTTTGTAGGGCATGTGCCGGAAGATGAGTCTGTCTCGCATAGTACTGACAACCCTCGCAGGAGCGTACTAGCTTGACAGCGTCGGAGACCGCGGTCGGCCAATAGAATCCTTGTCGAAAGGCGTTTCCGACGAGGGTTCGAGGCGCAGCGTGGTGACCGCAAGCCCCCGAGTGAAGATCGCCGAGCAGATTTCTGCCTTGCTCTTTCGTGATGCAACGTTGGAGGATACCGGTAGGGCTACGACGGTAGAGCTCCCTGCTGTCGCGCCATGATCACAAAAGTTTTGGCCCGGCGTGCGATCCGTCGAGCCTCAGTCCTATCCGAGGGGAGGTCCCCTGGATGAGGTAGTCGAGGTACGGGACGCGCCAATCAGGTTCGAGGTCAGACGGTGGCGTCGAGTCTTCCACCTGCATGGCTTCAGCCCCGGTCGAGGGGGCTTCTGCCTCAGGTGGAGGTCGATCGACGCCCCGTCGACCCCCCCGTCTGGCCTGAGGTCGACGGATGGTGCTGAAGGTCTTTCGCGAAGACGTCCGGTGGAACCGTGGCTCGACCGGACGCGATTTTTGCCAGTTCATCAGCGGCCTCATTATACCTGCGTGCGATGTGGTTGAGCTCGAGGCCGTGAAACTTGTCCTCGAGGCGCCGTACTTCTTGGCAGTAGGCCTCCATCTTGGGGTCGCGGCAGCTCGAGTTCTTCATGACCTGATCGATCACGAGTTGAGAGTCGCCTCGGACGTCGAGGTGTCGGACCCCGAGCTCGATGGCGATTCTCAACCCCGTGACGAGTGCCTCGTATTCGGCGACGTTGTTAGACGCAGGGAAATGAAGCCGATGACGTAGCGCATGTGAACCCCGAGGGGTGAGACGAAGAGCAAGCCCGCGCCTGCTCCCGTTTTCATCAATGACCCATCGAAGTACATGGTCCACAGCTCCGCCTGGAGCTGTGCAGGTGGGAGTTGTGTGTCAGTCCACTCGGCCAGAAAATCTGCTAATACCTGTGACTTGATAGCTTTTCGCGGCGCATAGGACAATGCCTCGCCCATGAGCTCGACCGCCCATTTGCAATCCTACCCGAGGCTTCCCGGTTCTGGGCTATCTCTCCCAGGGGAAAGAAGAAACCACAGTAACCGGGTGACCCTCGATCAGTAGTGTCGGAGCTTGCGGCCG
>CM036182.1:21439927-21476386 GCA_020631735.1 Saccharum officinarum | reverse complement strand
CGACCTGCAAATGATCAGTGGCTAAAAATTAAATACCATGACTTGAGCTCAAGAATCAAGATCCAACACATACCAGTACGTCGGTGAAGCAAGTACGCGCAGCAGCCACGACCCGAGGGCAGTCGCGCCCGCGGCCGCCACAAGCATCGCGCCGACGTCGAGGATGCCGCGGTTCGCGCTAACGTGGATACCTGAAGGACCCCGAGCGACAGGAGAGGAACCAGAGGACGGCGTCCAGCTGCCACCGTCTTCCTCCGTCGGTTCTCGGCTCCCAGCATCCGAAGAGCCTGCCGAGCAGGAGGCCGACGCCGACGTAGTCACCCCGACGGAGGCCACGGACACCGAGTCGCCCCACAAGAGGTACATCAACAGGCCGGAGTAAGCGGTAAGCAGCACGAACAAAACGAGCCGCCACTTTCGGAGTTCTTTCGTCTCTCGGTGCTCACCCGTGGTCGTCTGCTTTGCCGAGGGAAGGAAAGAGTATCCATTGCTAGCTGCGGGAAGGAGAGCAAGGAAGAGGAGGAACAGGTGCAGGCGGTGGTACTAAGGGAGCCAAGAGCCCTCTGTTTTTTTTGAAAGGTTAAGAGGCCCTCTTGGCTCTTGAGTCTTGACCAAAGGAAGCAGGGCTAAAGAGGGTAAGGAGTTCCCTTAGCTAGCTGAGTTGTCCCCGGCCGGTTGCAGCTGCACTTGTGTTCATCTGTCACGCTGACGTGTGAATCACGCCTTGCTAACAACTTCAAACATTAGTTTCCGCAACTTGCGATGGTGGCGAAAGTCTGTAACAATGACATCATTTTTGCATTAACAAACCTAGCGCTTGTCAATTTCGTGTTTTTTTTTACCACATGTACCGAGCTGGATCCTTACTCGCAAAGCAGCCAAGCAGGCGCTGTCCGGCGAGAGCAAAGCTTCCATCACATCGAAGGTGCAATTGCAGTGGACGGAGCAAACTTAGGAGGTGTTTGGATGGACTAAACTAAACTTAGTCCATGTTTTAGATGACTTAAATATGAACTAATTATGATCTAACAAAGAGGCTAATTGATGAGTAGAATTCATAAAAAATAAGAAATTTTTTAATTAGTCCATGTTTAGCTTATTATTCAACGACGGACTAAACTTTAAGTCTGGTGACCCAAACAATCCCTTAGCTAGTAAGGCTTTTCTCTTATATCCGATGATTTAAGTAATAGTTGATGTATCCGTCGACTGTGAAAGGTTGTGCTATAGGACATCGAAAGAATCGAATCCTGAAGAAAAAGTTGCCGGATCCTGCCAAAACTATATGTCCTAATAGTCTTGCTCTCTCATTAAATATCAAATAAAAGGTAGTTACGAAGCTTCGACGAAGATGCACTGAGGAAAACTGAGGGGCTATTTGGAGCGGAGGAATGCAAAATGGAGAAAATGTGTTGTGCTATAGGACATCGAAAGAATCGAATCCTGAAGAAAAAGTTATTGGATCCTACCAAAATTATTTGTCCTATAGTCTTGCTCTCTCATTAAATATCAAATAGAAAGGTAGTTACGAAGCTCCGATGAAGATGCACTGAGGAAAACTGATGAGCTATTTGGAACAGAGGAATGCAAAATAGAGAAAATATGTTGTGCTATAGGACATCAAAAGAATCGAATCCTGAAGAAAAAGTTGTTGGATCCTACCAAAACAATTTGTCCTAGTCTTGCTCTCTCATTAAATATCAAATAAAAAGGTAGTTACGAAGCTTCGACGAAGATGCACTGAGGAAAACTGAGGGGCTATTTGGAATGGAGGAATGCCAAATAGAGAAAATATGTTGTGCTATAGGACATCGAAAGAATCAAATCCTGAATAAAAAGTTGTTGGATCCTACCGAAACAATTTGTCCTATAGTCTTGCTCTCTCATTAAATATCAAATAATAAGGTAGTTAGGAAGCTTCGATGAAGATGCGCTGAGGAAAACTGACGGGCTATTTGGAATGGAGGAATGCAAAATAGAGAAAATGTGTTGTGCTATAGGACATTGAAGAATCAAATCCGTGAAAGAAAAAGTTGACGTATCCTGCCAAAACTATTTGATGTGTTCTCTCATTAAATATCAAATAAAAGGTAGCGACGAAGCTTCGTCGAAGGTGCATGGAGGAAAACTGAGGGCATGTTTGGAACGGAGGAATGCAAAACAGAAGAAAAGGAATAAAACATAGAAATAGGAAATGAGTGTAGGTAGAACATAGAGGATTGAAAGACACAAAAAAAACATATTTATTCCTCTATTCTAGTGAACAAGGATATACTCATCCCTCCATTCATATGTAGAAAAATTTTCCAAGAGCTTGGAGTAGATGTTTTATTTCCTCCATTACATGAAGGAAAGCAAGCCTTTCCATAGGAAAGGAAATTTATATTCCTCTATTCCAAACACTATGTGATATTAACAAAACACAAGAATTGGATTCTTTTGAAATTTCTATATAAAAATCCTTCAATCCAAGCAGCCCCGAAAAAGTGTTCATTTCCTGTATGGATGAGTGCCATCCGCCACCCCGCATTCAATCAAAGCTTGTTTGCGAGTGGAGTGCTTCTTTGAAATTGATATAATCTGTTTATTATAGTCTCTTGTGTGCTAATCTAGGAATTAGGATAATTTCTATGGCTATTAATTAGGTACCAACTAAGCAAAATAATGGTACGACATTGGAATCGAAGAAGAGAGAAAATAAAAAAAAAGTTCTGTATATAAGAAGATATGTGATAGATAGATGATATGATAGAAAAGATACATGATTGGACAAAAATCTATTTTAAAGAAACTCTATATGACTTGGCAAATATGAAAATTATCTCATAGCATCTAGGTTGGAGTGAAAGAGCCTGTAGCCTTGTGATTACGAGAGCCCCAGTAGAACTTCAAGTCCTGGGTTTGACTTATTTGGGAGCGAATATTTCAGGATTTAACGACATTGTGTTTTCAGTAGTAGGCGATGTTCTCGGCGACAGCGAGGCACCTGTGGTGACTCATAAATCTCAAGGATTTGTTGGTTCTATCTTCAAAGATGCTCATAGGGATATGGTTTGCGTGGTGCGTTCATAGGGGAGAGTATGCGTGCGTTGTGAGTGTCTGAGTCATACTGTATAATCGAAAAAAAAACTAGGTTGGAGCTATCGTAAGACCTAACTTTTGAGATTAGCGAGCCAATCCTATCAAGCCAAGTCAAAATCAAATTTTGTTGAAAATCAGTTAAATTTGATTTTCAACAAAAACAAGTGCAATCAAAGTAATTTCAAAATGAACCATGAGCCAGCTCAACAAGCTTTCAGCTCAGCCCTACTATTGTGATCCAACTGTAAGCTGAGTTGTAATATATGTTTCAAGATTGAAGAGAAGGAGCTTAGGCGTATCATGTCACTCTTCAAGAATTTGGAATGCCATATAAATATAAGTACATACAACTCACCTAATGCATCTACGAAAATAGGCATAAATATTGCACATGACTTTAATATTAGATATCAAGACCATGTACTATAAGCCAATTCTAGCTTTTCTAATATATATAGCTTTTGTTATGTATCTAGATATATGCTATATCTAGATGCATAATTTCTAAGCGTAAAATAAAATGTACTCACTCTGTTCCAAATTATAAGTTGCTATGACTTTTTGGTATATCAATTTTGCTATATATCTATATATGTCTAGATACTTAACAAAAATTATGTACCAAAATGTCATTGCGACTTATAATTTAGAGCGGATGGCGAGTATAAAAAAGCTAAATCGACTTCCAATTTAGAGGATGTTTCTTTTTTTGCGCAGCCATTAGAAATGGTCAAAGCTATAAGGTACTTTGCAATTGACATACAAGACACATGATGAATCAAAATGAAAACAACTTGACCCGTAAGTGGTAGAGTAGTGTGTTCATCTAACAACTGGAGTGCTACCACACAGGTGGATCCTGCAGCGTATGGTTTAAATTATCGATAAAAGATGTCGGAGGTGGCGGATGAACAGGATATCGAATTATATTGGATGACATTTGTTTTTGCCAAAATTCAGGAAGGAACTCTCAGTTTGCATAGAGAATCACAGATTCTTTCCAAACCATTTAACACCAAAAACTGCACATAATAATTAAGAAATGAGATGTATATATATCACACTCTTACGGCTCATGCATATTTGTTACATCTCGTACAGGAGTACATTTGACTGTATCACACGCTAGCTTTCTCTAGAGGATGAAGAACATAGGTCCCCGCATGATCTAATAATCCGGCAATTCCTCGTCGTGGATGAAGAAGGCATAAAATCCGAACACGGTGGCACCGGTCATCGCCCAGACGAGCACCGCCACCGGGAGTGGCATGACTGCAGCCACCTTGTAGGCGAACATGGCCACGAGTAGCATGGTCAGCAACCAGATGGCAACCTTTATGCGACGCCTTCTCGGCTCTCTGGCACTCGCTCATACCACCTCAGCAAGGAGAAGAGCAAGACGAGATCTAAGTAGGAAAAGCTCACGAAGGCGTTGGCCACGAAGTCTCCCGAGCGGTGGATGGCCATGATGCTGTTACCGGTGAGGAGGGCAAAACCAAGAAAGGTGAGCCCTGAGGAACCGCCGCGGTCCACGTGGCCTTGGCGAACCTCCCCTCCCGCCTGTCCTAACTCCGCCTGGTGCTGCAGATCCATGTCGCGCGAGCTGTGTGGGACAAAGGGGGAAGAAGAACAGTGTCGGAATTCGGAAGTGTGCTATGTTAACAAGGATGCGGGAGGGAGACCAAGGAAGCACACAGGGGATGAGCTTTTAAGGCCAAAGTATTTTCTGCACTAGGGGTGGTCTTGTGCTCCCAGTCCCACTGGGACTCTACTTTGGTTGTAAGCATCCAAGAGATCGAAGGCTTAGCCGCTTAGGCTTCGGTTTCGGCTTCGGCTCGTCCCAGTGAGATCGTGTACGGCTTACTGTCCAATCATGGACTAACTAGGCTCAAAAGATTCATCTCGTGATTTCCAACTAAACTATGTAATTAGTTTTTTTTACCTACATTTACTACTTCATGCATGGGTCCAAAGATTGATGTGATGGAGAGAGAGTGAAAAAAATTTTAACTTTTAGGGTGCATCTAAACAAGACCTAGATCGATGTGCAGGACGATTGGCTGCGCCGTCCGCCCCTTATATTATAGTGAGATGTGATTCATCACTGTTTCTTAATGCAAAATGCTTGCTCGCTTAGACATTTTCGGACTCCGTTTCGATTTTATAAAATTTAAAAACACTTTTCACGCGCGTGGCTCGGCGTGTTCCGACACCAACACGGTCGAAATTTCACGCGAGGCCCCGCACACGGCCTCAACATGCTCCAAACATCATGAATATCATTTTCTGAATCGCCGGATTCTATTATTTCATGTACCTGCAGTTCAAATCTGGAGCTGCCGGAAAAATCAAAGAAACAAAAAAATCTACGGAATATAGCAAAATAAATCAAAATGATCCCAAACTTGGAATATATCATGTACTTACTGTATCAAGGCAACAAAAAAAACTGGGATCAAAAATCAAAAAAAATAAAAATTCTTTGCCGACTGCCAGGGAGGATGGCAGTTGGCAAAGCCTGCGCCTTTGCCGACTGCTGACGGAGTGGCAGTCGGCAAAGGTGACGGTGTGGATGGCGTCAACCATGGCCTGCCTTTGCCGACTGCAATTCTTTGCCAACTGCCTGGCAGTCGGCAAAGCCATGGCTTTGCCAACTGCCTAGCAGTCGGCAAATCCTGCTTTGCCGACTGCAGGAAATTCCAGTTGGCAAAGGGACCTCTTTGCCGAGTGTCGAGAAAAAACAATTGGCAAAGAAAATTACAGTCGGCAAAGAGCCAGTTTCCTGTAGTGCATGCAAGTTCTCCAAAAGATAAGATGGCTGTAAAACTCTTTATTTAGTCTTAGAGACCTTTTGGTATGAGCTTTGCCATGGTACGCCCATTACCTTGTAGGAGGTAAGGGCTCAAAGAAACTATAGCCTTTGATTTTTAAAAATATGAAACAATTAAATAATTAAAATATTTATTAGGGAAAAAAGAAAGTCCTTCTGAATACATTGAGCAGTTGCAAACGGTCATTCACGCGGGCACCCCTTCCTTATCTGTGTGCGATCCTCTACTTATCTGTGCGTGATCCTCTACTCCTCTGATTCCGATGTTCCAATCTGATCTTGATATTTCAAGTGATGTGATGCTTGTGCTTAATTTCCATATTTATCAATTAATATGGATACCTGCAGTTTAATAAATCAAACCATAGATGGCATCAAATATGAACTATCATGTCATTGTTGGAGCACAAATCTCCAATACAGAAAAGGGAACAAATACAAAAGCTATCATGATAGTAGGGTTACATAAAACGTTACACAAAAAGAGTCCTGCTTGCCTCTATTCACTTAAAAAAATGAACAATGTTTCTCAACTTGTTCAATCATAACAAACACAATTGCTACATGTATATTCCCTCCTATCAATATTAGATGGAATCCAAAACTTAGGTTGTGTTTGGTTCAGCTTCTAGAAAGTGCTTCTGCTGCCAAAAGAAATGCCAGCTAAATGGATGGAACCTGAAGCTTTGTTGCTTTTGTGTAGTACAATTTTCACAATATCTTGGATTCTACTTCGGATTTTGTCTTTCTGCTTTTCCAAATGGGTGCAAATAGAGATGTTTCACAACTGTTTCAAGAGAGAGATAGAGGGGCATGTTTCACAATTGTTTCAACCAAACAGCTTACAGGTTCTCCAAAACTCATACCTCACAACAGCTTTTCCACAACTCACACCTAAACCAAACAAACCCTTATTACATGTAGTGGCTCCACGGTTCTAGTTGTTGGAGCTTATACGTTCTGAAAGAAACAACAATCATACATATATATACAAGATCTGAGCATGGATTTGCCCCCCAATATAAGGCTATGCAATGAAGCTCAAGTATCAGGGGGTGGCAGAAAAGGGCCTAGAAATTTCATGAGAATGAGAAGGTGGGTGATGAACTCCCCTCCGGTGCTAAGATGCTCGTAGTGGAAAGCACAGCCGCAACGAGGCGCGACGTAGTAAAGCATCTCCGCCCACACATTGGCGATGAGGCCCCAACGCTCTGCTTCATCTAAGGAGCTCCCTCGCCACCAAGCATGCACGGGGCAGCAACACTGGAGTAATACCCGCTACAGCGCTCTGCACAACTTTCTGCAGATGAATATCAGCACCAGCATTATCATAATCTTCAGCCCTCTTCCTCTCCAAGAGTATCTGTTGATTGGCTGCTTCTTGATGATTCTCGGCATCAACCACAGACTGATGATCTTGTTGTTTCTTTTTCTTGTTGGCTTGAAAAAGCTTCATGGCTACTGCCTTCTCATCTAGAGCAACCTGCGCGGTTGACCCTGTTGATCTTGACCTGACAAAGTTCTTCTAATTTCACCATGGGCTTCGTCATGTACAAGTTGGGAGTTGGTAGTCAGCATCACACCGGCCTTGAAGACAAGGTACATGATACAATTTGATAGCTCTCTGCTCATCTGCTTATGCTTCTTATTCATGTCATCAGAATCATTTGTGCTAGCGTCGTCATTGTCCCTGAAGTAGTAGCATATGTCTGTTGCAATGTGCCAGATGAGCACGCTTGCCGGGAAATCAACACCGCTGCCGATGGTGGTCTCAACTAGTGCTTTTCTTAGCCTTCCAGAATCTGGACCTCTGTGTTTGTCCATCCACTCCTCAAGTGCCTGCCGACCATGGGAGCTGGCAATGTCCCATTTTTTCCTTGTTCCCAAGCCTAACAGATTATCGAGGATGAACTCTTTTATGGGTGTGCGATCCTCTGTGACGGGGTGTGTGTGTGTGTTACCTCAAGTAACTCGACACCCCAGGCACCAAACATCGTCCGATCCACTGGTGTATGGATGCCATTGTGCCCGTAGTGTCTTGCATGACGACGTGCCTCTTCATCATGTTGTATTGTGCTAGCTCCTCAGACCACTGTTTCTTACTTCTCCAAGTTGCAGGTAGCTTCTGTCTGTACTTGGAAAAAATGGAGATGGTGGTAGAGGACACGTCGAAAGACAATTGCTCCTGAAAGCAATATGTAGGACACTATGACATCAGCTCTGCTAGCATATTGTTGGTCTTTGCCCCCTTTTCGGCGGCCCAAAAGAGCACTAGGGCCACTGCCGGAAGCCTCCGGCGCTCGGCAAAGAAAGCTTTGCCGAGAGCCAAATAAAAAACACACGGCAAAGTCTCTGCACTCGGCAAAAAAGGCTTTGCCGAGTGCCCGATAAACGGCTCTCGGCAAAGAAGTTTCTTTGCCGAGTGCCAAAAAAACACTCGGCAAAGGTTTCTTTGCCGAGTGCCAAAGTAAAACACTCGGCAAAGCAATTTTTCAAACCACGTTTTGGTACCCTATACGAATTCAAATAAAAAAGTTTTCAACTACAAAGTTTCATAACTTCTCATGATCTACAAACTTATATTGGTCATTTCTTCATTCGACAAAGTAATAATTACGTTATTCACAAAATCTATGTCTCTCATGTAGTTTCATGAAACTACAAGAAAGATATATAAGATTTGTGAACAATGTTAGCACCATAATTTCGGATGGAAAAACTTCTTAAATGAAGTTTGTAGATCTCGAAAGGTTATGAAACATTGTAGTTGACCACTTTTAAATTTGAATTCATCTTGTCATGCAAATCTACGTTTGAAATTCAAAATTTTAAAATTTTAAAATTTGAAATTTTCAAAAGACCTTGGATGGAAAAACTTCCTGAATGAAGTTTGTAGATCTCGAAAAGTTATGAAACATTGTAGTTGACCACTTTTTCATTTGAATTCATCTTGTCATGCAAAACTACGTTTGAAATTCAAAATTTTAAAATTCGAATTTTTCAAAAGATCTCGGATGGAAAAACTTCCTAAATGAAGTTTGTAGATCTCGAAAAGTTATGAAACATTGTAGTTGACCACTTTTCATTTGAATTAATCTTGTCATGAAAAACTACGTTTGAAATTTAAAATTTTAAAATTTAAATTTTTCGAAAGACCTCGGATGGAAAAACTTTCTATATGAAAAATGTAGTACTCGAAAAGTTATGAAACTTTGTAGTTGACAACTTTTTGATTTGAATTAATCTTGTCATGCAAAACTATGTTTGAAATTCAAATTTTTAAAATTTGAATTTTTCAAAAGACCTCGGATGGGAAAACTTTCTATATGAAAAATGTAGAGCTCGAAAAGTTATGAAACTTTGTAGTTGACAACCTTTTGATTTGAATTCGTTTATGGCCTCAAACAATCAATTTTTACTTGATTTAGTATAATATTTGAATAACCGAAACGACATACAGATGCATGTGAGTGTGTAGTGCAGGTAGCAGAGGAGATATTGTGTGAGGGAGAGGTCACGAGTTCGAATCCCGCTGACCGCGTAGCCACGAATTTTGCGCGAAAAATGCCCCTCCCCCGATTAATTTTTTTCCAGGTTTTTTCGCATTTTTTTTTATTTCGCGCTTTGCCAAGCGTCGGGCTCTTGGCAAAGGCTTTGCCGAGTGCCCGATAAACGGCTCTCAGCAAAGAAGCCTTTGCCGATCAGATTTTCGCCGAAGGCGCTTTGCCGAGAGCTGTGCTCGGCAAAAGCTTTGCTGAGGGCCGTAGAGGCTTTGCCGAGAGCCTGGGGCCCTCGGCAAAGCAGCCGGCTCCGGTAGTGGGCTATCGGGGTCGAAACATACGAAGAGAGTTCGTATAGCACGAAGGGGCTTAGAAGAATACAATTAAAACAAATTGAAAAAATCAATATGCATTTGCAGGGTTTTTGATGTTCGCTTAGGGTATCTATTATCGAATCATAAGTCTGACTGAGGAAGGATTTCCGAATTGGGTTCTTGGTGCAGAGGTCTTGGTAGAAATCTATAAGAAGTGCCCCCACATGCTCATAGATCTTGCATCGGCTTGAAATGGACTGAAACCTTTTGAGAATGTCGGGTAGATGATCTCTCGCAAATGGAACTCCATATTTGACATTCAGGGGAGCATCCACTAATAGGATGTCTCTCAGACTTTCATGAGGCAACCAATGTCCCCTAGAACTTCCTCTAGATCTCTCATCAAGTATGTCCGTCATTTCCTGGAACTCAACTAAGCCTATCAAGCCCTTGCTATCCAGAAGGTCCCGCAGTCTTTGTGACTGATGAGCCAGGGCGCCTGACCTAAGCTTCGCTGGGCTTGCAAGGTAGAGGCACAAAGTACGCTCGGCGTACTTGAAGCATACAAAAAAGAACATGAGCACCATGGCAGCCGTCAGCCGGCCATCCGGCCAAGAAGCATTGGCCACGACGTACCCGGCGACCACCACCTGGGAGACCAAGCCCAGCAGGTGCCGCTTCCACAGCTCGTTGTCCTGCCTCGACAAGGCTGTGATGGTGTCCTGCCCGCCCAGGTGGACTAGCACGAACGGCGCCCAGAAGGAGATGAGCTGCCGGCCCGGCTCGCTCGCATGGACCGCGAGGTGGCCGAGCACGAAGATGGCCACAGAGTCGGCCGATAGGTAGGTCAGCCACAGCACGGTGTGCAGTACGGGCGACGCGCTGCGCCTTCGCAAACCAGCAAAGACGAAGAGGAAGACTTGCAGGAAAAGGCTGACGAGGATCAGGCAGTGGATCTCCCACGTGTTCCAGAGCTCTTGGACAGCAGGCACCAAGCTGTGGAGTTCACCACACTTTATTAATTAGGTTTGCAAGCTCCAAGTAATCCAAACTCCCAAAGCACATGAAGATAAAAACATATGAAATCACACCACAGTCCTCGACCGATCTAAAGGTATAGATATTAGATAGTCATCACTGGCAAACATGTTGCTGACACTTAGTGGCGGAGCCTGACTCATAATCAAGGGGGGGCTAAATTGTCCACATATAGTATGATTAGACTAGGTTTATTGCCAGATTAATCATAGTTTTGTGGTCAGCTAATACTACTTGCTGGAGATAGATGGGCCATGAGGCCACTACATGCACAGTTTGTAGAGAAGTAAGCTTAGAATATCTAGCGCCTCAAATAAACTGATTACCTAGACATGCAAATAATCAAATATATACACAAATCTTCATTAAGTTTTGTTAGCCAAGGGGGGCCAGAGCCCAGTATGGCCTCCACTAGGCTCCGCCAGTGCTGACACTCAAAAATGTCTCAACGTGGAATATGGGCAACACCAACAAGTTCCTAGCATCAAGGGAGTGTTGGAAATTAATTGGCACGGCAAATAGCAAGAGAAACAAGCAAAAAAGGATGAAATGGTGCCTGGATCGCGATATTTGCGTAACTGACATCCGCGTCGCCCTCCGCACGGGCAGCTCGGGCGGATTGCGCCCAGCCACCGCAGCCGCAAAGCACCTCGCCCTCCCCTGGCCGCTGCCGGAGGGGGCTGCCGGGAGGCCCACGCGGCTCCCTGGGATGGCGGCGGTGAGGTGCTCACCCAGGAGGGTCACGAGCTCGTCGGTGTGGAGATGGCGCTCTGCGGCTGGGTTGGCGCCTCGATTGGGAGCGGCGTCCTTGGAGCGTAGACGCACGCACGGAGGTGGCGCGCTGCCCTGCGAGGTTGTGACTAGGGCAGCGCCACGGCTTGGCGCGTCTGGAGGAGAGCAGCGCAGCGACGCAAATTGAGCGGCGACGATGGCAAGGTTCGGCGGCGGCCGGGCTTCCTGGGGCCGGATCCGGTGCCTATGTGGATCCGACGAGGCGTGGAGGGATCGTTGGAGGTGGAGGTGGCTGCTCGCTGTCGAGGTCTCCGGTCTTCGGATTTGGGCTCATGGACGGCGAATTCGCCTCCGGCGGCCAGATCCAGTCTTGATGACGGACATCGGTGGTACGGGGATGGCGCGCGGAGATCTGGCGAGGGCGCGCTGGCTTGACTTCCAGGCGGTGGCGGCGGCTCCCCTCCCACTGAATCTGGCCTACCGCGTTGGGCTGGGCGGATCCGGGCGGGGAATGCCCGAGGCAACCGGCGGAGGCCAACAGCGACGACGACGGACACCAGAGCCAGCAGTGGCAGTCTGCAGTGACCTCGATGTGCGGCTGTGTTGCGTGGGGCCGGATCTATGATCCTGCCAGCCAGCAGTGCTGCCAAGGGCATGGTTGGCGGCTGCGGGGCCGCTAGTTGGCTTCACTGATGGGTGGCTGCCACCGCAGTAAGTATGGGCATTGGCCAATGCCGCGCACAGGGTTGGGGCCCATAGCGAAAGCTGTGTTCCTGGGAGGCGCTGCATTCTTCCTTGGAAGCGTCTATCGATCGACTCTCTCCCCTTTGTATAGCGTGTTGTTCCTGAGTGTAGTGCCTTGACCTTCTGGTCAGGCGACGGTGGCGCCGGTGGCGTCGCGTCCCTCCTTGGAGGCATCGCTTTGGAATCACGTGCCTGTCAATCTGTAATGGTCGTCACTGTTGTGGCGAGTAAGGTGGAGGCTAATGGTTGTGACCGTTGTGGTAAGGAAGGTGGAGGTCTAGCTGAGGATTCAGCTGGATGCTACGGTATGTGCGTGTGGATTTTGGCAGGTCAAGGCCGTTTGATGTGCGTCTGAGGCAGCTACTCTCACGTTGGTTTTATAGTGTTGGTATCTATAATAAAAAACAACTATATGCATTGGTCGATACAGAGGTTGAGATGTTATTAATATATTCCTTTTCTAAAAAAAAAAACAATGCCTGGATCGCCAAAGTTGGCTTGGCCGGCTTGCCAAGCCGGCTTCCTGCCCAGAGTCGGCTTAGCTAACTCCCCAAGTTGGATGACTAAATAATTGAAGAATGTTTGAAACAACAAAGTAAAAGAGGAAAAAATATTGCATCATCATTATCAGTTATTGATGTTAATAGATGGGATGGCAAAGGTAACTTCGTGCGCATGTGGTTGAACCGTTGAAAGCTCGCGTCCCATATGGGTGGTTATGAATGGTCGTGCAGCGTGAGGCCACGAAGTTTGGGTGAAAACTGAAAAACAGATTTTTTTTAAAAAAAAATTGTGGGACTTCTTGTCTCAAGTTGGCAGGGACGAGGTGCTATCTATAGTATCAGTTACATTATTCTTTTCTTCATATTTTTTCTAAGGTGGCTGAGGGATTTATAACTTATCTGAAAATAAATTGCGAACAAAAACTCCCGAAACAACCTGTGAGAAACATCTCAAAGTGTCCATATGATGTTCACAAAGACACTTGGGAAATCTTGAAATTGTTCAAAATTAATATGAAAATATATGGAAGTTGAAGGAGACTTGGGGAATCTTAAATTCCTGTAGTGACCGGTGTCAGCAACTTCAGCTGACACCTTTGCATTGTGGTGCAGCAGCCGATTTGCATTGTGAAGCCAATTTCAGTTTTTCAAAATTAGCGCCATGTTCGCTTGAGCTTATAAGCCGAATCAGCCAGCTATTCAGTAGTGTTTTTCTCTTACAACAAATCAGTGAACAATACTTTTCGACATGGCTTTTCTGCCAAGTGATGTCGCAACTGAATGCCAAAGAGTCCGTCTTTTCTTAGTTGGAGGTGTAGAATAGAATTTAAGAAGTGTTAAATTTGGAATTGAAAAGTGAAACTATGCATTTCTCATCACTTAATAAATGGTGAAAGGAGATGGGACACTACTGGAAACCAAGAATTTCCTGTCGGTTTTCCTTGAACCGACAAAAAAATTCGTATTTTTTCTGTCCACGTCCTTGAATTTTCCTGTCAATGTCGTGCCGACAAAGAAATGACTGTACCGACAGGAAAACACACCGACAAAGAAATTATATTTCCCTGTCGCTCTTGTTCTGTCGGTGAACCGACAAAAAAATCATTTTCTTATTTTTCTGTCGGTATTTGCTATTTCCTTTGTCGGTTTCGCCCCGACAGGAAATTTCTGGTTTCCCATAGAATATCATATACTGCTTTCTAGAGTTTATCACAGCGCGTGTTTTCTCAAACTTTCTTTTAGAGTTAATGACATAAACGAGTGCATATAGATATACACTTTTAAAAGCATACAACAACGTAACGTAAAAGTTAGCATCACAACGAGGTGCTTGTGTCGTACTATAAATAAATAGTACATGGAGAAATGATTGAGCAATGCCAGTTTTAAATTGCAATGTATCTCCAGAATACCTTATGCTTCACGAAGGAGACAGTACTAAAAGTAAAGTAAATTTGAGCTTAAATAGCCTAAAGAATGCTATGAAGTATTATTTACATAAATTAATTAAGAGAAAGAAGTAGCATCTTGTCTTACCTGTTTTTCCCCATCAGGTTGCCCACGCCACTTTCTTCCCCATTTATCTTTAGTGATCTCATCTCAATCAGGCTGGGGACACGAAAGCGCAAGGCATGCATTGACGTTGCCTCGCTGCAGTCCTATTTAAATATGCTCGCAGTAATGGAGTGAGTGTCAAGTTTTTGTACCTTTATTTGGCGTGACACTGCGTGGATATATATGCTTGCTTCGATAGAGTGGAAGTGTCCATATATGTCTGTAAGCAAAGTAAGATGCTTTCAATGATAGAGTGTTCATGTAACAAAGCATAAAAGGTACACCCAAAAGCAGCCTGGACCATGATCTGCATACCAAAGGATGAAGGTGGTTTGGGGTGTAATAGATATTGAGAAACAGAACCAAGCTCTAGCTACTGCTAAAGAATTTACACAAGTCAGACATCCCTTGGGTTCATCTCATTTGGGAGAAGCATTACCCTGATGGTAGGCTTCCAAACCACACAAAAAAGGGGTCATTATATTCTGGTGGAAAGACAACCTGAAAGGCTTGCAAACTTACAAAGAAATGGCTTTGGTGGATGTCAAAAATGGGCAAACATGTTTGTTCTAGCAAGGTACTTGGGGAAATGTGAATTTGAGAGTCAACTAGCCTGAATTTTTCTCTTTTGCCAAAAACAAGTTCATCTCAGTGGCAAAGGCATGGAATCAGAATAGTCCAAATCAACTCCTTCACCTTCCAAGCTCAGATATAGCTTATGATCAGTTCCAGGATCTCTCCCTTATTAGGACTACAGACAGGCAACTGACACAAGACAAAGATAACTGGACATACTCCTGGTCCTGGGGCCAGAGTTTCTTATCTTCAAGAGCTTACAAAACTTTGGTTGGCCATCATCAGGTCAGGGGCAGATCTACAGGGGGGCTGGGGGTTCCAGCCCCCCTACAGCTGTGCATCAATGGAAATAGGGGGGTGAGGGAGAAGAAGAGGTGGAGGAAAGAAGAAAAATGGATAGAAAGAGAGGAAGAATAAGAGATCAGCCCCCCCTGAGCCCCCATGAAGGTTTTGCCATTGGAGCTTAGAAGGAGGCGTTGGACACTGGACAGAGGTTAAAGACGAAGGTCGAGCCAGCCGTAAAGTTCAGCCCCCCTAGGATTTTGTCCTGGATCCGCCACTGCATCAGGTTCATGCATCCCTCAACTGGACATGGGATTGCTTCATGTTAACCCAAGCACAAAGTTTTCTTCTGGCTATACTCATCAAGGATAGACTCAGTACAAGGAATATTCCGAGACGAAGAAACACGCCTTCCTACAATTGTGTTCTATGTGATCTTGATACTGAAGAAACATCACAACACCTCTTTCTCCGGTGTCGATTTGCATAAACAGTGCTGGGAATTCATCAATCTACACATGCCCCTTAATGCAGACTTTCCTGACATTATTAATGTAATGAGAGATAATCTTCAAACTCAGTTCTTCATGTCAGCTACCTTCTCTGTTGGGCTATTTGGTCTGCAAGGAATGACCTTATCTTTAAAGGAGTACAGCCAAGCCTCCCAGCCTGCAAAGCAACCTTCCTCGGAGCGCTTCAGCTTCTCAACAACAGAGTTAACAGCAGAAGAGCACAAGCCTTTGAACAATGGAGTCTTTCTCTGGTTTAATTTGTAGGCTGAGCTTCATCTTTTATATTTCCTTTTTTGTTTCCTGAACTTTTGTCGGTGCTCGTGTATTGTACTTTATTTCAACTTTTCAATTGCTTCAATAAAATTGCACTGTAAGGGCGTAAGCCCTTCTAGTTTCCCAAAAAATAAAAGGTACATATAAATTATATGTATGGCAAACAAAATTAAGTATCAAGTGAAATAAGAATACTATGTGTAAGATAAGATCATTCAACGAACAAATACTTGTTTCTATATATATGCAGCCCATTCGGGCACTTGATCAATACCTAGGCAATCGTATAAACAAACAAATAACTTGTTATAAATACATTAAGTTTGATTATTGGCATTTCGGGAAAATTTGTCTGTAGTGCCATGTAATGAACATGCGAGATGGAGAACAATATATATTGGCGTCACAAAACACTAGGCCACCCCTTCATCCTATGACCAATTAATTTTTATTTCTTAAGGGCCTGTTTGGATGGGTGAAATGTTTCTAATTTTGGACAAAATCATTTGAATCTCTACCAAATGCTGCAAACTAGAAACGTTTCACTCTGAATCATCTTGAAATGTTTCTCGTTTTAACACTAGGAGCAAGAATCGCCCAAAAAAGCTGTTTTACACTAATTCTAAGGGGAGAATCTAGATCGTTAGCTAAATGAATTGAGCAAGTGATTGTACTTTAGTAGAGAATTATTTTTTCAAAAAAATCTAAATTAGAAATGTTTCCGGGAGAATCTAAATTTCTACTAAACGGATTTCATATCTTGATGGCTGTAAGGGTTTGACATTTTCCTATCTATCCTTCCCTTCTTGTCCTTGGGCATGTTTGGACATTGATCTCTAAATGCCTAATTTCTCCTCAACCGAAGCAACATTTCTTTCTTGGCCTTCTTCTTTGGTCAGTGAGTATAATGTATTCATTGTAATGGGCATGTCCTTGGACTGGATCATGCTTATTTCACTATGCTTATGAGTTCCATCATTTCTGTAATATCGGGGTGGATGCTTCCGTTGGCGAGCCCGTTCTGGAGACCACCGTCGAGTTGGCCTGCTTGCGCGTGGCCCCCACCGCTACAACCGCCATTGGAGGTGTCCTTGCTGCCGGGAAAGGCCCCATGCATCCGTCGCTACTACCGGGAGAGGCCTCCGCATGTGTGCAACCACCACTCCACCAGGTGCGGCCCCCACGTGTGTGCAGCCATCGGGTGAGGCCCCCGCGAGTGCACCACCACCGGGTGTGGCCCCACATGGCCCCCCACGTGTCCACCAGTGCCATCCTTGTCCATTGTCGCCGAGAGATGAGAGAGATGCTCCAGATCTAGGAGAAACAAAGAGAAAGTTGAGAGAGAGAGAGAGGATGAGGAAACCCTAACTCATCTATATCAGATATATATACGTAACATAGGTAATGAGCCTTCTAGACCTCTTTGGGGCTCGAGCCTTTTTTCTGAGATCGGCCTCTTAAGAGGTCCGCCTCCGAAAATGGAGAGGTGGGCCTCTTGTTAATAGATTTTGAGAGATGTGCTATTTTTTATCGCCTTCGTAATCTATTTTTTGAGACAGACAATTTGTGACCACCTCCAAAAATCCTCGGGTAAATTTTGTATCCGCCTCTATTAATAAAATAGCTTGTCTCCTAAAGTCTTTTTTTAGTAGTGCTCCTCGTGTTTCATTGCATGTGAGAGCAATATTTAACTTGCTTGGTGAAGAAGCTTCTTAACCCATTTTCGTTGACATCTCAAAAATGTCGAATTTTCCAATGACAAGGGAAGGGGTCATTGTGCTCAAGTCTTCCATCTCGTCGAGGACGGTGATGATGAAAGCATATTTAATTTGTTGTTATGGGGTAGTATGGATATGATCTTCCTCTGCACATCCACATGGCTCACCTTGATAAAACATTTTGCGTTGAGCTCATTGTCAATAAGATTATGTCGTGAGTACATGTCTTTTTTCAATCTCATCATGCAACATAGAAAGAGAATCATAAGTTTGTTTGACCAAGCAATGTTTTTGTTCACCAACGTTGCTAAAACTGTCGTGAATCTCTTTCAATTTTAACAAAATTTGATTAGCTTTAGTGAGCGTGTAGACTTGCTTAAACACATCGGTGTTAGTGCATTGAAAAATACAATTGCTAGCTTTAGAATTGAGGTGTATTTTTTTCTTAGTATACTAAAGTCTAATGGTGGGTTTTTTTATTAGGGGTTTTATTCCATCTTTAGTGATAGCAAGACATTTTAGCACACTAATAAAAAAAGTTTTGCCGTCAAAGTGCAGGAGCTTATCAGATTCCACCGCGATCACTCTAAAAGCATCAAAAGTCAGCCGGCTGGCCAACTGGTCAACTGGATGTTCCATAATAGGGACGATATCATATGAAAGAAAATATTTTTATTGGTTGATTAAATAATTAAACAATTTTGACAATATAATCTACCACGTAAAGTGATGATATGTAAAATAAAAAGAAGAAAAGGAAAAGAGTTGTGATGAAGAAAAAAGAGAACAAGTACTGACCACGTGCTCTCCATCTCCGGCGACCGGCACAGCACCGGCGGCCAACCGTGCCAAAAACCATTTAAGAGAGAATTTCAACGCTATAAAAACTACGACGCCTAATTCAAATAGAATTACTCCCTTCGTTCTAAATTATAAGTTATTTTGATTTTTAAGTATCTCCTATAGTAAAAAAAAGAAAGAAATTGATAAATCAATTATTTTTCCAAGTCACAAAATGTTAGGAGCATGTCTACTGGGTTTCTCCAATGGTTCCTAAAAAATAAAAATAAATCCAATGTGAAAGCTTTGTTGGCGACAATTCGGTCTTTGTGCATAGATCACGCCTTGTGATCGAGCCGGCTTACAAGCGCTCACATAGGAGCCAACCTTGAGAAGGTGATCCTTAGACTTGCCTCAACATGGGTGTAGATGGGCAGCAAGTCAACGAACTGCGAAAACATATGTAGTGTTATTCTCTTTGTGTGGTTTGACCACTCTCTACTTGTGCATTTAATTGTGTTCTTACATTTCATAGTAGAGACAGTAGAACTTGTAATCCTAGGGTGATCACCAAGCTAGTTTACCAATCCTGGTGACTTGGTCCCCGGACTAAAATTTAGTCTATATCACATCGAATGTTTGACACATGCATGAAGTATTAAATATAGATTATTTACGAAACTAGAAATATAGAATGAGACCAATTTACGAGATGATTTTTTAAGACTAATTAGTCCATAATTAGACACTAATTGCGACAGTAAAAACGTGCTAATGACGGATTAATTAGACTTAATAAATTCGTCTCGCGGATTACTCACGGAATCTATAATTTATTTTTTTATTAGTATCCGAATACCTTATGATCTACCCCATGTAGCATCCGACATGACACCTATTAAATTTAGTTCCTACAACCAAACACCCCAGTAGGATCATGTATGTAGTTTTCGTCATCCTAGGCTTGCAAGATCTTAGCTAGAGTGGTGCTTATTAGGACCTTCTCATTACCTAACGCTTTTGCAGACTCTTTCGTCTAGCTACTCCATGCACCCTTAGCCGCCCTAAGTCACCCCCCAGCCGCGGGGAGCTACCATAGCTTATCCTTGGCCAGGCCATGACGTCCTTCATATGTCGTAGGCGGCCACGACAAGCCACAGCCAGTCAACAACCTTCTCTAGCGGCGCCCGCGTGCCCCAGCTGGCCACAGGCAGCCCCACCACTCCCTACACCCTCTAGCCACCCAGGTATACCTGAGCAAAATGAGCCTGGCCCGGTCCGGCCCGGCCCGAGCCCGAGGGGTTTTATCCTGCCCACTAACCTTACTGGACAGGGCCTGGGTAGAGATCCACTTCCTTCTTGGCCTAATATAATTCTTTTTAAACTATAAAATGCGCGAGCAGCCCGTCTTGGCCTGGGACCGACCCAAGCCTGACCTGAAAATTAAACCGGACCTGTCAATGGTACGGTCATGGATGGGACTTCTTCGGCCGGAAATAACCGGCCTTTTTTTTAGCCTGGACCGCAAAATGCTCGGGTATACACCGGTCATGCTCATCCTCTAGCAGCCGCCCATAGGTCGCCCCTTGTTAGGCCATGATCGTCCTTCATATGTTACAGCTGTGCTTGGCCACAACTAGCCATAACTAACCTACTGGCCATAACCCGTCGCGGCTACATAGGGCCAACCCAACAACTACGACCAACCATCTTTCCACGGGTATTAAACAATTTTTTTGAAGTAAGGAAAAATTGAGAGTTAGGATAAGGAATTGTTACCAGACGGTTGAAAAAATAAGATTAAAAGTGGGTTTTGGAAGATCGAAGGTGCTCGATATGTCTTGATATATAATAAAATTCATGTATTTAGACGGGCGTTGCTAGCGCCTGGCTCCAGAGCCGCTTCCGGACACTGCAAAAACCACGCGAGCGCCCCCACCCGTCCCGCCCCGCTCCCGCACCCGCGAATCCCCCGGCCCGCCTCCCGCACGGAGCCCCGCCGCCAGCTTACACCAAGGCCCCCTCCTCTCACTGCGCGGGGGAGTACGGAGAAGACCGCCCCGACCCACCCCCGCACGGAGAAGAAAGGCGTCCCCCACCTCCCCCGCGCGCACGGATGTGTCCCGCCCCCAACCTCGCTGACTCTAGCACCCTCTGCCCCCGCCACTAGCTCACCACCATAGTTCAACCCCCCGAACTGCAAACAAGGGAGAAAAAAAGCTATTGCAACATCAAAGGACGTTTGATGAAACAAACGGAAAAAAAATTGTTGAAACAAAACGAAAAAGCTATTGAAACATCGGAAGACACCTAATGAAACACAAACAGAAACTGGTGAAACAAACAAAAAAACTGTTGAAACATCGAAAAACACCTAATGCAACAAAGGAGAAAAACTACTGCAACAAGGATAAGACAGCTACTGCAACAGGGAAAAAAGAAAGCTATTGCAACAAAGGAGAATAAAGTTGTTGCAACAAGGATAAGAAGCTACTGCAACAAAAGAAAAAGAAGCTACTGCAACAAGGAGAAAGAAGCTATTGCAACAAAGGAGAAAGAAGTTACTGCAACAAGGAGAAAAAAGCTGCTGCAACAAAGAAGAAGAAGCTAATGAAAAAAGGAGAAGAAGCTACTGCAACATCAGAGAATCGTGCTTCACATCATTTGTTGCCATGTAACTTAGATCTGACTCGCCACAATGAGAAGAAGCTGCTGCAATAAAGGAGAAGAAGCTGCTGCAACATCAGAGAATCGTGCTTCATATCATCTGTTGCATGTAGCTTAGATCTGCCTCGCCACAAAACTGTAGCCACCATCAAAACCATAGATCCAGAGGGGGACGAGGAGGAGGAGGAGGGGGAGGAAGAGGAGGGACAAGATCGAGATCCAGAGGGGGGAGTGCGGGGGAGGGGCGCCTCAGATCCAGATCCTTTCCCACCTACCTCGTCAGAGCCCATGGATCTCGCGATGCGTGAGGACGAGAGCATCAGGTAGGGAGCGGAGGGCGGCGGGCTCACCGGATGCCGCCGCCGTCGCCCCTACTCCAGTGGCGAGGAGGCCAAGCATGTCGCAGCGGGGGAAAAGCGCGGGGGAGGAGGGAGGGGAGGAAGGGAGGAAGGGGGAGGGGAGGGAAGAGGGCGGGCTCGCCGCCGGAGCAGCACAAAGGCGCGCATGGGGAGGAGCGCGCGGGCGGAGCGGAGCAACCGAGAAAAGAAATGGAGCAGAGAGGAGGCGAGCGAGTGGGGAGGAGGGAGGTGAGCGAATCGACAAGTGGGCGGGGCGGTCGAGTGGACGCACGCTCGGGTGCGTGCGGTTGAGTCCGTCGAGTGCGTCCGACATCGTTCGGACGTCCTCTCTGTATCATTACCGTTTGTTTAATTGTTTTGGATCAACGAGGAAAAATAACTTAAACAAACACTCAAATATAGCATTTCGATCCGGACACCCCCAAAATCCCTCAGCCCTCCGGCCCCGGCGACGCCCAAACCCTCGCCGTCGCGCCGTCTCCAAAACCCCACTTACCATGGCCGCCGCGACAACCGCGGGGGCAGGAGCCGCGACCCCGCAGCCGCCACGGCAGTACAAGCTAGCTCCGCAGAGCGAGCTGCGTGTGGAGGTGCTCCCCGACGCGCCCCTCCGAGTGCGCCTCGTAACCGGCACCGCGGAGATCTTCGGCACCGAGCTGCCCCCGGAGGGCTGGGTCCCCGTCCCTCCCCGATCCAAGAGCGCCGTAAGCAAACCCAGTTGGCCCCTCATCCTGCTTTTGCGGCCATTCTTCGTCGGTGTTGATTTCAGTCGCCGTTTGTTTTTGTTTGGTCAGATTTTCACCTGGCACGGCGCGACGGTGGAACTGGACGGGGTGAGCGAGAGCGAGTACACGTCTGACGAGGTGAGCGCTCGGTGGCCTTCTCTTTTTTGGCATCGTTTCTGTGTAAACTTGGGAATAATGAGGTTATTGGGGTGATGCTGTGGTGAGATGATTTTGTTATTGTGGGTTACAGACTCCAATGGTAATTTACGTCAACACGCACGCCATTCTGGATGCCCGTAGGGCAAGGGCGAGGGCTGCTGCAGCTCAGGGGGGCGATATGGAGGCCTCACAGGTGAGTTATCCCGATTCAATTCATCTCATGACCATTCGATTGTAGGATTGTTGCATAGTTGAGGATCTGTAGTTGATGCAAAGCTTTATCTCTTAGAACAACTAGATAGTCAGCTTATTTTCTTGATTTTTGGTCGACTGTGTGGATGTTAGTTTCGTATATTCCTAGAGATAGTCATACTGAGTGTAAAACAATATGAAATTTGATATAGTGCCACTTTTAATTCTTCATTAGTGTTCAAAGACATAAGCAAGCCTACAAGTGATATTGTCTTGTGTGACATTATGTTCAAAAGACAGATCAGAATGTAGTTATCAAATGTAACACTGTGTTGACGACAACATCTAGATGGCAATATGGTTCTATGTTCCATATGATTGTGTAGGCACAAATTTTACTCAAACCCTAACAGGGTACAAGTGTGGCAGAACATTAGCATAGAATGAACTTGAACATGAATAGTGAGCTGTTGTTCTTGGCACGGGACCTTTGTGCTTATGGGTTTGATTGGTTGCCTATATTAGCATGTATCCAAGCTTGTGCAGTGCAATTTGCTCGTGTTTGATAGGCTCTTATTCAGACCTAATGCTGGATTAGCTAATATGCCAGATTTGGTTGTATTAGACAATACATGTTTATACAAGCCAATGTGCATACAAAAAAATGAAATATTCTCATCCTCCGTACCTCTACTAGAAACATGAGACCTCAACTATAACATGGATGTGACTACATGTAACAAAATGTAAACAAGCAAATACAATTTTATCAAATGTGGTTTGCCTGTGCAGAACCACCAAACACCAAGACACTGCATACGTTTATGCTAACTTAGGTTGAGGCTAATACAAGCAACCAATCAGACCCTATATTTATCTTCTTTTCCCTGGACTATTTCATTGAAGTTTTCTCGCCATATCTGGCTTAGGGACCTAGAGTGATTGTTGTGGGGCCAACAGATTCCGGAAAAAGTACTCTCTGCAAGATGCTCCTTAGCTGGGCTGCCAAACTGGGCTGGAAGCCTACATATGTCGATTTAGATATTGGCCAGGGGTCTATAACAATCCCTGGATGTATTTCTGCCACACCAATTGAGAAACCTATAGATATAGTTGATGGGATTCCCTTGGAGATGCCACTGGTATACTTCTATGGCCACCCAAATCCAAGGTATCTCTCTACTTTATTCTTTGGCAGTTGATACTATTCGGAGCTTTCTGCATTAACACTGTTCTTTTGTCTACTGCTTTGGCACCTTAACCGTTGCTTGTGTTACCAACAGTATTAATGCAGATGTTTACAAAGTTCTTATGAAAGAGCTAGCTAAAACATTGGAGAAACAGTTCTCTGGCAATGCTGAATCTAGGGCAGCAGGAATGGTTATCAATACAATGGGGTGGGTTGAAGGCCTTGGCTATGAGGTTAGTGGTTGGCTTCAAGTAACTAATGGCCATTTTTCAGATTCATACTGTTCCCCTGTGTGTAGTAAGTGATACTTCATTTTTACGCTCTGCAGTTACTTCTCAATGCAATTGAAACCTTCAAGGCCAATGTAGTACTGGTACTGGGACAGGCAAGTTGTGCATTGCTTTGTTCATGTGAACATTACTGGTTTTTTTCAGAAGGTTTATGCTGTAGATGACTCATCCTGTGTTTCATTTCACACTCTGCTCAAACATACTCTTATTTGTTCAACTTATTGCCAAACGTCATTGGCAACCAAACATTTTGTCATAGCAGTATGCTATAATCAAGGTTCCATGTTAATCATTTTAAAATTAAAAGTAAATGTTCCCTATAAAATCATTCATAAAAGAATTTAGATCCTATTGATTAAGATATTTGTTTTTGGGGCTGGTAGAGACATCTTGGACACTAGTAGGAATGTGTTGCAGCAGTAAGTAGCAGCTAATCTCAAGTAGAAACAACACATACTCTGCTAGCAGTATCCCTTTCGGCATGTTTTCTTATAAACAGATCATCAGTATCATTATGCTTCATTGATGCATCAAGTGTGCTATATGGAAGTTAATTGAGATATTTCTTTTCAAATAAGCCAAAAGAAAATCTGGGCCATATGAAGAAACCTCAGCTGCTGAAAATAAAGCTTTCTACTGACATGTCTAATTCTAGATAATAGTCAAAAGAGTGCTCAGGCTGCAGCAACTGATATTCAGAATGGTGAAGAGAGAAAAAAAAAGTGCATATAAGCACAAGTGTCAAGTAGGAAAAATGGCAGATGTCGCTAACAATTGTAACTATTAGCATGTATGATTTGTCATATTGGCACACATTGTAGTGTGATATGATATAAAGTGCTCTAGAGAGCTCTGTAATTTTAGTCATTTTATCTTGAATGTAAAATCATGCATAATTATGAAACCATATGATAATGAAGCTCTTCTGGGCATTGTCTGATCGATCTTATGGCTTGCAGGAGAAACTCTGGAAGATGTTAAAAGATGCAGTTCAAAGCAAGTCCAACATTGATGTTGTAAAACTTCATAAATCAGAGGGTGTTGTCCTCAGAAATTCAAAATATCGGCAAAAAACGAGAAGCTTCCGAATCAGGGTAAGCTATTTTTCTGGAGCAGAAAGTGACCAGCTATGCCCTTAAACATTGGTTTAAACTAAAAAGGCTTTGTTTCTTATCTAATGTGAAATTTTATTGATGATAGCATAGTTGTCATCATTGTACACGTCACAGTCTAGCCTCTTTCTTTTTCCCCTCTTCTATTGTTGCCCTTACTACCTTTATGGGGTAATGTTTCACTGTCTCAACCTTATGTTTTGCTGTCTTGTTAAAGCCAAGTCCTAATGTACTCTTGCAGGAATACTTTTATGGGATTGCAAATGATCTTGCACCGCACTCAAACATTGTCAATTTCAGTGATGTCTCGGTGTACAAAATCGGTGGTGGCCATCAAGCTCCCCGTTCAGCATTACCTATCGGTGCAGAGCCTGTGGCAGATCCTACTCGACTTGTTGCTGTCAATATCAGCACGGATATGATCCATACAGTGCTTGCCGTTTCCTATGCTAAGGAACCTGATGAAATAATTTCTAGGTAATAATTTTATACCAAGTTTAACTTATGTTACAGGCTTGGTCCAATAAGATAGCTTTTATGCAAAAAGTGACTCGGATTAGAGGTAGTAGATCACAAAAGGCTACATTATTTATAGAGTACAGGTGATACGCCAGCCTTCAGAAAATTAAAATACATGGTGCAAGTAATTGAGCCTTGAATTTGCTTGCATGTTGTTTTACCACATTTTTAGTCACTCAGTTTATTTTCCTTTCTCAAGAGTTATCAATTTTGTTATTATCCAATTCACCAGTAGCTTAGCCTAGCCATAAGCTCCTAAGTTCATGGCAATTCCATCTTATGTTACTGCTAAGTTTATGCTTCATGGCAATTCCATCTTGCTTATGTTACTGTTATACTCTTTTGAGTGTCATCAGCAGTAAATCATATTTAGATATAGATATGAGAAGCCAAAGTCTTCTGACTAGTTTATCTTGCAGCAAGGTTTTCATCTGTCAAGTGGCTCAAATCCTGGCAATAAATATTTTTTAGGATTGTTTTTAGTTATCATGCTTTGGACAAAGATAGTATGGAGGAGGTTGTTCTTTTAGCGTGTTCATATTGGGCATGATGAAAATTTATTTGCGAACTCTTCATTTACTATTTAGCAAGATCCGCAGAACTTTCAGCTTTCATTTCATCACAAGTTGCATTCCCTTTCTTGATATACGTTTAACACCTGCTACACGATACATTGCAGCAATATTGCCGGATTCATTCATGTTACTGATGTTGACATCCAAAGGTATGCTTAGGAGACAGCGCTAATATGTGAGTTATTTTAGATTATCTGTGTGCACCAAGAACTAACATTGTACATTCTAGGAAGAAGCTGACGTACATTGCACCTTGCCCGGGGGACTTGCCAAGCAGACTATTGATCGCGAGCTCACTGACGTGGTACGAAGCCTGATCAGTCGAAGTTAGATGGGCCATATGCCCCATATGCATGTTGTAAAGCCAGGACATGTGACGCTGGAAATGAGCGTTCTATGGCTCTATGCCCCACTGCTAACCAAGAGAAACGATGCAAGGACAAATATCCTGTTCACTCCTATGATTTGCCGTGTTCTGATTTCTTCTCTTGATTAAACGCCAACATCTACTGTGCGGTTGAGATAACGAAATTCTTGTCCTTGTTGTTTTCACCCTGTGGATTTTTGTCCTTGCAATATGACATGCCCAAATGTTCCGTCACACGTCTCGAATATAGCAGCAAAATTACGTAAGCATGAATAGAGCTAAACTGTTGATTATGCCTCATTACATCTCATCTGTACATATTGAATGATCTGGATGTACCATAAATGATATTAGAAACACCGTGAAACCATTTTAGCCATCACATGTATGTAATGAAACAGCAAGTCGCCAACCAACATTATACAGCACTATAGCACATCAGATCGTGAAACCATTTTAGAATGAAACTGCAAGGCGCCAACCAACATTATACAGCAAATCAGATTGGGATGCTGCAAACCCAAACCCAAACCAAAACCTGCATATCTGGACGGAATTTATTCGGCCACGCGGAAGATACATCTCTAAGCCGAAATAAAAACATAGCAGGGGCGTTCCTACTGCAACTTCCATTCACTGTCTACAAATAATACAAAGTCGACGTACAACAGAAAGAAAGGAAAAAAATCCACTGGCACTTAACTTTTAACATCTTGTATAAAGATCGAGAAGCAGCAACAAAATCTCCAAACAAAAGAATTGGGAGACGTACAGGTCGGGCTCATGGAACCCATATCTAAGGACAGAAGATCTACAGACCCTGATGCTGCGGAAGAGAGGAGCATCAACACCAGTAAGTTGAAGTCACCACCACAATTACAAAAAGTAGTCTGGGGTTTTGCGAGTTGTGTCTGGTTCAATTTGCCGAGGCGCCGGGTCGAATTGAAGGAAGTTCTGGTCCATGTTTTCCCCGATTTCAAGAATAGCAGCCATATTACCACAGCGGTAACAATAATTAGGTGCACTGAAGACTGTGACTACATTCTTATCCTGCATAAATTATAACAATAACCATTTAAGCTTCCAGTGGGATAATACCTGGGCAAACTAACATTCAAAGGGCAGCACACAAAAGATACATAATCAGCAAGTTGCAACCATAAGGGTGCCTAGGGCCATGCTCACCGCAACGGCTATTGTTTGCAAGTCTTTCCATGGTACTCCCTCCGCTTCCAAATTATAAGACGTTCTGACTTCTAGATACAAGTGGCTTTCGCTATGCACTTAGATATACACTATGTCTAGATACATAGCCAAAACAATGTTTCTAGAAAAGCCCAAACATCTTATAATTTGGAACGGAGGGAGCAAGTTCTATGAGAAAGGAATCCACAATGGCCACATTGTAACTGCAAGCTGAGCTAGAAAGGAACTACAAAGGTTATATTCACAATTTAGTATTCCCCCGTCCCCGAATAAATTAATTCCTAGAATCGGTGGAAGTCAAACTATCTTAATTTTGACTAATTTTATAGGAAAAAGTAACAACATCCATGACATAAAATGAGCAGCAGCAACAACAACAACAACATAGCCTTGACGTTTTGTTCTTGACGTTTTTTTCTATGAAAATGAGCACATAAAATGAGCACATTATGAAAATATATTCTATGATATATCTAATGATACTAATTTGGTGTCATAAATCTTGACGTTTTGTTCTACAAATTCAGTAAAAGTTCAAAAAGTTTCAGACAACTCTAGGAATCTATTTATTCAAGGACAGAGGGAGTATACTTTTTCATGATACCAATCCAATTGGTTGAGCATATAAACAAATTGAAAATGCAATGCTACATTCTGAAGACCTACCTGGCACCAATTAAATCCTTCCATTACAAGTTGATGGGCCCTTGAAATGAGAGAGAGACCATTTGTATGGTTGAACTGCTGCGCAATGTCTTGCCCAAATGTGTAACCTGCTCCTCTTGGTGAAATTCCCCATCCACATCGGTCATCTGGGTCAGACCACAAAAGATCACACATGGGTCCTTCATGAGGAACCTGCACACAATTTTTTAGGTATATGAGTTGAGGATTAAAAATATTAGATGTATAATGCATTCAATTAATACAGCGCAAGAATTAGCAAGCTATCAATTCAAGACCATCACATTGGGCACCATTTCCTAGCATCCATAAGCATCACCTCAACATACAGGGAAAGGAGCTCAATTATTTTTAGTTATATGCATAAAAATGCGCATAACAAAGTATGGTGACCTCAAAAAGAAATAGGTCTCTAACAAACCCTATAATCATAGTAACAGAAATTCAAAGTACCTTCTTAAAATAGTTCACTATCAGATGCAAATGTTTCACAAACAAATATGCATGTGCTGGCAGATTATAATTAATAAGCAAACCTCATTGCAGATGACTACTGGTTGGTCACTTCACTAATAGTGAGAATCAGCCTCAAGCTCCCTCCTGGGCCCCCAAAAAGAACAAAAAAAAAAGAATAAGAAAAAACAAATCACTTCAAGCACTGGGTATCTTTCTATGCCAATGATTCTGTGATTTTTCTATGGCCGTCTTGCAATGATGTCAATGTTATCAAGCTTATGGACATGTTTGGACATGTCTCGGATCTGAGAACTAATTTGGCAAAGAGTTCTGCAATTCCCATTCATTGCTCTGATGAAGACTTGCAGCATACATCTGAAATTTTGGCTTATACAGTAAAGGAATTTCCTTGCACCTACCTAGGCTTTCTCCTTGCTATCCGCAATGTTTCCAAGACCGAATTGCTACCTGTTTGAGAAGGTTGCTGACGATCTTCTGGGGTGGAAGGCTGCCCTAATGAATAGAGCTGGGCTTCTTATTATGGTCCAAGTGGTGATGACGGCCACTCCCATCTCTTAAAATCGCTTTGGATCTTCCAAATGGTTGACCAAAGCCAACGACAAAAACACAGAGGCTCTCTTTGGAAAGGTCAAGGAACAAGCCAATGGAGGTCAGGAGGTAACTGCTTGGTGTCCTGGGAAGAGTACAGTGACCACTAGAATATGGCGGCTTGGGTATACATAGTCTTGAAACTCTGGGTTGGGCTTTATGCATCCGTTGGTTGTGGCCTTGTGGGCACAAAGGGCAGATCCTTTGTGTCCATGGGCTGCTGTCAATTCAAGTGTCCGAAAATGCCCAAGCTCTCTTTGATGTGGCTTTGGGCTCTATAGTTGGAAAATGGGAATGGAGACAGATACGGTTCTAAGCTGACCCATGGCTACAAGGAAGGAACATAGCAGAACTAGCTCCTAACTTGCACAAGACGACAAGATTATTTCAAAAAGGACAGTCGAGACCCGGACAGTAGCTCAGGCACTTCACAACTGCACTTGGGTGCCTAATACCAAAGGAGCTTAAACAGTACAAGTGCTGGTCGAGTATCTACATATTTGGGATTTAGTGGATGATATGGTTTTGCAACCAGATGCTCCTAACCAGCACCAACGGAAGCTGACCCAATCTGGCTCCTACACTAGCAAATCATCTCATGCTGCCTTTTTCTTGGGAACTATCAAGTTTGGTCCTTGGAAAAGAATTTGGAAGAGCTGGGGGGGCACTAAGATGCAAATTCTTCTTTTGTTAGCCATCAAGCCATTAATACCGGTATTGGATGGCTGATCGCATTGCAAAGCACCGATTGCCTCACCAGCCTGCCTACCTGTTTTGTGATCAGGCTGAGGAAACAATTTAGCACATCTTAATCTCTTGTGTGTTCAACCGGCAGGTCTTGACTATGGTTTTTAAGAAAGTTTCCATGCCTGCAGTTGCACCTCCAGTTGATGCAACTCACTTCTTTACAGCAACTTTGGTTTACATCATGAAGCAGTTTGGAAACATCCGATCCAAAATCCAAGCCTAGCTGAGACATTTGGTTTGCGTTGCGTCATTAACTTGTTCATCATGGAACTGTTCCACGTGCGGCGTTCCAATGAACCAACAGCGAGCTCATCTCTCGGGCAAAATCATTCCGCAAAAAACATCAGACAAGCTGATTCTTTTTGGAGCCTGACCAGCCCATCGGAATGGATTCAATCTCCAAACCAAACAGGCTATTAGATGGTGAGGAACACTATCAGAAATGTTCCCAAGGAGATGCCACAAGGGGCTGAATTCCTTGACCCTTTTAGTGGCCTAGGAAGTAAACATAGGAATGCCTGTGTGTTTGATGGAAACTTGCCAAATATTCTGGGTCTCCTAAAAACAGTGGTCGATGAGTGTAGTATATGGTGCATGGCGGGGGCTTCTAATCTCCAGGGTATGCTGTTTAGGTCATTCGCCCCAGAACTTTAGGTTCTGATTGGTAGGCTAAACCTCTTGGTTGTGATCTCTACTTCAGTCAGTGGCGAGTTTTCTTTTTCTTTTTTCTTTTTTTGGGATAGCCAGTTGTGTGGTGTGCTCGGGCGTGGCTGTTTTAGCTTGCCCTTATACCTTTCTCCTCTCTTAATGAAATGACATGCAGCTCTCCTGCGTCCTTTGAGAAAAATGAGACCTCAAATCAGTCACTGATTAACACTAAATGGTATCAAGTATAGATCAAGATAAATCCCTTGTACTGCTAAGTGCAAGTGCAAAGTGACAGAATTAGTGTTGGAAAATGTCGGCTTTCAATATAAGCTTTCATGATTCAATCACGTGCCTAAATTTGCTGATTTTTAGTTGCCGTGCTTTAGTTCTCCTTAGGTAAGCCCATTCCATGAGAAGCTTAAGCGATGTTGAGCGCCCTCTAAAATCAAATGTCGTTACAAAATTGTATCAGCATGACTTGAGATAATCAAATACGGTGGCATCTGTCTAGATAAATAACTATATCATGGTTGATGCACCATGTTTGTACCTTAATCGGTATTATGGATCCACAGTTCTGTACATAAACATTCAACTTACGACCACATCGGACATGGCTGGTCTACTATTTGCACATACCTATGTTAATTCTCCCAACATCACAAAACTACCTACAGCATATCAGTGTTATTAAGCAATTTTATCAAATCATTTAGTTGACCCTAGTTGCCATGAGACCGACAGGCGACTAATCATGATTAATCGTCAACCAGCCTGATTAGTCAAGCCTAGTCGGTCATAGTCATCCTGTATATTTAGGACCAATATAACAATATTAGAATCTACTATCTACTATTCCTGCATAGGAGACCCCACTAGCAGATTTCTCTGCAATTTCGTGAAGTCACGTCATCCCACAAGCCCCACCAAGTTACTAAGCTCGGTCACTAAATTACAATCCCACTAAATATAATCAGAAAATGAAGAGACGATGAACTCCAAATAAATTGCATTCCTAGCTCCTCAACTGTACAAGCCATTTACCCCATTGCTCTACAACAACAACAACAACAACAACATAGCCTTTTGTCCCAAGCAAGTTGGGGTAGGCATTTACCCCATTGCTCTCCTATTAATTAATCAATTTAGCTTGCATCGAACATCTTTTCACATTCACGGTGCTATCACCACTCCCACTTCCCATTAAGACTAAACAAAGTAGTACATCAGTAATGAACACGCATTAATTTTCCTTCTCCACTTCTGTAACAGCTACGCCAACAAGAGTATATATATACATACATACATATATATATATATATATATATATATATATATATATATATATATATATATATATATTGGACTTTTTCTATGCCCCACGTTTCTTTGGCAAGGGTCAGCGACTCTTATGAAGCTTTGAAATATTACTTCGGATATTCATCCTCATCCACCAAATCCGCTATTTGTGCCTCGGTAGGAAAGATCAATCGTCACTTCGTGTTTCCAAGCGGCAAGATATCCATAGGCTATTTCCTATTTGTAGTTTCATGTGCCCAAATGTTTTATTTTTGTTGTGCATTTGAGAGTCCAAGAATTAGATATGTTTTTTTGCCTAATCATGAACATGATCATGATTTATATCTATAAGATGTCACAGTATAATTTGTACTGGGAGAATAGGAGCTTCACTGAATGTCTAAATTGTTGGAATAGAGTTTGCACCGAATGATCACTTCTCCAATAGCAAACAATAGATTAAGGATGGCATTTTTAATTTCTTCGCACAAGCAGTGCAAGTAGGCAGGACAATTGTACTGCCCGACTACCTGACTAGCCACCGACCAATTGAACCTGACCGCTACCCATATGACTAGGCTCAACTAGGCAATTTAAAACCATTGCAGCATACAAGACATCCATAAGTCACAGCATGATATACTGGAGGCAAAGAAGAAAACCTGGTTCATAACGAAAGCAGTGAAATGTTGTGCCTACCTCCTGTATGCGATCAAGAGAACGAATGTTATCCAATGTGTCCAATGACGGAGAGAGACCACCATGAAGACAGAAGACCTGCAAAATGGATGTTTCTCAAATGTCAAAGGCATATATTCAGGAAGCCTATAATAGCATCAACCATAAGAAATTGAGCTGCATACCTGATTTTCTATGAGAGCCGTGAGAGGCAAATAATCAAACAAGTCTGTAAAATATTTCCATACATTTGCATTTCCATATTTTCTTAAGCATTCATCATAGAAGCCATACCTGAAACAAACCAATCAAGGTCAACAAAGTTGTGGTTGCACTACAGGCATGCACTACAAAGTTCACAGAATAGCTTGGAAACACAACGGTGTACAGGTCCATTGTGTGCATGTGTCATGCAAACAAGTGGAGTTCATTTCAATGACCTAGGACATTGCCTAGAGACATAATAACAGTAGTAAAACCCATCGAAGGTTTGAGGAAGAACACAGGAGATAGTTAGCAGTGTATTGTTAGGGCACAAAATTGATGGCAATCAGGTGGCCACAGACCTAGCTGGATGTCTTCATGCAACAACGTAGTGCTCCAAAAGGCGATATTCCGCGGCCGCTTACGCGCGAGTAGGCGAGGCGGATGGGTACCATGGCGCCTTGGGTGCAGGCGGGCCCTCGGTGGAAACCCGGTGTCCATACGTGCAGATCCCTGCAGGCAGGGATGTTGAGCGGCAGGGAAGGAGGCAGGAATAGATGAATAGAGGGCGGCGACGGGACGAGGCAGGAGCAGCGGGTGCCGGCAGAGGAGGAGGCAGGGACATTAGGCGCCGGTGGCAGCGGGGGAAACGGGGACGGCGGGTGATGGGGTGGAGGTGGCAGGCGCAGCCAGGAAGAGGCGGGCGGTGGTGGAGGTGGAAGGCCAGGAAGAGGCGGGCGGCAGTGGAGGCGGTAGGGAGGAGGCCGGCAGTGGTGGAGGCGGTAGGGAGGAGGCAGGTGCGGCTGGGAGGAGGTCAGAGGGTGGATGGATAAGTTGGGAATGTATAAGGTGGGGTGGGCTGCTTGATTTGCCTTTCTATCCAACCTAAACCTGCAGTCTCCTGTTTCTTCTTTTCTTTGCCTAGGCTCGCGTAGGCTCACCTAAGCTCTAGGCGGAAGGTCACCGCCAAGTGATCGCCTAGCGCCTAATGTAACCTTGTAGTTGACAATGCCAAGCGTGTTGACAGAACACTAACATTATAGTTTACCACACTAAATCAACGCAATTTCACTGTACTAGTCCAGCATACAGAAGATAACTTGTCAAACGAGTGTTTCTGAAGCCTTATCTTCACGAACGTGAGCTTTACGTGGAACTATCCATTTCCAAGTTATTAAACATTTACTATTGTAGACAGGTTACTTGAGGAATAAGAAGACAAAATGATCAAGTATGCTGGGGGGAAAATCCATCTCAAACACTTGTAGCTACTGTGGAAGTACTAATAATGAAAGTGGGAGTAGCAATTATGAGTTGCAATAAAAAATCCAAATACTAGATGTAAACTCACACTTGAGTGATTTGTCTGCTCTCATGATTTCCTCTAAGTATTGTAATTCTATCTCTGTAACGGACTTTCAAAGCCACTAACAGAGAAACTGTTTCAACTGAATAGTAGCCACGATCTGCAGTCAAGAGACACATAATCAATTTAACAAAAAAATGACAGTTATGTAGATGTATTTACACATGGAAATAAAGTAATGAACATCTACTAAATTATTCATCCCCTCAACACAAAATGAAATTATAAAATTACCTTCAAGCATTCAAATAAACGCCATATCCTATGGCATTTGCATATGAGTAAAATGCATGAGTGGCCCCTGAACTTGTTAAGGGGTGCCACTTAGTTCCATGAACTTTGAAAACACATTTTTGGATCCTTAAACTTGTTAAGTGATGCACCACAGTGGTTGGCATGGTCTGAAAATGGACTTGCAGTGCATCATTTAACAAGTTTAGGCCGTGCGGATGTTGCACCGATACAGGATACGGATTCACCGATACGGCGATACTTTATTTTTCAAAATCAAGGATACGCCGATATGGCAAGTGTATATATTATAAATAATAAATAAATATTACTAAGAGGTATATGTATAACGTACGTTATATTGAATAGTAATAGAAAATAACAAAAAGAACTAGTGCAGCTGGTCATACAAACTAATGTTCAATGGTGTGCAGGCCAGTAGCCTAGTACTCAAGTAGACCCAGCACACCTCTAACAAATTATATATTCATGTGTTGCTGGAGTTCTTGCCAAAACACATGGCAGTTGTTCGCATTTTTTTTGTCTTCTTTAATAAAGATCAGCTCGAAAACAACAGGCCAACAAATCAACTACACTCCAAAATCCGAAGCACACTCACAATTCTTATGAAACTGCTGGAGGAGGAATCCAAATGCTGATAGATGAGAATTATTGTCTTCTCGGTAACCAAATGAGCTAAAAGGCAACAACAAGATCCTAGCAGGCTAGACCAAAAGCGACGCATAACAAGACGAACTACAAGAACTCCAGTAGATTATGTTTTTTTTTCTTTTGAGACGCTCCAGTAGACTATGTTAAGCAGTAAAGACGTTCCCTAATTCCCGATAACCAGATTCTTCCAACAATCCTGCCAGACGCACAAAAACCAACCACCTTTCAGGTTTACCGCATGATCTAAAACTCCCCTGCTTCGCCGCACCAAGCGTCCCATATCACAGATCGCCGAGTCAGACATCAGCACAGCTCCGCGCGCGAGCTAAGGGGAGAGAAACCGTGAGCAGGACAGAGCCGCGTGGGAGAAAGTTAGGGCGGGGCAGCGTAGCCGCGCACCGACGTAGTCGCCCATGAAGAGGTAGTTGGTGTCGGGAGCGTCGCCGCCGATGCGGAAGAGCTCGATGAGGTCATAGAACTGGCCGTGGATGTCGCCGCAGACGGTGACGGGGCAGCGCACGGGCTGCACGTTCCACTCCTCCATGAGGATGGCCTTGGCCTGCTCGCAGAGCGCCTTGACCTCCGCCTCGGGCAGGTACTTGCAGTCGCGCAGCTGCGCGATCTGCCGGTCCAGATCCCCGTGCGACGGCATCTCGTCCGCCGCCCCGCTCCCCGCCCGCCCGCGGCAGAGGTTGGGTCGGTGGGGGGCGACTCCTTCTCCGGCCGGCCGGCGGGCCCGCCGGCGGTCAGGTCGGGCTAGGGTTTGGGGGAGATCGGCAAGAGGCGGGAGGAGGCGGAGCTCATGCCTCCATTTTTTGGGGGCACGCTGCTTTGTTTTTGTTTTGCGAATGCGAGATTTTTCCTCGGCTCTTCTTTGGGCTGTTTGGTGGCAAATTTTGCGTAACGCTACTGTAGCAGTTTCGTTGTTGTTTGGTAAATTTGGTATTCATGATGTAATTAGGCTTAAAGATTTGTCTCGTCCATTTCGTCTAAACTGTATAATTAGTTTATTTTTTTCTATGTTTAATGCTTTATGCATGTGTTTTAAAGATTCGATGTGATGGGGAA
>CM036182.1:21058988-21439827 GCA_020631735.1 Saccharum officinarum | reverse complement strand
GTTGCGGTCGCGACGGGCGAGGCACCCGTCCGCGACGTGGAGCGGGCGGGTGCTGACGTGACCAGGGAGGAGGTCGCGTCGGTGTTAGGCAAGAGACGGTCCTGGCGAAGGGGTCGCAGCCGCGACAAGGCCGTTGGCAGAGCCAGCGGGCATGGTGGAGGTCGGGGCGGTCGAGCCCCTATCCGGAGCACCCGAAGAAGAGGCGCCGGCTCCGGCGGTGCCGACGGTCGAGGCGCGGGTACCGGAGCCGTCGTCGGTCGAGGCGCCGGCTCCGGAGGCGCCGGCGTCGTAAGTGCCCGCCCTCACGCTCCTCTCGACAACATCAACTCCCTGGACAAGGGAAAACAAACGATGGGGGTCGAGGGGGGTGAGGTCGCGGACCAGGCCGGTGTCGCGCACGGCCGTTGGAGAGGTGGATACCGCGGGCGAGGCCGGTCCTTCCGTGGACCGGGAGACGCCCGGCCGGTTTCATCCTCGTCGTGGCCCGACATCGCCGCGCTGGCGATAGCGCGGGCCGAGACGGAGCTGCCGAAGTGGGGGGGACGTCCCTTCAGTTCAGGACGCTACGAACCCGACGCCGAGCCCATCTTTGTCCTTAGCGACAAAGACGAAGTGCACCGATGGGGAGTACCTCGAGGGCGTCCGCCAGCACCTCGACCGGTTGCTTCGAGTGGCGTCCGGCGCTGTGCGGAGTATGGGGATGCCACCGAGGTATGATCGACCCGTCGGCTCGCTTGATAGGCTGTTTTTTTCTTCGGATTTGTGACCTTTTCGAATCGCGTTCAGGAGCTGAAGGAGTACTCCCGCCGCAAGTCGCTCTTCATCCGGGACGAGAGTGGCGTGTGGGGCGCGCTGTCTCAGCAACGGGTTCTGGTCGAGGAGGCCCAGAAACGGCTATCCGATCGGAACGCCGAGATGGCTGAACTGCGCGTCGCATACGCCATATTGAAGGAAGAGGCGACGCAAGCATGGGCGGCGAGGCCGTGATGCGCACTGGCCTAGAGAAGGCTCGGGAGGAGGCTGCCCAGGCGCGCAGGGACCTCGAGCCCTTGTCTGCGCGGGTGAAGGAGCTCGAGGAGGATGTTTCCCAGGTCAGTCTTCAGCGCGACGCCTTCCACGCCGAGATCACGACGCTGCAGGGAGCCGTCCAAGAAGAGGACGCAGCTCTCGAGTCTGCTCGGCAGGAGGTCGAGGCGCTAAAGGCGCCATCCGTGACAAGGACAGCGCCTTCCTGGGCTCGAGCGAACGTGCGGGGGGCTCCGTGACGAGGTCGTGGGCCTGCAGACCCACATCGAGGGTAAGTGTGGTTGTTACAGTCACGACGTTGAAGGCCCCGCGTTGGCACTATTTGTTTGTCGTGTTTCAGAGCTGGAGAGAGAGAACCGAGAGGCCCAATCATCTGCCAACTCCTTCCAGAGCCTCTTGAAGCCGAGGTCCGGAGGACCCAACTTCTCCAGGGCCAATCACCACCGTGTGTGATGGCCTAGGGGTCGAGCCCGACGCGACACCGGGGAAGATGTTCCGGGGAACTCCTTCGTCCGACGGATGGTGGCGCTGGGCCGCCTTGCCCGGGAGAAGATACGGAACGGCTCCATCACGGCGTGAAGAGGGCGCTGGCCGTCGTCCGTTCGGGTTTGTGTTTGACATGAGGCTCGTTGCCGAGGGCTTCATCACAGACCCGATCGGACAGACGAGGAGAACGAGGATGCTGCGTGGAGCTGATCGAAGCCGCCGAAGAACCTGGAAGTCGTCTGGCCTCGCTTTTTGAAGCCGAGGTGGTTCCGCCTGCCGACGACGAAGGCCTGTGAGCCAAATCTGGGCATGAAGGCCCATGTAATAAGTTAGTATTTCGAATTTTGATCGTGGTGGCCGCGGAGGCCTAAAAGACTCAAACATAAACCGGTTCGTGGTTGATTTAGTTTTACTCGAGCTTTTCTTCCCTTTATCGCTCGGATCGTGTTCTCGCGTGATTTACTTAGCGCGCAGCTACATCCTTTGGCGTAAGGGAGCGAGTGGAGGTACCGTAGCCCGGAGGCGTAAGTGATCTCGCGGCTCGACTGCCCTCGAGCTTCAGGGTGATGTTGCGGCCTAGTAAATCGTGTGAGAGCCTGATCTAAGCGACAGGGGGTATGTTCTTTTTAATTTTAGGAACCGTTGTTTAGATCTTCTCAGCGTGAAGGCGTACCTCTAAAAGGCGTAAGGTTGAGTGGAGGTACCGTAGCTCGGAGGCGTAGGTGATGCTCCAGACTCGAGAGCCCTTTCGAACTTAGGGTGCTCTTTCAGCGAAGTCGATCTAAGAAACGGTTCTTAAATTTAAAAAAGAGCATAAGTTTTTTCGGTTTTTCGGGACGGGGTTCCCCCCTTGCAGCCCCCGAGGGAGGGTCGACTCTGGGAGTGCAGGGTCGATCCTTCCTCATTGCGAAACGAAAAATTTTGAACATCGCTGTATTCTTTATTGACGAAAAAGGAAATACAGAGCCTCGAGGCTTTTTAAGGAAAGAAGCGACGTAGATGTTCAATGTTCCAAGCGTTGGTGAGGATTTCGCCCTTCTCGTTGGATAGCTTGTAGGTGCCCGGCTTTAGTACTTCTGCGATGATGTACGGCCCTTCCCATGGTGGTGTGAGCTTGTGCCGTCCCTTGGTGTTCTGGTTCCGCCGTAGCACCAAGTCACCAACGTTGAGGTCACGCTTGCGGACGTATCTGTCGTGGTAGCGTCGGAGACCCTGCTGGTACCTGGCAGAATGCAACAGAGCCACATCTCGGGCTTCCTCGAGCTGGTCGAGGGCGTCCTGTCTTGTGGCGTCGTTGTGTCCTTCGTTGTATGCCTTCAACCTCGGGGACCCGTATTCTATATCGGTTGGTAGCATAGCCTCAGACCCGTAGACTAAGAAGAACGGAGTGAACCCCGTGGCTCGACTCGGCGTTGTTCTTAGGCTCCACAGGACCGAGGGTAGCTCGGCAGCCCATTTTTTTCCATGTTTGTTTAGTTTGTTAAAGATTCTGGGCTTCAGGCCTTGTAGAACCATGCCGTTGGCACGTTCCACTTGCCCGTTTGTTTTTGGATGAGCCACGGCCGACCAGAGCACACGGATGTGGTGGTTGTCGCAGAAATCCAAAAACTTTTTGCCAGTGAACTGGGTGCCATTGTCTGTGATGATACAGTTGGGGACCCCGAAGCGATGAACAATGTTAGTGAAGAAGAGTACAGCTTGTTCGGACCTGATGCTGGTGATAGGGCGGGCCTCGATCCACTTGGAGAATTTGTCGATTGCGACGAGCAAGTGGGTGAAGCCGCCGGTCGTCCTTTTCAGTGGTCCGACAAGGTCGAGCCCCCAAACGGCGAACGGCCATGTGATGGGGATAGTTTGTAGGGCATGTGCCGGAAGATGAGTCTGTCTCGCATAGTACTGACAACCCTCGCAGGAGCGTACTAGCTTGACAGCGTCGGAGACCGCGGTCGGCCAATAGAATCCTTGTCGAAAGGCGTTTCCGACGAGGGTTCGAGGCGCAGCGTGGTGACCGCAAGCCCCCGAGTGAAGATCGCCGAGCAGATTTCTGCCTTGCTCTTTCGTGATGCAACGTTGGAGGATACCGGTAGGGCTACGACGGTAGAGCTCCCTGCTGTCGCCCATGATCACAAAAGTTTTGGCCCGGCGTGCGATCCGTCGAGCCTCAGTCCTATCCGAGGGGAGGTCCCCTTGGATGAGGTAGTCGAGGTACGGGACGCGCCAATCAGGTTCGAGGTCAGACGGTGGCGTCGAGTCTTCCACCTGCATGGCTTCAGCCCCGGTCGAGGGGGCTTCTGCCTCAGGTGGAAGGTCGATCGACGCCCCGTCGACCCCCCCGTCTGGCCTGAGGTCGACGGATGGGTGCTGAAGGTCTTTCGCGAAGACGTCCGGTGGAACCGTGGCTCGACCGGACGCGATTTTTGCCAGTTCATCAGCGGCCTCATTATACCTGCGTGCGATGTGGTTGAGCTCGAGGCCGTGAAACTTGTCCTCGAGGCGCCGTACTTCTTGGCAGTAGGCCTCCATCTTGGGGTCACGGCAGCTCGAGCTCTTCATGACCTGATCGATCACGAGTTGAGAGTCGCCTCGGACGTCGAGGTGTCGGACCCCGAGCTCGATGGCGATTCTCAACCCCGTGACGAGTGCCTCGTATTCGGCGACGTTGTTAGACGCAGGGAAATGAAGCCGGATGACGTAGCGCATGTGAACCCCGAGGGGTGAGACGAAGAGCAAGCCCGCGCCTGCTCCCGTTTTCATCAATGACCCATCGAAGTACATGGTCCACAGCTCCGCCTGGAGCTGTGCAGGTGGGAGTTGTGTGTCAGTCCACTCGGCCAGAAAATCTGCTAATACCTGTGACTTGATAGCTTTTCGCGGCGCATAGGACAATGCCTCGCCCATGAGCTCGACCGCCCATTTGGCAACCCTACCCGAGGCTTCCCGGTTCTGGGCTATCTCTCCCAAGGGGAAAGAAGAAACCACAGTAACCGGGTGACCCTCGAAGTAGTGTCGGAGCTTGCGCCGTGTCAAGATGACAGCATACAGCAGTTTCTGGATCTGTGGGTATCGACACTTTGTCTCTGAGAGCACCTCGCTAACGAAATAGACCGGCCTCTGGACGAGCAAGGTGTGTGCCTCCTCGGCCCGTTCGACAACCAGGGCAGCACTGACTACTTGTGACGTCGCGGCGACATAGAGTAGGAGTGGTTCCCCGGGGTCGGAGGGACGAGGATCGGTGAGTTAGAGAGGGTGGCTTTCAGTTTCGTGAGAGCCTCCTCAGCCTCGAGGTTCCAGGAAAAATGGTCCGATTTTCTCAAAAGACGGTACAGAGGGAGTGCTTTTTCGCCGAGGCGCGAAATGAAACGGCTGAGTGCCGCCAAGCAACCTGTGACTCTCTGTACGCCTTTGAGATCTCGGATGGGGCCCATCTTGGTGATTGCAGAGATTTTTTCAGGGTTGGCCTCGATGCCACGTTTAGATACGATAAACCCTAAAAGCATACCTCGTGGGACGCCGAAGACACATTTCTCTGGATTGAGTTTGATGTTTTTTGCCCTGAGGCAATTGAATGCAACGTCGAGGTCGCTGACCAGATCGCCGGCATGTTGGGTTTTGACCACGATGTCGTCGACGTAAGCCTCGACGGTCGACCCAATGTGCCCCCCGAAAACATGTTGCATGCATCGCTGGTACGTTGCCCCTGCGTTCCGGAGACCGAAGGGCATCGTAACGTAGCAATACATGCCGAATGGGGTGATGAATGAAGTCGCGAGCTGGTCGGACTCCTTCATTTTGATTTGGTGGTAGCCGGAGTATGCATCTAAGAATGAGAGAGTTTCACATCCCGCGGTGGAATCAACGATTTGATCAATGCGTGGCAAATGGAAGGAAACTTTCGGACATGCTTTATTTAAACCAGTATAGTCTACGCACATCCTCCATTTCCCACTCTTTTTTCTAACTAAGACAGGATTAGCTAGCCACTCGGGATGATGAACCTCCTTGATGAACCCGGCCTCCAACAGTTTGTGTATCTCCTCGCCGATGATCCTGCGCTTCTCCTCGTCGAAGCGGCGCAGGCGTTGCTTCACCGGTTTGGATCCGGCCCGGATCTCCAAGGCGTGCTCGGCGACTTCCCTGGGTATGCCCGGCATATCCGAGGGACTCCACGCAAAGATGTCGACGTTCGCGCGGAGAAAGTCGACGAGCACTGCTTCCTATTTAGGATCGAGGGTGGCGCTGACGTTCAGCGCCCTCTCCTTGGGATCAGCGGGGTCGAGGGGTACGAGCTTGACGTCTTCGGCGGGCTCGAAGCTGCCGGCATGGCGTTTTGGGTCGGGGATCGCATTGGCTAGACCGTCGAGGTCTGCGGCCAAGATCGCTGACCCAAAAACAGCCTCGCCGTGCTCGACGCACTCGACGTCGCACTCGTAGGCATGTTCAAACGAGGGCCCTACAGTGATGACACCGTTTAGGCCAGGCATTTTGAGCTTGAGGTAGGTGTAGTTCGGGATCGCCATGAACTTGGCGTAGCATGGGCGTCCCAGGATAGCGTGGTACGTTCCACGGAATCCGACCACTTCGAAAGTGAGAGTTTCCTTTCGGAAGTTGGCCGGTGTGCCAAAGCAAACAGGCAGATCGACCCGCCCGAGGGGTTCTGCCCGTTTCCCTAGCACGACTCTGTGGAAGCCCCCGGCGCTAGGCTGGAGGCGCGCTCTGTCGACCCCTAAGAGGTCGAGGGTCTGAGAGTAGATAATGTTGAGGCTGCTTCCGCCGTCCATGAGCACTTTGGTGAGGCGTGTGTTGGCGATGATGGGGTCAACGACGAGGGGATAGACCCCCGGGTTGGGGACGTAGTCTGGGTGGTCATCACGGTCGAAAGTGATGGCCACCGCAGACCAATCAAGGAAACGGGGTACTGCCGATTGTACGGAGAAGACCTCGCGCCGTTCTCGCTTGCGCTGACGCGCAGAGAGGCAGGTCGAGGGTCCTCCGTAGATCATGTAGCAGTCGCGGATCTCGGGAAATTCCCCGTCCTTGTCGTCACCCTTAGGGTCCTCCCCCTTGTCGTCCTTCTTGGCGCCGGCACCCCCGAAGTACCTGCGCAGCATGTGACAATCCTCGAGGTTATGGTTAGTGAGTCCCTTGTGGTAGGGGCACGGCTCTTTGAGCATTTTGTCGAAGACGCCCCCGCCGGGGGGGCCTCGAGGTTTCTTGTGCTCGATAGTAGCGACGAGCTCGTCGGCCGGGGCCTCGAGCTTGCCCTGCTGGCCTTTCTTCTTCTTGCGGTTGTTTCTCTTGGGGCCTCGGGTGGAACTCGCGGGGTCGTCGACCTTCTGCTCCTCCCTCGCCGGCTCGCCGCCAAAGATTGCACCAACTGCCTCCTCACCGGTGGCGAAGTTGGTGACGATGTCCATCAATCCGTTGGCAGTGAGCGGGGTGTTACGGCCCAACTCCCGGACCAACTCCTTACAGGTGGTACCGGAGAGGAAGGCCGTAATCATGTCGGAGTCGGTGACGTTGGGGAGCTCGGTGCGCTGCCAGGAGAAGCGCTGGATGTAGTCCCGGAGGGACTCATCTGGTTTCTGCTTACAGCCCCGGAGGTCCCACGAGTTGCCGGGGCGCATGTAGGTTCCCTTGAAATTTCCCTCGAACACCCTCACGAGATCGTCCTAGTCGTGGATCTGCCAAGGTGGGAGATCCTTGAGCCAGGCTCGGGCGGTGTCGGAGAGGAACAGGGGGAGTTGCCGAATGATGACCCGGTCGTCGGTGGCCCCGCCCAACTGACACGCCAAGCGGAAATCGGCGAGCCAAAGTTCGGGTTTGGTCTCACCGTTATACTTGGTGAGAGTCGTGGGGGGACGGAACTGAGCCGGGGGCACCGTCTCACGGATAGCCTTACTGAACACCCGAGGACCTGGGGGTTCGGGTGAAGGGCTACAGTCTTCCGAGCTGTCGTAGCGTCCGCCCCTGTGGACGTGGTAGCCTCGAGCTACACCATCACCGTGTTTGCGCGTGCGACGCTCGACGATGTTGCCACGGGTGTCTCGAGGCTCGCGGTCGTTGGCGATGGGCTCAGGGGCCGGTGCTACCCGGTTTCGCCGGGCAGGCTCGGGATGAACCGAGGCTTCTCTCTCCTGTCGGGAAGGCTCGAGGGTCCGCTCCGAGGCTGCTTCGCGCCGCCTCGAGGCAGAGCTCTCGGCCTACTGCATGGCGGCAGTCTCGAGGAGTCCTCGGATTTCGTCTCGAGCCCGACGGGCGTCAGGGTTTGACGGCTCGGGCATGTTGCGTAGGAGCATGGCAGCGGCGACAACGTTCTGGCTGGCTCGAGCGAAAACCGGGGGGTCGACCGCCCGGTCCTCGTCGATGCGACGGTTGACGTCGCGAGCCCTCTCACGAGCTCTCCCGCCAAATGCGTGTTCCGCACGCTCACGCTCGAGGGTTTGCTGGAGAAGATCCAGGTTTTCGCGTTCCTCGTCAAGCTGGTCCTGCAACTCGCGAATCTGTTCGAGCTGCGCTCCTTGATCCGCAAGGAACTGAGGCTCGTTTCGCTCGGCAGGAAGCTCGACATGAGGGGGCGTGTGCCTTTCTTCGACCGGCTCTTCGTCCTCTGATTCCAAGGTGCTTTCAACGTCGATGTTGAAGCACTCACGAGTTGGATCATAGGTGTCGTCAGCCGAGTCAGAGTCAGGTGCGCCAAAGTAGTAATATGACGGGGGAATGTGTGGCCGTTGCCAACCATCACCGAGGTGGTGACGTGGAGAAGCAGTCACACGAGGTTCTGTTTTCGGTGTCTCCGTAGAGTCCCGATAATCAGAAGCCGGCGTGGACGCAACGAGGTCCAGAGTGGAGCGTAGATGGTGCCCGGGGAGTTCCTCATAAGCGCTCATGCGAGTGCTCACGGAGGATGCATACACCCGGGCGACCGAGTCTAGTCCAAACGGGAATGGTGATGGGGACGTCGCTGCCCGTGGCGAAATAGATGCTACGGACAGTGGTGTCTCACCGGACGGGGGAGCGGCGGGATTCTTCGTCGACACGTCACCCTCAGTCAGGCTCGTCCTTCCCAAATCTTCCAAAAGGAGATCTAGGCTGGCGCCTGGCTGGGGGGTGCCGGACCGGGGGATCCCATCGCCCTCCGTCAGGTGGAGACGGTGGTTGTACCGGGCTCGCCGTCGCCGGGCGGCCCGCGACCGCCTGGAGCGACGGTGCCGGTTGACTGCTCCCCCGGGCTGGGAGAGCTCGTAATCTTCGTCGGTTGGGTGCCTGGGTGGGAGTAGGACCATGTCGTAGCCAGAGCCGAGCGACATGAACTCCAAACTCCCAAACCAGATCACCGTACCCAACGGGATCGGGCGTTCGGGGTTAGCCATCCAGGAAGAACGGCGACAAAGCGAGGTTTGCACGCAGCGCTCCCCTACCTGGCGCGCCAACTGTCGGTGTTCGGACCGAGGGGGTCCTAAACCAACGAGTAAATGCTGCGTGACTCTTTCCTGGATGGTGATGCAAGGAGAACACACGGGGGTTTATCCTGGTTCGGGCAAAAGAAGGCCCTACGTCCAGCGGGGAAGAGAGGTTTGTATTTCCTTGCACCGAGGTGCTCGTGTAGGGGTTACAAGCAGGCGAGAGAGGGTGTCGAGCCCAAGTCTCAAAGAGAAAAAGGAGAAAGATGGTTGCTTCGCGTTTTTTCCGTGATGCTTCGCCCCCTATTCGTCGCCCTGGCCTGTCCTTTTATAGGGCGAGAGGTGGCCAAGTCGAGGGGAGCCTTGAGGCGATGTTTCGTTGATTCCTGTTGAGTTGACTGTAGCGACGTGGCTTCGGGATGGCCGGCCATCCCTGGGTACCCTGACGTGGTACGGGACAAGAGGGTGAAATGACCCAGAGCGCCATGCCATACCGTCCTTCGAGCTAAGTCGAGCGTTGGGGCCGGGTCGAGGCCGGGTCGAGGTCGGATGGATAAGGCCGAATCCCTGGTATCGCGGGGGACGGACCTTGTCTTATCCTCCCTCGAGGGTGATTGATGGTGAATAGTGCGCGGTAAGGTGGATACAGTGACGGCTTTCACCTCCCATCACGGGATGGGCGGTAAAACAATGAGACTTGACGTGGGTATTGTTCCCGCGTTGACCCATGCCGTAGCCATGCCGGTCGGTGGTAGTAGGTAACCGCATTGAATGCTATGGCTTTTGTCTTGGGTAGGTAAAGAAAGGGTGTCGAGGAGCCAGGGTGCGGTCGAGGCGCCCCGTCGAGCGGACCTCGTACGAGTCGGAGTCGGGGCGCGGTCGAGGCGCCCCGTCGAGCGGGCCTCGTACGAGTCGGAGCCGGGGCGCGGTCGAGGCGCCCCGTCGAGCGGGCCTCGTACGAGTCGGAGCCGGGGCGCGGTCGAGGCGCCCCGTCGAGCGGGCCTCGTATGAGTCGGAGCCGGGGCGCGGTCGAGGCGCCCCGTCGAGCGGGCCTCGTACGAGTCGGAGCCGGGGCGCGGTCGAGGCGCCCCGTCGAGCGGGCCTCGTACGAATCGGAGCTGGGGCGCGGTCGAGGCGCCCCGTCGAGCGGGCTTCGTACGAGTCGGAGCCGGGGCGCGGTCGAGGCGCCCCGTCGAGCGGGCCTCGTACGAGTCGGAGCCGGGGCGCGGTCGAGGCGCCCCGTCGAGCGGGCTATCTTTCATTGTGGTTTCGGTTATGTTAGTGTTTTGGCGATAGGTGTGGGTACCCCCGTAGTGTTGGTACCGACAGATACTAACGTTTCTTACCAAACATGTTACTAACGAGCTCAATCATGAAATTAAGGTGCCAAGGATCACCAAGAATTAGTGACCCAAGGTCATCACTCAATCAAAAAGGCACACAACACTTAAAGTTAACAATTTAACAATTATTTAAACATTTAATTAATTAGGGCATAATTAATAATAAATCAAACTTCATCTAATTGAGCTTAAACTTTTTCTAAGGATTAAGCATGGCCTAAAACAGTGTTAGAATAAATTTCATGATTTTTGGATTAATAATTTAATTACTAAAATTTATGGAAGTTGCATTTAATATTTAATTGAACTAATTAAATAGCTTGCAAAAAGTAATCAAATTTAACATTTAATATTTTTCCTAAGTAGTTTACATCTTGGAAAGCTTACACAAAAATTTTCACTATTTTTGGAGCTCTACAGAATTTTCAATAAAATAAACAAATACTAACACTATTCACATTTTTGAAAAAGAAAAACAAAAACTTTTTTCTCGGGACGACTCCTCTCCCTCCGGTTCAGCCCAACCGCGTGGCCCAGCAACGCGCGCTCGCGTCCGCGCCCGTGCTCGTTCACGCCCGTGCGGCCCAGCAACGCGCGTGGCCCAGCAGGCCAGCCCAGTCGCGCCCATGCGCTCTCTCTTTCTCACTGACATCTTGGCCCCGCCTGTCATCCCCTTCCTCCGCTCTCTTCTTCTCTCCCGTGACCCGACCATGCCCGCGCGGTGGCCGACCGGCGATCACGGCGTCAGTCGCCCAACCAAGCTGCTCAACGGCATCTACACTTCACCGCGAATCTATTTTAACACCTAACGGCTACGCTACAGCTCCGGGAAGACCTTCCCGACGGCCATGGCGGACCGGCGGTCATGGTGACCGGCGTCTCGGCGATCCACTATGGTAGCATCTAAAGCGAAAGCACGGGGAGCAATAGGAGCTTACATCGATCGCAGTGAAGCCACAAGGAGGCGCTGGGAGGCGGTGGAGGGTGCTGGCCACGTGAGGGCGGCTTGGTCACCGGAGTTGGGCACGAGAAATGGTGGTGCGGCGATTTGGGCGAGAGAAACGCTTGAACAGTTGGACCATGAGGTACGCGAGGGCGAGGTGAACGTGACGGTGCGGTTTGCGTGGCTGATGGTGGCTCAGCGGCGGCAGCGGCGAGCGGCGGAGCTAAGCGGCGGCAGCGGTAAAATAGAGAGGAAAAATGACTCACGGTGAACTCGGGTTATATATAGGCAACGGTCCCGGTAACAACACTGGAAGACGCGCGACATCGCGCTGGCGGTCCTAGCGCACGCGAGAAGGGCCTAGACGACCACGGCGGCGCGCCGGCGCCCATACCGGCCGGTGGCCGGCCGCCATTGGTCGTGGCACTGTTGCTCTTCCCCCAAACTTGCAATTTCAAACTGTTTTTCTCAAATTACTCCCAAATTCATATAGCAACTTGAAACATTACCAAGATATGAAATCTTCAGAATTTCAAGCTCTACAAGTTTTGTATTGAACTCTTTTTCAAATTCGAACTAAATTTTGAAATTTGAGTTTAAATTCAAAAGGGGGCACTTTTCAGAAATTTGGTAATTTAGAAATTACTTTGGATTTTATATTGAAACTTCAAAAACTCCAAACACCAAAGTTGTACATCTAGCCAAGACCTACAACTTTGCTAAAAAAACCATTTTCAAATTCTGCCTCCATTTTGAAATTTGAGTTTGGGGATAAAAAGGGGTCAAATTTGAAATTTGCTTCTTTTCAAAATTGCTCCACATTTTACACTAAAACTTTGAAAACTCAAAACACCAAAGTTGTAGCCCTTGAAAAGTTCTTCAAACTTGGTTTTAAACTTTTTCCCAAATTTTTCTTAGATTTTGAATTATTTCAAAAGGGTTAAAATAGGGTTTTGGATTTTATTGTTTTCGGAGGAATTTTCAATTGAAATTTGTTGCTACCTTAATTGGTGATTATTTAATGATCAAACCATCATCCAAGGGCATCATTTATACAAGCATAACATGGTTGACCAAATGCCACTCTTGGTTGATCAATTTAGCTTTTGAAAATCTTTTTAATATTTCCCCAAATTGGAATTCAAATTCGAATCGGAAAACTCGCGACAAATTTTTGGATTCCAATTCAAACTCAAAATTGGAGCTTCATTTTACATGTCATACTTGAGTTCATACCCTACACTTAACACTAGTGTGTAACACAGTCACACACCTCAAATTACGCATGGCATGGACTAAGTATTTGCGGTGGCATTCAAAATTAGGGTTTTCGGTTCGGATCACACCACTAAGAAGCACATCCAACCTACAAAGGTAAACTCATTTTAGTTAATGCATAACAGGGTTGACCTAATCATGGATGCTTTGCATTGTAGTATGATGACATGGCAGGTTAATTAGCAACCATAACACCCGAGGTGTTACAGCCCTTCCCCCTTAAAGAAATCTTGTCCCGAGATTTAAAGCCTTGAGTTAAGTAATGGAAAAGGAGACATGTCAAACAAACACGTTCAGAACTTGTCTACAAAACAGGTAGGGGGTTTTCTGCATTACAAAAAATTGAAAAGGATAGGTTACAATTTAAAGAAGAAATTGCAACCTAGATAGAAGCAAAGAACTCGGGGAAATTCTCCAACAGGTAATCTTCCGATTTCCACGTGGCTTCTTCTTCTGAATGTTGATCCCATTGTATCTTGTACCATTTGATTGTTCTACTTCGGGTAACACGATCCTTTCGATCCAAAACTCGGACAGGATATTCAGAATATGTCAAATCAGGCTCAAGTTCAACTCTATCAACATCAACAACTTGATCAGGCACTTGAAGACACTTCTTCAATTGTGATACATGAAATACATTGTGCACGGCTGACAGTTGTTCAGGCAACTTTAATTTATATGCCACCTTTCCACATTTTTCAATGATTTGGAATGGTCCAATATAATGTGGTGCGAGTTTGCCCTTGACTCCAAATCGAGTAACTCCTTTCATGGGTGACACTTTCAGATAAATATAATCTCCCACTTTAAACATCAAGGGTCTACGCCTTTTGTCAGCATAACTCTTCTATCAAGACTGAGCAACTTTTAAACTCTTTTGAATCTGCTTGACTTTTTATTCCGTTTTCTTTACCAGATCAACTCCATAAAACCATATTTCTCCTAGTTCTGACCAGTTCAACGGAGTTCTGCATCTACGGCCATACAATGCTTTAAACGGTGCCATTTTGATACTCTCTTGATAACTATTATTATAGGAGAATTCTGCCAACGGTAAACATTCATCCCATTGATCTTGATAAGTGAGAGCACAAGATCTTAATTTATCTTCTAGAATTTGATTTACTCTTTCAGTCTGTCCCCCAGTTTGTGGGTGATAAGTTGTGCTGTAAAGAAGTTTAGTACCTAGTGACTTTTGAAATTGTTTCCAAAATTGCGAAACAAACTGAGTACCTCTGTCAGTAACAATTGTTTTGGGTATTCCATGCAAACTCATCATCCGGGCAACATATATTTTCTGCATATCTAGATGCTCTATAGTCAGTCTTCACAGGTACAAAGTGAGCTGATTTAGTCAAACGATCCACAATAACCCAAATTGAATCAAAACCTCTTGAGGTCTTGGGTAAACCAGTAATGAAATCCATACTGATCTTCCCACTTCCAAGATGGAATGGGCAAGGGTTGTAACATTCCTGCCGACTTCAAGTGTTCAACCTTCACTCTACGACAAGTGTCACATCTAGCAACATACTTAGCAATCTCAATTTTCATTTTAGTCCACCAGAATCTCTGTTTCAAATCCTGATACATCTTATTACTCCTTGGATGAATAGAAAACCTTGTATTATGTGCTTCATCAAGAATGAGCTGTCGTAACTCTGGAACTTTTGGTACCACTAACCGGTTCTTGAACCACAACACATCAGTATCATCAATACTGAAATATGTCTGTTGACCTGTTCTAACTTTTTCTTTGATGTGAGCTATACCAGAATTCTTTTTCTGAGCAGATATAATCTGATCTTTGATTATTGATTCTATAGTGACATTGGTTAACTGACCTTGCTAGACTATTCCAATATTCAACTTTTCCAATTCGTAACACAAACTATAATCCATTGGCTTCACAGTCATACAATTGCAATGATTCTTTCTACTAAGTGCATCAGCAACAACATTTGCTTTTTCCAGGATGATAGTGCACTTCTAGATCATAATCCTTTATTAACTCAAGCCACATTCTTTGCCTCATATTCAGTTCTGACTGAGTAAAGATATACTTCAAGCTTTTGTGATCTGTATAAATGTGACAAATATTACCTAACTAGTAATGACGCCAGATCTTCAATGCAGGAACCACAGCTGCTAGTTCAAGATCATGAGTTGGATAATGCTCTTCGTGACGCTTCAACTATCTCAAGGCATAAGTAATGACTCTACCTTCTTGCATTAATACACAACCAAGGCCAATACTAGAGGCATCACAGTATATATCAAATGACTTTTCTATATCTGGCTATGCTAAAACTGGAGCAGTTGTTAGTGACTTCTTTAGAATTCTAAAAGCCTTCTCACATTCTAGAGACCAGATGAATTTGGTTTGATTTTTCAAAAACTTCGTGATTGGCTTGTCTACCTTTGAAAAGTCAAGTATGAATCGACAGTAATAACCCGCCATTCCCAGAAACCTTCAGACTTCATGAACTAAGATTGGTGGTTTCCAATTCAAGATATCTTTCACCTTACCAGGATCAACTGCTACTCCCTCAGCTGACAACACATGTCCTAAGAATTGTACTTCCTTTAACCAAAACTCACATTTACTAAACTTGGCATACAGTTGATGATCTCTCAGACGAGTCAGAACAACTCTAAGGTGCTCAGCAAGCTCTTCTTCACTTTTGGAGTATACCAGAATATCATTAATAAAGACAACCACAAACTTGTCAAGCTCCGGCATGAAAACTGAGTTCATCAAATACATGAAATGCGCTGGTGCATTAGTGAGGCCAAAAGACATAACTAGATACTCATACAATCCATATCTGGTAGTGAATGCAGTCTTTGGAATGTCTTCTGGTCGAATCTTGATTTGATGGTATCCCAATCGAAGATCGATCTTTGAAAATACCTTTGCCCCCGCAAGTTGATCAAAAGTATATCAATGCGAGGCAACGGGTATTTGTTCTTAATGGTTACTTCATTCAACGGATGATAGTCAACACACATCCTTAAAGTCTGATCCTTCTTCTTGACAAAAAGAGCCGGACATCCCCACAGTGATGAACTGGGTTTGATGAAACCTTTTTCAAGCAACTCTTGCAATTGAACCTTGAGTTTGGCCAATTCATTTGGTGGCATTCTATAAGCTCTCCTGGATATTGGGGCAGTACCAGGTTTTAACTCAATCACAAATTCTACTTCTCTGTCCGGTGGCAGACTAGGTAGATCATCTGGAAACATATCTAAAAATTCACCGACTACCGGTATGTCACAAATTTCTTTCACTGAAGTTGCACATATCCTCTCAACGGTTCTCTTTGGAATAGGAAGTTGGATAAGAAGATGAGATTTATTATCTGGCAAGTTCAACCTTATAGTTCTGTGTAGTGCATCTATAATAGCTCCTCGTTGGTACATCCAATTCATACCCAAGATTACATCTATATCCTGTTTCTATAATATTATCATTGAGGTAGGAAATATATGCCCACCCAACTCTATAGGTACTTCACGTACCATCTCCTTAGTACACAGTCGTCCCTCGGGCGACTGAATAAAGAAATCCTCTTGTGTTCCCCTAATTGGAATGTCATGCTTTGTAACAAAGGTGCGATTTATGAATGTATGCGATGCACCAGAATCAAATAACAGTACTGCTGGATGATTAGCAATAGGGAACATACCCATCATCACAGGTTCTCCCTCTAGAATTGCACTTGCTTGGGTGTAGAATACACGTCACGTCTTCTTCTTTCACCCTTACCCTTCTGGACATTCAGATTATTATTCTTACTCTGAGGCTGCATACTGTGACAGATGATTGAATTTGCCAACATACTGAAGAACTGTCTGGTTTCCCTGTTTTAGAGAGAGAAACTCTTCTAACTTCATAGCCATGACACCATCTGGAATGTAGTGTGCTCGAAAAGCATCATAAAACTCTTGCCAAGTGATACGATGGCTAGCGGGCTGTGCGGTGACCAAATTCGCCCACCACGCCCCTGCGGCACCTCTGAGCTGCTGTGCTGCAAACACGGGTTTCTAGTATTCTGTGCACTAGATAAGTTCAAACTTTTGCTCCATTATTTGGAGCCAGTCATCCGCCTCTAGCGGCTCATCGGCCTTTGAAAACACCGGTGGATGGGTATCGGTGAAATCCACATAAGTGGTTTCTCCTCCATTATTTCGGCCTCGACGACCCTGATTTCCGTTCTAATTCTGGGCCAATAGAGTAGTGGCATTGACCAGCGCTGCAATAGCTTCTGCCAGAGTAGGTGGAAATGGTGGGGGATTTGGAGCATTGTCCCCAGCCTGAGAAGTTCCAGTATCGTCCATCTGTTGTACACAAACCATGCTTATTTACATTGCTTTATTGAATTAGAAAGCAATTAGTACAATACTAATACACACATCAACCTTATTTTATATTATTTTTTTTACAAACTTGCTCGCAAGCAAGCAAACCAACCCCGCTAAGGTTTTAGAAAATAGGAAAGACTACTATATTATATAACCATCTATTTCGACACTTCACTCCTCATCATCATCACTGATCACTATCACTCTATCCTCATTCTCCTGAACACTTGCACTAGTGACATGACTTGCCTCATCCCCACTTTCCATCATGGGTTCATTTTCTTCCGGATCCTCTTCCTCATTATCCTCTCCACCAGGAACGACCACGGCACCGACATCATCTTCTACCGCCTGGGGCTGATGATTGGGATTCATCAGGTCATGTAGCCTATGGACTTCCTCATGCAGAATTGTATTGCATTGCTCCAGGTGTGTCACATAAAGTTCCAACTCTCGAACATGAGCCCTGTCTTCTGTCTCCTTTTCCAGAGACTCGTTCTGGCACTGCTTCCAAAAATGCATGTTGCGCTTCAGTCGCTCTATCTTTGACGTAAGCCTTGCGACCTCTAATTGGGAATCCTGGTTCGGATTGCGACTACTGCTCGCTCCATCACCTCTGGTTGCCAACTGATGACGTGGCACTCCTTGCGGACTAGTTTTCTTGCGAGGAGTCGTCTTCACACGTGCCATCCTGAAGCAAGACAGAATTAGAAAGATGAGGACAAATGGGAGGGATCTGAAGGTTAGCATGAACAGGATTGAACCTTACTTAACCCAAACCACTTTAAAAGGGAAGGTAACTTAAGCAGGTTAATTAAACATGATGCATGCATCGCACTTACGAACTAACAGAAAAGTTTAAGTAACACATGTAATAACATTTGTAACTTAGGGCAATATAACATGATACTTCACTATGAAGCTTTCAAATATGAGCTAAGGAAACTACAAAGAGTAGATTGGGATAAGCCAAAAACAATTTGGACCAAAATATCAATATTAAGTTTGTTCGATCCAAATCATTTTGAAGTTTTGTAAAGTAATACTACAATAACTCCAGTAATTATGCTCTGGCACCAGATATCACAGAACCTCCTAATTATGATGGCCCACATGTACCTGTCATCGTCATAATGACCTCTGACAACCGTACTTATGTTCCTCATAACTTAAAAGGCCTGCTTTCCTCCGAACAGGATCTAATCACAGGAGTATTGCAATATTATAATAGTTTATTCAAAATACCATCAGAGTAAAGTAGCAGAAGTCTTACAATAACTTAAGTTTATAACCCACAGTTTTCAAACTTCAAACCTTATGTAACATTATTACAAACCGGTAGTAGGGAAGTATCAGTAGTAACTTTATTACAATCACACAAACAAAGTGTATTGTCCAAAGGCCACACAGTCTACTCGTCATCACTTTCTTCAGCCACAACGGTCATGCAACAAGGCTCAAAGCAGACTTGTTCATGAACCGCACCTGCAACAAGGGGTTTAACAAACCCTGAGTACGAGAGTACTCAACAAGACTTACCCGACTAAGAAAAGACTCCAAGGGCATGCTAGCTTTAGGGAATCAAGGTATGGGTATTCAAGAATCAAAATTTCTTTTGCAGAAAAGCTTACTAAAATAAGTCCTTACCTTTATTATTTTACTTTTACCATTGATGGTTCATTAACCAATTTTAGGTGATCCTAATCTAGATCAAAGTAATTCTCATCAAGACCTTTCTCATTCTCTCTTTCAATTTCAGTTCTTAACTACGATGTTGGTGCAAGGCCAAGACTCCTTTCTCGTGGAGCAACGACGATTCGAACCGCTTCATTTACCCAGCTAGGGATTCCTAACCACACGACATATGTAGAACCGAATCTTGCATATATCAACTCTTACCCGAGTAACCCAAAACCAGAACATGTCCATCGCCACCCGAGAGCACAGTACTCCTCGAACCCAGCCCAATTCTAGCCCCGAGGGTACACGCTACTCTCGCCATCTCTTCACTCCTAGTGCGAGGTTAGACGTTATCGTAATGGAATAGTCGAAGTAAGGCTTACCCGACAAGGGTACATGGCTAGTACTAATAAAAACTCCATGACACGAGGGCCAACAACGTACGGGTCCTTAACTGATAAGGCGGAAACACTACATTGAGACTCCTTTCCCAATGCAAGTTAGCAGTGGCCAAACCATCCGCCCGATCTTACAAGTTTATTCTCATATTTCAATATTTATCAAGTATGCCATCATGACCATATAAACATTTATTTAAAAAGCTTAACTCATAAGCATAGCGAAGCATGCTATGTATTTTCAACAAAACATGTATCAAGGGTGATATTACAATAATCAAGGATGACAATGCAGCAATTGGGTTGTCACTCAACTCCTAATTACTTAATGCAGTAACCCTAGTATAAATAATAAAGATCTGTAAAACTCAAGGTAGGGTTTAAATGCACCGGGGCTTGCCTTGCTCTGACGTGAAGACTGACTCGAACTCGAAGACTCCGACTTCCGGTCCGGAACCCACCGACGACAACTCTTCTTCGGAGACTTGCTCGCCAACTTCGACTTCTTTGAAAGCGAGAACTACACGAGTATATAACATGCTTCAACATGATGCGGTGATAAATATGATGCTTGATGATGATATGCCACGGTTTACAACTTGAATACAACTTTCCTTCGCGGTACAGTCGTAAAACAGTAAAACCTACTAACTAATAGCGATAACTTAAGCGATACTGACGTTTCTTACCAAACATGTTACTAACGAGCTCAATCATGAAATTAAGGTGCCAAGGATCACCAAGAATTAGTGACCCAAGGTCATCACTCAATCAAAAAGGCACACAACACTTAAAGTTAACAATTTAACAATTATTTAAACATTTAATTAATTAGGGCATAATTAATAATAAATCAAACTTCATCTAATTGAGCTTAAACTTTTTCTAAGGATTAATCATGGCCTAAAACAGTGTTAGAATAAATTTCATGAATTTTGGATTAATAATTTAATTACTAAAATTCATGGAAGTTGCATTTAATATTTAATTGAACTAATTAAATAGCTTGCAAAAACTAATCAAATTTAGTATTTAATATTTTTCCTAATTAGTATACATCTTGAAAAGCTTACACAAAAATTTTCACTATTTTTGGAGCGCTATAGATATTTTAATAAAATAAACAAATACTAACACTATTCATATTTTTGAAAAAGGAAAACAAAAACTTTCTTCTCGGGCCGACTCCTCCTTCTCTACCTCTGGCTCGGCCCAACCGCGCAGCCCAGCAACGCGCGCTCGCGTCCGCGCCCACGCTCGCTCGCGCCCGTGCGGCCCAGCAACGCGCGCGGCCTAGGAGGCCAGCCCAGCCGCGCCCGTGCGCTCTCTCTTTCTCGCTGACATCTTGGCCCCGCCTGTCATCCCCTTCCTCCGCTCTCTTCTTCTCTCCCGCGACCTGGCCATGCCCGCGCGGTGGCCGGCCGGCGATCACGGCGTCGGTCGCCCAACCAAGCTGCTCAACGGCATCTACACTTCACCGCGAATCCATTTTAACACCTAACGGCTACGCTACAACTCCGGGAAGACCTTCCCGACGACCATGGCGGACCGGCGGTCACGGTGATCGGCGTCCCGGCGATCCACTTTGGTAGCATCTAAAGCGAAAGCACGGGGAAAACACAGGAGCTTACAGCGGTCGCAGTGAAGCCACAAGGAGGCGCTGGGAGGCGGTGGAGGGTGGTGGCCACGTGAGGGCGGCTCGGTCGCCGGAGTTGGGCACGGGAAATGGTGGTGCGGCGATTTGGACGAGAGAAAGGCTTGAACAGTTGGACCACGAGGTGCGCGAGGGTGAGGCGAACGTGACTGTGTGGTTTGCGTGGCTGATGGCGGCTCGGCGGCGGCGGTAAATCAGAGAGGAAAAATGACTCACGGTGAACTCAGGTTATATATAGGCAACGGTCCCGGTAACAGCACTGGAAGACGCGCGACGTCGCGCTGGCGGTCCTAGCGCGCGCGAGAAGGGCCTAGACGGCCACGGCGGCGCGCCGGCGCACATACCGGCCGGCGGCCGGCTGCCATTGGTCGCGGCACTGTAGCTCTTTCCCCCCAAACTTGCAATTTCAAACTGTTTTTCTCAAATTACTCCCAAATTCATGTAGCAACTTGAAAAATTCCCAAGATATGGAATCTTTATAATTTCAAGCTCTAGAAGTTTTGTATTGAAAACTTTTTCAAATTCAAACTGAATTTTGAAATTTGAGTTTAAATTGAAAAGGGGACACTTTTTAGAAATTTGGTAATTTAGAAATTACTTTGGATTTTATATTGAAACTTCAAAAACTCCAAACACCAAAGTTGTACATCTAGCCAAGACCTACAACTTTACTAAACAAACCATTTTCAAATTGTGCCTCCATTTTGAAATTTGAGTTTGGGGATAAAAAGGGGTCAAATTTTAAATTTGCTTCTTTTCAAAATTGCTCCATATTTTCACTAAAACTTTGAAAACTCAAAACACCAAAGTTGTAGCCCTTAAAAAGTTCTACAAACTTGGTTTTAAACTTTTTCCCAAATTTTGCTTAGATTTTGAATTATTTCAAAAGGGGTAAAACATGGTTTTGGATTTTAGGGTTTTCGGAGGAATTTTCAATAGAAATTTGTTGCTGCCTTAATTGGTGATTATTTAATGATCAAACCATCATCCAAGGGCATCATTTAGACAAGCATAACATGGTTGACCAAATGCCACTCTTGGTTGATCAATTTAGCTTTTGAAAATCTTTTTAATATTTCCCCAAATTTGAATTCAAATTCGAATCGGAAAACTCGCGACAAATTTTTGGATTCCAATTCAAACTCAAAATTGGAGCTTCATTTTACGTGTCGTACTTGAGTTCATACCCTACACTTGACACTAGTGTGTAACACAGTCACACACCTCAGATTACGCAGGGCATGGACTAAGTATTTGCGGTGGCATTCGAAATTAGGGTTTTCGGTTCGGATCACACCACTGAGAAGCACATCCAACCTAGAAAGTTAAACTCATTTTAGTTAATGCATAACAAGGTTGACCTAATCATGGATGTTTTGCGATGCAGTATGATGACATGACAGGTTAATTAGCAACCATAACACCCGAGGTGTTACAGGTTTCCTCACTTGGAGTGATTGCGCTGTAGTCCCTTCTCGCAGTCTTGTTCTGCAGTCCATCAGGTTCTGTCACCACTGCATAGGCATTACCAGGGATCACAACATGAGTCATGGATGCCGGTTCAGTCGACCCAGTGGCAGTGGCGATGATTTGATTACTCATGGAGGGGTTGCTGACTGTGAAGCCATCCTTTTCTCCATCCTGCTCCTTGCTGCTGCTCCGAATGGTTGTGTTGGCCACTGCACATGAGGTGTTCCACATATCACCAACAACGACCACATGATCAGTATCATCAAAATGGATTGGGGAGGAGGGAGTACCCTTGATGAGCATTATGCTATCGTCACTGATGGGACGCTTGGGAGGTTTCAGCTCAATTGCAATGGGATCTGCAAAGGAGAACCTGAAGTTACAAGAAATTACTTTCGAGGCTCCCAGTTAAAATTAGCAAGAAAGAGAAAATTGACTAGTACGATGGTGGAGCTAGAGCGGGAAAGAGCTGTGCGAAACAGAGCTTTAATTTGTTGATGGCATCAATGTCTTAGAAGACAATGACAAGGAGTCGCATTTTTCTTGTGAAAGCAAAGGCAATTACTTACATTTCATGGAAGAACATGGCTGAAAGTACCATTGGCTGATTTATTAGGAGAAAAAACACTGTATCCAGTGAACGAGACGAATGACGGGGAGCTGGTTTCAAAAAGAGAACAAAAAAGACTGAGGCTGCCGAACCAAGGTTCCTCGTCAAAATCAAGCACTGAAATTAAAGTTGGAAACTCAGGCAAAGACGATGGAAAGTTGGCTTGAAAGCGGACTGAAGAAACTTGAGGCGCAATGTGTACGTATTTCCTCCCCGTGGACCACTATAAAAGATGTAACTTCCTTGTATGACACTAAAAAAGTTCATCTTCCTTGTGGACCATCAGATCACAAATTCCATCCCCTACAAACCACTGCCGTCATCCCCGTTAGAGCACCGTCAGTCATGGGTGTCAGTTTTTTCAATTAATGACCATTCTACCCCTATGTAGGTGCCTTCCGGTCCAATAAGCCTGCTGGGCCTTTCTCCTCTGAGACCCAACTCCTGAAACCGCAGTGGCAACGTCAACGGTGGTGGCGGCGTGGAAGGGAAGAGAGGTCCCCTACTCGTGCACCCCGCACGGCGCCACCAGCTCACGCTCCGCCGCCTGCTCCACCGGCTTGAGGAGGACGGCGGCGGTGACCCCACCGCCGCGAGGGACGTGGTGGCAGCGCACGTCCGCCTCGACAACCTGCTGTTGCCGGGCCACCTCGCAGTGTTCCACGAGGTGCACGGGCGGTGCGGCCCGCTCGCGGCGCACCTGGCGTCGGCGGCTGGCCCGCGCGGTGCGCATGGCACGGGGCATGGTCGCGGCGGCGCTCATGGCGGCGTGCGCGGCCGCCGTCGTGGCCGCTGTGGTGTTCGCTGCGCAAGCGGTGGTGGGCGTCGGCCGTCGGGGCACGGATAGCTGCATGGTGCAGCACGCCCACGATGAGCTGGAGCACGATCGCGTTGCGCGGCCGCGGCGAGTGACCACTGCTGCAGGAGGTGGCGAGGGAGGAGGCGGAGTGCGAGGAGCTGGAGGAGCACGTCTGCCTCTGCCTCATCACCATCAACCGGAGGAGGAGGATGGTGGCGCACGAGATTACACAGGGCTTGCCGTCGCTGGAGGCGACGCCACCGTCCCAAAATTAGCTTCGCGCGCGTTGGGGGTGAAAAAGAGAAGAAGACTACTATCTGTTTTTTCATTCAGTCATCAGTTAGCTAGCTAGTTCATCATTGTCCATATCATCGATTTACAGTAGAAACGAGAGGAATAATTGAGAGCGATCCATGACAGAGAAGACCATCTTCGTCTTCGACAGCATGCACAACCTGCTGCGCCTGGGATGGTAGGGCTGCTGGAACAAGATGCATGTCTTGAGGAGCTGCAGGAACAAGTTGTGCCTGGACCTGTTATGCAGGACTGCAGGAGCGACAGCAAGCTGGTTTTGGTGCCATGAAAGCAGAACTGGCGCCTAGTTTGGCGCCAAAACGCTGCCCGGGAGCAACCGTCGGTGGTGGCATACAAGGAAACCAATGAGCTTTTTGCAAGGCACATCAGCCGAGGGCAGAATGGACATTTCATCCTCCAGTTAAGGCAAGTTAGAGGCAAAGTTGCTGCAGTGGCTCGTAGGGAATGGAATTTGTGAACAGATGGTTGGCAAGGAAGATGAACTTTTCTAGTGCCATTCAAGGAAGTTGCAACTTTTCTAATGGTCCAGGGGGAATTCTCTCTTCTATCTAATAACAAAAAAGTAGAAGTACCCTATGTTAACTACTCTCTCTGTTCCTAAATGTTTATCTCTAAAAAACCGTGTTTTCCTCACAGACACACTTTTCGGACGACGTACATATAGGGACGGAGGGAGCAGTTGGCTGAATGAATAAAGGTAGCCGAAGGGGAATGTTCGTTGCTTACTCCGTACGCGGTCGGTCTGCTTGCTGGATTTTAAAGGTGTTTGTTCCCTCTCGCCGTATCGCCCTTTGCTGGCAGGACCTGCGTGCGTTGTTCTTGGGGTGTATTTAGATGGTTGTAAAGTGTGTGTAAAGTTTTTGCAGCACTTTTTGTTGTTATTTGATAAAATTTATTCAATCATGAACTAACTAAGTTCAAAAGATTCGTGTCCACATTTACAGATAAACTGTGCAATTAGTTATTTTTTATCTACATTTAAGGCTCCATATATGCGTCCAAAGATTTGATGTGACGAAGAATCTTGTAAAATTTTTAGAATTTTAAAGGAACTAAACACTGCCTTGTTCCTCATCGTGCGCTCCATCCAGACGGAGGAATCGGTGGATCAATCAATCACAGAATAATAATCTGAATAGGCAGCATCTGATTTGACGCCGCGACGCCGGCGAATACGCGTTCCGCACTACTGAGGCGCCTTTCACTTCCCAAAAAATTCCCTCTCCTACCCGTCACATCGAATCTTTGGACGCATGCATGGAGCATTAAATGTAGGTAAAAAAACTAATTGTACAATTTGTCTGTAAAGGTCGAGATGAATCTTTTGAGCCTAATTAATTCATGGTTGAATAAATTTTGCCAAATAACAACGAAAGTGCTACATGAATATTTCCTCCAAATATTTCGGATCTGAACCCAGCCTGAAGGAACTTTTCCGTGGCCTTGCAGCAGTCAGCCACGCAGGTGGAGTGGGCACGGATAAGGCTGGCTAACGAGCCGGCTATGCTCGGCTCGGCTCGTTCTGGCTCGTAGGAGCCAGCTCGGCTCTGCTCGTTATCTTAACGAGCCAGAAAGCCAGTTCGGCTCGGCTCGTTACGAGCTCGAGCTGGCTCGTTAGGCTTGCGAGCCAGGTAAAAAAATATACAAAATATAATATTTGTATTTATCTAAAGCATAAAAATATTAATAATATAAAAATAATATATTCAATAGCCTTAAATAAACAAAATATTCATATGAGCTAACATATCATCTATTTGTGAAGTATAAAACATGAAGTAATACAAAACTAATATAAGTTATGATGATTTTTTCTCTAAAACTACGGCTCGTTTGGCTCACGAGCGGCTCATGAGCCAGCTCGAGTTGGCTCGTTATAGCTAACGAGCTAAAATCCTGGCTCGGCTCCGAGCCGAGCCGAGCTGAGCCGAGCCTACCACGAGCCAAGCGAGCTAACGAGGTTCAAGTTTTTCGTTCGGCCTTAAGCACGGACGCGCATGAGACACGAGGCAAGCTGCTGTCGGCAACGGTGAAGGGTCGAGATGGCGGACTAGAGGGGGGGTGAATAGTCCTTTCTAAAATTAATCGCGCCGGCAAACCGAAACAAATGCGGAATTAAAACTATCGGTCTAGCCAAGACTACACCCCTCTATCTAAGTTCACAAGTACCTCACAAAGATCCTAAATATGTAACTAAGGTGCTTTCCTTAGCAAGAGCTCTCCTAAACAATTCTAGAGCAAGGTCACACAAACCTATGCACTTGTACTTTAGCAAAGCCGGGGAGCTTCTACGCAATTCTAGTAAGCAAAAGCACGAAGCCACCTATGCTCACTAGCAATGCTCAATAGCAAGGCAACTAATGCCAAACTAGAGAGCACAAATTACTTAGCTACACAAACTAAGCAATATGACTAACAAGGTTACACAAACCAAATTAGCCACGCAACGGGAGCTACTTCTATGCTACACAAGCAAGAAGGTAACTAGCTAACTACACAAGCAAACTAGTTACAAGAGCAACTACACAAGCAAAAGTATATGAATGTAAATACAAGCTTGTGAATCGAAAGCAAACCACCGAGAAGATGTACACAATGTTGACACGGCGGTTTTTCACCGAGGTTCACTTGGTTGCCACCAAGCTAGTCCCCGTTGTGGCGATACACCCACTTGATGGATCACGAGCTAATTGACTATCAAGAGTCAAACCCTCAGCGGGTGCCGCACATCCACTCTCAAGATGGGGATCCTCCAAGCCACGAGCTTTACTAGAGTTGCTCTTCGCGATCCCCGCGGGGTGAGCACAATCCCCCTCACAAATCCTCCTCCGGAGCCACGCACAATCTCCACGCGTGCTTCAACGGAGTCGCAAGCCACCAAGCCGTCTAGGAGGTGGCAACCTCCAAGAGTAACAAGCACCACCGGCTTGCAACACGATCACCTAGTGCCACTCGATGCAATCCTCTCGATGCAACGCACTAGAATCGCTCTCTCACTCGATCCGATGAACACTATCAAGCATGAGTGAGTTAGAGGGCTTCCAAGCACTACCACATAAGCCACCAAGGCCAAAGTGTGCTCAGCTACCGGCCAAGGCCGGCCACAAGGTCTATTTATAACCCCACAGTCAAATAGAGACGTTACCCCTCCACTCACGTTTTTCGCGGGACCACCGGACGCGCCGGTCGTAACAGACCGGACGCGCTCAACCGCGTCCGGTGTCCCCTGATTTCAAATTCGTCCGTTAGATCCTCCAACGGTCACTGCGCCCAACGGTCAAACGAGCGACCGGACGCGCTGTTGCGAACCACCGGACGCGCCGGTGCGCACAGCACCCGCGCCCGCGAAGACAAGACCGGACGCGCTCCTCGCAACCACCGGACGCCACAGTACCCGCGTCCGGTGCGAGTCCAGTAAGCTCCCTGGACCACCGGACGCGTCCGATGGTGAGGGACCGGACGCGCACCGCGTCCGAAGACTTCGTGACTCGCTGTTCGCCAGACCGGACGCGCCGGTCCCGTGGGTCACCGGACGCGCCGGTGTCAAACCCTAGCCCGCGCGCCTGACCCGACGCTGCACTGACCGGACGCGCCGGTCGCACAGAGCCCGCGTCCGGTGCAGCGTCCGGTGCTGCGTCCGGTGCTGCGTCCGGTGCACCTCTGTGACCTCCGTTCTCCTCCGTTTCTTTTCCAACTTTCGGCGCAATAGAAAATAGGCGTTTCACTTTTCCAAAAAGCGCCGAATCCCGCCTCGCAAGCTCGGCGGGAGGGAGAGAGGAACCCAAACCCTCTCTACCGCTCAAACTCCACCGCCTTCGCAAATGTGCCAACACCAACAAGTGATCACCACCTTGTGCACGTGTGTTAGCATTTTCACAAACATTTTCTTCGAAGAAATTAGGCACTCAACTTGCCTCGCCACTCGATCCTAACACGTATGCAAAGTTAGATCGCTCAAGTGGCACTAGATGACCGATATGCAAACAAGTTTGCCCCTCTTAATAGTACGGCCATCTATCCTAAACCCGGTCATCAACTTCTCTACACACCTATGACCGGTGAAATGGAAATGCCCTAGGTTATACCTTTGCCTTGCGCATTCCACTCCATCTCCTCCGACATTGATGCAACACATGCACCAACCATATCACAAATGATATGATCCACTTCATATCATCATATGACCTTGGTTCATCGATCTTGACCTCACTTGCTCTTCACCGTTGCGTCGGTCCATCGGCGCCAAGTCTTGCTCAAGCTTCACCGCCTCACGGTCCATCGCTCCAAAGCCTCCGACTTGCCCTTCACACTTGCAACCGGTCCGTCGAGCCAAGCCTCATCTTGATCTTTTGCCACCTTGGTCACATGACTCCATGTCATGTCTCATATGCAATGAGCTCCTACATGACACCATTACCTGTGGACTAATCTCCTGTGTATCTCACATAACCACATATTAGTCCACCTAAGTTGTCACTCAATTACCAAAACCAAACAAGGACCTTTCAATCTCCCCTTTTTGGTAATTGATGACAACTCTACAAAGATATGGAAATTAAGCTTTTTCAAGCTAGCACTTCACACAAAGTGTAAATTGCTAACTTGTTTTGGATTTTATGCTACTTATCCAACATTTAAGCTCTATGTCAAGATTTGGATAAGCACCATAAAACCCGACTTGGTAGTGATAACTCCCCCTACATATGTGCTCAAATGGTTTGGTTTCAAGCTTGCACATATGCCTAAATATGAAATTTGTGGGAGGATTAGCACTACTAAGTGATGCTAAGGTGTATAGAATAAACCTTTGTAGTTCGAAACCATTTGATAGCTTGATACCATTTGAAAATCACAAGTTTGCCATCATCCTTAGCATCATGAGTAGCTAGACATCAAAAACACTAGAAACCCCGTGAGATCAACATTATAAGCAAGGTTCTAGTTTTTGCATGATAATCATAAGTCTAGCTAACAACCTATGCATGCTAGTTATCAAAGCATCAATCAAATTCTATAACTAGCATACACCACACAAGCATGCATATTAAAAATAAAACTTATGCAATGCTAGCAAGCACATGAATATGCATAAGTCAAATGCAACCAATCAATGTTCATGAGCTTGCTCCCCCTACTTGTGTGCTTCTTTTGTCCAAGAATTTTGATCCTTCTTATTTCTACAATGTTGCTCCCTCTTTGTCCATCTTCATATCCAAACTCATCTTCTCACGATATATCTTTGTTCAATCTCTTCCCAAACCTCTCACTTGGTGTATTGACATATCTTTGTTCCAACTTCTCCCCTTTGTCATCAATTTCCATAAAAGGTGTTCTTCTCAATTGATACAAAGGCTAGCATTGGGGTGATGGTTGAGACTTGAATATTGCATTTTTGATGGACATCACCACACATGTTGGAATGACATTACTAGTATGTTGCTCTTGAGATACCACTTAGGATCTTTTGACCTTGATACCATTTAGGTGGGGCTCCTCCCCCTATGTCATAGCATGGGTCATTCACTTGATAATCTTGAGCTCTTGTGTGTGAGGGAACTTTCTTCATTTGATGATCACTTAAAGTTGAGGATCACTTGTGGAACCACGGTCTTGTATAAATGATATCATGTGTAGAAATACCACGAATAAATGTGTGATACCAATTTGAAGAATCCTCTATCATGGAATCACTTGTAGGATTTGTCAATATGATCTTTTCTTGAACATTTGCTATCTTTATGAGCACCACTTGTAGGATATCACTTGTAGATCATGATCTAGACACCACTTGTAAATACTAATTGAAGAAATATTTTGAGTCTAGATACTATTTGAAACACCCTAGATATCCATTTGCATTGTTGTCTGTGCTTGTACCCATATCATTGTCATGAGCTTCTAGTATGACTTGAACTAAGTTGATTTGCCTAAGATTCTAAGTCCGGTTTGATCCAATGACAAGCTTCTTCACTTCTCATACTAAGGGTTATCTTGCCAATGTTGTACTTGTCACTTGTTAGCAATCCAAACTAGATCAAGTACTTGGGTTCACTAGCTCATGAACAAATTCATACACATACCACTAGATCATTTAAACAATTCAAGCAATAGTGGTAGGCTATGAATTTAAATATTTCATTTGTTATGCATGATCCTAGTAAGCATGTACTATATGCACTAATCGCATACTAGTAAGGGATGAAATGATCATGCATATTACAATGATACCTTTGTTATATTGGAGTAGAGGATAGTCACATAGATTCTAATTCATTACTCCAATAGCAATGTGAAGTCCAATTTATAAGCTTGGTGAAGACCAATCATTATAGAGAAATCCATTCTTCACCCATATGAAATGAGAACCACTAATAATCAAGTGCATTATCTCTTGTTGTGGTTGGCTTGATTTTTCTCTTTGATCAATGCTTGCATGAGAGAAGTACTTATGATACCAATTTTATAACCATGACTAGCTCTCTTTTGGATGTTGCTTGCTTTTCTTGATCAACCCTATTGATTGCTTCAATTAAGCATCTCAAATGTCTCTTGAATTCATCACTTCCATGTTAGCCTTCCAAGCCGGTGCTCGGTTTACCCACCCATGGGCGGCAAGCCCCCTCAGCAGGGAGAAGTGACCTCTCTCCAAAGAACCATCCTTGACACTTACTTGAATTGCCTTTGATTGATTGATCTATGGACTTAATCTTGATGAGTAACCTTGAATTATTCTTTAAGTCCTTTTCTTTCTACTAAATGATCTCCAATCATTACTAGAACTTGAACCTCATCTTCATCTTGAGTTAGATCTTCATTTTCAAATTTGAGTACCAAATTTGTACACTAGGTACATTCCACAATCAATGTCCTTGTACTCATTTTTTTGTCATGCTTCTAGATCAAGTCAAAACCAAATTTAGGTGCCTCAAACACTTATAACTATGTTTCCAACTTGAGGACCTTTCACTTAAAGTGACTCTAGATCAATCCAATAATTGTCATTTTCTGGCAGATTCTGTACCCTTCAAGGAATAATTCATATCTCCCAATATATAGATCCAAATGCCATAAAATTTGGTGGAGATGTGATTCACTAAGTCATCTAGCAGCTGTAAAAATTTGAGATTCATTTGACATATATGTTGCTACCAGATTTCAAATCTTCCACCACTGCAACATGCTGAAAACTGCTGCACTATAGCTGACAAGATATACTCCAAAGCCGAAGCATCTCTTATCAAATTCTCATGAAATTTGTACAGCATCTTATAACATAAGTTTAGAGCATGCACACCAAAATTCATGCCAATCCAAGTAGATTTGATCATCCAAACTCAGACTTGATCACTGCTAGCTCAGATTTTCAACTTTGGACAGATTTCAATACATTGAGCAATACTTCATCAAATATGAATCAAACTTGAAACTAACTTGTTTGAATACTTTCACAAGACATATATCCATTCAATTCACTTACTAAATGTCATCTCATGAATTTATCCAACACAAATCAATCCAAATTTGATTGCTAGGCATTTAATCCATTCAATCATCTTATAGCAAGCAACATTTCATATATATCCAATTCAATCAACTCATATGCACCCAAGTGAAATGATCAACAAGAGATATACCTTGGTTGGCTCATGATCATCCAATAGCAAGCTTTTCAACTTGAATATTTGCAAGCCATCAAATATATCCAATAAATCACCACAATCTTTAATATTGCACTTGTATGTTGTAGCACTTGGACTTCACTTATTTTGACTTGGCATTAGGATTGGATATGCATTGAGCTTCATAACTTGACTCAATATATGATAAACAAAATGAAACCAATTGAATCAAGCCTCCAATGCCGATGGTACCTACAAACAATCATCCACTCTTTGATGGTACCCAAACAAGTTTGGGTCCTCTCAAGTTAGGTGCAACATACTTAGGCAAAGCCTTAGTATGGGTAGCGAGATGTTTGCAATTCCAACCAATGAGGTACCATTGCCATCCTTTCTAAGCATGTTAGTATCATTAATTGAACTAGGCTTAGAATTATTACCTAGGGGACATGAATGTGCCATGTGTCCCCTTTCCCGGCATGAATAGCATCTTCTCTTTGATTGAGCCTTTTCTTCATTGCTCATGTGATGCTTTTCATTGCCTTGCCTCTCATGAGTTACTTGAGCCTTCCTCTCAAGCTTGGTAGGACACCCCGAGGCGAAGTGTCCTATATCTTCACACTTGAAGCACTTGATGTGAGCCAAATTTCTTTTCTCAATTTGATTCTTGCTCATCATATTGATATCTTGGATTTGCATTGGATGCCTTCCTCTTCCACCCCTTCTTGTTTTCTTCTTCATGATCATCAAGTCACCAACATCTTCATCATTGATCTTGACTTGAGCTTGGGGTATCTTCTTTTCATCTTGTGGCCTCATCTTTGGCTTCTTGGTTGGGCAAGACTTGGCAAGGTGACCCATCTCATGGTATTTAAAGCACACGAAATGAGATAGCTTCTTTTGTTCTTGCTTCTTCATTTTCTTGCCCTTGTTCTTGTTGAAGCCAATGCCACTCTTGTCACCATAGCTTCTTTGAGTCTTTATCATGTGCTCAAAGGTGACTTTTGAGTTGTAGCACCTCTCTAACTTGTTGCTCAATTTCTTTACTTCACTTTTGAGCTTATTGTTCTCCTTCAAAGTGTTAGTCTCACAAGACGTAGAAGTAGAACAAGCATATATATGTGAAGAACATGGCATATCTAATAAGTCATCACAAGAGGTGGATACATGCTTTCTCCCTACATCACATGGGTTAGTCACATTTTGCAATTGATCATTTGATCCATGTGATGAGCTCTCATTATTTTTAATTTTCTTTAAAAACATCTTAATGAGAGAAGCATGTTTTCTAACAATTCCTCATGAGATGCAAGTACTTTCTCATGAGTCAACATTAGCTTCTCATGTGAAGATTTAAGATCATCAAGTAAGCTCTTATGTTCTTCATATGAGTTCTTTAGAAAAGAGTTTTCATTTTCTAATTTTATTGTTTTAGCTTTCTCATTTTCTAAAGACTTGTTCATGCTAGCAAGTCTACTAACAAACTCATCATATGAATCAACATGATCAATCACATTATCATTTGATACCTTTGTGTCACCTAGTGACATGAAGCAATGTGATGTAGTGGATGGGCTTGTATTAGCATCATCAAGGCCCGAGCATGAACCAACGTTGTCACCATCAAGTGTGCTTGGGGTAGAAACATCACTTGCAACACTTGATGCATCATCACCATTCTTGTCAAGTGAACTTGTGGTAGATCGATCATCATCATCACTTGACCATGAGGTGGAGCAATCCTCCACAACCATCGTGTTGTGGTCATGCTCAACATTATCATGTGCAACCTCCTTGGGCTTGACATCATCGTCATCATCGGTGATAGCTCCATACTTTTCATTGAGATAGGCCCATATCTCATGAGCGGATTTGAGGTCCATGATCTTACCAAAGATGCTATCATCCAAAGATCTATACATGATGTTAGTAGCTTGGATGTCAAGATCTAGGCATTTCTCTTGTGCTTGAGTTAGATTATCTTCATCCAACACATGAGAAAAGCCTACATCTACCATCCACCACATTTGAGGGCAAATAAACTTAAAATTGCATATCATCCAATTTTTCCACCGTGCAAAGTGTGTGCCATCAAACATGTGAGGACAATCAACATCTAGTCCATATTCCGCCATCCTCTCAGGTCGGTGAAGACCACAAATGAGAGACCGGGCTCCGATACCAATTGAAGGGTCGAGATGGCGGACTAGAGGGGGGGTGAATAGTCCTTTCTAAAATTAATCGCGCCGGCAAACCGAAACAAATGCGGAATTAAAACTATCGGTCTAGCCAAGACTACACCCCTCTATCTAAGTTCACAAGTACCTCACAAAGATCCTAAATATGTAACTAAGGTGCTTTCCTTAGCAAGAGCTCTCCTAAACAATTCTAGAGCAAGGTCACACAAACCTATGCACTTGTACTTTAGCAAAGCCGGGGAGCTTCTACGCAATTCTAGTAAGCAAAAGCACGAAGCCACCTATGCTCACTAGCAATGCTCAATAGCAAGGCAACTAATGCCAAACTAGAGAGCACAAATTACTTAGCTACACAAACTAAGCAATATGACTAACAAGGTTACACAAACCAAATTAGCCACGCAATGGGAGCTACTTCTATGCTACACAAGCAAGAAGGTAACTAGCTAACTACACAAGCAAACTAGTTACAAGAGCAACTACACAAGCAAAAGTATATGAATGTAAATACAAGCTTGTGAATCGAAAGCAAACCACCGAGAAGATGTACACAATGTTGACACGGCGGTTTTTCACCGAGGTTCACTTGGTTGCCACCAAGCTAGTCCCCGTTGTGGCGATACACCCACTTGATGGATCACGAGCTAATTGACTATCAAGAGTCAAACCCTCAGCGGGTGCCGCACATCCACTCTCAAGATGGGGATCCTCCAAGCCACGAGCTTTACTAGAGTTGCTCTTCGCGATCCCCGCGGGGTGAGCACAATCCCCCTCACAAATCCTCCTCCGGAGCCACGCACAATCTCCACGCGTGCTTCAACGGAGTCGCAAGCCACCAAGCCGTCTAGGAGGTGGCAACCTCCAAGAGTAACAAGCACCACCGGCTTGCAACACGATCACCTAGTGCCACTCGATGCAATCCTCTCGATGCAACACACTAGAATCGCTCTCTCACTCGATCCGATGAACACTATCAAGCATGAGTGAGTTAGAGGGCTTCCAAGCACTACCACATAAGCCACCAAGGCCAAAGTGTGCTCAGCTACCGGCCAAGGCCGGCCACAAGGTCTATTTATAACCCCACAGTCAAATAGAGACGTTACCCCTCCACTCACGTTTTTCGCGGGACCACCGGACGCGCCGGTCGTAACAGACCGGACGCGCTCAACCGCGTCCGGTGTCCCCTGATTTCAAATTCGTCCGTTAGATCCTCCAACGGTCACTGCGCCCCAACGGTCAAACGAGCGACCGGACGCGCTGTTGCGAACCACCGGACGCGCCGGTGCGCACAGCACCCGCGCCCGCGAAGACAAGACCGGACGCGCTCCTCGCAACCACCGGACGCCACAGTACCCGCGTCCGGTGCGAGTCCAGTAAGCTCCCTGGACCACCGGACGCGTCCGATGGTGAGGGACCGGACGCGCACCGCGTCCGAAGACTTCGTGACTCGCTGTTCGCCAGACCGGACGCGCCGGTCCCGTGGGTCACCGGACGCGCCGGTGTCAAACCCTAGCCCGCGCGCCTGACCCGACGCTGCACTGACCGGACGCGCCGGTCGCACAGAGCCCGCGTCCGGTGCAGCGTCCGGTGCTGCGTCCGGTGCTGCGTCCGGTGCACCTCTGTGACCTCCGTTCTCCTCCGTTTCTTTTCCAACTTTCGGCGCAATAGAAAATAGGCGTTTCACTTTTCCAAAAAGCGCCGAATCCCGCCTCGCAAGCTCGGCGGGAGGGAGAGAGGAACCCAAACCCTCTCTACCGCTCAAACTCCACCGCCTTCGCAAATGTGCCAACACCAACAAGTGATCACCACCTTGTGCACGTGTGTTAGCATTTTCACAAACATTTTTCTTCGAAGAAATTAGGCACTCAACTTGCCTCGCCACTCGATCCTAACACGTATGCAAAGTTAGATCGCTCAAGTGGCACTAGATGACCGATATGCAAACAAGTTTGCCCCTCTTAATAGTACGGCCATCTATCCTAAACCCGGTCATCAACTTCTCTACACACCTATGACCGGTGAAATGGAAATGCCCTAGGTTATACCTTTGCCTTGCGCATTCCACTCCATCTCCTCCGACATTGATGCAACACATGCACCAACCATATCACAAATGATATGATCCACTTCATATCATCATATGACCTTGGTTCATCGATCTTGACCTCACTTGCTCTTCACCGTTGCGTCGGTCCATCGGCGCCAAGTCTTGCTCAAGCTTCACCGCCTCACGGTCCATCGCTCCAAAGCCTCCGACTTGCCCTTCACACTTGCAACCGGTCCGTCGAGCCAAGCCTCATCTTGATCTTTTGCCACCTTGGTCACATGACTCCATGTCATGTCTCATATGCAATGAGCTCCTACATGACACCATTACCTGTGGACTAATCTCCTGTGTATCTCACATAACCACATATTAGTCCACCTAAGTTGTCACTCAATTACCAAAACCAAACAAGGACCTTTCAAACGGGCACTGGAGTATCTCCACCAACTCTAGGCCTTGTTATGTTTCAAAATATTTTACAAAATAACAGGAGATTTCTTATCATATCAAATTTTTAACATATATATAGAGCATTAAATATAGATAAATAAAACTAATTACACAGTTTAGACGAAATTCATGAGACGAATCTTTTATACCTGCTATAATTAGACATTAATTATCAAATAACAAAAAATGCTACAATATCATTTCGCAAAATATTTCGAGAACTAAACGGCCCTGAGACGAGATGAAAGTCATAAGCTGACGAGCCGATGGTGACAGGAGTGGGAACATGCATGGCCCAGGCTGCTACGGATCGGAGTACTGCTTGACGGTGTGTACCATGTCAAGCGTCGCGTCGCGTCGCATCCGGTGGCTCGGTGTCCCTGCCGGGGCCCAGGCTCGACCAGAATCCGGATCGGCTTCGGCTTCGGCTTCGGAGTCGTCGCCTCGTCGGACGCCAATAATTTCCTCAAGCCGATTCAAAACGAGTGGGCCCGTTATTGGTTGGCAGTAGCATTCGGAGCAAGTCAACCACTGATTTCCTGTGACGACTTGAGACGCTGAAAAGGACACCGGGCCTTGTTTAGGGCCCGTTTGGTTTGGGAAGTTAAATTTTAACTCTCATCACATCGAATGTTGCGGTACATGCATAGAGTACTAAATGTAGACTAATTGCATGTATGTTGACATAGTTTAGGGGTTTTTCACAAGACGAATATATTAAGCCTAATTACTCTATGATTAGAAACTTTTTCTCAAACAAGACGAAAGTGCTACGGTGTAAGTTAAACTTTAACTCCTCAAACCAAACACCCCCTTAGCTTCTCCTCTAAAGTTAAGCCTCTATCACATCCTATGATTGAACACATATATGAAGTATTAAATATAGACTAAAAAAATAATTAATTGCACAGATTGTGACTACTTTGCGAGACGAATTTTTTAAGCCTAATTAGCCCATGATTTGACAATGTGGTGCTACAGTAAACATGCGCTAATGACGTATTAATTAGGCTTCATAAATTTCTCTCGCGGATTACTCAGGACTTGTGTAATTTATTTTATTATTACTATCCGAACACTTCCATGTGACACTCTTATATGACACCCGATGTCACACCCTTAAACTTTAGCCCCTGAATTTAAACATTACCTCAATGGCGAGGTGCGGTGGACGCGGACGCGGCACAGGCCTTGTGATGTATTCTGGTTGTGACCTCTAGACAAAATAACCAATCAACGCGTTCCCCGTGACATGGTGGCACCACAATTTCTAGATGCAAGTGGTCACGGTCGGCGCACAGTACAAATTCATAAAGCCTTCAGAGCAAGACTAGTAATACAGCCGGGGTCACAGTATGAATCCTTATGGCAGTCCCAATGGGACATTAATAGTGGTTTCTATCCCTATTAATGAGAAGCCACGTAAACAAAATGCTGACATGACAGCTTAAATTAATGAGAAAAGAGATGAAAATTGGTAGAAATCGTTTCCCGAGGGAGAAACGATGTCTTCTCTTCACCCAACACAGAAAGAAACGATGGATTCACCGTTGGGAAGAAACCACCGATTTCTTGTCGGCAGCGCCCGCTCGCGCTGGCTGTGTTGCGCCACACCGGCCGCTCTCGCCTCGTTTGGGCAGCCGCGCTAGCACCGCTCTCGCCCCGCTCGGCCAAGCCCGCCACGCGCGCTACCATGCCCGCCATGCTCGGCCAGGTTCACCATGCCGGCCGTGCCCGCCTGAAAGGTCCTAATGGCTAAAGGGGGTGAATAGTCAATTGAAAATTTCTACAACAACACTTATTAAATATGTTAGATAAGTAAATGGCGAAGTGAGTGTTGCACTAGCCTATTAAAAGAGTAAGCCACCTACCACAATTCTAGTGACTATGATCACTAAGCACACAATATGCTAAGTCACTACACTAAGTTAGTGAGTTCTCAAATACTAACTAAAGAGCATCACTAACCACTAGACTTGACGAAAGCTAGCTCTCAAAACTAATTACACTAAAGAACTTAGCTTACACACTAAGAAAGTAATGCAAGAGAGAATGACGATGATTATACTGACGTGTAGAGGTATGAGCCAATCATAAGATGATGAAGTCAATCAATCAATCACAAGACAATTAATGAAATCCTCGGACAAAGACGACACAATGAATTTTTTTCGAGGTTCACTTGCTTGCTGGCAAGCTAGTACTCGTTGTGGCGATTCACTCACTTAGAGGTTCACGCGCTAATTAGCATCACACGCCAAACCCGCAACCGGGTGCCGTACAACCAACACAAGATGAGGATCACACAAGCCACGAGCAATCCACTAGAGATGTCTTTCGTGATCTCCTACGGGAAAGGCTCAAGAACCCCTCATAATCATCACGATTGGAGCCAGAGACAATCACCTTCCTCCGCTCTACGATCTTCGCTGCTTCAAGTCGTTTAGGTGGCGGCAACCACCAAGAGTAACAATCGAATCTCACAGCGAAACACAATCATCAAGTGCATTTAGATGCAAACACTCAAGCAATGCACTTGGATTCTCTTCCAATCTCACAAAGATGATGTATCAATGATGGAGATGAGTGGGAGGATTTTGGCTAAGCTCACAAGGTTGCTATGTCAATGCAAAATGGCCAAGAGAGTGAGCTAAGCCGGCCATGGGACTTAAATAGAAGCTCCCACGAAATAGAGTCGTTGGCTCTCTGCCAGATAGCTCATGCACACTGACCAGACGCGCTGGTCGGGGCAATTGGATGCACCCAGGCCAACGTCCGGTCATCGGATCAGCGCCACGTGTCCCCTGCATTAGATGTCGTCCGCGTGATCCCAATGGCTAGTTAGCCTCGCGTCACGCGATAAGTCACAACCGGACGCGTCATCCCAAAGACCGGACGCGTCGGTGCTAGGTCAGCCCATGTGCGCGTGCCACTACCACGCCGTGACCGGACGTGCCGCTCCCTACGAGATACTGGTGTTAGGTCACTTCTAGTAAGCATCCAAAGGCACGTCAGGTCACTTCTAGTAAGCATCCAAAGGCAGAAAATCATGACCGGACACCTCAGATGCACCTCGAACGGACCTAGGCCAGCGTCCGGTCAGTTCTCTCCTTTGTGCGCCAAACCATTTGACTGAGTCAGCGTACATCACCTGTGATCGGACATAGGCCCTGTGCGTTCATTCACAATAACTATGCTGCGTTCGGTCACAAGATAGAGGGCAACCTTCACTGCAACACCGACCAGACACAGGGAGGCTGAGTCCGGTCACTCCTAAGGCAGCGTCCGGTCACCCCGGGATAGCTCCTCCACTTCACCACCCTTGCTTAAATGTGCCAACCACCAAGTGTTTCACCTTGTGCACATATGTTAGCATATTTTCACAAACATTTTCAATGGTGTTCACACTCCACTAGATCCTAAATGCTTATGTAATGAGTTAGAGCATCTAGTGGCACTTCGATAATTGTATTTCGATACGAGTTTCACCCATCTTAATAGTATGGCTATCAAACCTAAATGTGATCACACTCGCTAAGTGTCTCTATCACCAAACCAAAAAAAGCTCCTAACCACTTATACCTTTGCCTTATGCTTTTTATTTTTTTCTCTTTCTTCTTTTCTAAGCCGAGCACTTTCATCATGACCATCACCACCATGATCTTCATCCATTTGCTCCACCACTTGGAATATCTACCAACCTATCACACATACACTTAGAGTGCATCGGTTAGTAGCTAGGGTTTCATCAATTCATAAAAACCAAACAAGAGCTTTCACTGCCCCGCTCGTGTCTCGCTTGGCCAGGCCCGCCATGCCAGCTTACGCCAGCCACGCTTGTGCTGCGCCACCATACCCGCCTCGCTCGGCTAGCCTACCACGCCCGCTCACGCCAGCCGTGCTTTTGCCGTGCCACCGCGTCCGCTTACTCGGTCAGGCCCACCATGCTCGCTCGCGCCAGCCGCACTCGCGTTGCGCTACCACACCCACCCTACTTGGCTAGCCCACCATGCCCGCTCGAGCCAGTTATGCTTGCACCGCACCGCCGCATCCGCCTCGCTCGGCTAGGCCTGCCATGTGTGCTCGCGTCGCACCAACATGTCCGCTCCACTCGGCTAGGCCCACCACACTCGCTCATGCCGCGCCGCCACACTGGCCACACTAGGTCTGCTCTGCTCGGCTAGGCCAGCCATACCAATTGTGCCATGGCTGCTCGTCATTGGCTGCCACTTGCACTCGGTCGCGCGCCGTGCCTGCTCGCCATTGCTTGCCCCGACGGCCTCCTCTGCCCCCTCCTCCTCTCAGTCTCTCACCTGCTGTGCTTGTGCTTGGTCTCAGAGTAGAAGATAAGATGCTAGTCAGAGGGCAGTCTAGTTAGGGAAAGAAGATGGTGTTAGGAGAGAGAAAGAGGGAAAAAGGCAACATTTATTATAGGAAGACATCTCCACTGTGTGGGCCTGTGGGGTAGTTTCTACACATAGTTTGTTGCTGATGTGGCTACTATGGAAACCATGTGTAGTTTCTACCATTGGGACTGCCCTTACAGCCTACCTCTCAGGCCTCGTATCGATAGATGATTGTTGGTTGTTAATGCAAACTAAATATGGAAGGTTCTGCAAGCGCACAAAATACCATTGTAGCTTTTACCTGAAAGTATTTCAGAGTATCGTATTTATCCTCAGGGAAACAATGGTTAAAGAGATTGATGATTTACCATCATGTATCTACTAACTTAATATACCAACTAGACTAAAGTAGGGGTATGTGATAACTGATAGGAGTTATGCATAATGACACACACAGGAGAATTCCATGATAAAAGAGCAGGTTCGCTAAAGTGAGAGGACAACGGATGAGTTTAAGGTTCCTAAATACTTCTCTAGTACTTTAGTTCTATGATAACTGAGGTATAGGTAGATATAGCAATCACACATTAACACTTTGGAGCAGCAGTACCTTTTTGACTCTCGAAAAGGGCTAGGAAGGGGTAGTCGGGGGAAGGCTGCCAAAAAGCTCTACGAAACATCAATCCTAACATGGTGGATTTCAATGAACCAATAGAGCTGTCACCGCTGGAGGCACCACAAGTAACCAGAGGATTGAGCACAACCTCAGGCAACCTATAGTCTAGCCGCCATGTCTACACTAGCGATTACTACTCTAGTCATGATCTATAACTAGAGCACTCAATACGAGCCATACACATGAATTGCATAAAAGTAAATAGAGAAGATGAATATATTAGAACATAACTCTTGCAAAGGTAAGATACAAGAATATACCAGACCTTCGAAGATTTCTTCAGAACCTATGTGTAGCTCGACTCTCCCTAACTCTCAACTAGAACTAATCTACTACATTGGAGAGTCTAGCCCTAATTCTCCCGGCCTTGTGCCTTGATATGAATGAGAGATAATGATCTTAGAGGAGGTAGGGGGCTAGTATATATAGCCCAGAGGTGAAGCAGTAGCCAAGCAAGTGCCACGTCATCGATTCGTGTCTCATTTATTCGTGGCCATAGGATCAAACCGAACTAAATGAGCGGTGGAGATGATCATGCGAAGGCGGCTGACAAGCGGGCCCAGGCACGGTCGGCCAACCTAGCTTGGGGGCGGCCGCCCAGCCTTTTATGGCAGGTGGGCCTCTCCTTTTGCGGATCACCTTCTCATGTCTTCTAGATCCTTCTTAAGTCGGTGCCACCGTACAATATTTATTTTAACGTCGGTTTGCTTGTTTGGAGAGTATGACAGTGGTCCCAATGCTATTTTTCTGAATAAACCCTCTACAATACACAAATCACTAAAATTCATGAAATTTATTAGTTTAAACCCCTATTCTATACATGTAGTTTCTATTATACCTCTTTTCCACGTTTAGTTGATGGTTTATTTTAGTAGTTATCGACCGTTAACAATGATGCACTCCAAGGTCACACTAGCGATGCCTAATGGCGTAGGCACTATGGCGACACCCGTCGTAACACCCTAGGTGTTATGCAACAACCTAAAACTTGGCATGTCATCATAATGCACTTTTTCATCATGTTTTAGTAGTTCACCTGGATGCATTCACTAAAAGAAAGTTACTTTATAAATGTTATGCATGGTTAATGTTCGTGTTGGAACCAAAAACCCGATAAGGATCACTTTTGGGACCTCATAATTTTTAATGGAACCTAAAGGTACATGGTTTTATGTCCTAACTAAGATGAAGTGAGAATTGTATACCTCACACTTGTGATTGTTGGTGAGACATGAACACAAGTCAAACATAAAAGATGGAGGTTCAAGTTTGGATTTGAAACTTGAATTTCAATGACTGACCATGAGGTCAACTAGTGAGGTCAAGAGTCAAGCTCAACTTGAAGGTTCAAATGAAAAATGTTTTGAAATAATTTGATTCAAATTGGTGCCATGCTTGTAACCCAAAATGTGGTCAACATAGTGGTGTCATGTTTGGATGAGTGTGCTTGCTAATCAAACTCACTAATTACTCATCAATTTACTAATACAAAGTAAATAAGCTAATTACTTTTGAAACCCTAGGTTAAGGAGCTAGTGTTTCAAATAGTGAAACACATCTTTCAATCTATAATTCTTCTATTTTCTCCTCTATTCAGTTTCATGCTTAGTCACCTACATAAGAGTTGTAGAGCAGTGCATGAGGATCATTTCATCTTCTATCAACTCTGTCTAATTATGCTTCTATCCTGCTCTATTTGAGGGAACAATCTACGGTTTTTACTGAAACATGGAAACATGTTTCATGTTTCAGTCCTCTGTTTCATGGAGACAGCCAGCAGAGCAGCTCGCCACCACCTCCTTGTCACCACCGAGCATGCCGCGCCGCTTGCCCACGCTTGGACACGCACCAGCTTCACCACCGCCTCAGGCAGCAGCTGTTGGCCATCTTGAAGCTGCCCGTCACCTCTTCTTCTCTTACTTGAGCCATCGAGCACCCCTCTGTTCTTCTCCTTCTGCCCAACTCCATCGCCGCCGAGGAGAGCTCGAGCTCCAATTCGCCCTCCACACTCCACCATTTCCAAATTCCATTTGCCACCAAGTTCGTATCATCACATCGCATCATTCAAGCTCGTTAGCACCGTTTCTCACTAGTCGTATCACTCCCGCACTATTGTCTTCTCCAGGGCCAACCGGAGACGCCACCGTGAGCACCCTCCCATGGCCAGACCACCACGGCTCCTCTCCGCGCCACTTGTCCCATGTTCTCTGCTCCTTATAGCACCTTGATGCTCATCTTCCCTTTGGTTTCCACAGAGAGGGACTCACCGTGCTGAAACAGAGCTGTGTCATCAGAGTTTGCCACAGGAGCCACCATTTTCGAAGCCAACGCCACTCCGTCATGCTCTGATGTTGATCAGCCGCTGTTTTAAAGCAAGGGTGAGCTCTTGAGTGCGTTAGTGCTTTTTAGTTAAGCTCTACCGATCGGTTGAGCTCGGAACGTGGCCATGCCGGTGAGCCGTGGCTGGCCGAGCTGTCATGACCGAGAGCAGTGAACTCCGCGCTCGATTTTACCCGATTGACCCCTCGGGTGGAAACGCGGAGGTGAGAGGTTTGTGTTTGTATGGTCAACAGCACCGGAGGAGCCGTCGTTCACCGGAGCAGCGTTACCGGAGTCGTCCCAGCCACCGGAGTAGTGGCCATGCTCGTCCTTGGCTAGGAGAGGAAGGGAGAGGTGCGCCAGGGAGTGCAGAGCGGATAGGAGAATCGAGCGGGGTGTTGGTATCGCCGGGGAGTTCGCCGGTGGTGAACTCCGGCCAACCGAGCCACCGTTGCCGACGGGAATGGCAAGAGCAGAGGGGGAAAGGAGAAGTACCAGGGCCGATTCGGTCTTGGGCCGAGGCCTGCAGCTGGGCCGGCTCAAGCGGTGCGGGAGAGAAGGAGAGAGGGAGAGGGAGTAGTTGGGCCGAGGCCGCATCTAGGCCGCCAGCGTCGCTGGACCGGGCCGAGGGAGCGGGAGAGAGAGTAAAGGAGTTTTTCTCCTTTTCTATGTTCTGAGAAGTAATTAAGTGAGGAACTTTGTTAATTCCATAACTAAATAAATAATAATGATAAAATTGTGGAACTTTGTGAGTAAGCTATTCTTGGTATGTTTAACATGGGAAAATTATAAATCTAAGAAAAATAGTAAGTTTTGGATGACTAAAAATTCCATGCTTTAATTAAGAAATGTAATTTCCATGATTTTTATAGTTTAAAATATAACTCCAAAATTCATGAAAATTTATGAACAACTTTAATCTACCGTTGTGAAGCTACACAAAAAAGTTTGGTACTATTTTGAGTTAAAATAATTGTTTCACTTAAGAAGGCTTGATTTATGAATTAATAAAATTATGAAAATGATTTCAAAGATATTATTAAGATGATGATGTGTATTTTTATATTGATTGTGGACCTTCGAATATTTTACCCTAGTGTTCCAAGGCAATGGAAATTGAGTGATTAGATATATGTTTCTTCATGATAGTCTCTACTTGCTTAAGATAATAACTACCTTTCAATTCTAAGATGTTATTAGTTGTTTTAAAAGGAGTAATTAACTTGCTCATGATGATTGGTGGATAGATGTTGATGAACCTGTTTAACTCTTAGATGCAACCTCTTGGGTAAAAAGTGAAATGTTTTATTATAACTGCTTGCAACTGTACCGCGAAGATGTGGCAGAACCACCTAATCTGATGCCCTTCCAAGAGTACTTGTCTTCCATTAGACACTAAGTACCTAAGAGAGAGCACTAAACTCTGCAATTCCATTGAGCACACCCAACGGGAGAACTCGAAAGTCCACATTTTACCGTAGGATCATAAATGAGAGATAAAACTTACAACAACTTTGCCATTTCTTACATCACTTTTAGTACAACATCAGAGTAATTCATTATTTGATTATAATAGCGGAATGTAAAATGTTATTAGAATTTTAGCGGAATGGAAATCATTTAAGGTCAAGTTTAAACATTATCATGAAGAACACTTATATACATGAAATGATAATAGGTTATAAGTTTTTCCTTTGAAAACATTTTAGGTGAGAGTTTAAATAAACACTACGTCCACACATAGAGGAAATCCTCACTGAGCCCACCAGGAGGTTTCCACACACAAGTGTCAGCTCTAGTTGTTCCTATCACCTGCAACAGGGTAGAATAAACCCTGAGTACTCAATTGTACTCCGTAAGACTTACCCGTCAGAAGGAAAGAAAAGACTCCAAGGATATGCAAGGCTATCTGGCTTGTGATTTATTGCAACTGCAGGAAGCATTACTAAAAGTGCATCCTTATATTCAAATTTTATTAGCAGTCATCAGTAGTTCATTAACCAACCATTCTAGATAAGCACCTATTCTATTTTCAAGCAAGGGTTGAGTAATCAGAACCATTTTTCCATCTTTCATCTTTCAGTTCTTACTACGGTGCCAGAGTGCAGTCAAGCCATACCGTCACGTAGAAACGGCGATTCACGAATCAATGTGCCCAGCTGGGTACCCCGAAAAACACACGCCTCGCTTGCACCCCAGACACAAGCGAGACCAACCTATTCCACTCCTGTCACGGGTTCCAGGTCTCCGTCCAAACTTGGACTCCAAGCCCCCACACTTGAGGCCCGGCGTCAAAGTGGTGCTTAGACCTCCACCTATCCTCGCCTCCAATCAGTCGGTCTGGAAAGAGCCAGAGCCCATGACAAAAGAGTAACAAGCCTTTCCGCTCCTTAAGCAAGTATATGCTCGGGATAATAAATCTGTGAATTGACCGGAGGTCTAGTGCAACGAACTGTCCTTAATCGACACAGGTGGGACAAATTCAATCAGAGCCTCGCTCGGATTGCCCAACCAAGTCCATATCCAATTCCAAGAACAATCCCGCCCGGTCTCCCATTATTATCCATATATATATATATATATATATATATATATATATATATATATATATATATATATATATATATATATATATATATATATATATATATATATATATATATATATATATATATATATATATATATATATATATTCCATGTGATAGTAATATGATAATAGTAATAATAATATATTTCCTATCTCTCGCGAGTGACAGGCAATCACTCGACTTCTACCGGAGTCCTGTAGCATAGCATTCTACATGATCCTGACATACTAGTAAGACTCATAGGATCAGGTTATATATATATATATATATATATATATATATATATATATATATATATATATATATATATATATATATATATATATATATATATATATGCAAGTGAGTTTCATTTAACTCCTTGAAACTTAATGCACAAGCATAAATAAAGTGCGGAATAATAGGGGTTATGCACCGGGGCTTGCCTAGGTAAGATATAACTAAAGTTAGCATTCCATCGGTGTGACACGATCATCGTGGCACCATCATTCCTGTTGCTCCAGATGACCCCACGATCCATCATCATTCATATTATGATATATATGGATGCGACGTAGAAACGTAAATAATCAACGGCAATCGTGACTATTAAAACACGATTACGCCTCTCAAGCTAACGAGCGAGATCTAATGGCTAACGGACTAGGCTACGCACCCACGTTGCCGGATAAGACATTATTTTCCCACAAGTACTTCAGTTATAAAAACCAAGGTGTTGGCTTGTTCATTTTATTGATTTAATATTTATTCAAACTAGAGTCTATTAGCTATCTTAGAAACTAATTATTTTGGAGCTACAAAAATTTCAGAGAGCGGATAATATTATTAGGAATTTACTGTGAAACTTTCAGAGTCAACATTATCACCATTTTCTCATAACAATTCCTACGAGTTCATGTTTAATAATATTTAAGCACGTTAAACTTTTTAAAGCAACCTCTAAACACTTTATAGCTATGTGAAACAAATATGCCAACAGATAGAGCATGATTTTAGGGACCTAACAAAAATTGGTTTCACAACTTTTGGATACCTACACAAATGGATATTGATTTTACAAGTTTTCTTTGAAACTAAATTAGAAATGCTTTGAAAAGGAAAAAAGGTCGGCTACAACCAAATTGGCCTAGCAACGCGACGGCCGGAAGGGATCTAATATCTAACCTAACCAAAGAGGAACCTGGGAGGTGGTTTGGCGACTAGCGGGGCCCTACAATGATCTGTCCACGACAGCAGGAGGAAACAGCGTCGTTCCGACGATGACAAAGCCGTTCCGACGAGCACGATAGATGCCAAAGTGAAAGGAAAAAACGATACAGCATCAGGAGCTCACCACAGACACCGCTACGGTGTTGGTTGAGGCAGGAGAAGACTGGGCAGGGCTGGCCACGTGCAAGCCATCGAGGCGGCGGTGCTCCGGGATGAACATCGGTGCATCACCACGTCTCCGTCGAGCACCCCCCAACTCTACCATCACGGCGGCGTGCATGGCTGGCGGCGAGCAAGATGCCAAATTGTCGGCCGGTGGAGCTTGTCTACGCCTTGATGTAGGTCGGGCTGCTAGCTAGCTTTTATGCCTAGTCTCTGAAGCACTGGAGCGAAGTGAGAGGCTGCGTACAACCAGTGCTAAGCAGTGTGATTTCTTCGGTCGGCACAGGCAACCAAGGCAGCAGCTCTTCAAGGCTCGATGAGGCAGCAGCTTTAATTGCTCGACGTGGAGACCGGCTGAGGAGGTAGGTAGGCGGCAGCTTTGCTTGCTCGATGTGCAATCAGGGCCGGTCCTGACGTGTGGCAGGGTGTGCCACAAGGCCTCGGAGGCCTCATCCCACGTAGTTAGTACGGAGTACGTACGTGGGCTCCTAGCCACCTATGGACAATACAACAAGCGCAGGTCTGAGAAAGGCTTTTAGCCTTCGAGTCAACGCTGGTGTAGATGTGTGGTGTCCCTCCTCTCCCGATTCTCAGAGACGACCAGTCGACGAACGAGATCAGATAATCACAGGATCACACCATGGCAGATGATAGAGAGGATCACATCGTCCATCCTAGGTAAGCATTGAATATTATCATCTTAATTGACTGATTCATATATATTTATAAACCTACTACATATACATTTAGAAATACTTCTGACACAGTGGATTAGACCTCGGCATTAGTTACAGCGTCTCTCTCTTGCAGTCCAAATCAGAGCAGCACATGCACCAGCGGCCAGCAACAGCGAGACAAGCATGGCAGCAGCAGCGCGAGCACACACCATAATGACGCTCGGACGCACCCAACACGGCAAGGAAAAGGACATAGCAGCGGGTCAGTCAAAAGGTTCGGCGGGGCAGCGGACGACAGAGCGGCAGCACGCGTGTGCGGACAGCGGGCAGCTGCACAGGCTCACAGGGCTCTCAGCTCCCTCTCAGACAAATAGACCGGCTACATGCACGCAGAGGGCAGCTAGGCAGCAAGGCAGTGGTGAGCACGAGCAGCGGCCCCGCATCGGCGTTCGCAGTGCATGCACACAGTTGCACAGGCGTGTGGCAGTAGGCCAGCAGCAGGAATGAAGGAGGGCAGCACGCGTGCGTGAGTATGTGTGGTGTGCGTGTGTTTGTTTCTAATTTCTTTTTGTTTCTTTTCTTTTACCAAAATATATACGTAATTAAGTAAATTACAACATCCCATTATTCCTTTGTCACTAATCTAAATACACACATGCATATATCTATTATATAATTATACATATATTTATCTGTAGAGATACGCTCGGAGAGAAATAAGTTTCTACACTACTTTAATTAATATAGCAGCACGCTTATCAAAACGAAATACGTGAGTGTATCTATATCTTTCTTTATATATTTTTATTTGTTTTCGCGCTAAGTGATTAAAATGACTTATTCTATTTTTCTTATTAAGATCACAATAGCATATTTTCACCTAAAATAAACCAAGTTACAACACTCATGTAGTTTTTCCTAACTACAGAAATGAGTCATATAAGATTCGGTATCATTTCATGTGCGATTAAAATTTTAAAAACCCGAGAACTCGTTTTGCTAATTTCTTATAGGCCTTAATCACGTGCTAACTAAGCTAGTAACACCAGGGGTGTTACAGAAGGAAAGTTATACTCAAGTAGATAACTAATGTTTATCCTTTCTAAATGTCCCTTTTATGTTATGCCATGTTAGCATCATGCTTAAGCATGCATCCTTTTAACGTATAGTTAACGGAAGCGGAGACCCATTAGTTGAACAGACCTCTGAGGCAGGTGTTCACTCAGAGGGTGTTGAGTTGGAAAGTGGGGTTAGTATTGAAACAGCTGACCACCCCAACACTGTAGGCAAGCCCCGGAGCATAAACCATTCCTTGAATTTAATAAAATGTTTATCACATAAGTCTTACGAATGTTGCATTTAAGTATCAGGAGTTGTATGATAAACTTTGCTGCATGACTACCTTGTTTATCCTTACTTACCCATGGTACCTATGTTTAAGTAATATTTGTTAAAATGCTTAGCGTTGCTTAGATATAAATGCTAGAGATAGGTTTTGCTAAAGTTAAAGATGAACCAGAAGTATGAGGATGATCATGTTTTATAAATCTAGACCAGACAAAATCTTGGCTTGCGCCCAGTATGGATCTGGACATAGTGACCCTGTTTGTGTCGATCAAGGACCGATCGTTGTAGAGCTGTCTGTGATCGTGACTTATAGTACTGGCCACATACTCTGGTAAGCTGAACATCTGGGCTATTCTTGTATGGGAAATGATAACCGCGCACTGGGAGTGGAGAGATGGTGGGAGTATTGTGTACCCATGCTTGTGAATGCGTCAGGCTTGAACGATTCCAAGAGGTGGGATACTGGCTCTCGGGTAGCGCTGGACCGATTCCTGTATAGGAGGATCCGAGTGAGCGTTGATGTATGTAGGCACGGGTCCGGGCCCAAGCCTACATATGTCGTGTGGTAAGGAAACTCCAGCTGGGCCAAACCGATTCGAATCGCTGTTGCTTCTCGATAAATAAGACTCAGTCAACTATGCTACATCGTAGTTAATCAACTGCAACTATAGTGATGAGATCATATTGTGATGGTTTATAAGAAGTGCTTGGACTTTAGAATAGATGCAAATAATAGTTATTAATATTAATTGGAAGTATAAAATTTGGAAAGTAAGGATCCACTTTAGTGCAGTTTTCCGCAAAAGTGTTCTTGATCTTGCTACATACTCACCTTGATTCCCCTTACCTTGCATATCCTTGGAATCTTTCCTATGCGTTGGTTAAGTCTTGTTGAGTACCCTCAAGTACTCAGGGTTTGTTAAACCCTTGTTGCAGGTGAACAACATGAGCAGGCTAGCACTAGCCCCTGCTATATGTTGATTCTTGAGGAAGAGTCCCAGCAGTAAGAGTGTTGAAGTGCACCCTTGGGCAGGGTGAAGTTCTTTTGGTGATGTAATATAAGTACCTCTTTTGGCTACCCACTACCTATATGGCAAAACTATGGTTTGTAATAATAATGGTTTGTAAGAACTTAATACTGGCTTGTAAACTTATGTTATTGTAAGACTTCCGCTGTACTCTGATGTAATAAAATTGTATATTATGTATCACTGTTGTAATCCTACAATGCTACTATAATGGATCTTGTTCGAAAAATGAAACGTGGATGATTCGGGTTTCCCGAGGACACCCGACAGACTTTCAAAGTTGTAGGGCACTCATTGGCTGCTACCAGAAGTCTAAAAGACAATGGTAGGCACAAGTGGGCCATATGACTCAGGAGGTTTTGCCACACCCGTCGCGTGAGAGCCGCTCCTGCAGCAGCAGGACACAGCAGCACTGCCGCCACGTGAGGCCAGCGATGGGCAGCCGCCACTCGATGTCGCAGGCGCGTGTGACACCGGTGGTGGCGGCGATAGCTTCCCATGGCTGCTAGTCGTGGGCTTCGCGTACCTGACGTTCAACTCTGGGATGGCGTTGCACCGGTGTTGGCTGGACTGCGGTGATGCCACGTTCATGGTGTCGGCGTATGCCGACCTCATCCTGCTCTTCTGGTGCCTCCGGCGGTACGAGCGCGTGGAGCCGAGTTCCTCCCTTAGGGAGTGGCTGAAGCTAGCGTTGTGGCTACTCACGTCTGCCACTACTATGGTAATGATTTGTAGGGATGTCTAAAGAGGGTTTGTAGGGGCGGTTTGGCTAGCCACCCCTACCAAACCATTGCTACAAATAGCCGGTTTGTAGGGGCGGTTCCCAAGCCACCCCTACAAATCAATTTGTAGAAACCGCTGATGTCATAAGCTGTCCCTACAACTGTATTTGTAGGGATGCCTGGTAACACCAGCCACCTCTACAAATATGATTTGTAGGACGGCTGTAACACTAGCCGCCCCTATAATTCTCATTTGTAGGGATGGTTCAACTTACAGCCACCCCTACAGTGCTTTTTCCGCCAAAAAAATTCAAAATTTCAGTATCAAATTTGACCAGATCATATATATATCCACAAGTCCACCAAACCATTATATATATTCAGATCGACCAACAACATATTGCATATAATTCATCATTGCATCACATTCACAAGTCGGATCACATTCACAAGTCCGATCACATTCACAATTTCACAAGTCCGAACACATTATATACACAAGTCCAATAACATTCAAAAGTCTGGTCACATTCCATTCACAAGTCCAATCAATGGCCTAAGCCTAGGCTTCCCACTCATGAAGATGTTGGTACTAAGGATTCCTACCAAAGTCGGACGATGGGTCATGGTAAGTGCCTCTGACATGCACAATCTAGTCCATTATGAAGTTGCAAAGGTCGCTGACGAGATCCAAGAGGTTGTCATCTTTGTGTGGATAATTTCTCACACCTTTCTCATCTTGCCACTATAAGAAAATAAGTTTAGGTTTAGTATTTCGTAACATATATGTGTGTTTTGTACCAAGTTTTTATACTACGGGTGAAGAGGATCAAGCTTACCCTACAGGGGTGTCTCCTGTAAATAGTGGTGTTACTTATGATACTTCATACGTAATATCCACAGTGTACACTCCTGGGCTTCTGTTTGGGGCACTGTGTGTTTCGCATATAAAAATGTTAAGTAATGCTTTTGATAGCAACGTAATGGAAGTACTAAAGTAAATTTCACTTACCACACATTTTGTTTTTACACATAGGTTTCCCTTCCTTTGTGGATCATGCCTCCCTTTATGTGTTTTAATGTAGAACCTGTATGCCATGTTCGAATGAATTTAACAAATGCAATTTGTTAGTATCCAAAAGTGAATGCTAAGTATATAGAAACATATAAGAGGATTGCCGATATGTATGTCTTGAGAATCGCTATAAAGTCTTTGTATGTGTTCAGGTCCTAATCTATTGAATCAAAGACTCACGACATGCCCATCCCGACATTGATGCCTATAGCAATCCAGTGGTTGTTGCATGAATTTAATCATAGAAGTGGATAAGCTCTTTTGCATAGAACAAAACAATACGTATTCTAAAAGCTTTAAGTATATAGTTGAACTTACTCAAAGTTGTATGGCAGCCATATAGTGGTGTTGTGTTGGAGATGTTTTAAAGCTAGGAAAATGTACGCCGCAACCTTAAGGGACGCCTCCCTTGTTTCCTTATTCCAGATTTTCTCTTTCTCCTCAATGGTCTCTCCAGCAGCTAGCTCTTTGCAATTTAGACCCCATTGTTTCACGTAAGTAAAGTTTGTATGTGCTATGCATTGAGGGTCTAAGTACCCATCTCGCACACTTGGCATTTGTTTTGAATTGTGATCTTGCATTCTACAAATCATGGCGTGGGTTAGTTATAACAAAATCCAAAGATTAGAATCATATCATACAAAGAGGACAATGACTTACAGGCACCACGTGTGAACTAGATTCATTTCCATTTCTCTGAGTTGAAAGGTTGTATGCTTGTCATTAAAGTCAAAGACAATTTTCCCTTTTGGGCCTCTAAATGTGCTGGGGGGAAGCATGCTTGTATGATTTGTATTTTTGTCTAGAGAACACGCAAGTACCAATCATGGAACCTTTTCATTCCAAGTGGTAGGCACTAGATGTCCCGGTTTGGTAGGAAGGGCTTGCCTCTTTTATAGGTTCTTGGGCAATCCTTGGACCATTTGGTGGCATCAACATTTGGATACCTCTTTGTCGGTTGTCGGATGCGGCTGAGGGCCTCGTCAGATGCTAGGACTTCTTTGACTTGGTTCTCAGGCTTAAACTGGTCATGGGCATACCGCTTGTGTGTCGATGTTACGTCTTTTATCGACTTATAAATTGGCCTTATGGTGATTTGAATCTATTTCTGAATTTCTAGCTCCTTGTGGGCACCTTCTTGTTGTTCATGTACTGTGTCCGCATCAAGCCCTTGCTCCTTACTAGGCGGAGAAGGTTGTGACATCTTAGGCATCTGCTCACTAGGAGGTGGGGAAGACTGTGGCTTCTCAGGCAAGTGGTGGTCATGAGACGATGAAAGTATCTCCCCTCCTCAAGGACTCCCTCCACACGTTCAACAGGCGGTGAAGAAGCAGTCAATATAATATCCCATTTGTGCCACAGGATGAATTGGTTCATTACTTCTCTGAGAAACTGCTGTCCGTCGGGAGTTAGGTAGTCTATGCACCACTGCTTGAATTCGGGCATCATAGTATGCACCTCAATCCTAGTGTAGTCCGGCGGGATCCTGTTATTGTGATGATGGCCACCAAGAGGATGTGCCACACCTGTTGCCACCTCCATCATAGTGTTTTGCTTACCGATGAGAACCACCAAGGTGCAAGTAGTTGGTTCCCGTATGCGATCGATGAGGGTTGTGGCTGCAGTGGAACCTTGGTTGCTGGGAACTTCTAGAGGGCTGCCAAGTAATGCCAGTTCTCTCGGTGGAGCCATTACTATTCGTGGCTCTGTAGACAACCCTTGCTCCTCTAGCACCTTCATAACTAGAGCCTTCACTTGGACCTCAAGACTAGCCTCCCGGTCTCTGTCATGTTTCTTGTACATGTGTCTGTCCTCTTCGAATCCATACTTTCACGTCGTTCTTTTCCCTAAGCCCCTGACATGACCTATGTGCTCGGGGTTTCCCAAGACAAGGCTAAGCTCGTTCCTCTCTCTAGAAGCCTTGAATGAGCCCTTCTCTTTCTCTTCACCATATTTCAGTATCTTCGATAGTGCTTGTTCGGTCTCTGGGTTATCAAACTTTAGCACGCTGGTTCCTTCTAGACTCCTTCCTAGGATCTAGTTACTTGCATGCCTCGAAACCCCCTTTAAGTTGTATGCCTTGGATTCACCGGCCTCTTCATCTTTCTAAACACCCCTCCTTGCCACGATAGCCACCGGGACCTAGGCGATGGTGGTGCAGATTCCTCTTCGCTAGCTCGATATTACGGGCACTGAGGGCCAATGCCGCTGATGTAGTCTTCTGAGCCACGAGATCCTCCTATTGACTAGGAGTTATGTGGCCAAACTTGTGGAAGGGGGTTAACCCCTTTTGGATAAACCTCTTGTTGAGGTCCAACTTCCAACGTCAGAATGACTCTCCCATTTGCTTTAGAGCTGCATGTTTTACCTGTGCAAGGGATCCCTCTAGAAATCTAAAATTGATCGATAGCTTTTTCTCCCATAGGGTTCTCATTGTCTCTTCTGGTATGTCTTTCTAGGTTGGGACTGCTGGGTTCAACTCATCTGTTACTGTTGCCCTAATCACGTTACAAAATCATCCTATGAATTCTGCTGGCTCAATGATCTCCCCTGCTAGCCCGACCTCTGTTATCACATACAGTGCCTTATCTAGATATTGTTTTTTTTTCTGTCGCCCCATTTCATCTTCGGCTTTTCACTCGATTTTGTGGTTTTGGGTTGTGGAGCAGAGGCGCTATAGTCTAGCTCTGTGGTTATTGCCCCCTCGCCCTTCCTCTATTATGCCTTGTCCGGTGAGATGTCGTCGACGTCATCATCTCTTTCGAGTTTCAGGAGGAGTGGCCTATTCGAGAGGTCAAAATGTTAGTAATTATAAAATGATCAAAGCGTTAACAAAATTTACAAAATGACGCTTCATCTATGCCTCCTCATTCAGGTCAAAATCCTTGTCTAGGTCCTCCTCCATTGGCCTCCGTCTGACTTCAGGTGGAAAAGGATCCTCTAGATTTTCATCCGCCTCTTCTTCATCCTCATCATCGTCATCATCATCATCTTCTTCTTCTTCGCCTCCAGCAGCCTCTCCTGCTCTTCCCTCTTCTCCCCCTTCCTCTCTTCCAATCTCATCAGCCTCCTCATCAAATGAGTCTTGACTAAGCATCACTGCTAAATCATTTTCTAGGTCCTTATTGAACTGCTCCTCAGTAAGTGCCTCATGTTCTATCTCTTCAAAGGTTGCCCTGTACTTAGGGCTTTGGGGTGCATCATTTGTTGTCCATGTCATCTTGTGTTTTGTTCTAATACATGCAAGAAGATTGACTTTAGAGATGCGATAAAGGCTACGAAAGCATATAGGTATTCATATATGGCTCTCAAATTAGTGGGTTGCTGCACTATATAGCCATCCACCGCCTGTTGGTGATCACGGATCATAGACTAACATGACAGTCATTAATAGGAGAGGAGGAAACCAAATGGCACTACAAGGACAAAAACTCCTGGAGGAGACTAGTATCCAATGGCACTTCATTCGAGACGAGTTTCCTCCAGAAGCTTTTGGCCTAGGAGAAGCGTAGGGTCAACTTCAAATTTCAGAAAATACTTGACTATCATGCTGTCTCACTACACCCTTTTTATCATTGAGCCATAAAAAGATCACAAAACGAGTAAAAGTAGAGGCCTCAGAAACATGTCAATCATCATTTGATCATGAACTTGGAGCATCAAGGCATCACAAAAAGAGAAGTGCATAAAGGTAATGTAGGGGCGGCTGGCAATGATGCCAAGTTGCTCACAAGTTTTGATCATCAGCTCATATTCCATATAATGTATGGAGTTAGACAATTTCATCATAGGCAAAAGAGAGGAGAGGAGAGTTGGCCAAAAAATAAACTGGTGGTTGCCAAAAAAATAGAGCAGCTGCTACCAAAAACAGTAGTAGAAGTAGTAGTAGTAATAGCAGTAGTAGTATTAGTAGTAGGACAGCAGCAGCAGTAGGAGTAGAAGTAGTACATGTAGTAGGACAGCACCAGAGTAGTAGTAGTACTAGTTAGTAGTAGAAGTACTAGTTAGTAGTAGTAGCAACAACAGTAGTAGTAGTAGAAGTAGAAGTAGTACATGTAGTAGGACAGCACCAGAGTAGTAGTAGTAGGAGAAGTAGGGAAGAGAGCAGTAGAAGTAGTGGGAGCAGTAGGAGTAGGTAGTATAAGTAGTAGAAGAGAGAAGAGAGAACAAAGCACCAATATAGCAGCAGCAGCAATAGCAAAATTGAGTAGCAGCAAATCAGCTATACATAGGCAAGTCATGAACATCATCCAGGAGTAGGTAGTATAAGTTGCTGCTGCTTGCAAAAAAAAAAAATAAAGAGCACCTGCTACTGGATTACAACAAAAATATAGCTGCTGCCAATAGACAGGAAGCAGGGAGCAATAGAACACAGAAAAGAAAAGAGAACAAGTGCATTTGAATTCCAGATGGAGTTGCATTACAACCAAAATATAGATGTAGTTGCATTAGGACCAACATACAAGTAGTGTTATCCAAACTCATATTGTATTCTTAGTTGGCCCAGGACTACTAGGTCCTCCCCCAAACTAAAACAAATAAAAAGACAACTCATTGGCCAAAGTAGAAGTAGTGGCAGAAGCATTTTTTGGGAGGTGCTCTCAACTTAGTAAGAAATCATCACTGACAAAGGGCTTGTGCTTGGTTATACATATGTAAGTCATCATCATCCATTGTCAGCTACTACTTGCAAAAAAATAGAGAGGGGACTGCATATATGGTCGGCAACTGATAAGAGAGGAGAGCACACTGCTCTATGGTCAGTAGCAGATAAGAGAGGAGAGGAGAGGAGAGGATAGAAAAGCCATGGTTAGCACACTACTTTAGATACTTAGGAAACAATAGTTAGGATATTTAAATACAATACTTAAACAGGAGCCATGGTTAGTACACTGCTATTATAGTTATTTAAATATATCTAAGTTCACAGGGCCCAAAGCATAAGGAAAGATTAAGAAAATCACTACAACTTCCTAGTTATCAACATGAGCTAGTTTTGATGTTAACATGCTCGAAATATAGAAAAATCCAAAACTATCTAGGAACGGCCTTCCAATGCTCGAAAATGGTAGGCAAACAATAGAAACATATCCACAAGTGTTGTATGCATAATAAGTTGCTCTCAGTGCGGGTTTCCAAATTAACGGCCTTCCAACGCTAAAATGGCCAAATCAAGATCCTAGATAAGTGTGACAGAACAAAGACAATAATCTAATGTTTTAGTTCTACAAGTTGAAGGTCAAGATTTTATTGCTAATATTCCAACATGAACGATAACAGAGTTTTTATACAGAACTAAATAAAACGGCTGACAAAGCAATATAGCCAACCGTTGATGGAATAAAATCAAGATAGATTTGCTACCAGATCAAAATGAAACAATAGCACAACTAAAGCCTAGAGTATGGTCTCAACTGTCACACCAACCTCACTTCGGCCCTTTATCATCATTGAGCAACAAACCTTCCTCAAGCACAGAATTTGCCCCAAATAACAGTAAGCACAGAATCAACCTTCATTTTTTTCAAGAAATTCATTAGGTAGTCATGCACTGGAACCGAATATACATATATGCACATTTATCCATTATTGGCTGACCTAGGGGTGAAGATGCCTCGATCAACGGTGAAGATGCAATCTCTAAAGCGGTGGACGAACCGACGTAGAAGACTGAGGCTGACAGCTAGGCCCCTAGGTTAGCCGACCTAGGGGTAGGGTCAGCCGACCTGGCTCAATGCCAGGTGGGCCCCCCTTCAGCGGGTCGCCTTCTCAAGTCTTCTAGATCCTTCTCAACTTAGTTCTTGCATAGGATATGCTTTTTGGCCTGACATGTGGGTCCTCTTTGGCTCGTTTCCTGAGTAACCCTTGTAGAAACACAGATTCATCAAAACCAGTGAAATTCTATCAATTTAACCCCTAATTTTATGTTGGAGATTGATTTATATCCTTATTCATGTTTCGTTGACAGTTTATAATAGTAGTTAGTGACCGTCAACAACTCCCCCTAAGCTTAACCTTTGCTAGTCCCTTAGCAAAGCTAAACTCAGCAATGAATTAGGAGTTGCTTCAATACTTTCATGTCTCAAAAGTACACACGCGTTCAAACAGGAATTCTCCTCTGCATTCGAACAAACTTGTTCTCACTTTCAAACTTACCCATATTATCTTCAACCATGGGGCTTCTTAGCCTTCACTCGAGTCTTGAGTAATTGAAAGATAGAATGGTCAAATCAAGCAATATGTTTCAAGCTCTTCATTCAACCACCATTTCGGAGTTTTTGTAAGTTTTCAAAATAAAATTCAGAGATTTCTTTGTATGATCCTCTCAAGTCTCTCTCTCTCATATATATATATATATATATATATATATATATATATATATATATATATATATATATATATATATATATATATATATATATATATATATATTTGTGGATCCTCACCAAGGCAATAGTGATGTTATGCCTTGTCTCTCTCACCCTACAACTAAGGCTTATGTGGAGCTCATAGGTATGGAGATAGTTCATATATACCTACAAAGCATATATTGTAAAGTCAAACAATGGATCTAGAGAAACGAGTCATACAATCAAATCAAGATGTGCATGTGTGTGGATATAAGGAGTAGAATGGATATATGGTGGGAGTGGTTATGAATGGTGTCAATGGTGGTAATGGTGAAAACCTAATCTACTTCTGCTCCTTGAAAACATGCATCTCTTTTGAAATTTAGAAACAACCTTGCAAGAAAACATGAGCTATCTTATTCATTTCTTCTCTTTTTTTAGGCGGGCATTACAGTATCCATTGTTTTAATATTTCGGACACTTGTCCATTTTTTCTAATACTTTTCTTTTTTTGAGCAACTTTTGCATAGCCACATGCTTCTTTTTTGCAACAAAATTTGGAGAGATAAAAACAAGAACATTGGAGCTTTATTTGGTGGCATTTGGGGCGATTAGGTAGATGGATGAAAAACAAATTTTTGGTGTTCACTCCTAGTGTAAGTGTCACGGAACCGTCCAAATTATAAGAGCACAAGTACAAAAATAATCACCAAAGTGATCAAATTCTCACACTTGAGCCCATATTACTCTGGTAGTCCAATTAAATCACGAGGGATTTCAAACCAACCAACATACAATCCAAGATCATAGTGATTCAACATAACAAGTCACAGGTTACATCCATTTCACAAGTCATTCAATATACATCGGAGTTCAACATAGTTATTACAACTTAAATTGAAAAGTAGCGGAAGCAAAGTAATTTAGAACTAACATTACTCTTATTTTAATTACATGCCAGTACCAAGGTCAAATTCTGACAAAAGTGTTAGAGACAAGATAACTCAGAAGGATCATGCCCATGATCACACTTTGCCTCTATGGCAGGAGCCATCCAATTCTTGCAGTAGCCATGATACATCACAACCTGCAACAAGTGGGAATAAACCCTGAGTACGAGAATGTACTCAACTAGACTTACCCATCAAAAACCAAAAATAAAGTGACACCAAGGATCATGCAAGGCTGATATAAAATGGGCTAGCTTGACCACATTTTGCATAAAAGCTTAATATAGATAAGCAATCATCAATGCTTAAGCATCAAGTTAATAATCATTAACCTGTCATCTATATTAGCACTTGTACTAGAGCACTCACTTGATTAGGAGCAAACAATATTAACCATAGTAGGTATAAATTGAGGCAACATTTAAATCATCATCCAATTAACCATCTGTTCCATTTAATTGAATCTACGTTACCGCTGCTCAAGTCAAGTGCTCACTAACCGGGAGCGACAACGATTCGAATCGAGTTTTTATCAAGCTGGAGGGGTATTTCTAACACTCATCGTGCAGACCCCGCGCCAGGGTCACACAAGTCACCTTTGGTATAGTTCAGGAATCGTGGGTTCGACTGATGCCGCATCCCTAAGGGCAACACTCTGCCAGGTGATAGGGACTTTAACCCCCTTGGTCTTATGCCAATGTCCCCAAGCATATCCTTACTTCTTCTAGAATGCGCACTTGACCCCTCGATTCTCGGCCTGAACTGTATTACTCAGCTTTGCGGTCGGAACGACTTATCTGGCCAGCTAAGTGTTAGACTGCGTTCAACATGACTCAAGGATGTACAACGAATCGATCCTTAAATGACTTAGACAGGTATAGATCCACACCCAAGACCTCCATGCCTTGTTGCTACACTATCGTCATCTCGTCTGATCTCATTTCATATTATTAGCACATGGTTCTTTTCTACGATAGCAAATATAGCCAACCGTGTCATATATAAATATCCCTAAAGCTCGCAGGTGATAGGAAATCACCTGACTTCTACCACTTAAAGCAGGGCTAAGCAATTACTCGAACCTGAACCTAAATAGGATTCGAGTTATACTTTCTGGACAAGGATAGGATATATATGCAGCAAGTGTTTTCATCCAACACCTATCCTTAATGCAACAATACATATAACATATATATTCAATTGCCTTTTAAGAAATTAGGAGGCTTATAATGCTCCGGGGCGTGCCTAGGATCCGACACGAGTCAGTTAAGTTAGCTTGCACCATCTTGGTGACACCTCAACTTCAGGTATGCACTCCAAGGTCCTTCCATCCTCGGGATGGATCCACCAACACCATATTCGGGTTTGGCTCCACATCTCATCCTTCACATGGTGCATCTAGCATACCTAGATGAGATGCAAGATGCAAGTGTATGAACACATGGAAATGCAATAGATGAAGGCAAGTATAAGGTTACACTAAAAACACATAAGCACTTCACATTGCTTAATTAAACATCATACCACCTATCATGCTAAGATAGCAAGGGAGGCAATACCAAACATGACATAAGATTATAAAGCCTCAGGTGTACTAACTTCATAACCATGGACATGAATAACACTTAGCAACAAGATAGCAAAGTAACCAAGCATCCATGTATTTTCATCAATTCTGGACATACATGCAGTAGCTGAGTAAATCAATCATATCTGGAGTTCTACAAATCCAAATGACTTGCAAGAAGACATTCTGGAAATCTTAAGAAGTTCTTTACATTTCATTTATAATCATTACAGCATGATTCATATGTTAAACAAGTCATAATTATAAAGTTCCAGAATCTGTCCCTGACAAACAGAGAGCAGCCATCTCTGACCTCCAACTTGAAACATGCATAACTCATAAACTACTTGGCCAAATGCCACCAAATTTTAACAGTAGCTAGATAAATAAATTATCTACAACTTTGGTATACACAAGTTTCTCAACAAAGCACATTATCATGAAGAACTTTGCTAAGTCCCCAGATCTGTCCAGAAACCTTATTTGCAAGAAATAAATACTAACTTATGTTACAAACAAATAATTGGACAAAACCAATTTTAGCAACATGTCACACATGAATAATGAACACCAGAAAACATAGTGTCCATTCCTAAATAAATTCTTTTAATACATTTTCTTAATTTATTTAGATAATTAGGTGGAATTATGAACATATATCAAAGATGCACAATAAATTCTACCAAAATTACAGTGGCCTAAATATGCTCCCAATAGTCTACTGTACAAATTTTAGGCCATTTGAGTAAGCATAGCAACCTCTATGAAAAAGACAAATTGCTATTACAAGAATTCATGTGAGAGCAAGATGAATCAATAACTCACTCATACTACCACCAAAATTTATGAAATTTTTTCACACATCAAACATCACAGGATTTGCATGCCACAAAAATTTTACTTCATTTGGAGCCCTACAACTACAGTTATGAAAAAGACAAATACCACTAGTATTAAAAACCTAATCTGAAAAATCCATTTTTACAACAAAAAAATTAAACTAAAATATGCCATATTATAGATCCACTGCATAGATAATTTCATAAGGATTTCAAAAAGTCCTCATTTGTTATTTTATGAATTTCCTATGATTTACTATGAATTTTCAAAGTTCCTACAAAATCATCACAAAACAGTCCTCATGGCACTATTCATATGAGTCAATGACATTGCAGTTAAGCCCCTTCCCTTTCTCAAATTCCTGCACGGGGTCCCTGGTCGGGATTTACAGAGGGGGAGGCACCGGAGCTCGCGGAAGCTAGCCGTAGGAGACTTGTCGGCCGCGGCTAAGCGGTGAGAGAGCACCAGGGGGTCTCCGCGCACCTACTGGTGCTCTTGCCTTGCTCCGCAAGGGTCCGAGGCAAGCCGGCCATGGAGGCAGTGACTAGCAGTGGCAGCTACTCTGGTGGTGGCGACCACGGTGATGGAAATGACCGGCGGCAGCAGGGAAGGCTCACGGGTGCGTCGAGGTGGCAAGGCACACCCATAGACGCCCGCAACTAGGACCACGGCTGCCCTTGGCCACTTGGTCGCACAGCACCAGCGGTGCACGGCTGTTTGCCATGGCTGGCAAGTAGCGGCAGCGAGCGACCGGACCACGGCGGTGGCTGGGAGGCGTGGCATGGAGGTGGTGGTGCCTGTCGGTGCGGCCGTAGTGGAAGGAGGAGGGTACCTCAAAACTGGGTTAAAGAATCGAAGTCTAATTCGGCACGGTTGGAGAGATACTTTGATCCAAAGGAGGATACCTCAAAATCGGGTTCTGCAGTCCAATTGCAAGCCAACTGAAACTGTCTTCTTCTCTCCTCTCATATTCCCTAACTGTGTGCTGATTTGATCAACCAATTTCACCATCAGCTAGATCTACATGAGTACCCAAACTTTGCTCAAAGCATCATGGTCTAATTCCTTTTTTTGCAAATGATAATTCACCCAAGAAGGGTAGATGAAAACTGAAAACTGAACCTTCAGCGTTTCCAGACTTGGCCGATTTTCGAAGCTTCAAAACAGCACTGGATTCAATTTCGTGAGCTTGATTTTACCAATCTAGGTATTGAATTAGCTCTGGGCCATTAAACAAAGTTTGTTCCCCATGATATGGTCTACAACCTTTATTTAAGGTGCAACATCATATTTGGTACAGAAGACTAGGTTCCACTCTGATTAAAGTGGCATCATGATATAGCTTTAAACTAGGGTTGTAGTCCAATTGAGACATTTTCTGGGCATTTGCTCAACATGAACCTTTTATGACTTTTGTTGTAGATTTCATCTAGAGTCATTTGAGCAAGGTTGTAGGGTTGGATTGATGATCTATAATTCCATTCACTTAATCATTCTATTCCAATAGGAATATAACTTATCATTTCATGTGACTTTTTTATTCCAAACTTCATGGAACTTTTCCAGGGGTCACTATAGATAGAGAGTGATGTGAGACACATAAAAGAAGTGACATCAACTCTCTTGTATTACCAAGCATGAGCATCTAACATACACATTAAAACACCAATAACAAAGGTATGTTGCATATGTTTCAAGGAGATGTTGCAAGGACATTCCATACATACATGTTTCACATATTACACTAGTATGTTCCATATGTTTCATTAGTGCATCACATATGTTCCATGCTCACATATGAATAAATGAGGCTTAGGCTCATGTAATGCAAGTGCTAAATGCAAGCCTAACACCTGGGGTGTTACCGCCCTCCCCCCTTAAAAGAATCTCGTCTCGAGATTCAGGGCGAAAGACTTTCAAAGGAAGAGAAGCATGTTATCCATTTTCTAACATTTGTGACAGCATTAGCTACTAAGCTTTAAACATCAGACAGGCTATTTTGGTCATGACACTTTCTGATACTTGCACTTCATGGTAAACTTTGTCTGAAGAATTTCCTTCATTTGCTTTCATGGAGCATTATTACTTTGGGAGGAATCCGAGACAGCACCGTACTTCATTCTTAGTGTACGGAGGTCATTTGGTCCATGAGCTAACCATCCACAAGTACCTGATTCTTTAGTGAACACAGCATAGGCCGTATGAACTTTACACTAGACCAAAATCTTCTGAAGTATACTCGTTGAAATGACTCTATGTTCCCAATGTTTGAAAAGCAGTCCTCTACCAAAGTGGCTTGAGTACAACCTTCCAAAAGGGGTGAGATCATAGATGACAAACACCCTTAGAGGCTATAGGATACTGACTAACCAATATACAAAGTCTATGCTGGTCGTAAATGTTCAATCATTCAAATATCAATTAATGGAAAGCTACTTACTATTCCATGTGTGCAGTTCTCTTTCTCTGATGACAACACTGTATTATCTGAGTTTGTTGAGGGGTTAGTAAATGTGATAGCTGACTTTGTCGGCTATGTAATTCTGCCAAATGTTACCTAAGAAGATTCTCGTATCCAAAGGCAACAGTTATCTGGGTTGAATCAGATGCAACCTCTTAGGTAAAAATACTTATAATGTACTAAATTATGTTATCATTGGAAAACCATTACCAAAGAAAGATATAGCGAGACCTTACAGATAACCAAAGTTGTAAGTATTTACTAAACCATGGGGAATAGTTCACCACCAAGCGATTGAGTAAAATTTTCCTTCGTGATGTAGTTGCATCGTAAGTTGAGTTGACTTTTATCGTAGCAAAACTAGCTTCATCAGGTGAACTTTTCACCTTGAGGCTTCCTCTTTAGGATCACACAATAGCTTTTTCTCTCGGTGGATGGAGGTTAAGGTGTACCTCATATGCTTCTTAGGGAATAACTTCAACCATTAATTTATATACCAATCCGATGATGCATATGCTTCGAACTTACGACTGCTTTAGCAAGACAAAACGCATACTCTACCTAGAGGACCTTCCTACATGTCACACCCAAAATTTCCTATTTTGGGTTGTGCATGAAAAATACTAAATAAAATAAATGATTTCAATATTTGAATAGATTTATTAGATAAGTTAAGTTGTTGCTAATTTAAATATAGGAAAATAATATTTTTTTATTGGAATTAAAATTCATCATAAGGTTTAGCAACATTGTTGTGCATACATGCTGATGCATTTGTGTTTTTGTATTGCTTGGTTTTGACCAAAGATCAAAATGAATTCAAGTTGTTCTTTCAAAATGCGTTTAGGTCGATTTTCCTTCTCCGATATACATATATCATTTTTCTATAATCAAATTCCTTGTTTCTCATCCATCAATCAACCTCTACAAACTTCTTAGGAATTTTTCTGACTTTTTATGTAGCTTGTTTCCACTTATCTGTGAGCATAATCTAATTTTTAGATGCTCCAAAATATCTTATCATGAGCTCCAAATACTTTATTTGGGTTCCTCATGTTCCATAATATCTCTGAAAAATTTCCCCGAATTTTCGGAGCTTTCGGAGTATTTTTCGCGGCTTAAATAATAATTCTGGACTTTTCTAGAATTATTTTATCCACGAAATTAAATAAATTCCGAAAATAGGAAATATCTCATATTCCACCAAAGCCCGTGTGCAATAATCTTAATAAATCTCAAAGGCCCATATATTTATTTACTAATGGGCTTTAATAATTAATTAGGCCTATTAGTAAAGATTGAGGGTGCAACATCAATTAGTACCATATTGCTAGTTGATGTGAAGACGAGGAGTTTTCTCCCAATAAATATGTACCTACCCTATGGGCAAAGCACACCAAAACTATCGTAAGGGGAGCCCCTAGTTTGGGAAATCCCTAGGATAGTAAAATAGAATTTTCCCTCCTTTCTCTACTACGTCATCGCCAACGTCATCGATCTGATCCACCGTTTCCAGCTCTCGGCAGCAGTGTCATCATGAGGTTTGTTTCATCGTTCCTATGTTATAGCGTCTTGTTGCATCAATCTGGCACCCTTTGACAATTTTCTATTTATTTCTTGTTTTCCGATGAACTTTGCGGCCACCACCACCATCGCCAACGAAGCTTTCTCCTTCAAACCATGCGCACGTCCCGCTCCCGCTCTCCAAGGCCCGGTCGCCGTCGCCTGACCAGCCCCGTTGACCTCCGCGCGTGGCCATTGTGACTCGTTGACGGGCAATCACCCGGTGCTGCGCCACCCGTACGTGCTGGCAATGGCGACGTCCATCGTCAGAGAGTATTTTAGCCAGGTTACGTGATCTTTCCTTTGTCCTTCGACGTGGACGTATTGCCAGTGGATATCTATTCTGTCCATGGGGTCGACAACCTTCCTGCTCCACCGCTCGGCGAGCCCCAGCAGCATAGCTGCTGTCCAACCCCCTACTCTAGCAGCAGTGTCAATCGGCCATGAAGTTCAGACAGCAAAGACTCTGTGTTCCTATCTTCTTCATGCTTGTAAGATCGATCTAATCCACAGGTGCCACGTCTGATCAGCACAGAACTCCAACCAAAATCACCGTTCCATGTGAGTTTCTGTCACCTTGCATTTCAGGTCCCTCTTTCTTTGTAATCCATTCATTGTTCTTCGTGTCTTTTGGAGCTTACAATCTGACATGCATCTGTTAGCTTTACTTCCTCATGAGCTAATGTCTTCACCATATAAGTATATATCATATCATATCATATCTAGTCTACGGTTTAAGTAGCTAAATCTTATACCACCGTTTCATAGTGTATTATCTGTTTTAGTTCGTTTCTTTTGGGTTAACTTTGTGTGTACACGACCTACGTGTTAGAATCAGCGTTCATCATGTCATGTGTTTATAACTTTTGTAAATAATTTAAATATTGAATTGTTTAATGTTAAGTCAAACTAGTTGTTTTTTTACGTAGAAGGAACATAGGACAGAATTGATCTTTCATGAGTAAATGCTAACAAAAATATGTTTCTAAATTATAAGTTGCTTAGTCAAACAAGTTTCATATATATGTGATAATATTTATAAGATATAACATGATTAGCTATAAAAACTAAAAAAATGTTTGATTAATCTGAATTAATATTTTTCACATAGTTTTTCTTAATTAAAATTAATCAAGCTCATAGTTTTTTTTTCCTTTATAATATAAAAATTCTCGATAGTATTATTGTTTAGCATGTTTTAATTTATGCGTTCAAATAAAATATTAATCTATATGCAATTAGTTTTTGAATTAAGAGCAACATAGGTTTTCCATCTCGATCCCTTATAAATAGAATATGAAGTTTTATCTTGTTTTTAAGTCAAAATATAATTTAACTTAATTCAATTTAGGTATTTCTCTAAAGTATCTTATACATATTTTATATAATTATTAAAATCAATGAAGCCTGTAGTTTTCTTTTTCTCGTATAGAGTAGATCTTACGGTAGTCGTTTCTTTTGCACCATAGTTCAATTAGCATGCTTCTCGCGTCTGTGTGTTCATAGCAACGTGTCGAACATCTTTAAAACCTTTTCACATGTTGTTTCATATGTTTGGTGTACTGTTCTAATTTAGTTCTATTGTTTGCTTCGTGTATGATTGTATGGATGCTTGTGTGGTGCTTTATGATCATGTCCAGTCGGTGAGATTTACGTGTTGATCAAGAAGGAGTTCTTCTGAAGCTTTGGACTAGAAGAAGGATCATAGCTTAAGGCAAGTATAACATGGGACCATCCTTGTTGCCTATTCACTGAAATTATTATACATATGCATGTGTCTTCCTTGACAACCATAGAGATTATAACTTAGCTATTGATATCTTGTTTCCTTGTCACCTATGGGTTATGCATTTGGGTAGCTACTGCTAGCGCTTAATTATGAACAATGATCTTGTAATTTGACTAATGGATTATGCAATCAACCAATTAAGATGATGTTATTTCTGTTGAAAGGGGGCTAGAGCATGTGGGTTATTTTGATGCTCTAGTTACTCTCCGTAAGGACTTACCTGTAAGTGATAACCGGGACATACAGTACAGCTGTGAGGGCTATATGGCTCTGGCTCTAGTTGTTCAAGAGACCTTTTCTAGCTTGTTAGAGGTTACCTTAAATGGCGTAAGAATGGCTTGCCACGTTGGGTGTAGTGCGAGCCCCTGGCCTAGTGTGTATAGGCTGCGGTTGTTGTGCCACAGGGAAGGGGGGTTCTACATCTGCCTGCCGAGTGAATCTAATGGCCCTAACTTGTTAGACGAACTTTTTGAATTGCTTTATATGGTCTCTGATGTTTTTTGCTTGATGTGTTGCTTGTGTGTTGTTCTTGTTCTCGTGTTTCAAAGGTAGGCCCGGAAGGTATAAGTCTTGAGAAGTAGCTCGATCTATGTTAAGTGGGGTAGCATCTGCTATCAACAACAGCAAGTCCTGAATATCTCAAGCGACGAGGCATGAGGAGGTACAAAGAACTCAAGATCAAACTTTATCTTTCTTGTCATCTTTTGGCTATCCTCGATCCATGTCTTATATCTCATCAACGCAAATCAAAGAAGTGTGAAGACTTGAAGATTAGTGTTATCTATCTCTCTAGTCTCTCTTAAACTCGTTTCTGCCTTATCCTGATTTTTTTAGAACAATCTGTCTTCCTTAGCTTATATCTATATTTTTGGATGCCCAAAAATCATGGGTAAATTCTGGACAATAGTAGACTTTAATATCTTTCTCTGACCGTAAGAACCACCCTGATATCTATTATGGTTTGGGATTTATGAAAATCACAAGGCGACGCATCTGTGCTGTCAGCAATCTGGAATAGTTTCTGTTGTGCACAGTTTTCGACTACCTTAACTGCAGAATCTGGAGAAGAATTCTATAAGGAAGTTGTAGTAAATTTGATAAGCTTTCCAACGGTATAAGTTACAATATCATTGGATTCGTAGAATTCGAGATATAACTGTATTTCTGCACTGCTATTTTTCTGCTCGCGAGGAAGTGCAGGTTACTTGTTCTTGCATATGCTCATGGGTCTCTTTGACATGATAGAAGGACATGATGATAGTCATCACTCAGAAACAAATGCAAGCTATCCTTTGGTGTACTCTAGTTGATCTCTTATTAAGAGGGTTTGTCGAACTAAAAGACGATACAAGATGGAGGTTTATATGTTCTATTTCGTCACCTGGAAGCATCAGCTAGCTACATGGTTGTAAAGTCACTATCGAGCGCAAGTATCTTTTCTTAGGGTTGGTAACCTGTTAGAACCATCTACAAGAATCGTAAGGGTCTAAAGGAGACATTTACAAAGTTGGTTTTGAGTTTGTGGCATCATCATTGGATAAGAGTTGATCAGAGAAGCGTGAAGATTTGCAAAATCAACTTTATCTTTCTCCCTAGTCTCTCTAAATCTCGGGACGAGATTTCTGTTAAGTGGGGTAGAATTGTCACACCCAAAATTTCCTATTTTGGGTTGTGCATGAAAAATACTAAATAAAATAAATGATTTCAATATTTGAATAGATTTATTAGATAAGTTAAGTTGTTGCTAATTTAAATATAGGAAAATAATATTTTTTTATTGGAATTAAAATTCATCATAAGGTTTAGCAACATTGTTGTGCATACATGCTGATGCATTTGTGTTTTTGTATTGCTTGGTTTTGACCAAATATCAAAATAAATTCAAGTTGTTCTTTCAAAATGCGTTTAGGTCGATTTTCCTTCTCCGATATACATATATCATTTTTCTACAATCAAATTCCTTGTTTCTCATCCATCAATCAACCTCTACAAACTTCTTAGGAATTTTTCTGACTTTTTATGTAGCTTGTTTCCACTTATCTGTGAGCATAATCTAATTTTTAGATGCTCCAAAATATCTTATCATGAGCTCCAAATACTTTATTTGGGTTTCTCATGTTCCATAATGTCTCTGAAAAATTTCCCCGAATTTTCAGAGCTTTCGGAGTATTTTTCACGGCTTAAATAATAATTCTGGACTTTTCTAGAATTATTTTATCCACGAAATTAATTAATTCCGAAAATAGGAAATATCTCATATTCCACCAAAGCCCGTGTGCAATAATCTTAATAAATCTCAAAGGCCCATACATTTATTTACTAATGGGCTTTAATAATTAATTAGGCCTATTAGTAAAGATTGAGGGTGCAACATCAATTAGTACCATATTGCTAGTTGATGTGAAGACGAGGAGTTTTCTCCCAATAAATATGTACCTACCCCATGGGCAAAGCACACCAAAACTACTGTAAGGGGAGCCCCTAGTTTGGGAAATCCCTAGGATAGTAAAATAGAATTTTCCCTCCTTTCTCTACTACGTCATCGCCAACGTCATCGATCTGATCCACCGTTTCCAGCTCTCGGCAGCAGTGTCATCATGAGGTTTGTTTCATCGTTCCTATGTTATAGCGTCTTGTTGCATCAATCTGGCACCCTTTGACAATTTTCTATTTATTTCTTGTTTTCCGATGAACTTTGCGGCCACCACCACCATCGCCAACGAAGCTTTCTCCTTCAAACCATGCGCACGTCCCGCTCCCGCTCTCCAAGGCCCGGTCGCCGTCGCCTGACCAGCCCCGTTGACCTCCGCGCGTGGCCATTGTGACTCGTTGACGGGCAATCACCCGGTGCCGCGCCACCCGTACGTGCTGGCAATGGCGACGTCCATCGTCAGAGAGTATTTTAGCCAGGTTACGTGATCTTTCCTTTGTCCTTCGACGTGGACGTATTGCCAGTGGATATCTATTCTGTCCATGGGGTCGACAACCTTCCTGCTCCACCGCTCGGCGAGCCCCAGCAGCATAGCTGCTGTCCAACCCCCTACAATAGCAGCAGTGTCGATCGGCCATGAAGTTCAGACAGCAAAGACTCTGCGTTCCTATCTTCTTCATGCTTGTAAGATCGATCTAATCCACAGGTGCCACGTCTGATCAGCACAGAACTCCAACCAAAATCACCGTTCCATGTGAGTTTCTGTCACCTTGCATTTCAGGTCCCTCTTTCTTTGTAATCCATTCATTGTTCTTCGTGTCTTTTGGAGCTTACAATCTGACATGCATCTATTAGCTTTACTTCCTCACGAGCTAATGTCTTCACCATATAAGTATATATCATATCATATCATATCTAGTCTACGGTTTAAGTAGCTAAATCTTATACCACCGTTTCATAGTGTATTATTTGTTTTAGTTCGTTTCTTTTGGGTTAACTTTGTGTGTACACGACCTACGTGTTAGAATCAGCGTTCATCATGTCATGTGTTTATAACTTTTGTAAATAATTTAAATATTGAATTGTTTAATGTTAAGTCAAACTAGTTGTTTTTTTACGTAGAAGGAACATAGGACAGAATTGATCTTTCATGAGTAAATGCTAACAAAAATATGTTTCTAAATTATAAGTTGCTTAGTCAAACAAGTTTCATATATATGTGATAATATTTATAAGATATAACATGATTAGCTATAAAAACTAAAAAAATGTTTGATTAATCTGAATTAATATTTTTCACATAGTTTTTCTTAATTAAAATTAATCAAGCTCATAGTTTTTTTTCCTTTATAATATAAAAATTCTCGATAGTATTATTGTTTAGCATGTTTTAATTTATGCGTTCAAATAAAATATTAATCTATATGCAATTAGTTTTTGAATTAAGAGCAACATAGGTTTTCCATCTCGATCCCTTATAAATAGAATATGAAGTTTTATCTTGTTTTTAAGTCAAAATATAATTTAACTTAATTCAATTTAGGTATTTCTCTAAAGTATCTTATACATATTTTATATAATTATTAAAATCAATGAAGCCTGTAGTTTTCTTTTTCTCGTATAGAGTAGATCTTACGGTAGTCGTTTCTTTTGCACCATAGTTCAATTAGCATGCTTCTCGCGTCTGTGTGTTCATAGCAACGTGTCGAACATCTTTAAAACCTTTTCACATGTTGTTTCATATGTTTGGTGTACTGTTCTAATTTAGTTCTATTGTTTGCTTCGTGTATGATTGTATGGATGCTTGTGTGGTGCTTTATGATCATGTCCAGTCGGTGAGATTTACGTGTTGATCAAGAAGGAGTTCTTCTGAAGCTTTGGACTAGAAGAAGGATCATAGCTTAAGGCAAGTATAACATGGGACCATCCTTGTTGCCTATTCACTGAAATTATTATACATATGCATGTGTCTTCCTTGACAACCATAGAGATTATAACTTAGCTATTGATATCTTGTTTCCTTGTCACCTATGGGTTATGCATTTGGGTAGCTACTGCTAGCGCTTAATTATGAACAATGATCTTGTAATTTGACTAATGGATTATGCAATCAACCAATTAAGATGATGTTATTTCTGTTGAAAGGGGGCTAGAGCATGTGGGTTATTTTGATGCTCTAGTTACTCTCCGTAAGGACTTACCTGTAAGTGATAACCGGGACATACAGTACAGCTGTGAGGGCTATATGGCTCTGGCTCTAGTTGTTCAAGAGACCTTTTCTAGCTTGTTAGAGGTTACCTTAAATGGCGTAAGAATGGCTTGCCACGTTGGGTGTAGTGCGAGCCCCTGGCCTAGTGTGTATAGGCTGCGGTTGTTGTGCCACAGGGAAGGGGGGTTCTACATCTGCCTGTCGAGTGAATCTAATGGCCCTAACTTGTTAGACGAACTTTTGAATGGCATTATATGGTCTCTGATGTTTTGGGCCTTGCAAACCCATGCATTTGGAAATCATGACTCACAGTGAAAGTGTACACCTCTGCGCAGAGTTAAAAACTGGTATACTAGCCGTGCTCACGGATACGAGCGGCCTTGGAGATTCTTACAGAATAGTTGATCACCATTGTTATATCATGCTTAATTATTGTTGATTATTATTATGCTCATGTTAATGCTATTCATTATCCTTATTACAATTGATCATTGATTCATTAATGGGATTTGGATTACCTTGATGCTACTCAATTGCTAATTATATGATGATTAAAAGCTAAACGTAGTTAAACAGTGTCTAGCCTTTTTGAGCCTCATGAACCCTGTGTTATACTTGTTGAGTTCGACATGGACTCACTCTTGCTATTTCCCCAACACTATAGTGTGTAGTAAGATGCTACTCGGAAAAAGGACAAAGGTGTAGTGGAGTTTCCAAAAGACTAGTAGAAGTGCTAGGCATATGTTACCCCCAGTCAGCCGTCCCTGAGAAGAATAGAGCCCGAAGTTTAGTCACCATTCCGCGATACTCTGATGTAAGTGTTAATATAGCTATGTATACGTTATATAATAACATTGTTTCTGATATTTTTTTCATTCTGGCATATGTGTGGACTTCCTGGGCACACATATGATTAGCCTGGTTTTGTTCTTTAGAAAACCGGGTGTGACACTACAAGGATAAGGAACTGCTTTTGAACATTCCTCAATACTTCGTCCAATAGAGTTATGAACAAACCGTTTGTGGCACCTAAGGGCACAAGGATGCCGATCGAAACTAGAGCATGCTTTCTCTTATTCTTCACTTTAACTGATAGAACACCTTGCACTATCTGTGTGATTGTCCAAGATGGAATTGACTTGATCACAATGGCTCTGGAGGATAGAGTATCACTCAAGTTGTTGGCTAGTTGATTAACTTCTTGTTGGTTATTGCTCTATAAGGCATAGCCTTCGTAGCTACCAAGGAGTCATTACCTAGCTGGAGATTACCTTCCTATTGGTAACTAATCAACTATCTCTCAACACTAAAAAGTTCCAAATCTTCACTTTTGACCACACTAATTGTGGTTCATGCAGAACAGATGGTTGTCATCGAAGTCAGTAGATAAGGAGTCACACTAGAGATGATTGATTTCGATTGTATGGTCATTATGCATATAAAGGTTAAGATTTGTATAATGTGATGATTGATTCTTATCCAACGGATGACTTGTCCAACATTAAATGTTGTGTATCCTTTTTATCCAACAGAGATGAGATACTTTGCTCACTAGATGATGGTCGTCAATACGGGGTCAACTAAGTAGAGTTACTTGTCTACCTCCTCTTGCAGTCCATTAATGTTTATGTCAGTGACTTGTTCTTCAAAGGTTATCCTTTATGTATCTTCAGATGGAAGCTCTACTACTTTTGGTCAGAGATATGGATCTTACTATACGATATGGAGAAATAAACAAGAAAAAGGGACACGAGAAAATAACACATCGACTGTCGTTTCATAATGGATCATGACTAGAAACTGCGATACCAGCGCGTGCCAAGCAGCCAGCCATGTGTCTGTAGCCATAGGAGGCCCTTGGTTTCATCGCGGCACCATCAGTTGCTACTCACAACACCATTACAAAACACACAATGAAAGTGAAAATTCAAGTGGCACTAATTAGGTTGTAAGAACAAGCGCCATACAAGGAGGGATAGCAAGCAAAGGTAGTCACAAGGTTTAGAATCAATAGGGAAGCTATCCGTAGACCAAAAGCACAAGAGAACATATCTCAATTACCAAAGGTGACTGAGCATGAGATTTTTGCTTCATTCCACACAAGCCTTGCGTTCACCAAAGTGATGACCAATCGAAAGATTACCATGAGATTTGGTCATGTTGAACAACAATCATGAGATCAAGACTTGCTAAACATCCGAACTTAGGAAGGTTGGAGATGGATTAAGCAAAACTTCAAAGCAGAATCCGATATGCTAATCAGAGATTGAATCGATAAAGTCGCTACATGAATTTGCAAACAAAAGGTTTCAGGGCCTCAACAAAGATATGTTAGTCACACCAGCTAACCTTTGGAAAAGGCAAACAGGAGGTCCAACAAGGATTTGGGTATGGTCTCCACAACGTGGCGAAGAACACACCATGTTCAAAGGTTGGCATTAGCTAGGACTTAACTTGGGTGGTCGATCAAAGAAGGGTCTTCACCAAAGGGTGCGGGCATCTACGGTATAAGCAAACATATAATCAAATAAGCTTGGGCTTTTTAGGTCAAGCAGATGCACAGGCGCAAAACATTCAAGGGCTAACAACCACGTCATAGGCTTAGGCTCCTAAGAGAGAGAACCTAATTGGAGACGACACCAAGATATCATTTCATGTAACTCGAGTGTTGCTCTATGATAAAGCTATTCGACACTCATATGCTCACCGATGACAAACGAGGTGACAACTATGGCACGAATTAGATAACAAGCATACATACAACATCACAATCAAGCATTTGAGAGATTCAATCAAATTAGCTTAAGCAACCATTACTAAACACTAGGCTCACCCATAACAAGCATTTATCTAAAGAAAGAACTAACTACAAGTTTAGCCCAAAACAAATGCTAGCTAAGGTAGTTAACTTAGCATGTGCCCAGAATCTGGACAACAACACAGTAGTTACTTGTTTTAACCATAACTGAGGTTGTAGACATCCCACAAAGGTGATCCTAGACTTTTATAGAAAGCTTAGGAAGTTTTCCATACTTTTATTATTCATACCAAAAGTTAATTCATAGATTAACATGACCAAACATGCTAATGATTCAGATATGTACAAACAGAAAACTGACATGAATTTCATAATTACTTAACTGGAGTTCTAGAAACCCAACAAAAGTGATCCTTAACTTTATGTAAAGCTTATTAAGTTGTCTATAGCTTTCTTATTATCGTATTAAAATGATTCTACAGCTAACAAGGACAAACATAACAAGGAAGACATCTCCGCCAGACTTGGACAGATTCTGTTATTCCATTTGACAAGCTCATAACTAAAAATTTAGACCACCAAAATTAGTGCTATAGGACATTTTGGAAAGCTTGGAAAAAGTACTACACTTATTCTATTATCCCCAAGACATGATTCCATATGCACACAGGTTAAACAAACCAAACATATAGATCTATTCAGAGCATAAGTAAAACCTGACAGCAAACTTCTAAAAGTCATAACTCCCAAACCATAAGGCCTAGTGTCATGAAATTTTACGACAAGTGAGATAAGTAAGTTAGCTACAACTTTGGTAATCTCCATAACTATAGAAAACACCATTATGACCATGAAAGCATCACTACAACAGAAACTGTTCTAGTAGACAACGTTCAACAAGCAAAACAAAGCTTGCCTTTGTTCTACTTAACAAGAAAGCACACAAACATGTTATTCTAGTAGCTCTAAACATTGTTACCTTAGACCAACACTAATTTAATTCATTCATGAGAATCCATAATTACTTAAGTGAGGTCTAAAGTATTTACAAATGCTTGTATGAACAACATATCCACCCCTTGACTAAACTAGAGGACCTTTATAGGTTCAAGCAGGTAACCACACTTATTTCTAGCAAGCACTTCTTATTCAAGCAACATGGAGCAAGACATTCTTGTTTAACTCTACACAAGAAAGATAGTGTACCACATCAATCACAAGTTACTTACTATAGAACAAGGGTGAGAGGAGCATAGTCATGCATAAAGCAACAATCATGAAGATGCATGCTTCGTCCTATTCGTCCTCACAAGATTGCCAACCTAAGGTGGAGATCATGTTCTATGTCGGTGGTATAACACGCACTCTCTCGATATATAGCTAGTCGGCAGCTACATTCAACTTACGCATTCGTGGTTAGCGTACCTATAGAAAATTTTCATTGCAGCCCAATAATTCCCCAAATATAGCACACAATGAAAGCAGGAAAGTAAAATTCTAAGTACTCCTATATACATATACCCCCGTATATATACATGTAGCACCAAAATTACCTGAATCATCAATCACCCATAATTAAGTACCTTCATATATACATGTCTGTAACATGTAAATAATCTATTAACCAAAACTAGCTCTCTCCTAGACCGATGGTTGGACGATCATGCTCTCCTAACTCACACTTACCTGAGCGTAGGTGTGAGGTTGCATAAAAGTAAATCTATCGACATATATGGCTATTTCATATATGAAGGCTACCTCTAATCTGACACACTAGGTAGCATAGTATGGAAGAGTCATCACACATACATACCTTGGCCTAGGCGTAGATACATAAATGAAAACCCCCAAGTTAGTACTTATATAATCCACCTAATAATCCTTATATGGGCATAAGGAAATTGACCACTGGCATACTTAGGTTTAAAATTCAGATTTGAACACCTATATATACAGCTATAAGTTATCAAACTAACTTTTACAAACAAAAACTTTTGTTTTAAATACACATATGACATGTTTAATATTGAATCTTGCTCTGATGCTAGCTGTCACGGAACAGTCCAAATTATAAGAGCACAAGTACAAAAATAATCTCCGAAGTGATCAAATTCTCACACTTGAGCCCATATAACTCCAGTAGTCCAATGAAATCACGAGGGATTTCAAACCAACCAACATACAAGCCAAGATCGTAGTGATTCAATATAATAAGCCACATGTTACATCTATTTCATAAGTAATTCAATATATATCAGAGTTCAACATAGTTATTACAACTTAAATTGAAAAGTAGCGGAAGCAAAGTAATTTAGAACTAACATTACTCTTATTTCAATTACATGCTAGAACCAAGGTCAAATTCCGACAAAAGCATTAGAGACAAGATAACTCAGAAGGATCATGCCCGTGATCACACACTGCCTCTATGGCAGGAGCCATCCAATTCTTGCAGTAGCCATGATATATCACAACCTGCAATAAGTGGGAATAAACCCTGAGTACGAGAATGTACTCAGCTAGACTTACCCATCAAAAACCAGAAATAAAGTGACACTAAGGATCATGCAAGGCTGATATAAAGTGGGCTAGCTTGACCATATTTTGCATAAAAGCTTAATACAGATAAGTAATCATCAATGCTTAAGCATCAAGTTAATAATCATTAACCTATCATCTATATTAGCACCTGTACTAGAGCACTCACTTGATTAGGAGCAAACAATATTAACCATAGCAGGTATAAATTGAGGCAACATTTAAATAATCATCCAATTAACCATCCGTTCCATTTAATTGAATCTACGTTGTCGCTGCTCAAGTCAAGTGCTCACTAACCGGAAGCGACGGCGATTCGAATCGAGTTTCTATCCAGTTAGAGGGGTATTTCTAACACTCATCGTGCAGATCTCGCGCCAGGGTCGCACAAGTCACCTTTGGTATAGTTCAGGAATCGTGGGTCCGACTGATGCTGCATCCTCAAGGGCAACACTCTACCAGGTGATATGGACTTTAACCCCCTTGGTCTTATGACAGTGTCCCCAAGCATATCTTTACTTCCTCCAGAATGCGCACTTGACCCCCTGATTCTCGGCCTAAACTGTATTACTCGGCTTCGCGGTCGGAACGACTTATCTAGCCAGCTAAGTGTTAGACTGCGTTCAACATGACTCAAGGATGTATAGCGAATCGGTCCTTAAACAACTCAGACTAGGATGGATCCACACCCAAGACCTCCATACCTTGTTGCTTTACTATTGTCATCCCGTTCGGTCTCATTTCATATTATTAGCACATGGTTCTTTTCTACGATAGCAAATATAGCCAACTGTGCCATATATAAACATCCTTAAAGCTCGCAGGTGACAGGAAATCACCCGACTTCTACCGCTTAAAGCAGGGCTAAGCAACAACTAGAACCTGAACCTAAATAGGATTCGAGTTATACTCTCTAGACAAGGATAGGATATATATGCAGCAAGTGTTTTCATCCAACACCTATCACTTAATGCAACAATACATATAACATATATATTCAATTGCCTTTTGAGAAATTAGGAGGCTTATAATGCTCCGGGGCTTGCTTAGGATCCGACACGAGTCAGTCAAGTTAGCTTGCACCGTCTTGGTGACACCTCCACTTCAGGTATGCACTCCAAGGTCCTTCCATCCTCGGGATGGATCCACCAACACCATCTTCGGGTTTGGATCCACATCTCATCCTTCACATGGTGCATCTAGCGTACCTAGATGAGATGCAAGTGTATGAACATATGGAAATGCAATAGATGATGCATTACACACTAATCAAGGCAAGTATAAGGTTACGCTAAAAACACATAAGCACTTCACATTGCTTAATTAAACATCACACCACCTATCATGCTAAGATAGCAAGGGAGGCAATACCAAACATGACACAAGATTTACAAAGCCTCAGGTGTACTAACTTCATTATTAAGGACATGAATCACACTTAGCAACAAGCAAGCAAAGTAACCAAGCATCCATGTATTTTCATCAATTCTGGACATACATGCAGTAGCTGAGTAAATCAATCATATCTAGAGTTCTACAAATCCAAATGACTTGCAAGAAGATATTCTGGAAATCCTAATAAATTATTTACATTTCTTTATAATCATTACAGCATAATTCATAAGTTAAACAAGTCAAAATTATAAAGTTCCAGAATCTGTTTCTGACAAACAGAGAGTAGTCATCTCTGACCTTCAACTTGAAACATGCATAACTCATAAACTACTTGGCAAAACACACCAAATTTTAATAGTAGCTAGATACATAAATTATCTACAACTTTAGTATACACAAGTTTCTCAACAAAGCACATTATCATGAAGAACTTTGCTAAGTCCCCAGATCTGTCCAGAAACCTCATTTGCATGAAATAAATACTAACTTATGTTGCAAACATATAATTGGACAAAATCAACTTTACCAACATGTCACACATGACTAATGACACCAGAAAACATAGTGTCCATTCCTAAAAAAATTATGTTAATGCTTTTTCTTAATTTATTTAGATAATTATGTGGAATTATGAACATATGTCAAAGGTGCACAATAAATTCTACCAAAATTACAGTGGCCTAAATATACTCCCAATAGTCTACTGCACAAATTTCAGGCCATTTGAGTAAGCATAGCAACCACTATGAAAAAGACAAATTGCTATTACAAGAATTCATGTGAGAGCAAGATGAATCAATAACTCACTCATACTACCACCACAATTCATGACATTTTTACCACACATCAAACATCACATGAGTAGCATGCCACAAAAATTTCACTTCATTTGGAGCCCTACAACTACAGTTATGAAAAAGACAAATACCACTAGTCTTAAAAATCTAATCTGAACAATCCATTTTTACAGCAAAAACATTAAAGTAAAACATACCATATTATATATCCACTGCATAAACAATTTCATAAGGATTCCAAAAAGTCCTCATTTACTATTTTACGAATTTCCTATGATTTACTATGAATTTCCAAAGTTACTGCAAAATCATCACAAAATTGTCCTCTTGATACTATTCATATGAGTCAATGACATTGCAGTTAAGCCCCTTCCCTTTCTCAAATTCTAGCGTGGGGTCCCTGGTTAGGATTTATAGAGGGGGAGGCGTCGGAGCTCGCGGAAGCCGGCCATAGGAGACTTGTCGGCCGTGGCTGAGGGGCGGGGGAGCACCAGGGGGTCTCCGCGCACCTACTGGTGCCCTTGCCTTGCTCCACGAGGGTCCAAGGCAAGCCGGCCACGAAGGCAGTGACTAGCAGCGGCAGCTGCTCTGGTGGTGGCGGCCACGGTGACGAAAACGGTCGGCGACAGCAGGGAAGGGTCACGGGTGCGTCAAGGTGGTGAGGCACACCCACGGACGGCCACAGCTAGGACCACGGCTGCCCCTAGCCGCTTGACCGCACGATGCCTTGCCTGGGGGTACGGCAGTAGTGGAAGGAGGAGGGAGTGACGGTTGCTGCACTGCTCGATCATGATGAGCAGAGAGCGACGAGGGAGGAAGAGCGAGGGTGATGGGAGCGAGATGACTGAATGGAGAGTGACATGGCGAAGGGGAAGGCGCTCGGCCTCTTCATTACGGCTCGACGACGCGTGGGCACGAGGTGGCAAGCAGCAGGCACGCCAGAGGCCACGCGGCGCGTGTGTCTAGGACCCGTCGAGCACTGCTGCTCCTTGGATTCAAAAACCTAATGAGGAGCTGCAATTCTATCCCAAATGCACAGCTGAAACTCTATTTTGATCCCTCTCCATTTCCTAATACGGTCGGTATTTGCAAAAACTTCACTAATATAAGTTGTAGAGCTACATGCCAACTCCAACTTTGGTTAAAGAATCGAAGTCTAATTCGGCACGGTTGGAGAGATACTTTGATCCAAAGGAGGGTACCTCAAAACCAAGTTCTGCAGTCCAATTGCAAGCCAACTAAAACTGTCTTCTTCTCTCCTCTCATATTCCCAAACTGTGTGCTGATTTGATCAACCAATTTCACCATCAGCTAGATCTACATGAGTCTACTTTGCTCAAAGCATCATGGTCTAATTCGGTTTGTTTTGCAAATGATAATTCACCCAAGAAGGGTAGATGAAAATTGAAAACTGAACCTTCTGCATTTCCACTTAGCCGATTTTTGAAGCTTCAAAACAACACTGGATTCAATTTTGTGAGCTCGATTTGACCAAGCTAGGTACTGAATTTGCTCTGGGCCATTAAACAAAGTTTGTTCCCCATGATATGGTCTACAACCTTTATTTAAGGCACAACATCATATTTGGTACAGAAGACTAGGTTCCACTTTGATTAAAGTGACATCATGATAAAGCTTTAAACTGGGGTTGTAGTCCAATTGAGACATTTTCTGGGCATTTGCTCAGCATGAACCTTTCGTGACTTTTGTTGTAGAGTTCATCTAGAGTCATTTGAGTAAGGTTGCAAGGTTTGGTTGATGATCTATAATTCCAGTCACTTAATCATGCCATTCCAATAGGAATAGAACTTATCATTTCATGTGACTTTTTGATTCCAAACTTCATGAAACTTTTCCAAGGGCCATGTGAGACACATGAAAGATGTGACATCAACACTCACTTGCATTACCAAGCATGAGCATCGAACATACACACATTGAAACACCAATAACAAAGGTATGTTGCATATGTTTCAAGGAGATGTTGCAAGCACATTCCATACATACATGTTTCACATGTTGCACTAGTATGTTCCATATGTTTTACTAGTGCATCACATATGTTCCATGCTCATATATGAATAAATGAGGCTTAGGCTCATGCAATGCAAGTGCCAAATGCAGGCCTAACACCTGGGGTGTTACAGTAAGAGTGGAATGTTTTTTAATAGATCTAAATGGGAAGCATATTGTTGCATACTTACAGTGTAGAAGCAGCATATTTGGGTGGAGTGTGTGTAATCTTGATTTTAAAAGCATGACAAGTCTCTAAGGGTCAACAAAGCTTGACAGCACTCAATGCAAATACAAGCAGCATATGTGGAAGTTTTTCTAGTCTAACATTCATGTATGGTTGTGGTAGAAATTCAAGCTCTGTCATACAAGGACCTCACCATGTAGCATTTAAAATTTTCAAAAGCTAAATTTTTGGAACTCAAGTATCACTAGGAACAAGATAAATGATAGCTCAGACCTTCTCATATCATATCCGTCAATTACCTAGACTTAGATCAAGCATTTGCTACCCACAAGTTTCAGGCTGAGAGTAAATCTTCAGGTCAAAACAATTATATCTAAAACTTGGGAGAATTTATGGCTGAAAACTAGTTACTTGAAAAGAAATATGGCAGAGCAACTATTTATCATTTCTATAAAGAGATTATCTTAGAGTCTATTTTATTTAAACAGAAAAGCAAACTTCTATACACACTCTCTTTTTATTTTATTTCAAACTTAAAGATCATACTAATCTACTATGTATATGGAACTAAAAAGGAAATCTTTATTTTTTTATGGATATATATATATATATTTATTGTTTTTAATGAATAGCACACTTAAAAGTAGTAAAGTAAAAAGAGGAAAGGAATACTTAGCTAGATACATGGAGGATGCTTTTCCCTCAAGCTAGATGATGACGTAGTTGTTCATTCTTGCTGTGTAGCAAACCGTCAGTGAAAATATACTCACTCCTTTATCGGAGTATTGATTCATGATGATGATGGTTGAAGCAGTGCTCTGATAGTAGATAGAACATCTACTCGTTTGTCGGTTCTTTTTTATCCTTCAAATCCTACAAAGCTCAAATAGACAATAAAACTTGTGGAACATATTAAGCGTTAGTGGTTGACCACCTAAGCCTCAATTGCCTAGAGCTCTCCATGTTTGATTATGTTTCTTTTAAGCATAATTGCAACATGATCTTTTCTTAATATTATTTTTGGATTTTATATTTTATATGATGCAATAGAAAATGTAACAAGATGAATAAATATTTATTTATATTTTTATGCCACCACGGTGAATATTCCTGCAGGTTTTATGCCACAAAATTATTTACATGGGGCTTAGGATTATTGGTGTAATGCAACAAGCAAATATTTTTATTCTCTTTTTTCTAATGCAGATGTAGTAAAGTAAATATGCAACATATATTAATTATACTAATGTAGGAAAATAAATATGCTAAAAGAAAAATTGTGCAATGCTAAAAAAGGGAAATGTGGATAACTATTGAGTTTACCTCCTGGTGAGGGTTTGGTGATTTAAGTCCTCCGAACATGACTTCTTATCTTGTTCATTCTTCCCAGGGTGCATCACTAGGTTTGAATGGCGACCCTGGTTGCACCTCTTGTGATGGTGAACTAGAGAATGATCCCTTCTCCTTCCATACTTGTTTAGTTGGTAAAGTTGACTTTGATGTTAGGGACTTGTCCTTCACAGGTTCTTCTTCTTCATCATTCTTTTCTTCTTCATTCTTTGGGAGCTGAGTCTTACGGCGTTAGGCTGAACAGTGCCTCCTCCTCAATTTGTTCTTCTTTGGCTATTCATAAGTTGTATAACTATTGAAATAGCAGCGTACCTTCTCGGTAGGGAACTAGAAGTAGACTTCCCCCGATCTCATGTAGATGATTGCTCGAGTAGTGTTGAGGAACGGTCTTCCTAGTATAATCGGTGGATCATATCCTTTTTCTCCCATGTCCAAGACCATGAAGTTAGTGGGGACGTGTGATCTCGGATTCGCACCATGACATCCTTTGCTATCTCCTCCGGAAATCAGAATATTTGGTTCGCCATCTATGGTTGCACATTGGTAGGGAACAACAGTTCCTTACCAAATAAGTACTCATAAGTTACTTTGGCCATTATGTTGACTCTTGACCCAGTGTCGCAGAAGGTCTTGTAGAAGATTCTCTGATTAATCGTACACTCGATCGTCAGTACGCCTGGATCGTCTTGTTTAAGGAGGTACGGTGATACAAGGAGGTGATCGTATTCCGTGTGGACTGTGTTGATCATCTTCACTGATTCTGCTAGTGAATGCTTTGTCTTATTCCTCCTCCTACTTGTCTTCTTCTCTACTATCATGTCCTCATATATGTACGTCCTTTGTGGATGAGTAGGAGATTGCAGTGTCCTATTCTTGAAAGTGAATCTCTCCTTTCTATCCTTGATAGTGAAATAGATCTTGGCACTATCGGTGTAGATGATGGCTTTTGCAGTACTTAAGAATGGTCGACCCAAAATAATGTATGCTATCTCATCACCACCTATCTCAACTATCACAAAGTCTGCAGGTACATATGAGTGTCCAACTCGCACATAGATGTCTTCAAGGATGCCTTCGGGTAGCAGAGCGACTGATCTGCAAGCTGCAAATACATGGTTATGTACAACAATGGATTTCTATGAATTTTCTCATAAATTACCTTAGGCATGATGTTGACACTTGCACCAAAGTCATAGATATCTTATTCAAACGTATTTGGCCCGATGGCTATTGGGATGATAGGTCTTCCTGGGTCACCCTTCTTTTCTAGCAAGGACTCATCTTTCTATCCTCCTAATGGTTGATCTCTATAGTACCATCCTGCATTGAATATGTCGACAAGATTTGTAGTTTTTAATTCTTTCGGTTGCCCTAGAATCTTACTTTTATCACCTGGAGGAACAAAAGATGCTAGCTAAGCTATTTGTGATTCTATCATTTTATTAAAGCTATGCTGGTTCTTAATGGTAGAAGAAAAGCTATCCATTCTATTATTAATGGTTTCTAGCAATTTATCATTGGAAGTTATCTTCTTAGACATTTGATCTAATAATCTAGATTGGCCAGCGACTAAATCTCTCAAAAGTGTATTGAAATTATTAAAGTTATTACCTTGATAGTTACCTTGGTAATTACCTGAGTAGTTAGGCCTCTGTTGCTGATTTCAACCTTGATTCTAAGGATGGTAGTTGGTGTTATTGTTGATGTAGTTCACATCCTGTTGGATCTCTGGGCAGTTGTGGCCTAAGTGCCCAGTGCCTCCACACTGTTCACATGTTATGCGGGAACCATGAATGTGCATGACCTCTTTCTTCTCATTGGCTCGGTCATCGAGCCTCTTCATGAGCAGGTCCATCTTGGCAAACATCATGTCTACCTTCTTAAGCTGGTGCATACCACCTCTCTAGAAGGCTTGAGTTTGTTCTTCATTCCAACCTTGGTTGGAAGACATCTTCTCCAGCAGCATCCAATATCTTATGGGTGCTAGTGGTTGCATCTCTGATAGTGAGTGACAGAAAAGCACCTCCAGCAGCAGCATCCAATATCTTATGGGTGCTAGTGGTCAACCCGTGGTAGAAGGTTTGCATGAGTAGCCAATTCTCCATCCCATAATGAGGACACTCTGAGATGTAGTCTTAAAAGCGTTCTTAAGCCTCAAGGACAGATTCATCATGTTGTTGCTGAAAACTCGAAACTTTTCTATGTAGAGCATTTGTCTTGCCCATGGGGAAGAATTTTGCTAGGAAGGTAGTGGAGTAGATATCTCATGTAGTGTTCTTGTCTTTATTAGCATAGAACCACCATTTTGCCTTTCCTAACAGTGAAAATGGAAAAAAGCAGAGTAGAATAGCATCTCTGGTTACCCCCTTGATGGTGAAAGTGTCGCAGATCTCCAAAATGTTGGAGATGTGCAGTCGCATCCTCATGTGTCTTTCGACAAAACTGACTTGCTTGCACCATGTTAATGAGAGCAGGCTTGAGCTCAAATCCATTCTCTCCAATATCGTTTGCTGGTCCAGTATGAATGTTGGCAGTGGTTGGAGCAGAGAATTCATGAAGAGTCTTATTAGCCATAGCTTCAAATGCTGGTGTCAAACTTCTTATTCGGTTGTCCTCTGACTCTAGAGTGAGAACCTTCTTGAGACTAGCTTTAGCTTTCCTAAGTAGTACTTCTGGATCGTCTAAGTAGTTTGTCAGAAGACCAAAACCAATTATACATTACCCTGCATAAGATATGAAAGTAGACAAAACAAGGGTAATCATGTTTGAGCAGAGTTGACCGGTTTTCTCAATCACATCAGTGGGTACAAGTGATATCAATATTCCTTTTCAGATAGCCTTACAACCTTTCCCGACAATGGTGCTAGAAATGCTTGTTGGTATTTATTAACTTGACACTTGTTTTAGTAGCCACCTATTAATTACCTACACCTCTAGCTTACTTGTACTAGGTTGTCATCCCTAGTGTTGAAGCTAAAAGTGATTGTAGGCACTACCTAGTATTACTATTAAGTAGTTATCTTATTATTTCATGTGACTAGAAAGAATATGAAGATAAGAATGGAAAGGTATACGCAAGCGCACAGATAATTATACCATTGTAGCATTTTACACATGAGTATACTAGGGATTGTTATTTATATTTTTACCACTGGGAAGGGATGGCTAAAGGAAATGTGATGATCACTTGTACATGCAATGGAGAGTTAACCATGTCTCAACCATCTACTCATAACAGGGATAAGTCATAAGATAAATGATAATGAATGATAAATGTCAAGTCAGAAATAATATAATTCACTTAGAGCACTCCCTTCTATAGTATTAGCATGGTTTAGGTAGAGTAAAGGAATATTCCTAAGTCATTCTTAATCACATGTCAAAGTATACTATGATTAGTGCAATTACACCTAGCAATCATCGCAAGATAACTTCATATCTACACATAAGGGACATTACCAAGGAAGATCAAGAATAGAGCAAATCTTCCTTCGTAACCGGGTCCTACTTGTCCTATATTTGGGGAGTGGGCTACAAAGGACTCAACGGGAGTATCACATCCACAATCTACCACATGGCCCGGGATATAGGGTGTATCCGCAGGTAAACAACGTATAACCACCACGCTTACACAATGTTGACCACTCACCCATTGTACTTCTAGGTGAGCGCTATATGATCTTATGCCTCAATATAAAGCTAATCTAACTATACTAAGCATATAATCAAAGTAGATGAATAATATAACTGAGAACATAAACAATATATAGAGTAATGTCAAATTCATTATAGCTAGAAAATAAATACAGAAAGATACAAGAGAGATGTTATAGAAGGCTTTACCAAGCCGCGCTGACACGATTTGGAATCCAAGCGAAGCTTGCCTCCCTCTACTTCTAGCCTAGTTAGCTATGCCCTAAAATATGGTGGAGCTCTAAAAAGATTAGGGTTTTTGGCCTTGATAACATGATCAAATGACTTTAATCCCCCGAACCCAAGGGTAGGGTTTTGCTTATATAGGCTAATGGGATGAACCAGAGCCCTCGAATCAAACCGACCTTGATTAACGGTGAAGATGCAATCTCTAAGGCGGTGGACGAACCGACGTAGAAGACCGAGGCTGACAGGTGGGCCGACTTGGCTCAATGCTAGGTGGGCCCCACCTTTGGCGTGTCACCTTCTCGTGTCTTCTAGATCCTTCTCAACTTAGTTTCCGCATAGGATATGCTTTTTAGCCCGACATATGGGTCCTCTTTGGCTCTTTTCCTAAGTAACCGTTGTAAAAACACAGATTCACCAAAACATGTGGAATTTTGTCAGTTTAACACCTAATTCTATGTTGGAGATTGATTTATATCCTCATTCATGTTTTGTAGATGGTTTATAATAGTAATTAGTGACCGTCAACTGTTAGCCACCTCTACAAATCGATTTGTAGGGGTGGTTCCTGAATTAGCCACCCCGACAAATATTTTTCAATTTATTTTAATTACTAATTCTGTAATTCATTCATATATAAAGAACACAACATAAATTTATATATTAGTTTTTTTATTATTCTATATATCAATATATATAAACAATTTTATGATATAACTAGATATAATTCTATATTTTCTTCTTTACAAAACAATATTTTAAAAATTGAAAATTTGAATTTCAAAACAACTAATAGAATTTTAGGACACTATATGACCTCAAATCAAAAATTTTGTAAACATCAAAGTTGTAGAACTCATCAAAATCTACAACTTTTACTTTGGTCATATTTTTTATTTAACTAAATTTGAACAGTTCAAATTTTGAATTTCAATAAATGGCAACTCCAAACAAGATTTTGAAACCTTAAATGGTTTCAACTAAAAAGTCATAAACATAAAAGTTGTAAAACTCATCAAGATTTATAACTTTTATTTTGGTCATTTCTTCATTTGACAAAGTGTTAGTAAACATTGTTCACAAATTAACATATCTCTTATATAGCTTCATAAACTATGTGAGAGATTTATGAATTTATGAACAATGCGTACTACCACTTTGTCGGATGAAGGAATAACCAAAATAAAAGTTGTAGATCTTGGTGAGTTCTACAACTTTTATATTCATGACATTTTTAGCTGAAATCATTTAGGGTTTCAAAATCTTAATTGAAGTTGTAATTTTTAAAAATTCAAAATTTAAATTGTTCAAACAAAGTCATATAAAAATATTGCCAAAAAATAGCAGTAAGACCAAAAGAAATTGATAGAGCATGATTTTAGAAAATTTTAGAATAAAACCATCACATTTGGAGTTAGTACGAGGAAGAAAAACTAGTTACAAATTTTAGCCAGAGATTAAAAAGAGAAATCACAACAGGTGCCATGAACAAGTGTGATTTTTCTTTTTAATCCTTGGCTAAAATCTGTAACTAGTTTTTCTCCCTCGTACTAACTCCAAATATGATGATTTTTTCTAAAATTTTCGAAAAATCAATTTATTGTGATCATCTTATCAAGTGACTTTTTTTTGAAAAATTCAAAATTTGAATTTCACAAATGTGGAAACTTGAAACAACATATTGGAAGTGCATATGATTTTAACTAAAAAAGTCATAAACATAGAAGTTGTAGAACTCATCGAGATGTACAACTTTTATTTTGGTCATCTTTTCATGTGACTAAATTTGAACAATTCAAAATTTGAATTTCAATAAATACCAATTTCAAACAAGATTTTGAAACAATAAATAATTTTAGCTGTAAAAGTCATGAATATTAAAGTTGTAGAACTCATCAAGATCTACAACTTTTATTTTAGTCATTTCTTCATTTGACAAAGTATTAGTAAACATTATTCATAAATTAACATATCTCTCATATAGTTTCATAAACTATGTGAGAGATTTATGAACATAGAAGTTGTAGAACTCATCAATGTAGTCTCACATATACATAAATCTAGTCTCACACACATACATAAATATAGTCTCACACACATACACAAACATCGTCCACTCCATCTTAGCCCATAACAACTTTCCCCTTGGCACCTTTTCGTTCCCATGGTAATATATTTTTGGGCAGGTTCTTTTCCACAGCTTCGATCTTCTTAGGAAAGTCTATGAATAGCTGCATTTCAGTGTAGTTGTTGTAGTCTTCAACATCATCCATGTCATCAACTCCGATAATATGTTGTTTTTCGGAGACAACCATGTGCTTGTCTTTTCCTTTGGAGGGAGGTTAGTTTGTGGGTTAGGTAAATAGAAAACTTGTGCGACACATGAAGCAAGCACCTAGGGGTCATCTTGGTAGCCTAGATTGTCGAGGTCCATGACTGTCAACCCGATCTCATTACTTGGTGTTGTTTGATCCAGTGGCATCAAAACAAGGCCAATCGTATATTCATTCCATAGCCAAGTTCCCATATGTCATCAATGATGCCAAAGAATGGAATCTTTCGCTCCAATCCATCGATAGCTTCTATTCGGATGCCGCTGTTTTGGTTCACACATGTACTATCCTTTGCGTGGGTATAGTACTTGTACCCATTGATGTCATTAGCTTGCCAAGTTGTGACTTGTCTCAATAGCCTCTTCACCAACCTACTGATGGTAATATCATCTATGGTTTCTCCAATCAGTATGTTTTGGTCCTTCAACCATGTAGTGAATCATTGCTTGTGCTATTTCATGACCCATTCATCTGTGCGACCATTATTCTCCTCCCTAATGATAGCCAAGTGTTCATCAATATACGGTTCCATCAGTTCTGTACTCTGCATGATAGTGTAATGTGCTTGACTCACTGCTTTGTAATCCTCATCGATGAACACTTTCACCCTCTAGTGCCCTTCCTAGCCAGCCTACCCTTGTAACGAGAATCGGGTTTACCAATCTCTTTCTGCCCTTTTAGATACTCTTGACAGCACTCGACGACTTCTTTAGTACTATAGCCCTCTATCATGGAGCCCTCTAGGTTTGCTCGATTATGCATGTATCGGTTAAGAACCGACATGAACCGCTCATAGGACCATATTTCATGTAAGTAGCTAGGGCCCAGTGCCTCTATCTGATGAACCATGTGAATCATGAGATGTGGCATTATATAAAAAAAGCAGGAGGTAAACACATCTCAAGCTGGTTTTAGGTCTCCACCATGAAATCATGTAGGTCACTCAGCTCTTTTTTACCAATCGTCTTCCGTAAGATCTTCGAAAAGAATTAGCACATGCGGGTGATGACCATTTTCAAAAACTCTGGCTTTATAGCCCTGATTGCAACAGGTAGAAACACTGTCAGCATGACATGACAATCGTGATCCTTGAAGGTTTTTACTAATAGGTCCTTCAACGACACTAGTCTCTTCACGTTTGTTGAAAACTTAGTCGAAACTTTGACCCCCTTCAAGAAAGTGCACATCGCCCTCCTCTCTTTCGAGGTCAGGTTAAAGCTAGCCACAGGTAGAGTGTATTTTCTATTACCCTCAAGTACTGGGTGAAGCTCTCTCTTCACATTTAGCTGCACCATGTCTTTTCATGATTTCAGACCATCCTTTATCTTGCCTGTGTCCATCAATGTAGCAATGAGACTCTCATAGACATTCTTCTGCACGTGCATAGCATCAATGGCATGGGGAACCTCCAAGTCCAGCCAATAAGGCAGATACTGAAAGAAGATCGACTATTTCTTGAAAGGTATATCGACAACAGGAGGTGTGCTTCTATCTTTCTTCGTCCCGTCCAGATCCTTATTTCTGAGGACAACACGTATGTTTTTCACCATTTCAAACACGCGTTGCCCGTTTTTTTTGTCTCTCTGGAGGGGGTTCAATCTCTGACTTGTTGTCATAATATCTCAACTACATCTTGTCGTGGTATTTGTGAGTTGTCTTTAAGAAGCGTCGGTACCTTAGGTAGACTGTCTTCTTGATGCATCCAAGTACACCCATGCAGTACCATCCAAGCATACTAAGCATCCCGTCTTCCCTTTGATCTGTCCAGACAAAGCAAATAGCGTGTGATAATCATTGGTAGTAACAAAGATCATGGCTCTACATATGAAGTCCTCCTTTCTGAATGCATCGTACATTGGCTCCCCATGCCTCCATAGCCTCTCAATTTCTTGCATCAAAGGCTTGAGGAACACTTCTATGTCAATGCAAGGTTGTTTCGAACCTTGAATGAGAATAGTGAAGAGAAGGTACTTTCTCTTTTGACACAGCCACATTGGGATGTTGTACATGGTCAAGATCACTGGTCATGTGCTATGGTCGCTGGTCCTCTCATTGAACGGATTCATTCCATCGGTGCTCAAGCCGAACCGTACATTCCTTAGGTCACCACTAAATTCTGTGTGTTTCGCATCGAAGCGTTCCCACTGAGTACCATCAGCTAGGTGTGCAATCACATCATCACTCACCTTGTTCTCATCATCCCACCATGTCATGAGTGTAGCTTCCTTAGGGTTTATGAAGATATGCCTCAAAAAGTCGACCACTGGCAGGTACCACATGACCAAGGGTGGAATTCTTCTCTGCTTTGCATCGTTGCCTAATGGATGTCCTCTGGGGGTTGAGTACCTTGTACCACCTTTTTCCCACCCTTCTTTCTCTTCTTTCTCGTGGAGGCTTCTTCCCTATTGTAAAGGTCGTTGTTCTTATACCGACTGGCCCCACACCTAGGACATTTATCTAGTGACTTGAACGTATCACCATGAAAAAGGATACAGTGGTTAGGGCATGCTTGGATTTTTTCAACCCCCATTGTCAATAGATTTATAACCTTCTTCGCTTGGTATGTGATAGTGGGAACTGAGTTTGGCTGTGGCGGCAACCAAGACAGGCGACGCAATAGATCATTGAAACTACAGTCTAACTAGCCGTACTTAGCCTTTAGGATAAGTAGCTCAAGCACAAATTAGAGCATTGTCCAGTGTTTCGAACAACCCTTTTCAACACCATACATAATCTCCTTCGATGCTTTTTTCACCCTTTCCAAATTTTCTAGACCTTTCGGACTGGTCCAATGGACTAAAGCATGTCCTCCAAATCATCATCTTCATCACCGACACATGCTCCGCCATCATTATTGGCACCACCTTTGGCGTTACCATCCCAACCACTAGCAGCACCACCTTACTCAAGGTAATCATTAGCCATTTGTGCACCAAGCTCTACTACATATTGGTCCAAGTAACCTAGGGTTTCGGCGTCATCTTCTTCTGGATCAACGTCATCAACAACAGTTTCACCATGATGAATCCACACTGTGTAGTCCTTAACAAATCCTCGCATAATCAAGTGTGATCTGATGATCATCACATCTTTGAATGCTTTATGATTCTTGCAATCTCTACACAAACAAATAATTGAATCTTTATTATGTTTCAATGTCTTTGCATGGTTCTCTACGGCTTCAAGAAATTTATCCACTTCCCCACGAAAACCTGGCATGTACCTTAATGCACCATACATCCAAGAATGCATGTACTCCATCTTATACGATAGCTACCAAAGAAAAAAAATAAAGAACTAATTATTCACAAATATATAACTAGCAGTTTCCTAAAAACCATTCTAGAGAACAATTAATGACCTAATTAAAAATATATATTTAATTCTCCACTTTAGTATCTTGGTTACAATAGCAAACAATTTCAAAGATAATAATTAGCAACAATTAATATTTTACACACTATCATTCATGCAAAAATATAATTAATAATAAAAAAACCAAACCCTAGCTCTAGATCTAGATCTACATGACACATCCATTAAACTAACTAATAAATAAACCACTAAAATCAAGCAAGACCCACTAAATAAGGGTGTACTCTTATTCCACTAACTAATTTACCCAAGAATCTTCAAAACTTTGGTCTAATTTGCTTCATAAATGGCTCAAGCACCATAGAAGAGAGAGAAAAGAAAAACCCTAATTACTCACTAACCAACCATTAAAACTTTCAAAAATGTTTGGAATAGCATTTTCTTACCTTGTACAACCTCTCCACCAAAGGAAATGAGATCAAAACCTCCTCCCTTGAAAGAGCAATTTTTGGGAGGTGCCCAAGGTATCCCTTCATTCCTCTCTCGGGCTACAATAACTGGCCCGAGGAGGAAGATGGGGGTGTCGGCCTTTATACTGGGGGCATTTATAGGGACGGTTGGTGATTGAGCCGCCCCTACAAATCGAACAATAGGGACGGCTGGTGAATGAGCTGCCTTTATAAATCGATCTATTTGTAGGGTGGCTCGTATTACTAGCCGCCCCTACTGTTTGCTTTGTAGGGGTGACTGGCCCAGCGGGTCCTAGGCATGACTACTGTAGGGCAGCTGCTAATGGAGCTGCCTCTAAAAAAAGGGCATGATGCTATAAATCGATTCTGTAGTAGTACACGGCTGACGCTCCTCTTCTCCTACAAGGTGGTCATGGTCATGTCGGCCGCCGTCGCGGCGGTTGTCTGGGTCATGGGTCTCGCCACCATCTCCGGTGGATTCCTCGCTTTCTTCTGCTTTCAGAAATGTTTGCAATCGGGGATCCTCGCAACGACCAACCCTCCCCCATCGTCCGTCCATCCACAGGCATGGAACGGTAGAACATACTGTTTTGCTTGTGACCGGCGGAAATAGCAAGCCAGGCACTCGCGCGCACTGCCTGCACGCGGCCGGCGGCAAGGGTCGATTGACGCAGGCGGTGCGGCACACAAAGGGCTGTTCAGTTGTGCTCCTGCTCCTGACCAGGCAGCCTGCCTGGCCGGCGAGCTGCCTTTCTATCACCCCGAACACATCGCTCTCCCATCCCCTGCTTTCGTCGCCCTCTCGCTCTCAAGCCTTCCCTCGTCCTCTCGTTCTCAACTCTAAAGCTGATCTCTCCCGGGCAAGGTACTAAATAGCGTATAGCGGGTTGGTAGCGGATTGGCGTCAAGGTAGCGGATTACGGATAGCGGGCGATATTGCGGACGATAAGTTCCAATAACAGCACCCCGATAGTCCCATATAATTTTAAGTACATATATCATGAATAATGAGTATAAATAATTTTAAGTGCATATATCATGAATAATTTTAAGTTTCACGGCCGATGCGTGAATATTTGAATTTGAGGTATGGGTCATAGTGGGGTGGACTAATTAGGGATATTTGCTTCCATGCTATTGCGGCCTGCTACGCGTAATTGCGGCAGCAATATCGGACCGCTATTCAAAATTGCGGCCGCAAAGTTTCAAGATGCAAAGTTCAGAGCGCTACCTCATAGCGGTAGCGGCAATAGACCGCTACCGCTATTGCGGGTCCAATTGCGGCGGCTACCACCGCTATTTATTACCTTGCTCCCGGCCCTGCTAGCCAGACCGCGGTCTCTCTTTCACTCTTACGTACGTCCTCCGTTCTAAAAATAATGCAATTGTTGTTTCTTTAGGAGTCAAATAATTTTAAGTTTGATCAAATCTATACGAAAACATACTAATATCTACGATTATTTATAATTACTTTTAAATTAATTATATAATATGTTGTCATAGTAAATAAACAAATTTAAAGATTCTGTTGAAATTATTTTCTATGAACTCGTTCAAATTTAAAAAAAATAACTTACTCTAAGCCTAGAATTGTTCTTTTTACGAAATATGTCAACATCTCAGTTAAACTATTAACCTTTTTTTCGTGTGAGTGCGCTTCCTAAGATTCAAACACGTGGTTTGTTGCCTCCCGTGTCTCTCTCTACCAATGCCTATGAGTAAGATGTTATCCTTTTATACAAACCTTTTAGAATCTCATTTTAAATATTTTTGGCCCCCAAATGGTATCAAATTGTTCAGCTAGAATTTGTTATAGATGTGTCTCCAACCAAGATAATTTAAAGATAAAAAAATCTCAAAATCTGATAATTTAAGATGGATATTGTAGCATCCGTTTTTAAGAACAAAACCAGATACACACCATATGTGAGCCCAGGAAGTCAAATCCCACATATAGCAACAAATAAAGGTAATATCAAATGACAATGCTTAATACATAATGTACTTAGTATAAAAGATATAACCTTAAATAGCAAACAACGGAAAGACAACTCCGGTCTTCAGGTGAAGACTCCACTCCACAGGGACAACTGACTAGTTGATCACAAGCCTAACTGCTCTAATCTTTGGTAATCTGGTATCCATCCAGGATTTTTCCAAAGTATTGAAAAATAAACAAGCGTGAGTACATTTTGTACTCCACAAGCATAACATGGGGATTCATGAGGCTCAAAAGGTAGACACGGTTTACGACATTTAGCATGTTAGTAAGTCAATATTTTATCATTGATCAATATCAAATTATGCTTAAGCTCCCAAATTAACCCACGTGATCATATACTAGAATTAAATAGAATCATTGATCAACATTATATCATCATCAACGTCATCATCATCATCATGAATTAACAACATAATAGGTAACCGTTTATTCTGTGAGTTTTCCGGGCCGCTCGTGACCGTGAGCATGGCTGTTATAACAGTTTTTAACACTCTGCAGAGGTTGTGCATCTTTACCCGTGAGTCGTGTTGCCCATATGCCCGGGTTAATTACTCCCATAACACTTCCAACGTGAGCGGGCAGGGTACACTATGAAGCCTTCCATAGGTCTCTTCTAACAAGTTAGGGCCGCGAGGTTTTCTTGGCAGGCAGATATAGAGAACCCTCTTTCGATGGCACAATTCCCGCAGGCTATATACATCAGAACAGAGGCAGTTCTATACCCAAAGTGGCAAGCCCCTCTTGCGCCCTTTCGGGTAACCTCTAACAAGCTAGAAAAGATCCTATTACTGAGCTAAAGCCAGAGCCATGTGACTCTCATGGTTGCACTGTCAATTCCAGCTTTTGCCGACAGATAAGTCCTTACGGAGGATTTAGGGCAACATGATCAACATCATTTGCATCTTCACCCTATAGTTCCATTGTTACCATCATGTTTATCCGTTTGTTCCATTAGTCCTAGTATTGATCATGTTTAAATAGAGCACTAGCATTCTACCCATGTGCAATAAAACTCATAGGGATCAAGGTACAAGTCATCAATGGCTAGGATGTCCTTATAGTCGAGCAAAATTAGACACATGCATAATGAGTAGATTATATATTGAATAGGACATCAAGGTAAGCTCATGCTATACTTGCCTTGGTTTTACGAACTGCTGCTGGTCCTGCTGGTCTTCGAAGTACTCCTGGTTCCCGAAATATTCCTCACCGTCTGAACTCGATCAACACAGACCAACAACATGCATTTCAGGAGCATTCATGCATAGCAAACAAACCTATAATTAGAACAATACACCAGCAGTATAAAAACAAGATAAAAAGTTTATAAAAATATTCTACGTCTCGCTACGATCACATCGACGCGAAGTTCACGAAAAACGGAGCTAGAACGCAAAAGTTACGAACTAAACAAGGTTCCAAAAGCTAGCTATCAAACTAGAGTTAACCAATAAATTCAAAGGTTGCTAACAAGCCTAACAGCAGCACTAATGCGTAGATTACGAAATTACGAACCTAACGCAAGTTGAACGGGTCGAATCGGAGCTAAAACGACGATTTTATAAGCGGTTTACTGTAGTGGCAATTCTGTAAATAAGTTGAACTATTTTAGAATTTAAATAAATCAAAATTCAGGAATTTCTAAATGGTCGAGGACTGCAGGTTCTATTTCTAGAAAACTGAGGGTCTCTTTAGAAAAAAAAGACCCGCGAAGGGGTATCGGCCATCCTGGGCCGTTGATCAAGCGATGGACGGCCGAGAAAAAATGGGAGGGAGAGAGAAGAGGCCACCGCCGCCGGAACAGTAGCCGGCGCGGCGGTTCTCCATGGCCGGCTACCGGAAGCTCGCCGGAGAGCGCAAAACCGGCTCTATGGGCCACCAAATCAGCCACCGAGGCCACTAGGGTGACGCGGGGGCGACGGTGAAGCCATCCTAGGGCAAATCGCGGCTGCGGAGTGGCCCACGTGGCGCTTGCCATGGCCAACGACGAGCGTGCACGTCGGCGCGCGAAAGACGACCCTAGCGGCCATGATTTGACAAATTGGAGGCGCGGGGAGGAACATGAGATGAAGGCGATCAATCCTAGACCCTAAACGCGGTCGGGGATGAGCCCGAGCGGCTCCCACCATGGACGGCAACGAGAAGGTCGTCGAAGTGAGTGGGGACACGCCACAAACGTCCACAACTTGAGAAATTGAGAGCATAGAAAGGAAGAGGAGGTCAAGGCGGAGCTCACCACAGCAAGAATGGAGCCGGAGAAGGAGTGACGGCAGCGGTCCACGTCGTGCTCCTCGGCGGGTCACAGCCGCGCAGTGAGTGCGGTTCCGAGAGCAAAAATGGAATGGGGAGGGGCAGCGGGGGAGTAGCGTCGGGTGCGGGTCTCCTCTTTATGGAGGCCAGGGCACTGGGAACGCTCCCACGATGTGGAGCGTGGGCGCGGGCGGGTCGATTGCCCATGACCGAGCGACCGTGAGCGGAGGAGGGAGTTGGGGAAGAAGAGGGCGCCGACAGGTGGACCCGGCTGGTCAGCGAGGGGAAGGGAAGAACGGCGGTGGCCGTTGCCAGCCGCGGATTGGGCCGGCCCAAGAAGGAATGAGGAGGGAGGGGAAAGAAAAGGGCGCGCGGGCCGGGGAAAAGACAAGCAGGCCGAAGGTGAGTTAGGGAGTGGGGAAAAATGAAGTTTTTCTTTTTTTTTTAAATCCTTTTCCAGTCATTTCCAAAAGTATTTGAAATCCTTTTAAATTTTGGACAAAGCCACACACTGCAACAAATCTAATGCACCAACATGTATGCAGAAACAAGTTGCTAAACCTTATGATTAATTTTTAATTTAATGAAAATTTTAATTTTCCTATGTTTTCATGAGCACAAAAATACGAAATTAAATCAATTTAGCTATATTTCCATAGAAGTAATTTTTAGGGTGTTACAGATATTTCGTACTCTAAACTATTTTAAACAGAAAACAACTTGTCAGCTACAAAACTGTAGATCACTTTGAACACAACAACTTTAGTATACACCTTGTCAACATTTAAGGTCATTTGAAAATTTTATATTTAGAACCTAAGAAATTAAAACAAACATTTGAGACTCTAAATTACTTTAGATAAAAAAAACTTGCTGGCTGCATATTTATAGATTGCACTGAGACTACAATTTTGGACCATACCATGTCAACATCCAAGGTTCTTTGAAAATTGTAAATTTTAAATTTAAAATCTAAAAGCTTGAAATGAAACTTTAGAACTCTAAACAGTTTCAAATAAAAACCATCTGTCAACTATAGAGTTGTAGCCGTGTTGATGTCTAGAATTTAGGTATAAATGTTATCTTCTTCCAACTTCATATAGAAAAGTTATAATTTTTTGGTCAACTATTTCTAGAGGCAAGCCCTTAACTATGCTGCCTCTGTTAATTAATTGATTTCTAGAGGCAGCATCCTAAGAAAACCCACCTCTAAAAATATATATTTATAGAGACAATCTTCTTAGGACTTCCGTATCTTTGTATTAACAAAGATATTCTCTTTAGGATTCCCACCTATGTCTGTACCTAATATTTAAAAGGGAAAATTTCTATGGCTTTTTTTGTTTCCGCCCCTTTTCTGTCGGCTGCCACTACCCATTGCGCCTAGCCATATTGGGCCAGTTATTAAAAAAAATTGGGACAGAAAATGGGCCATTGAGGACGGGCTTGTTCCAGCCCAGGACTCCCTTAAAGAAAAAAATTACTTATTTCCACCGACGACTCCTTTCCAGCGCCGACTCCGCATCCCGCTCCGCACGCAGCGCCGTCGCACGGCACGCCGCTCCTACTCCGAGTCCTACTTCGCCTGTAGTTCCGTCGTTCCAAGACGCCTCGCGCTACTCCGAGTCCTGCTCTTGTTCCGTGTCCTACGCATCCTTGCGCACCAAAAATCCCTCCGGCCGTATCCACTGGCAAGTGCAAACCAGAAACAAAAACGAATTACTCCAACTTCCTATATCTTATCTATATATTCAAGATCCCTGTCTTGGTTGATTTCACAAAACCAAAAGTTTCGGCGACAACAACCTCCAGCAGAGCCGAGTCCTATTGACAACAATTGTAGCGACCAGCAAGAAGCTGGACGAGGGTTAGTGCTCAACGTTCCCTGTGCTCAAAAAACTGCAGGCAATCTTCATCGGCGCAAAGCTCATCAAAATCTTCCTCAACGTGTCACTCGACCTCACCGCCCAGTGTGCACACATCAGTCAGGTGTGTACCTGTGTTCCACTCAAAACTCATTACCTTGATCGAATCTAATCTGTTTCATTCAGTTGATACAACATTGCTGATTTGATATCCCTATTCAAGTGGGTTCTACGTCTATGATGCTTGTCACCAATGAATAGGATAGAAACATAATTGCATAAAGCACTTTGAATAGCACTAGGTGGTTTCGGAGGGCAAATATAAAGTTTTTGTAGTTTCAGAATGCAAATATAATAGTCATATTTGTTATGCTCCAAGAAAAATCATTGAAAGGTCTTGATGGCTAGAGGAGGGGTGAATAGCCTATTAAAAATTCCTTCAAAGTATGCTAAACAAGTTTATCAATATAACAAATAGCGTGATACAGGTTTTTCTTAGCCTAAAAGGGGGTTTACAAGCCACCTATCCAATACACAATTCTAATGAATGTCACACAACCGCACAAGTTAAACCGCAAGAGGTAAACTAAATAAGCTACTCTACTCTAGCTACTAAGCACTAGAGAAAACAACTAAGTATTTAAAATGTAATGCAAGAGTAGGGTAAGAAATATTTCACCGATGGGCGATGAATTGAGCCAACCAATCAATAATTCTAAGTGATGATATTCAAGATAACCAATCCACCGAGACAAATCAATCACAATCAATGAAGTGAAGACATGATGATTTATCCCGAGGTTCACGTGCTTGCCAACACGCTAGTCCTCGTTGTGTCCCCCTCAACCATGTGGTTCGGTGGCTAATCGGTCATACACCGAGCCTCTCAAAAGGCGCCACAAGAACCTACCATATGGCTAGGAGTTGCAATGACACGAGCAATATACTAATGCTACCTTGCGGCACTCCGCCGAGAAAGGTGCAAACCCCTCACAAGATCACGGGAGGTGGCCAAGAACAATCACCAACACTTGCCACGCCTCCAAGCTGCTCCAAGCTGTCTAGATGGCGGCAACCACCAAGAGTAACAAGAAAAACCACAGCAAATCAATCCCCCAAGTGCCTCTAGATGCAAATCAATGATCGATGCACTTGAATCACTCAATCTCGCTCAAGAATCGCAATCGAATGCAAAAGAGAAGAGTTGGGATGAGCGGGGATGCTTTGGCTCAGCTCAATGTGCTCACAAGAATGTCAAAAGTCCAAGAGGGTAGCCCTAGAGCCGGCCAACAAGTATTTATAGACATACCCCTTCGAAAAGAGTTGTTGGGCTCACTGTGTGACCGCCGGACGCGTCTGTCGCTGACACGACAGACGCGGCATCCAGCGTCCGTCGCACCTCCGTGTGCCACGTGTCCACGAGCTTCAAAATCCAACGGTCAATTTCCGTGCAACAGACGCGTCCAACGCTTGGAGGGTCACGTGTCCGTCGCCACGACGGACGCAGTCTAGTTAGCTCCCAACGCGTGGAGCTGCAACAGACGCGTCCGTCGCCTCCTTCAGCAGCGCACGAACGAAGGTTGGCCAACAAACGCTGACATCAGCGTCCGTCGCTTAGACACCCCCGCGTCTGACGCGCACGCGTCCAAACCGCGCCGAAGCCAGGGTTGCCCGACAGACGCGCCCTCGGCGTCTGTCGCTCCCGGAGCCAGCTCCTGTCGCCTCTAACTCAAGCAAATTTCCATCTTTTCTTGCTCCACTTGTTTCACCCTTTTACATATGAGCTATTCTAAGTATGTGTATCACTTTAGCACATGTTTTAGCTCGAGAAACACCACATGACATCGCCTCCAAATCTCGATATTGGCGTAAAGGAAAATAGACGTTTCAACTCCTCGAAAACCCCAAACTCTCTCTACCGCTCAAACACCATCGCCATCGCAAATGTGCTAACACCACCAAGTGATCATCGTCACGTGCAAGTGTGTTAGCATTTTCACAATCATTTTTTGAGGCGTTATTAGCTCTATCCAAATGCATATGCTCAATGAAATGTCACCTAGAGGCACATGTAGGACTAGAATTGATACAACAATTCCCCTCTTTATAGTACGGCTATCTAACCTATAATGTAATCACACCTAGTAGGTGTCTTGGTTACCAAAGTACAACCCCTAGCATATACCTTTGCCTTGATCATCATAGGGTTGCACCTTGTTCCTCCTTCATCACCATGGTAAGCACTTCATCATCCACACTTGATCATCATGCTTCACCAAGCTATGTGCTAATCATCCTTTGCTATATACAATCTTAAGCACATGATTAGCACTTGGGCATTGTCACTAAGTACCAACACCAAACATAGAGCTTTCAATCATCCGTAACTTATTATTTGTCCTAAAGAAATATCCTAATGAGTAGCTGGTAGTTGTCCCGACAGTTTACAAGAGTTTTTTAATTTTTCATGTTGCTGACTATATGCCTTGACACTTGTATTTTTAAAATAGACAAATGGAGCATGATGTTGGATCAAGCACTTTTGAGAATTTAGATGATCGACCATTAAAGAAAGCAAAGATGAGTGAAGACAAAATAACAGATGAAAAGACAACTGCATCGCCAGCTAGAGAGAAATTCTCTTCAGATTATGAATTGATAGATAAGCAAATAAGAGAAGAAGAAAAAAAAGGTGGATGATGAAGAACAACCAAAGAAACAAAAACAAAACAATGCTGGTAATACGTATGACTATCTACCACAAGGTATTTTAAAAATTTAAATTTCTATTTGTTCTTTTTCATGTATAATTTTGATTACGGATATAAAGCTAATCCATATTGAATTATATGTAGATTATTCATTGACCGATGTAGACTTATGTGCTCACATAATGATTGTGGAATCTTCAAAAGATGATATACTGGTGAAGATTGATGAAATATTTGTGAACCAATATCAATTATTGTGCCTCCTAGAACAAGACAAATGGTTATATGATGATGTGAGTACAACTAATTATTAGGCATTTTACATTCAGTCTTAAAATTTATTTAATGTATTTCAAATTTTTTGTAGGTGATCAGTGCTTACATATGTTGTATAAGGGATCAAGTGCAACTGCAAAATATGGATGATGCCAAGATATATTTTGAAAACCCCTTTATTACTAGACTGATTACAAGAGATGCCAACAATGGTATAACTGAAGATGAAAATTTTATTACTGCGATTGTTAAAAACTATCTTGATCATGAAATGGTAACATCTATCTCCAATTTCAATTAATAGAATTAGCATATTCTTAGTTGCTAATTATATATGTCTGCAACTAATCAATTAACTTGATTATAGATTTTTCTACCAATAAATATCAAAGACTCCCATTGGTATTTAGATGTTTTGAACGCAAAAAAGACTGAGATTCAAACACTCGATTCATTGTGCTGGGAATTCAACCATGCTGACCTCACTATTGTGGTTTGTTTCTATGCTCCAATAACTCAAAATTTTTAACTAATCTATTAATTGTGTTAAAAACGAATTATAAAAACCTTATTATTTACACAGCTACGAGGACTACAATATCATTTGGACATTATTGAAGGTCAACAAACATTGATTAACGAAAAATGGGAAAATTTACATATTACTGAATGGAAAGTTAAAGAACAACTTCACGAACCACTTCAAAAAGACAGTAAATATAAAAAAACAAGAAATTATCTGGTTTATTTATGTTGAATGCTAATGCTAAATTTTATTTAAACTATTCGGTTCATCTTGCAGCCTCTTTTTGCTCAAATTCATGGAATACTGGACTGGAGATGCACTATCTCATCCAATTACACAGGTACATATGTCTTCTTTTGTCATGACTAATTATTCAATATACGTACTGATATATATATATATTTGTACCATACAGGAAAGTATTAATCTTCTTAGGTACAAATTGGCCAGTATATTGTATTGCTGGAAAACAAACAGCGCCACCGGAGACGAACTTACAAGAAAATAATGACAAAGAGTCAAATACTGATGACGTATTGTTATTGGAAACTGCAGATGCTAAAAAAATCAAAAGCACTATGCCCAATGTCTATTGAAAATAAATACTACTCACTAATATCTGTTATTTCCAAGATGGGTACACGTGAGTTATTAGGTGGCCTCTTTGACTACGTCAAATCAATTGATTGTCCAAAAACCTTGGAGTAAGCACCATTTCACATTGTTAATTCATTTTTTAAAATTGAGTTTTACTACCAGCATGCGTTGTCTTTTTTTCATTATGCTTGACAGGAAAGTCTGGGTACAAAACTCAAAACCACATACCATTAGCTTGACTCTTAAGAAACTGCAACAAATTCTAAACGATGATATGCCCATGGACATAGAAACTTTTAATTTGGTCGTACGAAAAAATATGTTCGACGACATCCAAATGGTGAAGAATCAGAGAGGAATTATATCAAAGCATTATCTAGACTTGAAATTTTGGGTAAGTTCTTATATTCACTATCTCTCTATATATATACACACACTAATTCTTTTAATCACCTTATTTAATTATTTTATATGTATAATAGATAATTACGGATTTTGGACGACATCCGGACTTTCGAAAAAAATAGACGTGGATTGACTAACAGATTCCGTTCGTTGCTAGCCTGGTATAAACTATAGTATTTCATCATGCAAACTGGTAAGAACACTATCATGTACCTATCAGAACAGTTACTAATAGCTAGCGTATTATGTATTAAAATAAAAATTGACTATTACAGTCCGAAAATATACCTGTCAAAAATAATTTTATATCGTTTCTAATCTCTATCCTATATCATATTCTTATCCCTACACAAGGCGGCGGGGGATTTAGTCTATTCATTCTTGACAAAGAAAATAGAAAAATCTACATTTTAGACCCTACACCTCTTGATCCCATGTACCACTACAACCCGAGTGCAAGATATGTGAAAAAAATTTTATGGATTGTTGAGCACTTACCAAAAGCTATGTCTACTGTATGCCCTGGGTCTAGATGGAATGAAAATATTTTTTTGTGGCGTCAAAAAATGATAGAAGATATTTCAATTTATAAAAGGTAACCTTTCTTTTGAGCTAAAATTATTTGTTACACTAAATAGTACATTTTCATATATATTATTAAATTAGATTTTATATATATAGCAGGGAACTTTCGGGTTATATTGTTTCAATCTTCATGTCAGCATGGAAAGGCGAAGAACTAAACTTGCCATCTTTAACGGTAAATATCACAATAATTCAAACTATTATCGTTTTACACATACATAACTCTATAATACAATAACATTATGGATTCGTTAACTCACAATATTGATTGTACATATAGGATGGATATGAAATCAAAAAAAAAGTCCTAGGACAACTACTTATATACAAGGATAATGAATGTGAAGACAACATACCTATTGGGGTCCTAGAATTCCTTAAATGTATTAGAAATACAAAAGGTTAGTTTTAAAGCATGAATTCCCTGTAAAAATTCTAATGTTTAGTCAACAAAAAACTTGTCGCATATATTATCATGTGTGCTAAACTATCTACAGATTCTATTGGTTATTGTTCTTTAATATTTGGAAGAAGTAATCGATACTTCACTTCTGCCAATTCAATCGGAAAAAAATACCACAATCATTTTCCAGCAACCTAAATGAACGTAAAAAAACCATAGCAACGCACGGGCATATTTACTAGTAAACCTTAAGAGGCACGTATCTGTTAATATATTAACAGAGACAATTTCTTTAGCATGCTGATCTCTGTAAATGATTAACGGATGCAGTCGTTTGCGTCCAGCCTGCCTGACCATTTATTGAGGCGGTGACAAAGATGCCCGCCTTTGTTAATAAGTGGACATATCTTTTAAAATTTTTAAGTGGTGCTGGTATGATAAATGCAGATACTTTTTTCTATCAACTTCATTAACTGTAAGATTATTTGACTTATGACGAATTAGAATTTCATTCTTGGTAGCATTGATTTTATTCATCTCATGCACTTGTCGCTTTACGCTCTCCCTATACATGTTTCTCTAATATCCACATTTACTAATTATTAAAAAAATAGGACTAAATTTTTGTTCATGCTTATATTTTCTTGCACACAATAAGCATTTGAGAGATCAAGTGTTACAATCTGAGAAAGATCATTTGATGCACAATATAGTAAACAAAATAGAAACATAATAAATGAGATAATAGCCACTACAAGAGGATGTTTCTAACATGGAAAATACTAACATACCCTAGAAAGAAATAATAGCTAAATTTGTTTCCCGACGTAGATGGCTTGGTTGGCCAACTTGGTTGTGCAGCTAAAGCAACTTCAGTACGAGCCCTCAAAAACCAAGGCCTCTATTTTTTATTAGAAAAAGTCTACTTGACCCCCCAACTATGGGGGTCGTCTACTTTACATCCAAACTATGAAACGGTCTAATTTACCCTATGAACTTTGCAAAACCGGCCAAATCACCCCCTTGAGCGGTTTTGGGCGGTGGTTTTACTACAGTAACAGCGGGTTGCTACAGTAGCAGTGGTTTTGTCTTTGCCTTTTTATTTATTTCGTCTAAATCTTTGAAAAATTATAAAATGGAAAATCTAATTTTGTTGTACTCCACATGAGTAGATCTACATAATGAACATATAATATATTATGCTTTAGTACACAGTTTTTTTTCTGTAAATTTGGATCTATTTTTTCTATAATTAATTTGAATAATTCAAACAAGAAAAATTGTTTCATAATTTGGATCTATTTTTTCTGTAATTAATTTACTGTAGCAAAACCACCGCCCAAAAACCGCTCGAGGAGTGATTTGACCGGTTTTGCAAAGTTCAGGAGGTAAATTAGACCGTTTCATAGTTTGGGGGTAAAGTAGACGACCCCCCATAGTTAAGGGTCAAGTAGACTTTTTCTATTTTTTATTCGAGGGCTCTTCACTCCTTTTAAGCACACTATTTTTTCTCAACTCCGGTAGTAACTCTCAAATTGGGGTCTCTAGTTTTGTAGAATCAATTTTCCAGTCACATCTATTTTTTTCTCTCACCTTCCAATCCCCTACGGTTGTTGAGCCCCTTAAGTGAGCTTGAGGTGAAAGAGCTTGGGCAAGGAGGTCGTCCGGTGAGAGGAGCTCATGGTCACGGAAGCTGTTTGGGAGGGTGGTCTTGTGGGGAGGGGTGGCCAGTGGGGAGAGGAGCTTATGGGAAGGGGTGGCCGGTGAAGGGTCCTTGTGTCGAGGAAGGGAAATCAACATAGGGCAAAATCTCTGGAGGGCACGCTTGAGGTTAGGAAGGCTAGCCAGTTAGATGACCTCATCGCCAAGGAGCTCTAAGGAGGGGAGCTCATGGTCAATGTGACTCTTTGGGAGGGTGCGCTCAATGTTCGATAAGCTAGCCAAGATGGAGAGCTCAAGGTCAGGGGGAAACCAGTTGCGAGGGAGCTCATGATCGGGGCGGGTGGATTTGGAGAAGATTATATGGAAGTGGAGGCGGCGCATGGGGAGGAGCGCGGGGCAAGTTCTGTGTTGGTGCACACATTGAAGTGGAGGGGGACAACCACAACAGAAAAATAGGAGACCCTGAGAGAGCCCTGGGAATGAGGGCTCGAGGTGGAATTTGAGGTCCTCCTACCTTTGAGAACCTAAGTAGGACTCTACTGGAGCTTGAATTTTGCTCCTCAGCCCTCACAAAAGGATAAGAGGGCCCTGCTGGAGTTAGTTTTAGAGTAGTGCAAAGGGTGGATGTGGTATTGATGAGAAGACATTGACTATAGAACAACCCGATTGTAACTAACTAGGATAGTTTCTAATTAATTAGGTTACCACATATATAGGCAATTATATAACATTAGTGCATCAACTCTTCCTTCATCACGGGCTAGAATCTTAGGAGAAATAAGCATTATATGTTAATGTTTAACCTAGAACTAATATTACTTATATTAATTTATATATTTTGTTCTCTTTGTTTATTTTCTTATGCGATAGGCATATAGATACTCTATATAGCTTTTTCTCTTTGCATGGTACCTCCGCGTGTATCTTTAATACGCAAATAGTTAGAACTTTAGCTTTCTAATTTTTTACCTTAGTTGCTATATGGAATTTTTAAAATCCTTATATAAGTTAATAATGAAACTATACAAAATTTCAAATTATGGCAGCGACTTGGTCTGCCGTGGCACTGAGTTGGGCTAGGGCCCAACCGTGGATTCCTGAAATTGGGCAGGGCGGCTCATGGAGCCATGGAGGAGAAGACCCCTGCCCCCTGGCCTGGACTGGCACGCCATCGTTGCCGCTGTTGCTGCTGCGACCGCCACGATCGACGTCGCTGGTTTTTGTTGGTGTAGCGCGTGCCGCTGCTGGGCCTGAGCGTGGAGTTGCTGACTTGCTGGCTTGCTGCTGCCATGGACTGGACACGTACGGCGCCCCTGCAGTTGACTGGCCTGCGGCAAGGAAAACAATATCAGAAGAGGAAATCGGGGCTTGGTCTGCAACTCTGTATGGTGAGTTCTGCAGGTCGGAACGCGCGAACCTAGCTCGGGAAACGAGGGAAACGGCTTCAGACCGCGTGGAGGAGAACTTCTCGATGGTTTAGAACTTGAGACCGCGTAGTACGGCGACGACGAGAGTGCGGTCTATGACGGGTTTGCCCAGTCACGGATCCAGACTTCCAGAACGTCGCCCATGATTTTCATCTTGCGACGTCGACTCGACGGTAGCCACTAGCCATACATGGAGACTGGAGAGCCGCCTGGAACTGGAGGAAGTTGCGCGCAGAACTCCGAGTTGAGGTTCAACGCCTGCGTTTCCATTCCATGTTGCTGATGAACTGATCCTCGCACCTCGAGATTGAGCTAGATGCGATGGGCGGTCACAGACTCACAGTGCATGACTTCGTGACTATCTAGACGTGGTTGGAGATTCTTCGTTGAACCACCCGAGGACGGTGCACTCCATTGCGGAGTTCAGCTTGGGTTGTCAGGGTACGTAGGTGGGGTAGGTGACTGGCGACGTCCGAGACAACGTGCTGTCCTCGATGACGACACGAGTGCATTCAGGCTGACGACAAGAAGACACAGTCCTTGAGACAATTAATCAGGAGATCAGTCTTCTTATAATGACAATGAAAGCTCATATTTTTCGTTTGATAATCTTTTCGTATGAAAGACACAGACCCTTTTGATAATCTTTTCGTTTCAGTGAGAACTAGAATCTACCGAACTAAAACCAATATTGTCATTTTTTTTAGTTTTGCACATGGTGTTTTCCTTGTTTATTCTGGAAAATGATTATTGGGTACAAAAATCATGATACATAGGTAAAAATATAATTCCGACAAAATAGTGGGTTAGGTACCTTACGATGGAAGAATCAATTGGTTTGGGCTCAAAGTCTTATACTTACAATGGAAGCTCATATTTTTTTATGAACTTGTTTTAGGAACAAGTGGTTATTCATTTAGTGGTAAATGTCTATAGTGATTTCACCAATCTCAAAATCTAATGGCTTTTGCTCTAGATGTGCTCATAGCAGAAGGATGCACATTTGTGTGCATAGAGATGTAATCCTTGTTCTAACAAGAATACAATTCTAGCATAGTATCAAGACAAACCGTTTTAAGTTTGGTCAAGTCCATACGAAAAAGTACGAATATTTATAATACCAAATAAGTGTAGTGAGATTCATCATATATTTCTATAGTATATATATTTTGTGTCATCAATTTCATACTTTTTCTATAAGCTTATTAATCAAACTAACTCTATAGTTGACTAAGGACATAACTAGAATTGCATATTCCTTTTTAGAATGGAGGTGGTATGAGTAAGCGTCTGGATATACTCTCTTTGCCTAAAATGTCCGGTCACTTTTATTGAGGCACAGACGCTGTGGATCTGACACGCAGGGCCTGCGTCCGACGATCACTGACGATAGATGACGTCAGCCGCTGGCGAGCTCGTGGAAGGAACAGAGCACTGACCGAATGCCGGGCGCGTCAGGTCAACCCTGACCGGACACGTCCGGTCATATTTTCGTCGCCCGGAGAGCTTACTAGACTCGACCGGACTCTGCGTGGACCTGAGTCTGGTCACTTTGAGGAGCATGTCCGGTCATTTCGTTGACTGCGCGTTGAACGTTTTGTTACTGTTAGAGATCAACAAACGATATTCAAAGAGGGACATGTGGCAGCCATCTGTGGGCTTGGCATGTAGTGACCGAACGCTGGGGCTGCGTCCGGTCGATTAGACTGGCGCATTCGGCCACCCTGTGCAGGCAGCAGTGTTGAGCCTAACGGCTCTATTCTTTGAGGACGCTTATAAATAGTTGATGGCCGCTTCTTGGGGAACTCTCTTGGTATTTTGATCATCTTGACATCCTATTGAGCTGAGCATACTCTCTCCCACTCATCTCCCTTGCTTGGTCGTGAATCCAAAGTGAGGTTGAGTGATTCCAAGTGCATTTACTTGAGTAATTGCATCTAGTGGCACTTGGAGATTATTTGAGCTGCGGGATTCTTGTTACTCTTAGTGGTTGGCTTGGAGCAGCGATGGAGTTGTGTTTGTTCTTGGTCACCTTCCGGTGATTTGTGAGGGGTTCTTGTGCCTTCCCCGGCGGAGCGTCAAAGGCAACTCTAGTGGATTGCGCGTGTCATTGTGCTACCTCACCTGTAAGTAGGTTCTTGCAGTGTTCACGGGTTGGACGAGGTTCGTGCTACACCTCTTAGCCGCCAAACCACCAAGTGTCGGTCGACACAAGGACTAGCATGCCAGCAAGCATGTGAATATCAGGAGAAAAATCGTGTGTCTCCATTGTGATTGATTCTTTGGATTTCTTCTGGTGATCGGTCTTCAACTTATTGTGATTGGTTCATTACTCGACGTGGTGGTATAAAGATCACATTCCTCTGATTTATATTCCCGCAGACTAGTTGTAACAAGCTCTTTAGTGTAATTAGTTTTGAGAGCTTGTATTATCCTTGCTAGTGTAGCTTTTCACCTAGTTGAGCTCTTTAGTGTGGCTAGCTTTTGAGAGATCAAAGCTTTGATTGTCATAGTGATCATAGCAACTAGAATTGTTCGATAGGTGGCTTGCAACCCTTGCAAAGCTAGAGCAAAAATGTATTACGCTATTTGTCTTACTAATCAATTGCTCCAGTGCTTTGTAGAATTTTCAAATAGGCTATTCACTCTCCTTTTAGCCATATTAGGACCTTTCAGCCGTGCACGCCTAAGCCGAGCCGCTACCGCTGCCCCTACTCCACTGCCGCGGCCGTGCCGCCACGGTGAGCCTCCGCACCCCTCGGGTCGCGCGTGCCTAGCCATCTCCTGTCACACCCAAATTTAAGGATAAAATCGAGTGCACATCATTTGTATGCCAGGATCAATTATTCATACATATGGCTACGTCATAATAGTATCATTGTATTGTTCAGGACTAAAACTTTAAACTTCATTACAAAATGACCCGTGGGTTTGAAAGAAAATTACATAAACTTTATTGAAACTCCAGCGGAAAAGGCTCCATCTTCACAGGAAGGTTGACCGGGGGTAGCACCAGCCTAGTACACGTCATCAGGGTCGAAGGCATTGTCCTCAGCATACTCCTCCACATCATCTCTAGCATCTAGGTGGGGTAGGAAGGGGACAAAGAGGAAGGGTGAGTACATCGAAATATACTCCGCAAGTGTAGGAAAAATATGACATGAGGCTTAAAGCAAGGACAGGCTAACTTGGTTTGACACTGGCACCTAAAGCAACACACCTATTACCTTAAATCCTTAAGCACCTATTTAACTAAGTGAGATTTTGCCATTCTCCTCGGAGAACCACTTGAACCAACACTCAGATCCCATCTGAGCACCGCACTTGGATTCCATCCAAGCTCCCATCTAAACCACCCATTCCCTTACCAAGAGAACCACCCAACCAAACCAAGCCATCTAATCAAGAAGAAGTCCAGGCCGCTCTTGTCCGTGAGCACGGCTGATATATCAGTTTTACACTCTGCAGATGTTGCACACTTTCACCACGAGTCGTGTTTTCCCATCACGCCTCACACTACCTAGGTGCTCAGTGGGGTCACACTACAAGGCCTTTACAAAGTTGTTGTTCCCACCCCTGTGCATTCACTAAGGATTCACTGATTTAGGCCCCTCTTGTGCCACCTAACTCTCCACAATGCACATGAATGGGTAGCTAATTAATTAGCCAGGTCATACCATATAGACCTCGTGGCTGCGCTGTTAAGCCGGGTTACTTGTCCATGAACCGGTCCATAGAATCCAACAGGAACGAGCACAAACCCAACCACCAACATCAGCCGCCATTCCATGGCATAAACCAACCTCAACCAAACCTTCCCTCCTGCCAGATTCCTAGTCACCAAGTTGCTAAACAGGTTACCATCCCACATGTTGCATAGATCATTAATCAATGTTAAATTATAACATTCCCAACCCATCCATGACAGCAAGGCTAAGCATGACTTCTATCAATTCCCACCAGGTTACAAGGATAATGTGACAAAAGCTAGTAAACCCTAATCATAGGATTCAATTTAAGACAATGCATGCAACTAATGGTCTAACTAAAACTAACTCAAAATAAAATAAATGTAGGAGCAAGTATGTTCAAGGACACTTGCCTTCAAAGTGGTTCGGGTCAGAGGTGTCGAACTCCTGATCTTGGAAGTTCACGATGTCGGCACCGTCTGCGCACAAACATCAAACATGGCCCACAAAATAATTAAAAACAGTACACCACAGCAAATCAAAAATTTATAAAACATGTACTAAACAGTAGTACTCGTCTCTACGATCGCGTGGATATAAAGAACACGAAAAACGGAGTTAAAATGAATAAGTTATGGCCTTTAGAAAACTGAGGACTAATCTGCGATTTTGGAAAACTTTTTATCGCAAACAGGTCCTTCTTCTTCCTCCTGTGTACAGCACGTACATGGCAGCCATGGAGCTCTGTACTGTTCACGCGCAGGAAACAGAGGGTGCTTCGGCCGGCTTGGCTTGGGGCGCAGCATGCCAGCGGCGGCATGGGCCCTTGCGGTCACGGGGCCGGGGCTGAGCTGAGCGAGGCCAGCCCGCGGTGGTGCCGGCGGCGCACCCCCGTGCACTGCACGCATGGCAGTCAAGCACGCGCAGCGCGAGGAAGGGGTACCAGGCGCGGGGAAGGGGTTGGAGGCCAGGAGCAGCAGCGCATGTCTTGCCCTGTGGTGGGTAGACGGCAGCTGGAGATGAGCAAGCAAGGAACACCGGCCATTCATGGTGAAATCTCGCCGGAGCGAACGAAGATGAGGTGGAGAATTGATGAAACGATAATGGATTCACACAAACGAGTATACTACGGCGAAGAGAACGATGAGGGCTACCTCTTGGCGGTGGTGGTCGACGCCGAGACGTGACGTTTTCGCCGGAAAAGCTCGCCGAAGAGTTCGTCGAAAACCTAAGTTTTCCAAACTTCGGGGTCCGATCTAGATCGCTACGAGTGGCAGCTGCAGAAAAGGGTTGTACTTCTGAAAACTTCTCGTCGAGGAGAACACTGGCATGTATTTATATGTAGGGTTTGGAAAAATTACGAAAATTATTAATTTCGGGATTTATTTCCTAGTTAAAAATAATTACAGAAAATTGCTGAAACCATATTTAGGCCACGAAAAATCATAGGAAATGGAGAAAATCCTGAGAAAATTTCCAAAGGGAGATATGAATATGATGGATCAAAAGAAGGTGTTTGGGGTTCATGAAATGAGGATCGAAAGGTTGCTAGAAAAAGATTAAGTTGAAGAAAAAAGGAATTTAATTCTCGGAAAAGCAAGAAAATTTTTCCGTGAGACTCGAAACTAAACGCGTTTTGAAAGATATCACAACATAAAACAAAGATGCAAACGACATGAATGCAACAGAACAATTAAAGCCTATGTTGAATTGAGTTTAAATTATAAATCATTTTTCCTCCTACTACAAATTTGGTCTTAACTATAATTGAATTCTATTAAAATTTAGTATCTTGCAAAATTTGAAAAGTTCGGGTGTTACATCTCTGCCACTCCTCGGCTTCAATGAATGCTAAGGCAGAGTCCAGGGTAAGTTAGGTATGCTCTAGCACTAGCATACCGTGCCACCGTCGCGAGCGGCCGCTCGCCGTGGCCATAGTTTCCACGGGCTCTGCTGCTCTCATGCCTCCGCCTAGCGTAAGCACTAGAATCGTAGATGGGGGTCGGCCCGTTAGCTAAGCCGGTGCGAGCTCTAGGTGGTTGACGTGGCCGGGCAGTGTCCGTGCTCACCGTGCCGACGGGCAGGGAGGCATCGGGGACCTCAACGATCTGAAGGAGAGATTTGGAGAGGGCCTTTGTGCATAATGCTGTCTCTAGGAATAGTAACATGAACTGCGGGTTGTCTTGTCCAAAAGCCAAGGGCTTTTCTGCAAGAGGGCAATGCGCGTGCGGGCTCACCCATGTGGGCCGCCTCGCGCGCGTGGGCCGAGTCGCGCGGGCCACGCGTGGTGGGCCGCGCTGGTGAATTCGCTTTCCCTTTTTATTCGAAATTAGAAATAGCTTTGTATTTTGTTTTCTGAGCTAAACTTTGATAATTAATATCAATTCCCATAGGTGTCTAAAAATTATGAAATAAATTTTTTTGAGTTCCTAAAAATGTTGTCCATTTAATAGTATGGTTAGTTTATACATGTTTGTGTTGTTGCTAAGGATTATTAAATCATTTGGAAATGCTTACTATTATTAGGGTAATGTTTGTAGGAATTTTTGTGGAAAATTGGTAATAGTTCTGATCATGAAATTTTTATAGTAGCTTCATTGCATTATTGTGTGCTCTCTGTAATTTTTATAGCCCTAAATAAGATTGTTGGCTAAGGTTGCTAGATATCCATTAATAATTAATATGAGTGCACAATGTTGATTTAGAAAATGAGGCACTTGTATGATGAGTTTTATACCTTGCTTGATGCAAAGGATGGATAGTTTACCATCTTACTCCTTAGAGCTAGCTTAGTAGCTTAGAATATGTACCTTTATTTTAAGAGTTGTTGTTGCCTAAATACTAAAGTGTTGCATCATCATCACATGCATATAGAGAACAAGCTGGTGGAGTTTCGTGACCACCGAGGAGCAGCAGTACGACGAGGTGATCAAAGAGTATGAGGAGGAGCTACTCGTAGAGGAGACGTTTTCAGAGCCACCCGTGACTGACACCGCTAGCGCTACACCTGCCCAAGGCAAGCCCCAGTGCATTACCCTTATTTTGCTAATCAATATAGATATATTTATTATGCATTTACGTTGCAGGAATTATATGAAAACCACATGCATATATATCTACCTATGAGTCTTACTAGTGTAGGGTCGTGTAGCGCTTTGCTTAGGTTTATCGATGGCGTGAGTAACCTATCATTACTCATAATAGGTGTCTATTATTATTATAACTCTCATGATAATATGATGGAAAGGAAATTGGTGACCGAGCAGGGATATGGTAAGGAATTGGTGGATGTAACAGGTTATGTTCAGTGGCCACGGGGCATGGCTTGGTTGTACTATTTTCCTTATCCGTGTCAGTTGAGGACTGTCTGTTGCTATGGATTCTAGTTAGGTCATAGATTTATTAACTCGAGCACATACTTGTTTATGGGAGCAGAAAGGTTCGTTACTCTCTTGTCGTGGGTTCTGACTCTTTTCCGAACTGACTGATTGGAGGCGGGATAGGTGGAGGTCTAAGCACCACATTGAGGCCGGGCCTCAAGTATGAGGGCTTGGAGTCTAAGTTTGGACGGAGACCTAGACCCCTCGATAAGAGTGGAATGGGTTGGTCTTGTTTATGCCTGGGATATAAGTGAGGCGTGTGTTTTTTTAGAGTACCCAGCTGGGCTACATTGATTCGCGAATCACCGTTTCTATGTGACGGTACGACTTGGTTATGATCTAGCACCGTAGTAAAAACTGGAATATGAAAGATGGAGAAAGAAATTTGATTGCCCAACTCTTGCTTGAAAGTGGCACATGTGCTTATCTAGAATGGATAATAAAAGAAGTAAAGTGACTACTGATAAAACTTGATTTTAAGGATGAACTATTAGTAATGCTTTTCACAAAACAAAATAAACCAGCAAGACATATTGCCTATCATACCCTTGGGAGTCAGAAAATATATTTTCTAGTTGGGTAAGTCTTGCGAGTACATTGTGTACTCATGGTTTATTTACCCTTATTGCAGGTGCACCTTGAGAAGCTAGATCTTGTGTAGAGGATTCTTCTGGTGGGTATAGATAGATCCTTGTATTGCTACATTAGATGTTTATTTCTTTCCGCTGTTGAATTATCGCACTCTGAACACTAGTATTGTAATAAATATTTTCTGAGACTTGATGTTGTATGAAATGGACTAAGTATTGTAAGTTCGTACTCATTTATTGAATCCTGGATGGGAATATGGATTGTTTCGAGTTCTCCCGTTGGGTGTGCTCAATGGAACTGCTCGATTTGGTTTGAGGTACTTAGTGTCTAGTGGAAGACAAGTGCCTCTGAAAGCGTGCTATTTCATACGGTTCTGCCACACTCCGATCCTCCTATATCTAAATCCTAGCTCTGCTGCTAGGTTGAAGGTTGCCCTTTTATGCAACAAGGCTAACATGATACTATAGCGGGTATAACCCCAGGTACCTCCGGTAGAGACATGGGCCGTATCATCAGGGGTGGCCCAACCCATAAGATCAAGGCGCGCGGCGCACGACACTGGTCGGCACCGCAAGGCTTCGAGAGGATATCCTAAAGATAGAGATTGATTTGTTAGGATATGTAAGATATTGTATTCCATGTAATGCTTCTCAATCAATCGAGAAGATTTAGATCTAACCGGCTAGTAAACCCTACTCCCCACCTATATAAGGCGGGTAGGGGACCCCCTCAAACTCATTTCATCTTATTCACAATCAATATTTTAATCCACCAGAACACAGGACGTAGGGTTTTATGCCGCATTGATAGCCTGAACACGTCTAAACCTCGTGTCCCTGCGCTTGTGTTACCATCCGATTCCTGATCACGCGCACCTCCACCACACAATCTACCATCATGGATATACCCCTTGGTGGACTGTCGACCATATTTCGTCAACAGTTGGCTGGCCCGCTGTAACACCCCTGGTGTTACTAGCTTAGTTAGCACGCGATTAAGGTATAAAAGAAATTAACAAAACAAATTATGTGGGTTTTAAAAATTCAACACAAATAAAATGATAATCGAATTTCTATAACAAGAATAAAATACGACGTGTATATAGTACTTAAATAAAACTTGAAGTGCAAATTGTGTAGATGAAAATGCTATGTTGGTGTTGGAAAATAAATTGTGTTAGCTAGTATTTTGGGGAGCTCAGAAATTGAATTTGGAATTCAAATAGGCCTCAACTCCATATTTTCCGAGTTCGAGACGATAGCCGACAATGCCGTCTTGGCATTAAAATTCTAGCTAAATTTCTTAAACAGTAGCTTTATATTCTTGTACCGTTAGTTGCATTAAGGTGAGCACTTGAGCGTGGTGCAGGTTATAGTCATGTTGGGTGTAGCATGGTTCTCGTAAAATTTGCCCTAAACTACTTAGAACACGCGGTGAGCCATGATTTGGCGCTCTGTTCGGGTTCTGGCGTTCAGCTTGGCGAGCTCAGGTTGGCGCCTCTATATCTCCCTCTCTGGTCACCTTCTAGCGGTAGTTGTTGTTTCTTTGAGCCGCCATTAGTGTCGGTTAGGCAATAGAACGTGGTTTTACAACTCTAGCATTTGGGAAAAATGTTTTCTTGGCGCTTTAAAATCCGCGCATAGCACGTTGTCGGTCGTTCGGCCGGGAGTGTGCGTGGTCACCGTGTGCGCGCGCTCTGCCACGTGTGGGCTGACCAGACTTGTCCTCGGCCTGGCTATGGGCTCGGCCACTCTCTACCTCACAGTCGCGCTGCTGCCACTGCCTACTATGATCGTGTTTGTGTCCTAGACCATCGTGGCGCTGCTGGCCCGGCCGATGTCACTGATGTCGTGCGCCGTCGTCGTCACGCCATTCTGGGCACTGCAGCTGCACAAGTTGTGCCCGGGCAAGACGCACGGCCACGTTCACCCCTGACCTCACTGACCTGCTACGCACGCGTCTCCCTGGCCACACTGCCGCTCTACCACGCCACGTCAAAACCGGGCAAGTCGAGTCTAACCTGCCCCTTTTTCTTCTCTGTCGCCATGGCCGACGGGCCGCACCATTGCTTACGGCAAGGAGAGACCAACTCAAGTCAAGTCTTCACGTCCACGTCTTCGCCTGTGTGCGCATTGTCAACCGTCCTCACCGCGCTTGGTTTGGTGCCCGGCCGAGCTCCAATTTGGAACTTTGCCCCGCCGCCATGCTTTTAAAGCCGAACCCCACCATTACCGAGGGCGCCTCCCGTCGAACCCCCTTAAGCCAAATTGGCCACACCACGTGACTCGCCGCAATCCCCTTGCCATCCTGCGCCCCTTCCTCGAACCGTTACCCCCTCACCACCCTCGCTAGCTTCGTCGTGCCCGCGTGGCTCACCGTCGAGCTCGTGATGCGCACGCGGCCAGCCCTCTTCCGCCACTCTTCCCTCCAACCGTCGCTGCAGCTGACTTCGCGGTAAGCACTGGATGCTCTTGTACTGGCTAGCGAGCGGTGCATTGGCCTTGGGTGGCCAGAACAGCCGCGTCACCGTCGCAAGCGGCCGCTCGCCGTGGCCACTGCTCCCATGAGCTCTGCCACTCTCGTACCGCCACCCAGCATAGGAGCTAGGCCCGTAGGTGAAGGTCGGCCCGTTATCTAGGCCGGTGCGAGCCCTTGTTGGTCGGCGTGGCCGGCCAGTGCCCGTGCCCGCCGCACCGCCGTGCGTTCTGCCTCAGGGGTGTGCGTGCCGGAATTGGGAAAAGGCGAGGGGGATAAGTGAAGAGGTTTGAGAGAGGGAGGAATAGGGATTGACTTTATTTGTATTTTGGTCAACATTTGGGGGCTTGTTTGCAAAAAGCGTCGGCGCGTGCGGGCTTCTCCCCGCACGGGCCATCTACGCGCGCAGGTTCCTCGCTTTGGGCTGCTACTAGGCTAGCCGGCTGCGTGCACAGCCATTTTCGAGTGGGCCGCTTCTCGCGTTGGGTCGTGCCCCGCGTTGAACCGCTGGGCCGAATGTTGCCGCCGGCCTTTCTGATTTTCTAAAGTGATTTTCAATTTAGCTTCTAGGTAAACTTGTGTAATTAATATACAATGTTGTAGGTGTCCAAAAATGGTGAAACCAATTTGGTTAGACTCATAAAATCATGATCTAGCTAAAGGTGTAATTGGTTCGCATAGTGTTATAATATTTTTAGGCTTGCTCTAATTACTTCGAGATGTACAATATTATCAAACATGAACTTATAGGATTTTTTATGAATAATCGTGATAGTATTAGTTCTAGAAATTTTATAGTAAGCTCCTAGTATTATTATATGTTCATTGTGATTTGTGTAGCTCCAAAATAATTAGTTGCTAGGATAACTAACAAGCCCTAGTTTGAATATGTAGTAAATTGATAAAATGAATAACGCGACATCTTGGTTTATATAACTAAAACACTTGTTGAGAAATAACGTTTGAACCAACAACATGGATACGTGGACTAGTGAGTTGGTGTGTGGCTAGCCCGTTAGCTTGCGAGACGTAGTCGTACGACGAGAGTTGTGATTGCTGTCTTTTACTTATGTCTCTGTGTTGCATTCACGTAAATCAAAATAGGAACGATGATGGATCGATGGATCAATCGGAGGACTTGGTGTTAGCCCAAAAGATGGTGCCTTGGTGAACGTGCCCCGGAGATGGCATACTAACATTTGGTTATATTCTTACCCAGGCAAGCCCCGGTGCATAACCTCTATTATTCTGCACTTTATTTTATGCTTGTCCATTAAGTTTCAAGGAGTTGAATGAAACCCACTTGCATATATATATCCTGATCCCATGAGTCTTACTAGTGTGTCAGGATCATGTAGATTGCTATGCTACAGGACTCCGGTAGATGTCGAGTGATTGCCTATCACTCGCGAGAGATAGGAATATATTATTGTTACTATTATCATATTACTATCACATGGAATACATATGGATAATGATTGGAGACCAGGCGGGACTGTACTTAGAATAAGATATGAACTTGGTTGGGCAACCTGAGCGAGGCTCTGGTTGCATTTGTCCCGCCTGTGTCGATTAAGGACCGTCCATTGCATGGACCCTGGTCAAGTCATAGACTTATTATCCTGAGCACATACTTGCTTATAGGAGCAGGAATATTTGTTACTCTCTTGTCATGGGCTCCGGCTCTTTCCGGACCGACTGATTGGAGACGGAGATAGGTAGAGGTCTAAGCATCACTTTGAGGCTGGGCCTCAAGTGTGGGGGCTTGGAGTCCAAGTTTGGACGGGGGTCTGGAACCCGTGATAGGAGTGGAACGGGTTGATCTCGCTCGTGCCTGGGGTGCGAGCGAGGCGTGTGTTTTTCGGGGTATCTAGCTGGGCACATTGATTCGCGAATCGTCATTTCTATGTGACGGTATGGCTTGACTACGATCTGGCACCGTAGTAAGAAATGGAAGATGAAAGATGGAAAAATAGTTCTTATTGCTCAACCCTTGCTTGAAAGTAGAACGGGTGCTTACATAGAATGGTTGGTTAATGAACTACTGATGACCGCCAATAAAAATTGAATATAAGGATGCACCTTTAGTAATGTTTCCTGCAGTTGCAATAACCCACAAGCCAGATGGCCTTGCATATCCTTGGAGTCTTTTCTTTCCTTCTGATGGGTAAGTCTTGCGGAGTACAATTGAGTACTCAGAGTTTGTTCTACCCTGTTGCAGGTGATAGGTTTTGGAGCTGACACTTGTGTGTGGAAACCTCCTGGTGGGCTCAGCGAGGATTTTCTTTATGCGCGGACATAGAGTTTATTTAAAACTTCCACCAAGAATGTTTTTCAAAAGAAATATTTATAACCGGCTATCATTTCATGCATATAAATGTTCTTCATGATAATGTTTAACTTGATCTTAAATGATTTTCATTTCGCTCAAACTCTGATAACGTTTTATATTCCGCTGTTATAATCAATTAATGAATTACTCTGATGTTGTAATAAAAGTGGTGTAAGAAATGGCAAAGATGTTGTAAGCTTTATCTCTCATTTATGATCCTGATGGAAAAATGTGGATTTTCGAGTTCTCTCGTTGGGTGTGCTCAACGGAATCGCAGAGTTTAGTGCGCTCCCTTGGGTACTTAGTGTCTAATGGAAGACAAGTACGCTTGGGAGGGCATTAGATTATGCGGTTCGGCCACACCCGCGAACCCACATATAGACTTAATTTTGCAGGTTCTCAATAGCAAACCACAAAATTAAACCTAAATGCGGGTTCACATGCTAGCCTGCTTGCATCCCTAACAGCCATGTTGTTAGCTGCGTCTAGAGATAGCTAGGGAGTGGCGGGCAAATCTGGGTCGCGAGGCTTGGGGGAGCCGAGGCGAGTGACAACAAGCGACTCCACGACTGAAGAGAGGCAACGGCATTGGCAGAGAAACCTGTGAGAGGAGGGATGAGTTGCGGAGTTGGGCGAGGTGCTACGCGATGATCAATGTGGCTAGTGATCTACTACCTCCATCCACAAAAGAATGCAACCACTGTATCCATGCCTGTTAAGTAGCTCAAGTTTGACCAAGTTTAGATTGAATAGTATTCACATTTTATATTTTCAAATCAGTTTATTACGAAAAATGTATTTCATAACTAATATAATAATACTTATTTGTATCATAAATGTTAATATTTTTTCATAAATTTTTTGTTGAACTTGAAATCACTTGATTTCCCAACGTGAGAATTGTATTTTTCTAGACGAAAGGAATATTGTGGTACTGCACGTTTACCGTTTAGCTTGTAGACTTAGGAATTCTTTGGGCTGAACTGGGCCTTGTCCTGACTAAATATAAGCGGGATGACAATGAGATATCTTTGTGGTGAAAATAAGGACGGGATATACACCCTCCGCCGTTTTCATTCAATCCTATCCCAATTCTCATACCGCTAGAGGATCTTTCTGAAAATACAGAGAAAAAGATTGGGATAAAAATGTACTTTTTGTTAAAGTTTTGATTTTTCTAGCTATATTGCTTTTACTATATAGACAGTATATATCTAAATACATATGTATATAGAAAATTCAAAATGTCTCATAATTTAAAATGAAGAGATTATATAATATGGGTTTTTTTATTCTGTCCATTTTTATCCTTGCTGCTGGATGCTAGGTAGGAGGACTAAACATAAGCTAATTATAAAACTAACTGAATAGGACTAGACTAATTAGTAAGACGAATCTATTAAGCCTAATTAATCTATGATTAGCGTTTACTGTAGCACCACTAATTAGGTCTAATAGATTTGTCTCGCAAATTACCCTCAAACTATGTAATTAGTTTTATAATTCATCTATATTTAGTACTTCAAATTAATGTCAAACATCCAATACGACAGTACTAAAGTTCAATGGGTGGAAACAAACACCCTTCCTGAGTTAAGTCAGATGAGCCAGTCCCAGCCACCAGGCCCGGCAGTTGCCCAAATATGCATGGCCCATCTCGTGCGACCGGGCCCGTTTGACGTCTTCCGTGTTCTCTTGCGACACGGGATTACCCGTTCTCTCTCGAAAGAAAAAGGTCTATCGGGAGTAGTACGATGATGATGTTTTCGAGTTGGAGGCAGGGAAAAGTGTAATGTGTTTGGTGGTGGTACAAGCTTTTGTAAGACTGACTAGCACGGTGGAGTTGTTACAACAACAACAACAATCTTCGACAATCCATGCTCTCGAAAGAAAGGAGAAGACAAAAAGGTAGGTTTGGTCGCCCCCGGCTCAGCTTAGGGACTGTTTAGTTTAAAAAAATTTTCCAAAAATTTTCAGATTATCTGTCACATCAATTTTTGGACACATGCATGAAGCATTAAATGTAGATAAAAAAATAAAATTAATTACACAGTTTAGCTGTAAATCAAGAGACGAATCTTTTAAGCCTAGTTAGTTCATGATTGGACACTAATTACCAAATAACAACGAAAATGCTACCGTCAGCCACACCGATTTTTTACAAAAAATTTTTGCGAACTAAACAGACCCTTAGACAAAAGATGCCACCAAACATTATCAACGCGCAAGTGCATAACTATAATCTTCAACGAGAAATAAATCTCAGGCCTCCCAGCCATTAGGCACTATGTTTACCACTCCAGTTGACATCATTCTTGCACTATTCATTACTGTAGTTGATTTTTTTTCTCCGCAATTTTTTTTTTCACACACACAAAAGACCGGTGTAGCGGAGCGTACGTATAATTCACCCATCAAATGAATTAATGCAAGTCCATCCTTGTTCAAACTCTGTGCAGTGCAATATAAATAAGAAAGATGTCTGTTACTGACAACGATAGAATAATATTGAGATAATTTTTTCAAGAGAAATCAGAACATATACTCCTTTTGATACTTTGATAGTTAAGATATAGAAAAAGCGTTCAGACTCTAAGACCTAGTTCTTGTTTATTCCGGCTTGTAGATCATGAGAACATCTTACAAATTTAATAAATCTAGTAGTACGAAAATATACAAAAGTGTACTCAAGTGGAATATAAATAATAAGGGCTAGTTTGAAAACTCAAATCCTCTTAGAACCTCTGATTTTTTCCAGGGTGAGCAAACCATGGGAATGTCATTTGAGTAAGACATTTAGTTATTCATGGGAGGTTCTCTCTCTTTGGGTTTGGCTCCCCTTACTTCCAAATTAGATCTAAGGAATGTGCGAAGAAAAAGGCTACTTTACATTGGCACGCCTGAAACGGACCATAAGTCTCAACTAGAAGATGCGGTCCCCTTTAATTTTATTCACACTATTTGAACAATAGACGCTCATCTATATAGAAAGAGATTAGACCTCATATTAGACCTCGAAGCGGCTCTAGCTCTGCCTTCTCCGTACCTTCAGTGTGAGAAGCCATTTTCTAATGCCTCTGTCTCTTTTTAAATATCGTTCTCACATATTCAAAGTAAAAGAAAACTAAACTTTGACTGAATATATATATAGTATATATATGAACAAGAGGCTTGATTGGTTGGGTTACAAAATATACCAAGCCAAAGATTTAACAAGACATGGTTTTGCGTGTTGGTTTGATACTAAAACTTATCAACCTCTCATATTTAGCTCGTCAAACTTATACTAATTTTTTTATCTAATTTAGGCTTGCCAATTTTAACCTGATAAATTTAGTCCGCAAACCAATCAGGCCGAAGGTTTCCACTATTTTCGCCGCTGACCTACGCTGGCTCGGGCACCGGTGCCATCGATGCTCATTCGCGTTGGTGGGCCCGTTGGCTTCGGTCCTCAGTACTTATGCCGGGTCATCAGTACTCTCGGCAGCTTCCGCGAAGTTACCAGGAAACTTCCCTCCCCGACTCCACTCCACGAAAGTTGCTGTTCTTTATTTATGAAAGGACAGAAAAGTTTATGCCGTCGCAGTTCGCACCCACTCGATCGTGGTGACCGGTGAGCGTGGGTCCCACTCGCATCATCGATCGTATCAGGCCCGTTCACTTCTCAAAATATTTCCTTTGTCATCCGTCACATTGAATCTTTAGACGTATGCATAAAGCATTAAATGTAGGTAAAAAAATAACTAATTATACAGTTTATCTGTAAAGGTCGAGATGAATCTTTTGAGCCTAATTAATTCATGGTTGAATAAATTTTGTCAAATAACAACGAAAATACTAAAGAAATATTTCACCTAAATGTTTCGGATCTGAACACAGCCCTAGTCTCGTGCTTGCCAGTTGCCACCACATTGGTGGCAACTTTCACGGTGGATTTCACGGGCTACAGCCTACAGTACTAAACTTTACTGTACAACGAGTCGGTGCTCTAGCTCTAGGACCAGGAGAACAGGGCCTCCTCGCCCCTTTCCGGGACGACCGTCTGTTTTTAGTCCTTTTTACGAAAGATTCTCTCAAATATGTCTCTGGCGGAAAGATTTCAAAAAATAGACCCTTCTCATAGTGCCATAGTCGTTGGCTCCAAGATATAACTGCATGGCCATGACCCTACCGCCGTGGCGGTGACGTGGCAGGGTGCATTGCGCCATGGATCTTGGCGCCATGCATGGCGCCATGGATCTTGGCGCCATGCATGCACGTAAAAACGCCCCTCGAATTTTTTTTCTTTCTTCTCTCTTTCTCTTCTCTTCGCCCGGCCGCCGGTCCTCGCGCTCGCGCCGCCGCCCGCCCGCCACGCCGCCGCCCGCGTGCCGCGCCTCCACCGCGCGTGCTCTCCGCGCCGCCCGCGCGCCGCGCCGCACGCGCCCGCCCCCGCGCCACGCCGCCGCCGCCCGCGCCGCCACCGCTCGCCGCGCCGCGCATCCGCGTGCCGCGCCCGCCCCCACGCCGCCACCGCGCCGCGCCGTCTCCCCGCCCGCCCCGAGCTCGGTCGCACGCACGCCTGCCACCGCCCGCGTGTGGCCGCGCCGCCGCCCGAGGCCGCGGTCTCAGCTCGCCCGGTCGTGCGCGCTCGGCCGGACGCCGGAGGCCCCTCGCGCGCCCCCGGCCGCTCGTCCCCGCGCCCGCGGCTCGACCACCCGCCCGTGCCCGAGCTTGGCAGCGCGCGCACCCGCCAGTGCCTGCCCGCCGCTCGCATCTCAAGTGTCGGCATCTCCGCTTCTGCACAAGGTAAACTAGTTTGTTGTCTGTCATTAATAATAGTACATTAGTCATGATGCTAGTTAGTAAGTTTATTATAGATTAAGATTGATTGATACTTTATATAGTTACTTAGTTATTTAGTTAGTTATATAGTTAGTTACTGAGATAGTTACTTGACATCGTTAGTTAGTAGTACTGTGCTGTTAGTAGTTGATATTAGTTATGAATACTTAGTAGTTAGTAGTATTTTGTATTTACTTTTTGTGTAGATTGTAGTAAAGCAATTGTGCTTCGTTATGTTTGGGAGCTAGATGGACAACCTAGTGAGCATATATCATGGAGGAACTGTGGAATGAGATCGCGATGGATATGTTGAGTTTGTTGACATGCAAAGTGCGCCTGTGCTATTCAATGAGAAGCCATCATTTAGTGAGTTGACTGCAAGGGCTCGCGGGGAGGTACATTGCTATGGAGATGATGGCATCATAGTTGAGGGTGTACTTCACCTAGGTTTTTCTCCTAACATGCTAAGGAAGATGATCCCAATAGGGTGTGCAGATCAGTGGGACAACTATGTGAGATCGGCTATGAAAAGCCAATTCCAAAGTTTGGACGTGGTTGTGCATCATGTGCTCGTTGATCCCATCCCTCTTGGGTTGTCCCCGCCAATGGGTGAGCAGACATTTTTTGAACCTCCCATCCTAGAACGTGATGTGGATGTTGAGGTTCCGCCTACCGTTCCCGATGCGCAATCTGCCCCCAATGATGTGGCACATCCTCCTCAGGAGATCCCTTTGACACAGAATCATCCGAGTAAGTGTCAATTAGGCATCATTTTATCTTTGTAGCTTAAGTATCTTCTTCTCATCCACTTTTCTTATCATCTCCTCTTATTTGTGGCTATGTTGTAGGAGACGTTCCCGATAATGAGGGCGCTCCTCCTGCTGATGCCCAAGTCCAGATTGGCAATGGAATCCGTGCTTCCAATAGTGTTGAAATTATGAATGATTCAGAGCCATATGAGATCGCAAGGGCTGTTGATTCTGACGATGATCGTCCCATTGGAGAGCTCACGGAGAGTGACGTTGAGATGCTGAGACGTATTTTTCCTGGCCGTCGTGATTCTGTGGTTCATGAGTTCACTGATCTTACTCATTCCGATCAGGCGTGTGCCGAAGGACGTGAAGATGAGCTGTAGGAAGCTCTAGAGGCTGGTCCTAGTATGGAGATAGAGAAGGGGAGGGTTTTCAATGACCTCCCTGCATTGAAGAGGTGGTTGCAGGCATTTGCAGTGATACACAAGAGACCGTACAAGGTCCTGCATTCCCATGTGGAGCGGCGTTACATGGTTGTTTGTGACAAGGAACGCTGTCCATGGAGGGTTTGTGCAAGGAAGCAAAAGGTCTCCGGAAAGTGGAAGATCACAAGAGTTGTCAGGCCACACACTTGTTCTTCACATGACCTCAGCACGAAGCATCGATAGTTGACATCTACCCTCATTGCCAAGCGGTTGATGAAAGTATTACAGGGTGAGCCGAACATGAAGGTCAGGACAATTATCAAAATAGTTAATGAGGTGTATGGAGGATATGACATATCTTATGGCAAAGCCTGGAGGGCTAAGCAGCGGGCGTGGAAGATGATATATGGGGACTGGGAGGATGGCTACGAGCAGCTTCTAGTACTTCTCAATGCAATTAAAGCAGTGAATCCAGGCATGCATTATGAGTACATCCCTAGGCCAGACTCATGGAAGGATGGGAGACAGATATTCTTCCGTGCTTTCTGGTGCTTCCCTCAGTGTGTCGAGGCATTTCGGCACTGCCGTCCAGTCTTCTCCATTGCTGGTACATTCTTGATTGGTAAATACCGTGGCACACTTCTCATAGTCATATCGTGTGACGCAAACAACAAGCTTGTTCCTTTAGCATTCTTTGGTTGAGAGGGAGAATAATGATAGCTGGGGATGGTTCTTGAGGCTAGTCCGGATACATGTGGTTGGGCCTGACAGGGAGGTCGGCGTCATATCAGATAGGCACCAGGGCATACTTAATGCTGTGCGAGAGGAGATAGAGGGGTATGCACCTTTGCACCATCGTTGGTGTACTCGGCACCTTGCTGAGAATCTACTCCGAAAGGATGGTGTGAAGGATAATTTTTATATTTTCTAGGAGACTGCTCGATAGCTTGAGGATAGGAATTTCTAGAGGAAGTTAGAGGAGGTCAGAACCGCATCTAATGCCGAAGGTAGACAATGATTGACAGGTTTGATGAGAGATGTGGACAAATGGACAAGAGCTCATGACGCATGTGGCTGGAGGTACGAGTTTCAGTGCAGCAACATGGCCGAGTCTTTTAATAAGCTGCTGCTGGGGATTCGTGGTATGCCCGTGAATGCTATCGTTCAATTTACATTCTACAAGCTTGTTGCCTGGTTCAACGATCGGCACGCACATGCATTGCAGTTGCAGAGTGAAGGTAAGATTTGGGCTCCCACACCACATGCACATCTAGACAAGGCGAAGGAAAGGGCTCGCACACATGAGGTCACATGTTTTGACCATGCCACAGGAAGATATGAGGTGAAGCATACCGTTGGTACTACATCTGATGGTGAGGTCCGAGAGTCGAGGATTCATGTGGTAGTCCTCTAAGATTTCTCATGCACTTGTGGGAAACCAAGGCAGTATCACTTTGTATGTTCTCACCTTGTAGCAGCTGCTAGGCATCGCAACTATGATATTGAGGCTAGGATACCTCACGAGTTCAGTGTCGACACGCTTGTCCAAACATGGAGACCCTGCTTCGTTCCTTTTCAGGACCCAAGAGAATGGCCTCCATACGACGGTCCAACATACGTTGCAGATCCAGCTTACCGTTGGGACAAGCGTGGCTCCAGAAAGAGGACGAGGCACAGGATGGTTATGGATCAGATACCCGGTAGAACGCGACGTGGGAGAGCGACGCCATTTCTTAATGACCCAGAGCAGTACGAGTGTGGCAAGTGCGGTAGACTTGGCCACAATTCCCGCACTTGCCATTGGCAAATTAGTGAGGTGCGACGTGTAGTTGTTTGTATTATTTAATACCTATCATATTTAATATACAATTCTTGCTTTATGTTTAAATGCATATTTATTTAATAACTAATTGACTATATTTTTTTGTAGGATGGTGCAATTCCACCTTCTGGACCCGGTGTACGACGAGAGCCACCGAGGACGTCTCGTAGCATCGGGGCATGTAAGATTTCACACTCCAATATCACATACTTTGAATTATAAGTGCATATGTGTGTGTCAAGTAACATTTGTATTTCGTTAAAATGCAGAACCTTCTGCTCCTTCGTTCTAGAGTACATGGAGGGTTCTTGGAAATGCAGTACGACGATAGGTACACACCTTACCTATCGAGAGCTGGCCTGGACGTCATATCTTTCCAGGTTTGTCGTGGCCTGCCTTTGTTCAACTCAGCGGGCTTGACTTCGTTGGTTGACAGGTATTTTATGAACACATAGGTTGTATTGATATTCATTTGTTCACGCGGTTATGTTTCTGAGGAGCATTGTTGGTTTGGTAAAATAATAGGTGGTGACCTGAGACTCACAGCTTTTACATGGTGTTTGGGGAGATGACAGTCACGCTACAGGACTGTCAGAAGTTGCTAGGTCTGAGGGTGAGGGGAAGGGCAGTGACAGGACAGTGTAGGTCAGAGGGTTGGAGAGCTCAGGTGGAGGCCTTCCTTGGACGTCCGGTGGGTGAGCAAGGAGAGCTCACTTCTGGTGTTCTCCTCTCATGGCTTCGGGCTGAGTTCGCACAGTGTCCTCCAGGGGTAGACGAGCAGACAGTCCAGTACTACTGTAGGGCGTGGATCCTACACTTGTTTGGCTCTGTTCTATTCCCCGATGGAACGGGGGACACTGCGTCGTGGATGTGGATCCACTGCCTCACAGACTGGGATCAGGCGGGTGAAAGTCCCTAGTTTGGTTTTGGCTAATTGATGAAACCTAGGACTAACCTTTGTATCTAAGTGGATGATTTAGATAAAGGTGGTCATTGAATATGAGACATGACATTGACTCATATGACCAAGATGATGAAGACCAAGATGATGCTTGGCTCGATGGACCGGTTGTGAAGGTGAAGGGCAAGTCGAGGCTTCGAAGCGAAGGACCATGCGATGGTGAAGCTTGAGCAAGACTTGGCGCCGACGGATCGATGCAATGGTGAAGAGCAAGTGAAGTCAAGGTCGATGGATCGAGACGGTCATGTGATGATATGAAGTGGATCATATCTTTTGGAAAAACAAAATGGGCTCAAGGCAAAGGTATAACCATAGGGCCATTTTGTTTTGCACTCAAGACACCATAGAGGGTGTGAGTGGTTTAGGATCGATAGCCGAACTATTAAGAGGGGAAGTCTTATCGGTTATTCGACGCATGGGTGCCACTAGGTGAATTCATGAAGTGCATTGCATGTAGGGCCTAGTGAGCTAACTGGAAAACCTTCGAAAATGTTTATGAAAATGCTAACACACGTGCACAAGGTGGTGATCACTTGTTGGTGTTGGCACATTTGCAAAGGCGTTGGAGTTTAAGTGGTAAAGAGGGTTTGGGTCTCTCTCTCCCTCCCGTCGAGCTTGCGAGCGTGGGATTCAGGCATTTTCGAGGAGTTGAAATGCCTATTTTCCACTACGTCGGAAGTAGGAAAAGAAACGGAGGCGAACAGAGGTCACAGAGGTGACCGGACGCTGCACCGGACGCGGTCATGGTATGACCGGACGCGTTCGGTCAGCAGTCAAGCGCGCGGGTGCTAGGGTTTGCAACCGGCGTGTCCGGTCACTCACGGGACCGGCGCGTCCGGTCAGGCGCCCAGAGGAAACTGAAGTTCGCAAGGATGATCGGACGCGAGGCGCGTCCGGTCACACGCGATCGGACGCGTCCGATCATTGAGGGAGCTTACTGGACTCTAACCGGACGCGGGCACTGTCGTGTCCGGTCGTTGCGAAGGGCGCGTCCGGTCGTTTGACGGGCGCGTCCGGTCGTTGACTGGAGCGCGTCCGATCGTTACTTCACGGGCGCGCGGTGCTGTGCGATCGGCGCGTCCGGTCGTTGACTAGAGCGCGTCCGGTCACTCGGACCGACGCGTCCAGTCGTTATGAGAAGCGCGTCCGATCATGGGGTTTGACCGTTGGCACAGTGACCATTAGAGGATCAGACGCGGTTGAGCGCGTCCGGTTAGTTTTGACCGGCGCGTCCGGTCATCCCGAAAAAGACCCAGTGAAGGGGTATAACGGCTCTATTCAGATGGGATGCTTATAAATACTTATTGGCCGGCCCTTGGAGAGGTCTCTCATGATTTCTAACATACTTGTGCATCCTTTGAGCTAGAGCTTCTCCTCCCACTCATCTCTCTTGCTTGATTGCAAATCAAAAGTGAGATTGAGTGATCCCAAAGTGTATTGCATAGCTTGAGGGCATCTAGTGGCACTTGTGGGTGGTTTAGCCGGTGGATTTCTTGTTACTCTTGGAGAGTACTGCTCCTAGCCGGCTTGAAGATTGTTGGAGGCGTTGGCAAGAGAAGGAGATTGTTCTTGGCCACCTCCGGTTGTTTGTAAGAGGTTCTTGTGCTTTCCTTGGCGGAGCGCCAAAAGCAACTCTAGTGGATTGTGCGTGTCATTGAGTTACCTCACTTGAGAGTGGTGTCTTGTGGTGCCTTGCGGGGCGTGCCTTGAGGGGCAAGTGACTTGAGGGTCACACCGAGGAACCATCTAAGTGTTGATCGACACAACCGGTGACGTAGCTTGTCGGTGCACAAGTGAACACCGGGTGAACAAAAATATTGTGTCACTTGTCTCCCGGTGATTGGTTTTCATATTGTATTGTTGTCAATATTGATTGTTTGTATATCATCTTGGTGATTGGCAACATCTTCACTCCACCGTCGGTATAAGATTCACAATCCTATCTCTCGTATTTATATTTACTAGTTCTTGTGTAGTTCTAGTGTTAGCCTTTGCTAAGTAGTTGCTAGCTTGCTCACTAGTGTAAGTTTAGTAACTTAGCCCTTGTGTGAACTAGAGATCATAGTCTACTAGACTTGTGGATAGGAGGCTTGCATCACAACCGTAGGCTAAGCAAAACTCGCTTTACGCCGTTTGTTATTCTAATAAGTTTGCTTAGTGGTTCTTGTAGAATTTTTTTATAGGCTATTCACCCCCACTCTAGCCATCTAGGACCTTACAGCGGGTCAGTACAGCTGGGGCTCTGCAGTGTTGGCTTTTCTTTACCGTCAGTTTTGCGAGACGTGTCGGCGGTCTTCACAGTCAGCCTCACTAGGTGGGTGTGCGTACCTACTCCAGCTGTGGATGTGGTCGCGGCTTCCAGTTGCTCGTCCCGTGGTGCTGGCTCCTCGCGACTGGTTCCCAGTGCATAACGCACGTCTACAGCCGACGTGGGCGTACCTGTGGGACTAGGTGACAGTTCCTCACGCGAGGATGGAGCGGGCGTACAAAGAGTACACGGACGAGCTAGACAGGCTAATGGCCTCTAGTGTAAGTACAAATTATTATACATGTTGGTTCGAAAGAAATTATTTATTAAGCTATCTAACTTCTTGTTTGGACACAATGCAGGTGACTTGGGAGCCGTACGCAGACGAGGCCACACTTCCTTTTGCGGTGAGCAACGTGTGTGACAGCGACAGCGATCTCTACAGGGTGAGGTGCCCTCTTATCTGCTTCTATGCTGTCGAGTACCACCTTCCACATCGAGTTGCACGCCAGTTTGGAGCAAGGCAGTGTTGTCCACCATCTCCAGTGTCGACTAGTGTTGACTTGCACAAGTAAGTGTTCTATTCTTTGTAGTTGGACATTTTCCCTGAATTTGCACGGTTATAATTACCACTTCATATATGTCGAATAAGATAGATGAAATAATTATTGGTATGTTAGTATGTCTATGGAATGCATATAGGTGTGGTTTGTATCAACAAACAAAGGAAACTCTACCGAAATTTTTAAGTTTGGCATACATGCATGTTATGTTCACACCATGATGACTAACTATTATACGTGTTTTGCAGGCTCGATCGTAAGAAAAACAGGAAAATCTTTGATTGGGCCCATCACCACAGAGACTACATCGAAGAGTGGGAGATGTTCGACGAGAACGTGGACGACAACGACGAGCCGCACACAAACAGAGAGTACAGGCGGTACCAAGCTTGGTACCACCAAGCGACTCGTCCGAGGCTTAAGCTACAGTGGACACACGATGACTACGCTGACATTGAGTCGTCCGAGGATGAGGACACGGCGTACGACCACTCTACTCGTGTAGGTCGCCAGGTGGAAGCAGGACCGATCTTGGACAGAGTGGTATGTCATTTGCTCTACTTTTATATATCCATTTGTGTAAAAAATGACTTACAACTTACAACTTTGTTGTAGAGCAACTCCCTCAGGATGTCGGTCAAAGAAATTGAACGCTTTCGTCCGAGGGTGAGGGACGACGACACACGTAGCTTCCTTGACGTAAGTATCTATAAATATTTAAATATTAGATTACTAACACGTTCAATACATTCAGTTGACATAATTTTGTGCACCAGAGACTGGCTCGTCGTCTACGTCGTACCGCTGTACGTTGTGGTTGCAGGACAGGCACGACACAGGACGTGCACGTGCCTTCTGCACCTAGAGGTGGCGTAGGTTCGTCTAGCCACGAACCTACAGGGTCGTGAGGGGTTTGCAACGACGACGACGACGAGGACGAGGACGACGACCACGAGGATGAGGACCAGGGCCACGAGGAGATTAGACCGTCTCAGCTAGACGATGCTCCCTAGACTCAGCCTTCGCAGCAGGTCGGTACCAGGCGACGTCGACCACCTGACCCTTACACTCTAGGCACCCACGCTCTTGGACACAAGGGCAAGGGTAGGTCTAGGAGACAGTGAGGGACTGTAGCCGAATTATGGACTATATGGACTGTATGGACTGCTATTATGTATTGTATGAACTACTATGGAGTTTATAGACTCCAGACACTTACGATTTGAGGAAACTGATCTACATTGTTTAAGGTGATTGTCATATATAATTGTTGATGACATATGTCACTGTGATATTTGTGTTTGGGTTGAATCAAAAATAGGGAAAACTCTGCCAGAATTTCCCCTAACATGTCAAGTTGTATCGTACAGCGAGAGCAAGTAGCCTTTTCAGTACACTGATAACAAGTAACGTTTTCAGTGATTTATCATGTCACTATCCTATCGTACATCCTCTTTTACAGATGAATTGATTGATCAAGGAATCTAGCCTTTTCAGATGAGTTTTCAAATAGGCTTTTTAGGGATGGCGTCTAGCCTTTTTAGGAGCATTAAAGCCACAATACAACGGCTCTCAACACCACTGATGGCTATATATACACCTTCCTCAATACAATGGTAGTCACTTGAAACTAGAAGTTGGTTATAAATGAGTAGTAATGTCTGGAGGGTCATCGAGAGGGAAGGGAACGGGGGGGGGGACTAAGGGTACTCCAATTGTGTGGGAGGGGTCTCTGGGTCCGGAAGACTTTGATGAACCAGTGTAGCATTTTCCTATCGAGACCAAGAGAGATTTCAATAAAGAGTGTCCACTCCAAGGATATGATAACCGGAAAGAAGATTGGCCAAAATGTAGGCATGGTGAGGACTGCTTAGTGCAGATGTTCGTGGAGGGTTTGGATGGAGGTCGCCGATTCTTCAAATGTCCGTGAGCAGAGGTAATTGGTTTTAAAATTTATTACTCAAATTTTTTCTCCATTATTTTGCATCTCATAGGCAAAACTAACTGCATGTTCACTAAAATCTTTGAAATGCAGTGTTCGATCCTAGACCAATCTATCCGCACGCACAGTACATCTACTACTTGCAAGACTGTATCTTCGAACTAGAAAGAGAAGTTGGCAACGGTTACAAAGACGACGAAGCAGACGATACCAGTAGTGGTGCTGTTTCACAGGACGGACCATGCCATGATCCATATTGCACCTGCCCTAACCACAAGAACAACGGGCCTCCGCCACCACCCCCGCCACCTCCACCATCAACAATGGGAGGGTACTATGGAGAAGGGGCTACACAGTTTGCTATGTGGCCACACTACTAGATAGAACAAATCTATCGTGTACACATGTCATGTAATGTGCTTGTTGTTCGCTGTAATTACCTAAGGCATGTTAGGTTTAGTCCAGGACAAATGTGCCCTAGTTTGGTACAAGTTCTGACATGCCATATCCTATGTTATGCGTGTTGAATTGTGAAATCTAGTACTTCCTTATGTTTTATGTGCACCTCGAGAACTAGTTTCAGTAACGAAGTAACATTAAACCTGATATATGACAACACTATGCAAGGTCCAAAAACTTAAAGTGCATATGAAGTACATGACGGACGCAATAGATAACAAAGAACATGCCCTAAGTACATGATTTACCTAAAGTACAATAGATTAAACACATTGCATACTAGATCGGCCACATTCTTTATGATTAAACCATACAACTAGCATACTACTGAGTACAACGAGGCCACTTTTCCTTTTTCTGGGCATCGGGATTCTCCACCATCGCTGCCTTCGCTCTGCGCACGCGCTCAAGCTTCTTCTCCCTCTCCTCCCTACACGCAGCAACACGCCTCATTTTCTCCTCTTCCTTGTGCTCCTTTGCTATAACACCCCAGGTGTTTGTTACTCACTAAGCAGTGGGTTTGAGCTCAAACATGACAGATTAAATGGAGATGACAATGTCAAGGTCAACCTATGGAGATGAGTCTGACCTAAAGTTGGACGTTGCACCATTGCTTTACATATAGGCCCTTTTTAAATTATATGCTTGGGTGGGGTTATGGCAATATATTCATGTGTCTTACCTTAGTACCTATCTATAGTGACCCCTGGAAAAGTTTCATGAAGTTTGGAATCAAAAAGTCACATGAAACGATAAGTTCCATTCCTATTGGATTTTGCCCCATTAAGTTAATGGAACTATAGATCATCAACCAAGCTTTGCAACTTTGCCCAAATGACTCTAGATGAACTCTACAACAAAAGTCATGAAGGGTTTATGTTGAGCAAATGTCAAGAAATTGCCCCGATTGGCCTAAAACCCTAGTTTTGGCTTTATCGAGTTGATACTTTGACCAAAGTGAAAGTTTGACTTCTGTACCGGTTATGAGGTTTGACCTTAAACAAAAGTTGTAGTTCATCTTGTGTAGAACAAACTTTATTTAATGGTCAAGAGCTAGTTTGACCTCTAACCTAGTCAAATAGAGATCACAATGTGGAATCAGCTGCTGTTTTTCAAAGCCTAGAAAATATTCTAAGTCCTGAGTTAGCAGCAATAAGTTGACATGTTTGGTGATCTTTATCTCCATAACCAAGCTGAACCAGTCCATGAGCCTTGAATCAAAGTTGTATCTTTAGTTGTATGCAACAAACTTGGTTAAAAGGCCAAAGGCTAAATCCATCTCTAAGTCTACTAAACATGGATCACCATTTTGAATCTTCTAAATGTTTTCAGACTTAGCAATATTTTAAGTCTAAGTAGTGGCAACTTGAGTGACATCCCGCGTTCTAGAGTTTTTGTTAAACAACTAGAGTTGAGCCAAATATAGAAGTTGAAGATAATGTGATGGAGAAGAGTATGCAAAAAGTTGGACTTCGTTTGAGCAAGGTGGGCATCTCAAAATCAGCAAAGACCGAGCTCAACTTAAGCATTATCAAGTCGTTGACACTGTTAACTTTGGGCTTAGTTATCTCCTAATTTGTGGGTCTTATGACTAGGGTGTTTAAATAAAAATTGTAGAGTATACTGAGATGAACAACTTTGCTATTTGACCCAATTCGAAAATCGGCCTGTATCGAGCCCAAAATGGCGCCCCAATACGGCCTCACCGAAGCCCGCCACGTGCTCGACAGGTGTCCCCTAAGGGATGGGCGTGGCGGCCATGCGCCGTGCGTCTCCTCCATGGACGCCATGCGTCCTTCTCTCTCTGCCGCGTGCCCTGCCTCCTCACGCGTCATGGTCACCGAGCCGCGCCTGGATGCTCTGGATTTTCCACCGCTCACCCTCCTCCACTCTCTCCCGCGCTTGAGCGCTCTTCTGTGGCCACTGCCGCGAAGGCCGCCATGGCCAACCGTGCCGAGCTCGCTGCCGCCGGTGCTATTGCTCCTCCACGCCCCTTGCTCGCTTACCAAACCCTCTCTCGACCTCATGCGGGCCCGGGCGGATCACGTCGCAGCCGCTCAGGCGTCGCGCTGCACCGCCGTGTTGCCGCCGCGGCGAGGTCGCCGCCGCAGGTCACGCTGCGGGTGGCCGTAGGTGCGCCTCACCGCCGTGCTGCTCCTCCGCGCTGTTCCACCACCGTCGAGCCGCCGGCGGTCGGCCGGCGCAACCGGCCCGGCCGGTTTTCTCCCCCTCCATTCCTCTGTCGCCAGCGAGAGGAAGAAGAAGGCCTCTCCCTCTGTCTGTTGGGTGACTGACGTGCGGGCCCGGCTGAACCAGGGGACCCACGTGTCGGTTATGAAGGGCAGGGATGGGGTACGCGTTCGGGTGCACTTAGCAGTTCTCGGGTGAAGTAGTTAGATTTAGTTTTTGAATTTCAGAAATTATGTAAATCTTCAAATATTCATATCTCTTGCTAGGTAATTCTAAAAATAGCAAAAGTGGACTTTTTGGAAACCTTGAGAAAAAGGTCTATGCAGTGGAGTCATAATATGTTACATGTTTGTAGATATTTTCTGATGTTTTTATTTAAGTGTTAAAAATGCTCTTAAATACCTTTAAACTTAACCAGAGCAAGATCTGGAGTTTTAGAACTCCAAAAATGATGATTCTTGTTTTGTTAATTTTGTGATGACATTTAATTGCTAGGAAAAATATTAAACACACTAATTGTTCACTGTTTTCTTAGGGTTTTGATTGGACCTTGATAAATAAGGAAATCTATATTATTTTGCTTGTCATTTTATATCTTGAGTTGTGTTGCTCCAAATGATGTGAAATTTTTATGGTAGTCTTGTCATGATATGTATGTACTGTGGTATAAATTTCTTGGTCACTACTTATTGGATGATCTAGTTATTGATTTAACTTGTTTAGGGTTTGATAAATAGCTTATAAATAATATAGAAATGATAAAATGGAAAATGTTGTTCTATTATCTTAGTATAAGGATGCTCTATCATTTTGATCTATACTATGGCCATGTGTTCACAGAAAATATTGAGTTTTAGATTTAACTTGCTCTCACATGATTTATTGCTATAGCCATTTGTCTCTTTCATAGAGGTTGATATACATGTCCAAATGGTTTCAAATTTGGACAGTAGACTTTTGCGAGCATGTGTAGGCCACTGTAATTTCTGTAGAATTTATTGTGCACTTTTGATAGGTGTTCATAATTCCACCTAATTATCTAAATAAATTAAGAAAATACATTAAAAGAAATTATTTAGGAATGGACACTATGTTTTCTGGTGTTCATTAGTCATGTGTGACATGTTGGTAAAGTTAGTTTTGTCCAAGTATATGTTTGCCACATAAGTTAATAATTATTTCTTGCAAATGAGGTTTCTGGACAGATCTGGGAACTTAGCAAAGTTCTTCATGATAATGTGCTTTGTTGTAAAACTTGTTTGTACAAAAGTTGTAGATAATTTATGTATCTAGCTTCTATTAAAATTTGGTGGCATTTGACCATGTGGTTGAGGAGTTATAGCTGTTTAAAGTTGGGTTACAGAATTGCTTGCTCTCTGTCTTGTTAGACCAGTTTCTGTGTTTGTGTAAATTCAACAGGTTAAACTTTGGAATCATGCTGTGATGATTATAAATAAAATATAGATAATTTCATAAGCTTTTCATAATGTCTTCTTTCAAGTCATTTGGAGTTGTAGATCTCCAGTTATGATTAAATTACTCAGCTGTTGGTCTGATGTCCAGAAGGTAGCAATTTCTAGTTCTAGTACTTTGATTAACTTTGCCATGCTTGTGTATTGAAGTGTGACTCATATCTTTGATGATACTTGGGTCAGTACCCTGTGATCTTATGAGACTTGTGTCTTGATTGATGTGATTTCCCTCTTCTATGTTACGCCTTAAGAGAGGATTAAGTTAATTAGCTCTATGTGTTTGTGTGAACTTTGGTATGCTTGTTTGATTTCTCTGTTGATTTCACTTCTATGCATTCATACCTATGCATTATTGCACCTCATTTAGGTACGCTAGCTGAAGCACGTGAAGGACCTGATGTGGAGCCAAACCAAAGATAGAGTTGGTGGATCCATCCCGAAGATAGAAGGACCGAACAAGTAATAGATTGGGAGATGCTCGTCAAGTGAATTTATCTGACATACTCTAACTTGAGTCGGATCCCAGGCAAGCCCTGGAGCATTATAAGCCTCCTATCTTCAAAGCAATTAATTCTATATATGTTAAAGTATTGTTGCATTAAGTGGTAGGAGTTGGTTGAAAACCTTACTGCATTATATCATTCCTTGTCCAGATATATGAATCCTTGAATCCTACATAGACTAGGATCGAGTAGATGCTTAGCCCTGCTTTAAGCGGTAGAAGTCAGGTGATTTTCTGTCACCTGCGAGATATAGGGATATTCATATATGGCACGGTTGGCTATATTTGCTATCGTGGAATGGAACCATGTGTTAATAAAATGAAATGAGACCGGGCGGGATGACGATAGTGAAGCAACAAGGCATGGAGGTCTTGGGTGTGGATCTATCCCCGTCTGAGTCGTTTAAGGACCGATTCGCTGTACGTCCTTGAGTCATGTTGAACGCAGTCTAACACTTAGTTGGCCGGATAAGTCGTTCCGACCGCGAAGCCGAGTAATGTGATTCAGGCCGGGAATCGAATGGTAGGTTGCTTCTTGGAGGAGAGAAAGGATGTGCTTGGGGACATTGGTGTGAGACCAAGGGGGGTTAGAGTCCCTATCACCTGGCAGAGTGTCGCCCTTGGGGTCACGACATCATTCGGACCCGCGATTCCTGAATCATATGAAAAGGTGGCTTGTGTGACCCTGGCAGGGGCCTGCGCGGTGAGTGTTAGAAATACCCCTCCAGCTGGATAGGAATTCGATTTGAATCGCCGTCGCTCCCGGTTAGTGAGCACTTGACTTGAGCAGCGGCAACGTAGATTCCATTAAATTGAACGGATGGTTAATTGGATCACGATGGAAAGGTTGCCTCAATTTATACCTGCTATGGTTAATATTGTTTGCTCCTAATAAAGTGAGTGCTCTAGTACAGGTTCTAATATAGATGATAGGTTAATAATAATTAACTTGATGCTTAAGCATTAATTCTTGATCATCTACATTAAGCTTTTATGCAAAATGTTGTCAAGCCAGCCCACTTTATATCAGCCTTCCATGATCCTTGGTGTCACCTTATTTCTGGTTTCTGACGGGTAAGTCTAGCTGAGTACTTTGTCGTACTCAGGGTTTTATCCCCACTTGTTGCAGGTTGTGATGTATCATGGCGGCTGCAAGAGTTGGTTGACTCCTGCCGTAGTGGCGGAGTGTGATCACGGGCATGATCCTTCTTATTTACCTTATCTCTAATGCTTTTGTTGGAAGTCGACCGTGGTACTGGTATGTATTTGAAATAAGATCAATGTTAGTTTCAAATTACTTTGCTTCCGCTACTTTTCAATGTAAGTTTTAATAACTATGTTGAACTCCGATGTATATTGAATTACTTGTGAAATGATTGTAACATGTGACTTATTATGTTGAATCACTACGATCTTGGCTTGTATGTTGGTTGGTTTGAAATCCCTCGTGATTTCATTGGACTACCGAAGTTATATGGGCTCAAGTGTGAGAATTTGATCACTTCGGTGATTGTTTTTATACTTGTGCTCTTATAATTTGGACGGTTCTGTTACATTTGCTGCTGCCTCCTCTCTGCGTCTCTTCTCTAATATCTTCAGGCGCTCTGCATCCCACTCCTTTAGGCCTTGTAGAAGCCGCATGACAGCCTCCTTGATCTCAGTGTCGATCCACTGCTCAAAATCACATAGCGGTGGAGGGGTCTGCAGTAAATATAATTTTTCAAATCCAATTAATATGCAAAACTTCATATGACACAAATTAATTAATAAACAAAAGCAATTTCTCATAATAAATATACTGCGACGCTGACGCTCTGTAGGTTCCCATACAAATTTGGAACACATCCAATATCTCTGCTTATATGTTGCCTCATCTTCTGAAATGTCTACCTTGCAAGGATCGCCACAGAAGCACATGAGTATTGGCACACCGCTAGGGAGCGGCTTTGGGACGTACGGACTTTCGGTCATCCGTGCATAGCCACAATTCAACAAATTCTAGTCTAATATAACAAACCAAATAACAATAAAACTAAAAAAATAAAGGATTACTATATGAAGAAAAAGATCTACATATACCTTTGTTTTCTAGTTTTTCCACGCCTAGGCATCCTATGGTTGAAAAATACATACGATTTTTAAAAAGCACATGTGAAGTTCATAGGTTAAGAATATGATTTCATTTTACCAAATCGATTCGAGAAAATAACAAAGGGTGAGAGAATACCTAGCTCTCGAAGATCGACGGATAAAATCCAACTTCTCACGGTCTAATAGCTCGATTGAAGAGGTTGGGCGAAGTATACAGAGGAAAAACGCGAGGAGTGGAGAAAGAAAACGAGAAAAAGTCGTGGGAGGGGGTGGCTAAAACATGTGTGCATGGCGCCAAGATCCATGGCGCCATGCACCCTGCCACGTAACCGCCACGGCGGCAGGGTCATGGCGCCAGTGACCCTAGCGCCATGCAGTTATATCTTGGCGCCGACGACTATGGCGCCATGAGAAGGGTCTATTTTTTGAAATCTTTCCGCCAAGAGCATATTTGAGAGAATCTTTCGCAAAAAGGGCTAAAAAATAAAAAAAAGACGGCCGGGACGATTTGCTGCTTTTCGCCGGCAAGTTTCGCCCGTCTGGACCTACCGACGGTGCAGGCGTGCAGCGCGAAGCGCCGCATCTAGGGCTTTTTTTCCGGTCACCACACTGTGACGCGGAACGCTTCTGGTCGGCTTGGAATCGATCGGTCCCAGAATCGACACGTCTTTTCGAGAAAACAAGAAACGCGCTAAAGTTCGCCAAGGGTGTGTTCACTTCGCGAAAAGTAGGTGAAAAGTTACTGTAGCATCTTTCGTTGTTATTTGGCAAAATTTGTCCAATCATAGACTAACTAGGCTCAAAAGATTCGTCCCGACATTTACAGACAAACTATGCAATTAGTTATCTTTTTTACTTATATTTAATGCTCCATGCATGCGTCGAAAGATTTGATGTGATGGGTGGAAGAGAAAATATTTTAGGTTGGGATAGGGAAGTGAACAAGGCCCAAGTCCAAGGAGTACGTGTCGCCCACGCTGGCAGTTTCGAGGACTAACGTGTCGGATTAGCGAATGACGCGGAACGAAGTACGCAGCTCGGTTTCACGAGAAATTCGACGTACTATCCCTTTGCGGCGTGGCTACCGCCCGCACGTTGCGACATCCACGTCTGCCCGCCTGATCTGCCTCACATGTAAGACTACTCGCAGTGGGTACTTTAAAACGATACTCTAAAACTTTAGAGTATGAATATAGAGTAAAAACTGTTGCACTGAGTACTCTAAAACGATACTCTATCCTTTCTCTCACTATATATTTAAAGTGATATTGTGCTTACTCTATACTCTATAGTGGCGGGCCCCACTAGCTAAACAAAGAAAAAAAATGTTATAACTCACAAACAAGAAATCCAAATTAAATTTCGATTTCACCATTAAATGCGTCTCAATAAATCCTTCAAAACTAGATCACGCATGGATATATTTAGATAAAGTGATAAGTAGGTCCCACAGTGGATAGAGTGGATAGAAGATGATATAGAGGATGAATGAGTGCGGGAGAATTAAGTATAGAGGAGAGAATCTTGCTGACTAGCACGTATAGAGGATGAATATAGAGGTCTATGAGTGCGGGTAGTCTAAAGGGTACGTTCGCTTGTTTTCAGAAGACATCCTTTTTCAGCCACAGTGTCTTTCTCTCTTAATAAATCAGCGAGCAGTACTTTCAGTTATGACTTTTCAGCTAAGCGAACATAGCCTTAACCATTGGGTTGCTGCTCTGCATGCACTGCACGCTCCACCCGCATGCCGCGTGCACCTGCTTATGCCTGCACGCCCGAGCCTGCTGATGTGCATGCAGGTGAGGACCACCCACGCTTGTTTCGGTTGCCGCGCATGTGGGGACCACTGCGTATGCTTCCTGTGCATGTTAATATTGCAATATGCGTTGAAACAGGTAAAACATTCGCAACATACGCTTGCAACATATATATGTATATAGCAACTGCAATATATGTAATATCTAGATAAAATACTTGCAACACATGTTTGAAACATTTTAAATAGACGCTGACAACATGTGTGTATAGCCGCTGAAACATATATGCAACATCTAGATCAAAACTCTTGCAACATACGTCTGGAAGCAGATGAAACAGTTTGAACAAACGATTGCAACATCTCTTTGAAACACTTGCAACGTAGGTAACATGTACAACATCCCCTGATATACTTTTATAACATCCATATGAAACTATTGCAACATGCCTCTAAAACATCTGAAATAATTGAAACATACATTTACAACATATGGGGAGAGAGGCATGGGCCTGTCGATTCCGGTCGATGGGGTGAGAGTCGGTGGTGAGCGGCTGCGCGCGAGCACTACTACCACCGCTAGCACTAAAGGCACCGGGCTTGGCTCGACGGCGACAGTGGGGGATGGGGCCTGGGGAGCGCCATGCCCGTCAGGGTGGGGGAGCTCGGTCGCCGGGGTGAGAGAGGGCGCCGTGTCGGGTTGGGGGAGAGCCGCTGACTCTCCTGCAACACCGCCGCGCCACCTCCATGGATCTCGTTCGTGCTCCATGAATCTCGTCAAAGTGAGGGAGAGGGCCACCGAATCTGCAGGCGTTAGACGCTCCCAGTGGGTGAAAATGCCGGGTGGGCTTATTAGCTCCTCGAAAATGAGAATGATAATTTTTCACATACAAAAGCAGTATATATAATTTGTAGGCAGAAGAAAATACACTAGGTAATAGGAGTTAAACATTTGAAAAACATAAGAGGCAACTAATAAGATAATTTATGCACGTGAGATGAAAAGGTCTATAAGTTTAGCTCGTAATTAACTATTTAATTATGGCTCATATCTTTAGTTTTTTTTTAAAAAAATCAGATCTTAGTTTCGTGTCTAGTGGATTGTTACTCTAGTGGTTGATCCCAGGTGAAACTGAATGCCGCCCGGCCGCCCCAGTCGCCATCGGCCATCCAGATTATCGTCGTCTCCTTGCCGACCGCTGCGGATCGTAGGAATGGGATCGCCATGAAGCGCGATCTGGAAGCCCAGCTCTGCAAGAGGTATCTCATGAGCTCGCTGCTCTGGCTGTTATCGTATTGGTAGGCCCTATTTGATTGGAGAGTTAAACTTTAACACATATCACACCGAATGTTACGGTACATTTATAGAGTACTAAATATAGACTAATTACATGCATGTCAGCACACATTAAAAGTAATTTACGAGACAAATCTATTAAACCTAATTAGTTTATAATTAAACACTAATTATCAAATAAGACGAAAGTGCTGCCGTACCTGTTAAACTTTAAGAGGACAACCAAACATGCCCATATATCGCCCTCACCCCTCAGCGTCAGGCACTCAGGCTAAACTGCTAAAGGACAGCTATCTTCCTCAACATCGGCGGCGGAGAGGTGAGGGTGCATGCTAGTTCTATCGCTCCGCTGTTCTCCAACTTCCAAGCTGGACCGGTCCGGCCGCCTTTGCATTCTGTTGGGCCTCCGCCGTTTCCATTGCCGTGGGCTGTGGCTACTAGCCAGATGTTGAGCAGGATCGACGAAGGAGACGATGATAAGGCTATGTTTATTTCGTCGAAATTTGGCTCATGTTAATTTATTAGGAGAGAAAAATATTATTAGTTTGCTGGAAAGTATTGCTGGGCCGTACTCAGAATACTGGCATCGGCATCGATGTTATCGGTGCGGGTTTCCTTAAAAACTTCCCTCAGGGTGGGTTCACTTTGCGAAAAGTAGATGAAAAGCTACTGTAGCACTTTCGTTGTTATTTGGCAAAATTTGTTTAATCATGGACTAACTAGGCTCAAAAGATTCATCCCGACATTTACAAATAAACTATGCAATTAGTTATCTTTTTTACCTACATTTAATGCTCCATGTATGCGTCGAAAGATTCGATATGATAAGTGAAAGAGGAAATATTTTGGGTTGGCATGGGAAGTGAACAGAGCCTCAGCTTGGCAGGAAAGGCAGAGTTGCCATGCAGCTGGCCTGGACCATGTGGCAACTGGCAACCGGAAACGCGGGATTCTTCTGCAGAGCGCACGTGGAATATCGGGATCCTTTGTGGGGAGTACAAACCCATTGTTATGAGTATTAGGCTCCCTTTTTCAAGGAGTTAAAGTTTAACTCCAATCACATCAATGTTTTCTCAAATATATAGAGTACTAAATGTAGACTAATTGCATGCATGTCGGCACAGATTAGGAGTAATTTACGAGATGAATCTATTAAACCTAATTAGTCCAAGATTGAAAACTTTTTGTCAAATAAGACGAAAATGCTATAGTATTTATTAAACTTTAACGCCCAACCCAAACGGGCTTAGCAGGGAGCTCTACGCTAGTTCCACCGAAGAATGGCCACGAAATAAAAGAGCACACTGCACACCCCTGGACGTCTGCACATGGCACATGGCACACGGCTTCGGCCATTTGTTGACGGTTCAGCCCCTCCAAGTAAAAAAGCAAACTTGGCCCTGTTCATTCCGTTTATAATTCGTTTTTTCAGCTTCAGTTAAAACAGTATTTTTTTCTCACAATAAATCAGTCAACAGTGTTTTTCAGTCAGCTTATCAGCCCAGCCGAACGGCTGCTTTGTTGCCTACGGCACCCTCCGGCACATCCAAAGTACGTCGTGTTTTTTTTATCATTGAGAAAACCTTTCATGCATCGAAATATCAGACGCTAACAATGGTTTTTTGTTTTTGCAGCAGGGTGCCGTGCTTTTTCGACTGTTCCGCGCAGGCCTTTCCGTTTCGGGCAAGCGTTGCCCAGCCTTTATATGGATGCAATTTGCAAGAGAGCGACGGAATGGGTGGCAAATACGTGTTGCGTACTAACAAAAAGTGGTTTATATTTAACCAAATTTCTAGTGAATACTATTCACATCTATAGCTCCAAAATAATTTATTATAAAAATACATTCCGTAATTAATCTAATAATATTTATTTGATATCATAAATATTGATACCCACCGCTAGAATTGCATTTTTTTCTTGACAGAGAGAGTACTAGACAAAGTACCTTGCCATTTTCTTAAAAAGTTTAATTACATTGTTTACAAGGGTGGCTTCTGAACATCTGTCGACATTAATACAAGCTGGATCGATGGTTCCCGCGCCATACAAAGCTCATGTTGGGAATTGGGATCAACTCGACCGAGTAGACCAAATAAAAGGTTATTACAAAAAAAAAGTTCTACTAGTTGATAAAAGACCAGTAAATAAATAGCAAGCTCCTCAAACTAACACAGCTAATAAATATTGCTAAAAAGGATCTAAACGTCCAAAAAATGAATACAAATCTAAATCTAGACTAGAGCTGATATAAATAGGTAATACTTTAAAAATATATTCCGTGACCAATCTAGTCTCCTTCGTCCTAGAAAGAGTGTGTAGACATATATTGAGGATCTAAACAGACGATTTACGATTTAGGGACCGGATGACATCATTGAATAAGTTTGAGGACTTAAATGAGTGATTTGCGAGTTTATGGACTAGGGTGACACAACCAAACTAGTTTGAGGATCAAAACGGGGGAATTTGCGAGTTTAGAGACTGTGATGACATAACCAAACAAGTTTGATGACCTAAACGAGTGATTTATGAGTTTAGGGATCGGGATGATACAGTCGAACAAGCTTAGGGACTGCTTGTGCATAGCAAAAGCTTTGTACTTAGAAAAGCCAGAAAGACTTATGCTAGGAACTGAGGGAATACTATATATTGTGTTTCATATAGAAATATGTTAGTAATTTTTAGAAACATAATACATCAATTATTACCATGGTGATAGAATTTATAGATTGATGACTAGATCATTTCTCGTGAGAATTTAAAAAAAAATATCTTTTTTTCCTAATGTGTACCATGAGGATTAGTGTCATCCAATTATCTCTACTATACCTAAAAATAATATAATGTTATCGTCTATCCGGTGATACCGAGTCTTAATTTCGGTTTACATGTCCGCATCTGATATGAATCATCTTTTACTCGAAGCTCACACGTTCACGTCCTTCTAGGTTGTGATACGTAGGCCAGATCCACATGTCCATGTCCACCACCAAGTTCTTGGAGCTCACGCATCCGTGAGGTTCAATCAAAAAATCATGGCCCCCGTGCATGCACAAACATATATCTCGTAGCAATAATAAATTCAAACTTGAAGTATAAGCTAATTATAAAAAAATAGATATTTTTATTTTGTAATTATACTTTGAAAGTGTTAGCTACGGAGAAGTAAAGGACAACATAATGTTGTTATACCAATTATTTTTTATAGTATAATTATTCGTTATAGTCGGCTCTGAGTAAGGAGAATTTTTGTAGACAGAGAATCTGAACTTTCAGAGACAAAGGGAGAGAGAGTCCGATTATGAATTTGTGAACGGAGACCAGGAATGAGACAACGTTCAATCAGTGTTCACCGGAATCGGAACCGGAGCTGGAACCGGAACCGTCGTGCAAAAGCAGTCCACGTGGGGGTGTTTAGTTCCTCCTAAAATTTTTTTACCCTGTCATATCGGATGTTTGACATATGCATGGAGTATTAAATGTAGATAAAAAATAATTAATTATATATATTACGATAAATTTGCGAGATGAATTTTTTAAATCTAATTAATCCATGATTTGACAATGTCGTGCTACAGTAAACATATGCTAATGACGGATTAATTAAGCTTAATAAATTCGTCTCGCTGTTTCCAAGCGAGTTACTCCCTCTGTCCCTAAATATTTGTCTCAAGAAAACCGTGTTTTCCTCACAGACACGCTTTCCGGACGACTGACATTAAGGGACGGAGTAATATGTAATTAGTTTTTTTATTAGTATTCAAACATCTCTTTCAGCATCCCATAAAACATCCGATATGATACAATTTTTCGACCGGAGCGAGGAGGGCTATAAAAAGCAGCCCATCTGAGCGCTGGGATGCGAGCAGTCGCGGGAGTTCACCTTCGTCAGTCGTCACCGCTGGGCTGCAGAGAAGTGCCGTGGCACTGCCGCAGCATCATCCCGTGCCCGTCGACCCTGGTACGAGCACTTCGCACTTCGCAGAGCTGGAACTACATCCTTTTTTACATAAATCTATCTATTGTATTTCCCTTGATGCATCGAAGTAAGTTTGATGATCTTATATAATCTTCGAGCATGGTCGTGTATAGATTTCTTTCCCCAATTCATTGAGGAATCATCATGGGGCGGGGCAAGTGTTATATGCGGTTTCATTATTACTCCGTAGAAGGAATATTTATTTGGCTTTGTTTTTTTTAAAAGAATATTTATTTGGAGGCTGGACATAGCCGGAAGGTAAAACAAGAGGAGCTGGGAACGAGCCTCAGCTCGATCGGTTGGCTCTCCCGTTGCGGAAGCACCGGTCACGAGTTCGAGCACGGCTCAACTCGTGATTTCCATCGGGATTTTTCCCAGTTTTAATTTCAGGTAGCCTCTCGCGCAGACGTGTCACAATGGTCAAGTGACGTGCCCGCCACGCTCGGAGTCTTGTGATCTTCGAGTACTTCTTAGCTGCGTTCATGGTCTAGGTATAGTTGTAGGTTTGTTTATATACAAGGTGTGTGTGAGGTGTGCGTGTGTGTGGTGGTGTGTGTCTGTATCTGAACAGATACTACAGTAGTACGTAGATGAGAGGACTAAAAAAAAAAGAGGAGCTGCGAAGCAAGAAAGGGAAGAAAGACATGCTACTGTTCTAGCGCTATCCGTAACTGTTTTTGTTTCCTATGTGTACAACAAAACCATTGGAAACATTTCTCCTCTGTAAGGGCGTGTTTGGTTTCATTTTGTTAAAGTTTAACTCTCATCATATCAATTCCCTTAAATGCATGGAGTACTAAATGTAGACTAATTGCATTTATGTCGGTACAGATTAGGAGTAATTTACGAGACGAATCTATTAAGCCTAATTAATTCAAGATTAATTTTTTTTTGTCAAATAAGACGAAAGTGCTATAGCGTTTATTAAACTTTAACTCCTTAAACCAAACACCCCCATAAACTACCGTTTGGCTATTCCATGAACAGAACCACCAATAATTGAGTCATCAGTGAAGCAAAAGAATCAAAACACACCGAGAAAGGGGATTAGGCCTGCTACTTTGAGACCTAACTTAGCTCGTCAGAAAGCTGAAAAAGATATCAAACCAGAGCCGAGCATCAGCGCTTTCCTTCCCCCCATTTGATTCCAAAAATATCCAAGCTATCACAGCTGTCAAGGTTGAAGATGTTCAAGCCATTGGTGCATCAAACTGGATCTCGAAATAGAAGAAATTTCAGATCTGAGCTCAAATCTGAGTTGAAAAAACTGCAACTCAAAATTATAGAGAAAAAAAGAAACGAATCTATTCGCTCCTCTTCTCAGCTGACCCCGGAAAGCAATTGAATCCAAACCCTGGGTAGGCAGACAGTGAGAAAGGGAGGCAAGAGGCGAACAAGATAAAAGAGAGGCTGCCGCCACGAATGATCTCATGAACAAGCACATCATGGCTCCATGGAGCGGCAGGGTGACAGGCTCCCGACGGCGGGCTTCATCTCGGAAGAGCACCAGCGCAGGAAAGGATGGAGCGGGAGGGCGGCAGCAGCCTGTTGGGAAGGATGGGCCGTCCGGCGTCCGCCGGATTCGAAGTCAGGGCGCACCAACCACCCGACTAGGTATGGCAGTTGAAGCGGGCACCCGCCGGTGCGTAGGTGCCAAATCCCACGAGTCTCATCTGGTTGGGGCTCAAAATAAACCAGAGACAATTATAAAAGATGCAACTCGCCCGTTAGCCACCGAAAAAGTTCATCTTTCTTCTCGACCAACGATTCATGAAATGGCAGCTAAGGCCTTCCCCAAGGCTATGCATTTTCTTGTAGCCTAAAGCGCCACGTAGGATCAGATAAAAAAGTAGATCCTCTACACTTGTCACAGTGACTTAACTACACATGTTTGGGAAGAGAGAAGATGGTTCATGCTAAAAAAAGAAAAGAGAGAAGAAATAAAGGTGAGGTATGCCAAAGAGTTTCTATGCAAACCAAAAGCAGTGATAGTTTGCAATGTGTGAATAGTAGTCTCAACATTTTCTAGTCTATGTGAATTACTTTATTTGTACTAGAACCACTAAAAGTGTTAATCTCCATTGGTGGTGCCCTAACAGAAGCGTGAAATGTCCCTTTTGCCCTCTTACGGGTGGGCCCCACTTGTCAGCCTTTTTCTTCCTCACTCCATTGCCGGAAACTAGCCGCACTGTTGCTCGCGCGCTGAGGGGAAGGGAGCTCGGCCAGGCCGACGGTGGCACACGGTGCAGTGTAGGCCCATGCGATGGTGGCCCACGACTGCCTGCATAGCTGCTTGAGCGGTGTTAGTAGGTTGTGCCAGCGACCACTCGAAAGCTTGATGTCAGCGCTAAGTCGATGAGGAGGTTGGAGGACTTGATGTAGTGGTGCACGATGTGGCGGCGGTGGAGGTAAGACAGGACCTGGCGCGTGACGTGGTGAGGAATGGCTCGCCGGCGATGCGGCGGCCGTTGAGGGACTGAGGGAGCAGCCGTCGGTGTACTCGAGCAGGATCTGGAGCTCCCCGCTGCGCTCGTACATGCTGTGACAGCACACCGCGCCCGGGTGCTCGGCGGTGTGGAGGATGGTGATCTCGCGCGCGATCTGGTATTGCACCGCTGAGCACCCGGCCGTGGTGCGCTGCCACGACATGTACAAGCATGGCGGGGAGCTCCAGATCCTGCTCGAGTATATGGACAACGATTCCCTCGATGGCCGCAGCATCACTGCCAAGCCGTTCCTCGCCGACGTCACATGCTTGGTCCTGTTCGAGATCGCTTACCTTTATCGCCACCATATCGTGCACCGCGACATCAAGCCCTCCAACCTCCTCATTGACTCGGCGCGCCACGTCAAGATCGCTGACTTTGGGCAAGATCGCTGACATCAAGCACTCGGGTGGCCGCCGGGGCACCTTGCTGGCACTGCTCGAGCAACCGTGCAGGCAACCGTGGGCCACCGTCACGTGGGACCGCACTGCATAGTGTGCTGCCGGTGGCTTGGTCGAGCTCCCTTCCCCTCCGCGTGCGAGCAACAGTGCCGCTGGCTTTCGATCATGGAATGATGAAGAAGGCTAACGCGTGGGGCCCACCCATAAGAGCGGCAAAAAGGACATTTCATGCTTCTGTTTGCTGCCGTTCCCCAGACTTTGACTGCAGTGACATGTAGGGGTCAGAAAAATCGAAGCGGTGGTTGAGAAGTGTCGGGTACCAATATTACGGTACCAATAAGACAGGAGTCAAAAGACATCGGCCTCAGCCCGCCTAAAATAATCGCGAGCGCAGCTACGGCCCAGTTCGCCCCAACTAAGGAGGTTCCTGGCTCGTCCGACACCCTAGGCAAGCGTTCCGTCTCGCCCGACCTCTCTAGCGCGGGTCTCACCTCTTTCGACCCCCCAGGAGAGGACTCTGTCTCGCCCGACCCCTTGGGGTCAGATCCACTCTTAGGAGTGGAGTAAAGGTCCCGAGAAGGGCCCACACTGCCTCAACCGCCATGAGCGCACGCCCCTGACACGGAAAGGGGAGCAGGTATGCTTCCCTACGGCCTGCAACCGTGACGGGACATCCCTGTGAGCAGGTATGCTTCCACGTGGCCTGCAACTATGACAGGTCATCCCAGTAGGCAAGTGTGCTTCCACGCATCCTATAACTGTGACGGGTCATCCCTGTGGGCAGGTATGCTTCCACACGGTCTACAACCATGACAGGCCATCTCTGGAAGCTCGCGTCACCCTCGGCGTCAGCAGGGTGATCTTGTGTCGCCAACTTCGCGTACGACCCCCGTCAGACACCCACAGTTCTACACTGTGCCTTCAACTCCGGTGTGGCCTTCGTCGGGGGAGTCCGTTGACTATATCGTCCTCCCGGACGGTATGGAGTGCCACGATTGACCCACAACACCCCTGTGTGAGACTGGTGGCAGGCAAGACTGCAGCGTGGGAATGTCCCCATCATCTACAGACCGCCGGGGCTTGCCGACAGGGGAAGGGGAACATCATAGCTCCGGGACCCCTTCCCTCTCTTTTTGGTTTTTCTCTTTCTTCTCTCTCCATTCTCTCTGTTGTATGACTGACCCTTCCCTTGGAGTTATAAAAGGGAAGGTCCAGTACCTTTCGGGGGGGACGACGGGACAAGCCGATCGCAATCCCACGAATCGGAAAAACACACTCTCAACCTCAATCCATAGATTTGGGACCTCGTCTTTCTCTCGACCATTTGTAACCCTTACTACAAACTCAGTGCAAGTAACACGAGCAGCAGCTCGCAACTGGACGTAGGGACATTCCGCCCGAATCAGTATATATCCTCGTGTACTCTTTGCACAGCCATTCGAACCAAACGCGCAATCCACTAAATTTACTAGTCGGCGGTTTCTAAACACCGACAAGAAGGAAGATGAACTTTTTCGGTGGCTAACGAGAAAGTTGCATCTTTTATAATGGCTCACATGGAATTGTCTCAATAAACAAAGATCGGGTGCTGGTGCTAAATTCCACCACGAGTGCTTATGAGAGCCTGAAATATATAGAACATCACATGTAACTAAGTATCCATATCTAGTTGCTAATAAACATGTTTGACATCTAAATCTTAAAATTTTAGTCCATTTCAAAAACTTGTATAATTACATGACACATATGTGATAGATGACTAGATGCGTGATATATAGATGAAAAATTTCGCTTGTTTTCACAATAATATATTATTTATGAGATTAACACACCTCATGGGTGCCCGAAACCCGTAGGGTGTGCTAAGGGCGAGGGTGGTAATATTTTGTGGGTGTTGTTGTGGGCAGGTATTTGCTCCACCCGTATTAGACTCGATCCATTTCCATCTGCACCTATGCCGAATGGAACCGGTTCGGCGGTTCCTCTAACTTAAAGCCACATGTACTCAAGTCATTTGCATTCAGAAATAGGGCTTGTTTTGTAGAGATTCTAGGACAGCTTCACAAATTTGTCTTGATGATTCTCTACCAACAGGCTCCAAGAAAAACCTTTCATGCGCAAGCCCCTAGAAACATGCTCTCACAGAGCATAACTGCATAAGCTGTTGGAGAAACCGAAAAAGTAGCTTGGACCAGCTTCATACCCCTCTGGTGGGACCCAGTGCAGCCATGGTCAGATCTGCCCCCAAGCTAGCGTGGGGAGGGGCGACGGTGCCAGGGAACGGTGGCTGTAGATCACAACTGAGCAATATGGCCAACCGTGATTCACACAAAGTCATGACCAATGAGGTGGCAATGAGCCAAGCTCAATAATTGTTGGAACAAAACAGTCGCCTAGCAAGGTGCTTTTATTTTTATTTTTAGATGTAGGTGCTCAAAGCCAGTGTATGGGTTCACAAGTGATACAATCAGGTTAAAGCAAACCTGTCCTGACCCACTCGCGGGCCTTGGGAACTTCTACCGTGTGTTTGGTTGGGGGTTGGGTGGGTTGGGTTGGATCCAACCCAGTTTTCGGGGACGGAGCCAACCCGTCCAGTGTTTGGTTGCACTTCTGATTTTGGGGACGGAACCAACCCATTTAGTGTTTGGTTGAAGGAAGTTGAATGAAAACACGTGTTAAAGGAGCCAACCCGGCTGGAGCGGCTCCGTCCCTCAGATTTTGACGGACGGAGCCAACCCGCATCTGAGAGGAATATTTCACCCTGGAGCCAACCCAACTCTCCCATCCTCCAACCAAACAGCCACGGGAATGGGTTCGCTCCGACCCGGCTCGCCCAGCTCTCCAACCAAACACACGGCTAGTGTCGACGCTGGTTGCCCCCCTTCTCTTCTGCTTTTGGTGTCCTCGCCGATGGCCAAGAGATGTGGGGTGCCATCCCCTTCATAGATCCACCCTTTGTTTTAAAGCTCTACTTTGATTTCTCCTAGTTTTAGCCATACTTTGATCCTCCTCTTGCCGTTGCGCTTCTCATTCAACTGTGCCCAGAGCGCCATCGGCTCCGACGCCACTCCCTCTATTCCTTGCACTTGCTAGGCAAGCAAGTCCGAGCCGAGGCCCAACTTCTGCCATCGACTTCACCATCTTGCCATTGCCAGCCACTGAGTGGACATGTTTGACTTGGCCCAGGGGGTTTTCTTCATAAATCACATCCACGTGGATGACCATGTCGGTTCCTGGGTGTTGTCATGTCTACTTTCGACCAGGATGAGATCATTTAAATATATTAGGGAGCCAAGTATGCAATTTCATAGTTTAGGGACCTAGACGAAAATTGTGTAATACTTTAGACCCGCCGTGCAATTTACTCATTCAACACACACAAAGTCAGATCTGAAGCTCATAATTCAAAGGAATGATTGAGCCCAGTTGACAGACAAACTCGCTTCATTCATTGGATTGTTTATGGGAGTGCCTATGTAACTACTGGGTGGTTTTGTTTGACCTGTCATCCAAATTGTGTAGTCAACCATAAACATACACATCACACAATACATTTTGGATGTGACAGATAGGATTTAGGTGAGATAATGTGCAATGTCACTGAAAAAATACCACCGTATGGAAAGGACAATCTAGGTGAAAAGAGAAACGGGGCCTAATCGTTTCAGCACTTCAAACTCCTGCTAAATGAATTTAAGTTCTGTTTCCTCTTTGGTCAGATGACAGTCTCCAAATCAATACCTTATATTTTGTGTTGCCTCTCTTTTCTGCAGAGTGTTCATTGACTTCTTCCGAACCGTATTATGGCTTCAAAGCAGCAGAAACAGTTCCTGGATAATGAAGCCATGATCGAGCAGCCAACACCGAAGGACCGTGAGGGTGCATGGCCCTCACTACTGACAATCATCGGATTTGGATTCCTAACCTTCAACTCATTCATGGCCGTGTACAGGTCAAATGGAGATGTTGGAGCTATCTCCTTTGTGGTGTTCTCTTACTCGGTCCTCGTTCTGCTGTTCTACTGCCTGCGCCGGTTTGAGACAACTCCACCGGAGTCTCCCAGCCGGGAGTGCATAAAAATGGCCGTGTGGTTACTCACCACGTTGCTCACTGCTGCGTTCTCATACAAGGTTGCAGCAATTATGCCACTCCCTGTGCAGGTGCTGGTGTGGGCAATGGCAGGAGCAACTGTGCTGGGTGGTTTTTATGCTTTCTTCATCCACCAGGAGAAAGCCGCCCGGCTGGACCCCCCCAAAACCATAACGAGGTACAAATTTCATCTATACCTTGCTCTAGTTTCTCAAATGGAATTAACCATGCACAATTTGTTTGGAAACTTTTACTGCATCCAGATGATACACCAACCATAAAGGTAGTAACTTGATGACATCTGTGCCTGATCGTGTACCAAATGTCTATGTTTGCATGGAGCCATGGATAGGAGGATAGCCTAGGGCTGGTCAGTTGACTACTTGACTCCAAACCAGATGCTAAGATTAGGTGTCCATCAGAAAAAAGTTGTATTGGAAAGGATGGATCAAGCATGCAAATGCCACTGGAATCCATGACTTGGGCACAAATTTCCCATAATCCCATCCCAGGGAAATGGAATCCATGACTTGGGCACAAATTTTCCATTCCAAGGAAGATGAGATTGCATTACTTCATGATTTTTTCAACTGCCTCTGCAAGACAGGACACAGATAGTGGATGCGCAGATCTAATACTGGCCTGAGGCAATGAGTTGTTTCACTCGAAAGTCTAAAAATGACTGGGCTCAAATTTTCCACCCCAAGGAAAGTGAGCTTGCATTACTTCATGACCTTTTGAACTGCCCCTGCAAGACTGTAAGACAGGAATCCAGATTGTGGAAGCACAGATCTAATACTGGCTTGAGGCAACGAGTTGTTTCACTCATAAGTATAAAATTGACTGCCTCCTGGATGTCCTTGGTGTTCCAAGATTTAACGGAGCCAAGTTATTGGATTATTGCTAGACTTTGATAGTCACTAGCCTCGATTTCTGACCTTCAGACAAGGGCTCCTTTTGGAAATGGGAAAAACAAAAAGATACAAAAGACAAGGTGCTCCAATCTTTGAAAAGGAATAGAGAATAAGGGGGCAAACAATAAAGTTGGCAGAAAGCATTTTGGAAAAAGAATGAGCTCAAAAGAAAAGAAAAAAAAGAAAAAAAGGAAAAGGAAAAAGAAATGGAATTTCACAGAAAAAGGAAAAAGAGAAGGAAAACTCATGCCATATGATCTCTTGTTTGGCCCTCATTGGTGCTCCCAAACCAAACTGCTGGTTGCTCAAGCTTGTAGCTAGCGGCCATGAACTGGAACTGGAAATGGGGACTTTGAGGCTGGTGTCTGAAGCAAGCTTCAGTCATCTTATAGATTTCCAGTAGATTCAGAACTGCATCTAGTAAACACACACTCTGACCTCAAGTTTGCAAATGATACGGAAATCGTTCCATGACAAAGTGCCCTGGAATATATGAATGCTAAGAAAGCTGAGCTGGGCACGTGCCCTAACCCCAGCAATGAAGTGGCCTGAAGCCTGATCCATGAGCTTTACCAAGGTCCAAGGTCAGGGCCATGGTTGGAACCAGAGTTTGGCCATTGTATCCAGGGCTCTAAATGTGACCCACCTAAGCTGCTTGTTCTAGGGCGTTTTAAACATCTTTAATTAGGTTCACATTAGTGCATTTACCGTCATTAGCATCACTGCACTATTTCTTTGTGTTTCTTCGCTGCAGCTACGCATTACTTGTGTCCGCTTAGTCTGGATCTTCTGATCTCAACTAGGTTCTAACTCCTACTATACCGGTGTGCTAGGCAAACGGCGGAGCTTGGACGGAACTTTAGAGGGGGCGAGTCTGTGTGAAACTACATAAACAAATAAATACCATGGCGTCTCTAGCTCACGCACAGAGCAAATTGCGCCAAGGTCACTCAATGCATAATTGTGAGTGTCTTGATTTCCTTTTCTTTCAAAAAAAAGTGTCTTGATTTTCTTCTGTTGATTACTTCACCGCTACTAGATGGTCTGTTTATCACCGCATCAGTGTCATGGCGTTTCATTTTACAGTGCTGTGCTTGTAAGCCCCCCAGTATTTTGCGAAAGCATGCGTTTGAGTATAGGGTTCGGTCAAACTTGTCGAATTTGTAATTCCTCTGTTATGTGTTCAACATAAATAAGGATCGACAGTCACCAGCATCGTACATCGTGAGTGTCCTTCAGTTCTATTTAATACTTATTATGTATGTGTTGTCCACTATGCTTCTTTTTTTAACTGAAATGTGTGTTACTCCTTTGAATCCAGTTTATAACGCATCTATAACTCTTATAAAGCAAAATCCTACTGCCTATTTCTCTTGGTATGCAAGACACCCACCTCAGTAGTCTACTACCAGGTCTATCTTAGCAGTCCACTATCATTTGCCACTAGCAATTTCTCATGACATGCAAGGTGTCCACCTCAGCAGTCCACTATCATTTGCAATTAAAGTTTACTAGCACAAGAATTATGATATCCACGTCAGTGAGACACATCATCCATTGTGGATATAATCTCCACGATTATACTAATAAATCTATACATATATTATATCATGTTCCTGCATTACGAACATCATATATATATATATATATACATCTCCTAATTCTTATTAGTTACATTCTAACCTATTTATATTCCTCCTTCGTACCCGTGGCAATGCGCGGGGAATCCTCTTAATTTCACTTACATTAAGAGTCAAGCTTTATAATTTTTGACCAACAATTTGACTAGCAGTTTTGAATTATTGTCTTACAAACTTGATTATACTATATTTATAATCAAATGTACTATCAAATAATCATAAGTTCATAACCATAAATAATATAATACAAAATAAATGAATAGTTAAAGCTTAATTTAGGAGACCATGACTTGTTAGAAAACACCTTATAAACTGGACCGGAGTGAGTATCAGCTTAGGCCCTGTTATGGATCTACTAATATTGTTAGCTAGCTAATAGTTAATAAATGTCAAGTCCCACACATCGGAAATCGACAGTGGAGAATCACAGCATATAAGGCGGAGAGTAGCCCTCACCTATCGCGATAGTTTTTTTTAGTTGAGTTCGGCCCATTTCAAAGTTGGCTATGAATTCCAATGGACCTAGGCTTGGTGTGGTGTTGGCTCGTAGGGTCGTAGGTATAGTAAGCTTGGCTGAATCCACTATACAAAGCAGCAATTGGATCTACCGAGATGAGCATTAATTCAATACAACACTGGTGGCATGATCTTTGTTAACGTGGTTTAGCTGAAGCCTACATTCCGAGTGCATGTCTATGGACGCTCCTCCCAAATATCTCAACACCTATCGCTACATGATCCAGGAGGCATGATTTTTTTTTTGATGATGTTTAGCTAAAGTCTACATCCCAAGGTGTGTCTAGTGACGCTCCTCACAAATATCACAACACAGTCGCTATAAGGTCCCGAGAAGGCGCTGCCTTCCAACCGTGAACTAGCACCCCCTCTCTCGTATTTATGAGCTGTCAAATACAACTCGAAGTCATAATGTAACCTAAAAAACGATCTTGAAGTTGTCATGTGTGAGCCTCCATGTATAGATAACGAACTTGAGCTATCACCTTTGTTGTTCATTGAGAGCTGACTGATGCCTTTCTCAGACCCACCGCAAACAAATGCCACTGGTTTCTCTACAACTCCATGCTCTATGACTTTAGCTGCAACTATACACCCTTCTCTTTAATCCTCACATTCTGTATAAGCAAAATTAGATTCGTCTTTAGCCCTAACATATGCCTGTCCCTGAAGCAAGCGCTCCCTGTCAGAGATCACATGAGCTAACTAAATCCAATGCCATATGATACTGAGAACCTCAGACCACTATCTGCCTCACATATAGAAATTGCCTCATTAGGATTGCTCCTTCATTTTCGCTGCCATGCAATGCCTTAAACTGTAGTCTACTATTGGCTTGACCAACCAGATTACTCCAATTCCATGTACAGACACCCATAACTATACTTTCTTCTAGTCACTTAAAGTTTCTATGTCCTTCGATCTACACTTCAAAACCCTCACCTACAACTTGAATCAATCCATGCCCTTGATGGTTTGGAAGCACACAAACTTCATACAAGCTCGCGTCATGTGTTGCAATGCCACAAAGCACAACAACTCCATCAGCCATCACACTATAAATTGATCTATCGTCGTCTCTGACCCGGTATTACTAGCTTGTACTGTCAGTCTGTTCATCATACACCATTGTATGTTCACTCTCCAAAGTGAAGTGTCCGATAACTGTGGGGGGTCTGACCCTAGGTACCCACGACGGACTACATGGGCCGCACTGCAAGGGACGGTCCAGCCCACAAGACGAAGGCTTGCGGCACACGCCGCAAGGCATCTCGGCGGCATCCTGAAGATCACATAGAATCTGCTAGGATATGCCGAATGTATGTTTCCATGTAAAGATTATCTCTTACCCGATTAGACTTAGACCTGATCAGCATGTAACCCTACACCCAGGCTATATAAGGCGGATAGGGGACCCCCCTCAAAACAAACGCAATCATATACGATAGCCAATACAAATTGATGGGACACAGGATTAGGGTATTACGTCAAGCTGACGGCCTAAACCTATCTAAATCTTATGTCTTGTCACCATCTCGCTCCTGATCTCGCTTACCTCTACGACAAATCTACCATCGTGGGTATACCCCGCGTGACTGCCGAGCATCTTTAGTCGACAGTTGTCACGTTAGGTAGGGGTGTGCGCTTGATCCCATGGTGGGCCAGATGGTACGTCTTCCAAGTTCTCTGTTCGCTCCTAGGGCCGGCCAAACCTTCACGGTCGGTTCCATCACCTGGGTCGTCAACGCCAATGGTGACGGAGAGGTCATCCAGAGTAACACCCGTGTTTTTGCATCATAATAAAAACCACTAAAAAATTAAACTTTTTTAAAAACTTTACAACAAACTAAAACTTGACTATTTAATTTCTGCAGAACCATTTTGAAAATCTATTTTTGAAAACCCTACATCAAAAGATCACCATATGCATTTTCCATTGTTTGATTGCTTGCTTGCTTGAATGCCTGAGTGTTTGCTTGATTGCTCGATTGTTTGTTTGCCTTCTAGAATTTATTTGCGGCACCAAAACAACCTCCTTTAATTATCAATTGCATTCTTGACATTTTCTTTATATTATAGCATTAGATAATGCATACCGTATTTTGTTACCTTCTCCGCTTAATTATATTAGCCATCGCATTATAGATTACAGGTTTATCGTCTTCTAATATTTCCCTCTTAGTTTACATACATATGAAATCCTTGCTTTATAGTTATGATATATATATATATATATATATATATATATATATATATATATATATATATATATGCATCATGGTTACGTTCCTTAATTTCCTAGTACTAGAAATACTTTGTCTTATAATATATACATATACATTGTTAATTTCTTTTTCCCCGATTATATACTAGTTAGTTCCTTTGCTTTGGAAATACTTAGAAATATATCATGAATATAAAAGTATTGCATTGCATATACATCATCCATCTATAAGACATACGTATAGGTATAATATACATGCATATGCATTGTTACATTATCTAGTTACAAAAGAATAGAAAAGGAAAAACATTCTACTGTGTACTATCTCCCACCGAACAAGCTCAGCCCAAGCACGACAGCCCAGTTCGGCCCAAGCCGAGCAGCACCAGAGCACCGCGTAGGCGCCGCATCTCGGCCGCGTCTACGCCGTGCTTGCTCGGTGACCGCGAACCGCCTCTTTTGCGTGTCGTCTTCCCGGCCAAAATATCGGCGGCGACACTGTACTCAACCCCCTCCACTCTATGTTTTTAGGGATGAAGCTGTAGGAGTATATCTGAAGATGAAGCTACCAAGGACTGCTCAAGGATAGGACATCGAGAGAATACTTAAAGACGGAGCCGCTCAATTGCACGAGGAAGCTACGCGGTTTTCACGACGTTGGAATATAGGAATACGCTTAGGAGATAAGTCTAGGGTTACGTTCGCACTCCAAGTTGCCTGTAGGAATGGAGCCATATTGTCATAGGATCACTGTCTTAGATCTCTTATATACGATGTAAGGCCAGTGGCCCAAGCTATGTAACCCGAACCATGTAATATATTTCCCCATTAGCAATAAAAGTATGATTTTTAATATCAATCTTGTTTGAATTATGCATATCAGCTACTGATCTAGGGACTGATACATAATGCATAGAGGACCCTAAATTAGGGGCCCGACAGAGTGGTATCAGAGCTATACTTGGACTGTAGGACAAACCCTTAGAATAGACGTTAGATAGGAACGCTTTTTCTAAAAACTATTTTCACAAATCTTTGCTTATAACCCTTTACTCTCACATTTCCTTGACCTTCTATTTCAAAGATTGCTTTTCTCTCTCTTCTCATCCCGTTCAACATTACGAGTAGTAAAGACAAGGTAGATTAGGTCTTGCATAGATCTTGGAGTAACCCTACACGGTAGATACACTAGAGTAGAACATACGACGTTTATGCTTGTTAGTCCTTGATTGATTCCTTGTTTGCTTTAGTCACAACTGCCCCGTTAGGTCTCCCCTTTCATCTCTTGCTTTCTCCCCTTCTCAAACTTTCTATTAGGATAGATTCCCAACTCCCCATGTGCTTTTCCCTCTCACCCCATGTTTCTTTCCCCTAGAATAGATCCTTTTCCTCATCCTATGCTTTCCCTCTCATCCTCTTTCTACTTAGAGTAGACTAGTAGGAATAATTCAAAAGAAGACCCCAAGATATTTTGAAGACCATCCGAAGATGAAGACAAGAAGGAAATCAATGACACCCGTGCAACCCATGAAGACCGTCTGCAGAAGCTGCCGACATCGCGTACCATCACCGCCACTTGTGTTGTCACCTCCACCGCCTAATGCCACTGTTCCTTTGACCCTAAGCTGCCCCTATAATTACCCCAAGACACCTCGCCATCAATGCCAGCCACCCACAGAAGCCCCTATTCAACTGCCAATCAGTTACAACAATCCGAGAAAAGTCAGAAGAAAGTGCTACCAGCTGAAAATTTCCAAAGAAAATATCAAGAAGATGGAGTAAATTGTCAAAAAGCTTGAAGTTGAAGCCTTGAGAAAATTAGAATGGAGTAAAAATCATGGAAATTCAATTGGTGCCAAATGTATTTTGGAAATTTTTCGGGCTCAAATCATCAAAAGGAAAATAAGAAAGAAAAATGGTGCGGTTAATATCACTATCAAGAGATAAGAAGCCAAGAAGTCACCCTCTCTTCTGGGATTGACACCGCAACCCGACTACGACCCCGCCACACGGTCATCAAGGCTACACCGCCATCGCACGGTCGTCAAGACTACACCAGCACCGCACGGTCGTCAAGGCTACACCCTGCCACAGTGCCCCACTGTGTAGTGGAACCCACCCCCGCTCCACTTCCTTCCACCACACACCTCAAGCCCCAGTCAAGACTAGTCAAAGTGTCCAACGAAAGCCTCACCCTTGACCCTCTACAAAGGACAAACCCCTCCACCTTTCTACACCATCCCACTCCAATCATCCCATTGCTAGCCTTTCCACCCCTTTTCCTCTGTGAAAGCAACCGCACCTCTCACCATCCACCCACAATTGCCATCCAACCCAGCCAAAATGGCCGAAGGTGTTTGGATCAACAGCTACTGCCTCCACACCGAAGATTTTCCCAAGCTCCTCTAGCCACTATGCAGAGACTTGGCATCCAAAAGTGCCCCGGGTATGAAGACCGAGATTATGAAGAACACAACATCGAGCGTTGTGAAGTCATTGTCTACATCGCCAAGAGTGAAGACTTCCCAACATCGCCGATGCCTAGAGTATGACTACCACTAGATTTTGCTTCACCGACACCTACCAAGCCGTCACTCGCAAAGCCCTAAGACACCTATGCCAGCTCTACGAAGAGCCCATCACCCGTACACCCATGAGATTCTTCCCACCATCGGAGAAGAACTACCCCGCTTGGATCGCCGGCATGGAAGCCCTATAAGAGCAAGAAGACAGCCCCACCATGAAGTTCATGACCGACTACCTGCTCTCCCTCGACGAGCACTACAACAGACAAGCCACCTGTTGACATTTCTTAGCGTCACTACCAAGATTAGAGTTTAGATTCTATCCTTAGCAATAGCGCCAGAAATGTTTAATGGTATTTATTAACTTGACACTTGTTTTAGTAGCCACCTATTAATTACTTGCACCTCTAGCTTACTTGTACCAGGTTGTTATCCCTAGTGTTGGAGCTAAAAGTGATTGTAGCTACTACCTAGCATTACTACTAAGTAGTTATCTTATTATTTCATGTGACTAAATAAGATAAAGATAAGAATAGAAAGTATCCGCAAGCGTACAGATAATTATACCATCGTAGTATTTTACCCAGGAGTATTTCAGGAATCGTTATTTATATTTGACCACTAGGAAGGGATGGCTTAAAGAAAATGTGACGATCACTTGTACATACAATGGAGAGTGAACCATGTCTAATCTATCTACTTATAACAGGGGTAAGTCACAAGTCACAAGATAAATGTATAATGAACAATAAATGTCAAGTCAGAAATAGTGTAATTCACCTAGAGCACTCCCATCTAAGGCAATAGCATGATTTAGGTAAAAGTAAAGGAATATTCCTAAGTTATTTTTAATTACATGTCAGAGTATACTATGATTAGTGCAATTACACTTTGAAATCATGGCAAGAATACTTTATATCTACACACAAGGGATATTACTAAGGAAGATCATGAATAGAGCAAGTCTTCCTTCGCAACTAGGTCCTACTTGTCCTATATTCGGGGAGTAGACTACAAAGGACTCAACAGGAGTGTCACTTTCGCGATCTACCACATGGCTCGGAATATAGGGTGCATTTGCAGGTAAACAACGTCTAAGCTCCATGCATACACGATGTTGACCACTCACCCATGACGTCAAAGAGTGAGCGCTATACGATCTTATGTTTGAATATAAAGACATTCTAACTATACTAGGCATATAATCAAAGTAGACAATGAACAATATAATTGAGAACATATATAATATATAGAGCAATGTCATATCTATTGTAACTAGCAAGAATATATATAGAAAGATACAAAAGAGAGGTTACATAAGGCTTTACCAAGCCGCGCTCTTGACACGATCTAGAATCCAAGCGAAGCTTGCCTCCCTCTACTTCTAGCCTAGTTAGCTATGCCCTAGAATTGGTGGAGCTCTAAGGAAACTAGGGTTTCTGGCTCTGATGACTTGAACAAATGACTTGGGTTATTCCTGACCAAGGGGGCAGGGCCTTGCTTATATAGGCCGGTGGGATGATCCGGAGCCCTCGGATCAAACTGACTTGAATCAACGATGAAGATGCAAACCCTAAGACGGTAGAGAACCGACTTGCAGAGGAGGCTGATAGGTGGGACCCCCTAGGGTCGGCCGACCTAGGGTGGGGTCGACCGACCTAGGTCTATGCCAGGTGCGCCCCCCTTCAGTGGGTCACCTTCTCGTGTCTTCTAGATCCTTCTTGACTTGGGTTCCATGGTGGAATATGCTTTTTACCCTGATATCCTTGATATCTTGCCTCCTTTTCCTGATAAACCCCTGCAAAAATATAGATTCACTAAAACTTGTGGAATTCTATCAGTTTAAACCCTAATTCTATGATGGAGGTCGATATATGCCCCTTTTCAAGTTTGGTTGACAGTTTATAATAGTAGTTAGTGACCGTCAACACCGCCAGACTGAGGAACTGCATCAACCGTGCCCAAGTAGCCGTGATCCATGCCAGGAGTCTCCATGTGCAGTTGGTCGAAGCACAAGCCCAAGTCACAACCGTCAAAAGTCGTAAGACTGCCATCGCCGAGCAACTGAGGACCGTCTACCTCGTCACCAGACCCAAGCGAAGGACGCTCGCCGCCAACGGGCAAGAACCAGTCATTCTAGAAGGAATCTCCATCCACCCTCTAGAAAGAAGGATGGACCCTGCAGTACCACTAGCACCGCTGAAGGGTCGAGATGGCGGACTAGAGGGGGATGAATAGTCCTTTCTAAAACTTAAACGCGTTGGGTAACCGAAACAAATGCGGAATTAAACTTATCGGTCTAGCCAAGACTACACCCCTCTATCTAAGTTTTTTAGCACCTTGCAAAGATCCTAATTAAGCAACTAAGGTGCTAAGCTTACCAAGAGCTCACCTAATCAATTCTAGAGCAAGGTCACACAAACCTATGCACTAGTACTTTGCCAACTGAGGGAGCTCTTACACAACTAGCAAAGCAAAAGCACAAAGCTCCTAAGCTCACTAGCAATGCTCAATAACAAGGCAACCAATGCCAAATTAGAGGGCACAAATAACTTAGCTACACAAACTAAGCAAAGTGACTAACAAGGTTACACAAACCGAATTAGCCACGCAAAGGGGATACTTCTAGCTACACAAGCAAGAAGATATCTAGCTAGCTACACAAGCACAACTAGAACAAGAGCAACTACACAAGCAAGATATATATATGAAAGTAAATACAAGCTTGTGTTGCATGAAGGCAAACCACCAAGAAGAGTAGACAATGTTGATACGATGATTTTCTCCCGAGGTTCACTTGGTTGCCACCAAGCTACGTCCCCGTTGTGTCGACCAACACTTCGTAGTTCGGCGGCTAATCGGTCACACACCGAGCCTCTCAAAAGGCACCGCAAGAACCCACTATAAAGTGTGGTAGCTCAATGACACGCTCAACAATAGTTGCACTTCGCGATCCCCGCGGGGTAAGCACAATCCCCCTCACAAAGCTTCTCCGGAGCCTCGCACATCTTCTTGCGAGCTTCGACGGAGTCACAAGCCACCAAGCCGTCTAGGAGGTGGCAACCTCCAAGAGTAACAAGCACCACCGGCTTGCAACACGATCACCTAGTGCCACTCGATGTAATCCTCACGATGCAATGCACTAGAATCGCTTTCTCACTCGATCCGATGAACACTATCAAGCATGAGTGAGTTAGAGGGCTCCCAAGCACTACCACATAAGCCACCAAGGTCAAAGTGTGCTCAGCTACCGGCCATGGCCGGCCACAACGTCTATTTATAACTCCACAACGAAATAGAGCCGTTAGTCCCCTTACTGGGCAAGTTTCGGGTCGACCGGACGCGTCGGTCGAACGGACCGGACGCGCAGGTCAATAGCATGCTCCAACGGCTAGTTTTCGCGCGTATAAACTTGTATTGACCGGACGCGCAGGTCACTAACGGGACCGGACGCGCAGGTCGCAGCGAAACAGCGAACAGAGAGGTTCCAGTAAGCTCTCGAAGCGACCGGACGCGTCCGGTCATCACTGACCGGACTCGCTGCAGCGTCCGGTCACTTTCACCCGCGAAAAACACTGACCGGACGCGCTGACCGGACGCGCAGGTGCTGACCGGACGCGTCTGGTCACGAGTCCGGTCACAGACCACTCTTCGGTAAAATGACGATATCTCTTAGCTCCGAACTCCGATTTCGATGATCTTAGACATTTTGGAAAGCTTACTCAGAGGGCTACACAACCCACTAAAGCACTTGATCCAATTCCCAATGGATCAAAGCAGTATTCCACTCTAAGAGCCATCCTAGTGTCCGGAGAACATCGAAAAACATTTCTCTCTTCTCCAAGTTAATCAACACCAACTCCAATACCTTCTCCTTTGCAAATATGTCAACACCACCATGTGTAAAACACCATGTGCATGTGTGTTAGCATTTTTACAATCATTTTCTCGAAGAAGTTAGGCACTCAACTTGCCTCGCCACTCGATCCTAACACGTATGCAAAGTTAGATCGCTCAAGTGGCACTAGATGACCAATATGCAAACAAGTTTGCCCCTCTTAATAGTACGGCCATCTATCCTAAACCCGGTCATCAACTTCTCTACACACCTGTGACTGGTGAAATGGAAATGCCCTAGGTTATACCTTTGCCTTGCGCATTCCACTCTATCTTCTCCGACGTTGATGCAACACATGCACCAACCATTCACCAAATGATATGATCCACTTTATATCATCACGTGACTATATTGGTTCATCGATCTTGACCTCACTTGCTCTTCACCGTTGCCTTGGTCCTTCGGCGCCAAGCCATCACACAACTTGCCCTTCACCCTAGCAACCGGTCCATCAAACCAAGCCTCATCTTGATCTTCTCCACCTTGGTCACATGACTTCATGTCATGTCTCATATGCAATGAGCTCCTTCATGACACCATCACATGTGGACTAATTTTCTGTGTATCTCACATAAATACAATTAGTCCACCTAAGGTTGTCACTCAATTACCAAAACCAAACAAGGACCTTTCAATCTCCCTCTTTTTGGTAATTGATGACAACTCTACAAAGATATGGAAATTAAGTTTTTTTGGACTTTATACCACTTATCCAACATTTAAGCTCTATGTTAGGATTTGGATAAGCACCATAAAATCTGACTTGGTAGTGATAACTCCCCCTACATATGTGCTCAAATGGTTTGGTTTCAAGCTCACACATATGCATGAATATGAAAATTATGGGAGGGTTAGCACTACTAAGTGATGCTAAGGTGTATATAATAAACCTTTGTAGTTCGATACCATTTGATAGCTTGATACCATTTGAAAATCACAAGTTTGCCATCATCCTTAGCATCATGAGTAGCTAGACATCAAAAACACTAGAAACCCCATGAGATCAATAATATAAGCATGGTTCTAGTTTTTGCATGATAATCACAAGTCTAGCTAACATCCTATGCATGCTAGTTATCAAATCATCATTCAAGTTCTATAACTAGCATACACCACACAAGCATGCATTGAATTTAAGAACTTTATGCAATGCAAGCAAGCACATGAATTATGCACATATCAAATGTAATCAATCAAAGTTCATGAGCTTGCTCCCCCTACATGTGTGCTTTCTTTGTCCAAGAATTTTGATTGCTCCCTCTTTGTCCATATCCATGTCCAATATCATCTATCTCTCCCTAAATCTATCTCTCCCCAAATCAATCTCTTTTGGTGCATTGACATATCTTTGTTCCAACTTCTCCCCCTTTGTCATCAATTTCCATAAAGGGTGTGCTTCTCATTGATGCAAAGACTAGCATTGGGGTAGATGGTTGAGACTTGAATCTTGCATTTTTTATGGACATTACCACATATGTTGGAATGACAAACTTTATGGTTGCTCTTGAGATACCACATAGGATCTTTGACCTTGATACCAATCGGTGGGACTCCTCCCCCTATGTCATAGCATGTGTCATTCACTTGAGATGCCACTTGAAGATGAGGGTAGCATTTCTTGATTTGATCACTTAAGGTTGAGGATCACTTGTGAAACCATCGTCTTACATGAATGATACCACGTGAAGATACCATGAGTAGGAATGTGATACCATTTGAAAGAATTTTCTAGTATGGATTCACTTTGAAGGATTTGGCAATAATATTCACTTCTTGAACATTTGCTATCTTCATGAGTACCATTTGTAAGATATCACTTGTAAGTTGATCTAGACACCACTTGTGAATACCATGTGAGAAATCAAATGAGTCTAGATAACACTTGAAAAACTAGATATCCGATTGCATTGTTTTTTTTCTTGTACTCTTATCATCATCATGAGCTTCTAGTATGACTTGAACTAAGTTAATTTGCCTAAGATCTCAAGTCCGGTTTGATCCAATGACAAGCTTCTTCACACCTCATGCTAAGGGTTATCTTGCCAATGTTGTACTTGTCACTTGTTAGCAGTCCAAACTAGATCAAGTACTTGGGTTCACTAGCTCAAGAACAAATTCATACACATACCACTAGATCATTTAAATAATTCAAGCAATAGTGGTAGGGTATGAATTTAAACATTTCATTTGTTATGCATGATCCTAGTAAGCATGTACTATATGCACTAATCGCATACTAGTAAGGGATAAAATGATCATACACATTACAATGATACCTTTGCTATGTTGGAGTAGGGGATAGTCACATAGATTCTAATTCATTACTCCAATAGCAATGTGAAGTCCAATTTATAAGCTTGGTAAAGACCAATCATCATAGATAAATCCATTCTTCACCCATATGAAATGAAAACCACTTATGATCAAGTGCACTATCTCTTGAGCTGTGGTTGGCTTGCTTCATCTTTTTGATCATTGCTTGCATGAGAGAACTACTTAGAATACCACTTGAAATACATGACTAGCCCTCTTTTGGGTGTTGCTTGCTTTTCTTGATCAACCCTTTTGATTGCTTCAACTAAGCATCACAAGTTCCTCGGATCACCACTTCCATGTTAGCCTTCCAAGTCCCAAACTTGGTTTCACCTACATATGGCGGCAAGCCCCTCACTAGGGAGAAGTGACCTTTCTCCAAAGAACCACTCTTGATACTCACTTGAAATGATATAGTTTGATTGATCCAAATGATGAACTCAATCTTGATGAATAATCCTTGAATCTACATTTGAGTCCAACTCTTACTACATGTTTAAGTCCTTTTCTTTTTACCAAATGATCTCTAATCATCACTAGAACTTAAACTTCATCTTCATCTTAAGTTTGATCTTGATCTTTAAATTTGAGTACTGAACATGTACACCAAATACATTCCACAATCAAATGTTATTGTACTCATTGCTCTTTATGCTTCTAGATCAATCCAAAACCAAACTTAGGTACCTCAACCACTTATAAACATGTTTCCAACTTGAGGACCTTTCAATCAAAGTGACTCTAGATTAATCCAATGATTGTCACTTTTCTGGCATATTCTGTATCCTTCAAAGAATAATTCATATCTCCCAATGTACAGATCCAAATGCCATAAAATTTGGTGGAGATGTGCTTACCTAAGTCATCTAGTAGCTGTAAAAATTTGAGATTCATTTGACATCTAGATTGCTACCAGATTTCAAATCTTTCACCACTGCTACATGTTGAAAACTGCTGCACTATAGCTGACAAGATCTACTCCAAAACCGAAGCATCTCTTATCCAATTCTTATGAAATTTGTACAGCATATCATATCATAAGCCTAGAGCATGTATACCAAATTTCAAGCCAATCCAAATAGATTTGATCACTCAAACATGGCTAAGATCACAGCTAGCTCAGATTTTTAACTTTGGACAGATTTCAATACATGAGCTATTCTTCATCAAATGTGAATCAAACTTGAGATTAACTTGTTTGAACACTCTCACAAGACATATATCCAATTAATCCACTTACTAAATGTCATATCATGAATTTATCCAGCACAAATCAATTCAAACTTGATTGCTAAGCATTTAATCCATTCAATCATCTCATAGCAAACAACATTGCATATATATCCAATTCAATCAACTCATATACACCCAACTGAAATGATCAACAAGAGATATACCTTGGTTAGCTCATGATCATCCAATAGTAAGCTTTCAACTTGAATATTTGCAAGCCATCAAATATATCCAATAAATTACCACAATCTTTAACATTGCACTTGTATGTTGTAGCACTTGGACTTCACTTATTTTGACTTGGAATTGGGATTGGATATGCATTGAGCTTCATAACTTGAGTCAATATATGATGAACAAAATGAAACCAATTGAATCAAGCCTCCAATGCCGATGGTACCTATAAATAATCATCCACTCTTTGATGGTACCCAAACAAGTTTGGGTCCTCTCAAGTTAGGTGCAACATACTTAGGCATTACCTTAGTATGAATAGCGGGATGTTTTGCAATAGCAACAATAGAGGTATCATTTACATCCTTTCTAAACACATTAGTATCATCAATTGAAATATGCTTAGAAGTGTTACCTAGGGGACATGAATGTGCCATGTGTCCCCTTTTCCGGCATGAATAGCATCTTCTCTTTGATTGAGCCTTTTTTTCATTGCTCATGTGATGCTTTTCATTGCCTTGCCTCTCATGAGTTGCTTGAGCTTTCTTCTCAAGCTTGGTAGGACACCCCGAGGCAAAGTGTCCTATATCTCCACACTTGAAGTACTTGATGTGAGTCAAATTTCTTTTCTCATTTTGATTCTTGCTCATCATCTTGGCATCTTGAATTTGCATTGGATGCCTTGCTCTACCACCCCTTCTTATTTTCTTTTTCTTCTTCTTCATCAAGTCACCATCATCTCCATGGTTGATCTTGATTTGCTCTTGGGGTGTCTTCTCTTGCTCAACTAGTGGCTTTGGTTGAGGCTTTACTTGTTGCTTCACCAATTGCTTGGTTGGGCACATTGAGATGAGATGACCCCAAGTGTGGCAGTTGACATGCTTTAGCCTCTCTTCTTCTTTCATCTTCTTGAGCTTCTCAATGTTTGGGCAACCATTAGCAAGATGTCCCGCTTCATGGCATCGATAGCACATGGAATGTGAGAGCTTCTTTTGGAGTAGCCTCTTCATCCTCTTTTCTTGCTTTCTTTCACCCTTTGTCATTTTCTTCTTGAAGCCAAGGCCACTTTTGTCACCAACATTTCTTTGAGTCTGTATCATGTGCTTAAAGGTGACTTTTGAGTTGTAGCACCTCTCCAACTTGTTGCTCAAATTCTTCACTTCACTTTTAAGCTTATTATTCTCCTTCAAAAGTTAGTCTCACAAGACATAGAAGTAGAACAAACATTTAATTGTGAAGAACATGGCATATCTAATAAATCATCACAAGAGGTGGATACATGTTTCTTGCCTACATCACAAGGGTTAGTAATATGTGATTGATCATTTGACCCAAATGATGAGCTCTCACTAGATTTGGTTTCTTCATTAGAAGGCTTCTTAGTGAGTAAAGCATGTTCTTGTGCCAAATTATCATGAGCAATACCAAGTTCCTCATGAGCCAATTTTAGCTCCTCATGTGAACAAGTAGTAACATAAAGTAGATGCTTTTGTTGTTCACATGTGGTTTTTAGAAATGAGTTTTCATTTTTTAATTTACTTGTTTTTGCCATCTCATTTCTTAGGGCCTTTGAGAGTTTATATAGAAGCTCAAAATTTGGACCATCACAATCAACAATAAAACCACCAATAGATACCTTAGTGTCACCATGTGATGATATTAATGAGCTTGTTGAGGCATCACTCTCATAGCCATCATCTTCACCATCAAGTGTGCATGGAGTAGAATCATTGCTTACATCACTTGTGGCATTATCATCATTCTTGTCAAGTGATCTTGTGGCATGATCATCATCATCATCACTTGACATTGAGGTGGAGCAATCATCCACAACCACCTCGTTGTGGTCATTCTCAACATCCTCATGTACCTCCATCACTATATGATCATCCTTCTTGAATTTTCTATCATCCCAAATTGAGGAGCCACAATAGTGATGCTTTAGCGCCGTCCACATGCTATGTGCACTTGAGAGACCCCTCACCTTGTCAAAAATCTCATCATTAAAAGCTTTGATTAGATAAAACTTAGCTTGTGCATCAAGTGTTCGGTAATCCTTTTGAGCTTGGGTACGGTTACCACACCCATCCAAGTCATGAGAAAAGCCAACAACTATGATCCACCAAAACATAGGGCCAAGAGCACAAAAATGATCAAGCATGTGATTTTTCCACCATGCATAGTGAGTGCCATCAAAAATGTGTTCCACACAATCATCTAGCCCATAAGTCGCCATCCTCTCGGGTCGGTGAAGACCGCAAATGAGAGACCCAGCTCTGATACCACTTGAAGGGTTGAGATGGCAGACTAGAGGGGGGTGAATAGTCCTTTCTAAAACTTAAACGCGTTGGGTAACCGAAACAAATGCGGAATTAAACTTATCGTTCTAGCCAAGACTACACCCCTCTATCTAAGTTTTCTAGCACCTTGCAAAGATCCTAATTAAGCAACTAAGGTGCTAAGCTTACCAAGAGCTCACCTAATCAATTCTAGAGCAAGATCACATAAACCTATGCACTAATACTTTGCCAACCGAGGGAGCTCCTACACAACTAGCGAAGCAAAAGCACAAAGCTCCTAAGCTCACTAGCAATGCTCAATAACAAGGCAACCAATGCCAAATTAGAGAGCGCAAATAACTTAGCTACACAAACTAAGCAATGTGACTAACAAGGTTACACAAACCGAATTAGCCACGCAAAGGGGATACTTCTAGCTACACAAGCACAACTAGAACAAGAGCAACTACACAAGCAAGATATATATATGAAAGTAAATACAAGCTTGTGTTGCACGAAGGCAAACCACCGAGAAGAGTAGACAATGTTGATACGATGATTTTCTCCCGAGGTTCACTTGGTTGCCACCAAGCTACGTCCCTATTGTGTCGACCAATACTTCGTAGTTCGGCAGCTAATCGGTTACACACCGAGCCTCTCAAAAGGCACCGCAAGAACCCACTATAAAGTGTGGTAGCTCAATGACACGCTCAACTAGAGTTGCTCTTCGCGATCCCCATGGGGTAAGCACAATCCCCCTCACAAAGCTTCTCCGGAGCCTCGCACAATCTTCTTGCGAGCTTCGATGGAGTCACAAGCCACCAAGCCGTCTAAGAGGTGGCAACCTCCAAGAGTAACAAGCACCACCGGCTTGCAACACGATCACCTAGTGCCACTCGATGCAATCCTCACTATGCAACGCACTAGAATCGCTTTCTCACTCGATCCGATGAACACTATCAAGCATGAGTGAGTTAGAGGGCTACACAACCCACTAAAGCACTTGATCCAATTCTCAATGGATCAAAGCAGTATTCCACACCAAGAGCCATCCTAGTGTCCGGAGAACATCGAAAAACCTTTCTCTCTTCTCTAAGTTGATCAACACCAACTCCAACACCTTCTCCTTTGCAAATATGTCAACACCACCATATGTAAAACACCATGTGCATGTGTGTTAGTATTTTTACAATCATTTTCTCGAAGAAGTTAGGCACTCAACTTGCCTCGCCACTCGATCCTAACACGTATGCAAAGTTAGATCGCTCAAGTGACACTAGATGACCAATATGCAAACAAGTTTGCCCCTCTTAATAGTACAACCATCTATTCTAAACCCGGTCATCAACTTCTCTATACACCTATGACCGGTGAAATGGAAATGCCCTAGGTTATACCTTTGCCTTGCACATTCCACTCCATCTCCTCCGACGTTGATGCAACACATGCACCAACTATTCACCAAATGATATGATCCACTTCATATCATCACGTGACCATATTGGTTCATTGATCTTGACCTCACTTGCTCTTCATTGTTGCCTTGGTCCTTCGGCGCCAAGCCATCACACAACTTGCCCTTCACCCTAGCAACCGGTCTATGAAGCCAAGCCTCATCTTGATCTTCTCCACCTTGGTCACATGACTTCATATCATGTCTCATATACAATGAGCTCCTTCATGACACCATCACCTGTAGACTAATTTTCTGTGTATCTCACATAAACACAATTAGTCCACCTAAGGTTGTCACTCAATTACCAAAACCAAACAAGGACCTTTCAACCACCACCGACAGAGATCTTCGACATCGAGCTCCTCCTCCCACTCACCCAGCCACCATCGAGGGAAGAAGAAGACCCCCGTTCCATCGCAGTTGAAGGACCCGAGGAGCCTCAGAATGAAGCCATCTGACTCGATGAAGTAGAGTAGTTACTCCCAAGGGAGATGTAGTCATAGCTAGCACCTCCCTCCCCTCCATGTTGTAATCCTCCCTCCGTAATCAAAAGCATTGTGCTTGGCTCGTGATTCCATAGCATTCACATGCCCGTCCCTCGCAAAGATCAAATAAACAGGGTGTGCGTAACTAGAACATTAGAAGCTAAGAAAGGGATGATCATAAAAAATAATATGCGTGAAGAATAAATGGATCTAGAAAATAGAAGATTTAAGGATAAATCTTCTAAGTGGGGTAGATCCGGACCTTAGGAAAATGAAGCAAATACAAAAATAGGGTGGAAATAAGCAAAGTAGAAAGATGCAAGTTCTTGGATGAGAAATGGAACCCTAAGAGCACTGTGATTGTTGCTCAAAATAAGCAAGATCTGAAGATTGGCACCATAAAACTAGAAAGATTAAATTCAAGAAGACATCATCACAGGGTGGATCATCAGAAGACAAGCTTTACAAATCAAGACAAGGAGGATATGCTCAATTAGGAGGAACCCAAAGACCAAGACCTCTCAAGCCGCTTTACTGAGATAAAAGAATACTTAGAAGATCAAATCTTCTAAGTGGGGTAGCCTCGGAGATAGAAGAAAAGGAATTGGAATTTACTAAAAGATCAGGCAACAGAAGATAAATCATTAAAGGGGTACAAAAAGCGGAAACAGATCAAGCAGCTACCAAGGGACAAGAAATATATCTCCTCCTGATGGGATGTGATCCCCGACAGGGTGATCACATGGTGGTATTTTTCTTGTTCAAACCAAGCGGCAATCGCCATGGCAAGGCGATAGAGTTATACTCTTTTCAATAGAGTACTACCTCCGTAACAACAGGGTGGTACAATAGCGGATCGAGGAACTCTCCGGAGGATAGCACAATAAGGCAAAAGAAACCATCTCTCCCTCCCTAGATCTTTCTCACTCTCCCTAGGTTTTCTCCCTCTCTTTAGGTTTCTCTCTAGTTTGCTTGAATCTCGGGGACGAGATTCTTCTAAGTGGGGTAGATCTGTAATACCCTTGTTTTTGCATCATAATAAAAACCACTAAAAATTTGAACATTTTAAAAACTTTACAACAAACTAAAACTTGACTATTTAATTTTCGCACAACCATTTTGAAAATCTATCTTCAAAAGGCCTGCATCAAAAGATCACCATATGCATTTGCCATTGTTTGATTGCTTGCTTGCTTGAATGCCTGAGTGTTTGCTTGATTGCTTGATTGATTGTTTGCCTTCTAGAAATTATTTGCGGCACCAAAACAACCTCCTTCAATTATCAATTGCATTCTTGACCTTTTCTTTATATTATAGCAGTAGATAATGCATATCGTATTTTGTTACCTTCTCCGCTTAATTATATTAGCCATCGCATTGATAGATTATAGGTTTATCATCTTCCTAATATTTCCCTCTTAGTTTACATACATATGAAATCCTTGCTTTATAGTTATGATAGAATATATATATATATATATATATATATATATATATATATATATATATATATATATATATATATATATATATATATACCTTGATCTTGGTTACGTTCCTTAATTTCCTAGTACTAGAAATAGTTCGTCTTATAAAATAAACATATACATGGTTAATTTCTTTTCCCCCCAATTATATACTAGTTAGTTCCTTTGCTTTGGAATACTTAGAAATATATCATGAATATAAAAGTATTGCATTGCATATACATCATCCATCTATAAGACATACTATAGGTATATATACATGCATATGCATTGTTACATTATCTAGTTACAAAAGAATAGAAAAGGAAAACATTCTACTGTGTACTATCTCCTCCCACTGAACGAGCTCAGCCCAAGCACAATAGCCTAGTTCGGCCCAAGCCGAGCAGCACCAGAGCACCGCGTAGGCGCCGTGTCTCGGCCACGTCCGCGCCGCGCCCGCTCGGTGACCGCGAACCGCCTCTCTCGTGTGTCGTCTTTCCGGCCAAAATATCGGCGATGACACTGTACTCAACCCCCTCTACTCTATGTTTTTAGGGATGAAGTTATAGGAGTATATCCGAGGATGAAGCTACCAAGGACTATGCAAGGATAGAACATCTGGAGATTACTTGAAGACGGAGCCTCTCAACTGCACGAGGAAGCTACACTAGGTTCATGATGTTGTAATATAGGAATACGCTTAGGAGATAAGTCTAGGGTTATGTCTGCACTCCAAGTTGCCTATAGGAATGGAGCCACGTTGTCATAGGACCGCTGTCTTAGATCTCTAATATATGATGTAAGGCCAGTGGCCTAAGCTATGTAACCCGAACCATGTAATATATTTTCCCATTAGCAATAAAAGTATGGTTTTTGATATCAATCTTGTTTGAATTGTGCGTATCAGCTACTGATCTAGGGACTGATACATGATGCACAGAGGGCCTAAATGGGGGCTCGACATCCAGCCGGTGCAGGACAACCCTGCGCCGGCAGCTCTGATATCTGCACTAGCAGATCTAATCTCGGGATCTCTCCTGAGTTTGTCTTCTTCTCCAACAGTTCGCCCTTCGGTGCCACGCCGGCCGAGGAAGCCCATCTAGCAGGATGACCTGATCGCATCTATAGATCGGGTTGACGAGAAGCTCACCGAATGCTTGTCACTCATAGAGTCAATGAAAGATCGGTCTCTTTACGACGATGAGTATCCTCTATTCTAGGTGGTTTTCCCTAAGCGCTCTGCTCAGTCACGCCATCCGAGGTGGCAAGATGCAGATCTGACCATCATGGTGACTCCATAAGGGTGCACAGTGCAGTGCCGGTCGTTCTCCAGATTTGACCGGCCTAGGGCTGGTCGGCAAGCTCTAACGTGGGGTCCCGCGATGGCTCACCCCTACGGGTTGGCCAATGTGGTTGCTTCATATCAAGAGGCCCTGCATGATCTTTACACCGACCAGATTAGAAACATCCACCCGCTCATCGAGCTCGTTTTACTGAGCGCCGACCAGTTTGCATCAGCTATCAACATGATGCAGATTCGTCAGCTCGATGACAACTCTTTGCTCCTAATCCTAGAGGCAAATCTAGGGGCAGAGTCAAAAGGCTCCACCAAAACCGTCACCAAAACCATCACCGACCTCATCGCTAGCTCTCCATCCCCGCCTAGATGCTTTCCTAGGGAAATCTTCATGATCAGCGCCGATAGTGCTACTCGCGATGGGGAGACTGACGCTCAACGCTCTACACAAGAAGAAAGAAACGCTGATCGCACCCGGCATCGTGCAGAAGCGAACGACACCGCAGCCGTAGCAAACGCCAATCCTGGCACGACTGACGGTGGTGGCGCCACCCATAATCAGCGAGGGCACCATGTCGCCCACAACCTCAACGAGGAATTCATCCAAGTTGATGGGCATGAGGTCCCACTGATACCAAGTGCTAACCTCGCCATCACCCTGAATGAGCTGGGCAGGCTCGCGCCGTCACTAGAGCTCGCCAAAGCCACCGCCATGCTCAAAGTAGCCACGGTTCAGGTTAACGAAAATCACCAGAATCAGACGCCATCCCACTCCACCTCTTCAAACCAATCCGCTAGGCCACCCAGGGCCCGATCCTAGTGACCTGATGGAAGTCGACTCTAGGCAGGTGGCCCTTATCTCCAAGGGGGATCGAGGGGCAATTACATTGTCAATCCTGAGGAACGGCCATAGTACGCCAACCCCAACGCCAACCAGGAGGTTGAACAACCAGCTAGTGATTTACGATAGCATCTCAATAATCGTCATGACGTTCGTCACCATATCAATAATCGGCGCAACTTGTGCCATGTACTACGATGAAGCATGGGGCAACCCCGAGGCAGCGTTTGAGCCGATCCAGCTAGCTTACTCCGCCAACGTTGCCTAGCCCATTAGAAATGCCGCTCAGCCCGCCACTGGCAACGCCGCCCGACCAGGTGCCGGTGCCGCTGTTCCACCAGCCGCTGGGGATGCTGCCATCGCTGATGATATTGATGGTTCGCGAGCATTCACTGTAAAGCTACGGGCTGTATAGTGGCCCCCTAACTTCAAGATTTCCTGTGTCATGCAGTACAACGATCACACCAACCCTGAGCAATGGCTCACGAGCTACGCCACTGCCATGTAGGTCGGTGTCGGCAACACCGATGTCATGGTGAACTACTTTCCCGTCATGCTTAAGCCCGCCACGATGAATTGGCTCATGAGCCTCCAATCGGACATCATCGACTCATGGGATGACCTCAAGAGGTTGTTCATTGAGAACTACAAGGCTACATGTGAGCAGCCGAGGATGAAGCATGACCTGGCCAGGGTCTATCAGAAGCCTAGCGAGTTCCTTTGGAGCTACATCAGGTGTTTCTCTGAGGTCAGGAATCATATTCCAAACATCTCGGAGTCCGAGGTTATCACCGCCTTTATCCAAGGGCTTTACCATCATTATGAGCTCCGTAAAAAATTCAACAGGAAGCCACCAGTGTCGATTGTTGAGATGTTCACAACCACCAAACAATATGCTGATGCTGAGGAGGCTGACCTACGTCACCATGAAGATATCGCTCGGGTTCCCTGGCCTGATCGTCCACCATGTCGCAATGACGAACATCGAGATGAACGACGCAGTGATGATCAAGACCACCGCTATGAGTACCGCAAGCATCGCCTCGACAGCCATGACTATTGTGACAGGCAGTAGACCTCGAGGGTAGGACAACTCTAACACTACCGACCAGAGAACTTTGTCGCCTCCGTCGAGCTGCCTCGTGCTAAGTGCAACTATAGCGCACAGTTCGACAAGCTCCTTGACGGCCCATGTGTAAGGTCCAAAAAGGCTAGAGGGGGGTGAATAGCCTAATTAAAACTTCAACAAGAATTACTTAACCACAAGTTAGTACGAAAGGTGGCGAAGCAAAAGCACTAGCTCTAACTAATTAAGCAAGCCACCTACACAAGTCTAGTACAAGGCTATTCACTAAACACAACAACTACAAGCAAGAAACAAGAAGTAAAATGAGAGAAGAGCTTCGAGTGATTATACCGCCGTGTAGAGAGAAGTACCAATAAATCAATCACATAAGAGAAATCCTCGGGAAGAGAATGACACAAGAATTTATCTCGAGGTTCACTTGCTTCCCGGCAAGCTACTCCCCATTGTGGCGATACACCCACTTGTCGGTTCGCGAGCTAATCGACTATCAAGAGTCGAGCCCTCGGCGGGCGCCGCACAACCGCACACAAGATGGGGATCCTCCAAGCCACGAGCTCCACTAGAGTATCCAATTCGCGAACTCCCGCGGGGAAGGATCAAGAACCCCTTAGAACACTTGGTGAGGGTTCCAACAATCTCTAATTGTGAGCTCAATCACCTCTGCTGCTCCAAGCCGTCTACCGTGTCAAGAAACACGGAAGAGTAACAAGAAATCTGCAGCAACTCGAAGATCAAGTGCCTCTAGAATGCAACTCTCAAGCAATGCACTTGAATCTCACTCAATCTCACTCAAGATGTGCAACTATGCAAAGAGATGAGTGGAGGGGTTGTTCTCTAGCTCAAAGGATGTCTCTAGGTCTCAAAAAAAGCAAGAGTTACCCTCAAACCCCGGACACCTTCTATTTATAGCGAAGGGGTACACTCTTCTTCTTTTCATCATCTTTCTTCTCATTTTCCTTCTTCTTCTTGACCAACTCATACTTCTCATCATCTTCTCTATATGAATCATCGGTCATTACTTCTTGAAATACTTGTTGAGGAGTCGAATCCTTCAATGTGGTCCTCACTAGCACGGTGATCAATGTATCAAACCTCTTGGGTAAGTTTCTTAAGAACTTCATGGAGAATTGATTGTCCTTGACCTCCTCACCAAGTGCCTTGAGCTCATTGACAATGACTTGCAATTGATGAAACATTTCCCGTACACTTTCATCTTCTTGCATCTTGAAGCTAGAAAACTTTTCTTGCAAGATATATGCTTTAGCGGTCTTTGTGCCTTCGGTGCCCTCAAAAGTTTCTTCTAGCTTGGCCCAAGCATCATGAGCAATCTCAATGTTCTTCACTTGCTCAAAGGTCTTGTCATCTAGTGCCTCATGAAGAGCACTAATGGCAATGTCATTATATTGGAGCTTCTTCTCTTCCACCGGTGTAGGTGCTTCCGGATTAGCAACCTCAAATTTTGTTTCGGTGACCTTCCACACTTCTCTATTGATTGACTTGAGGCGTGCGGTCATCTTAACCTTCCAATATGCATAATTTGTGCCATCAAAGTGAGGTGCATTCTTGGTGTTATTGATGTGCAAGCTTAATTGAGCCATTTCTTTTACACCGTAGGTTGTTAAGCCTCAAATAAATGGTGTCTCGGCTCTGATACCACTTGTAAGGTCCAAAAAGGCTAGAGGGGGGGTGAATAGCCTAATTAAAACTTGTACAAGAATTACTTAACCACAAGTTAGTACGAAAGGTGGCGAAGCAAAAGCACTAGCTCTAACTAATTAAGCAAGCCACCTACACAAGTCTAGTACAAGGCTATTCACTAAACACAACAACTACAAGCTAGAAACAAGAAGTAAAATGAGAGAAGAGCTTCGAGTGATTATACCACCGTGTAGAGAGAAGTGCCAATAAATCAATCACATAAGAGAAATCCTCGAGAAGAGAATGACACAAGAATTTATCTCGAGGTTCACTTGCTTCCCGGCAAGCTACTCCCCGTTGTGGCGATACACCCACTTGTCGGTTTGCGAGCTAATCGACTATCAAGAGTCGAGCCCTCGGTGGGCGCCACACAACCGCACACAAGATGGGGATCCCCCAAGCCACGAGCTCCACTAGAGTATCCAATTCGTGAACTCCCGCAGGGAAGGATCAAGAACCCCTTACAACACTTGGTGAGGGCTCCAACAATCTCCAATTGTGAGCTCAATCACCTCCGCTGTTCCAAGCCGTCTACCGTGTCGGAAAACACAGAAGACTAACAAGAAATCCGCAGCAACTCGAAGATCAAGTGCCTCTAGAATGCAACTCTCAAGCAATACACTTGAATCTCACTCATTCTCACTCAAGATGTGCAACTATACAAAGAGATGAGTGGAGGGGTTGTTCTCTAGCTCAAAGGATGTCTCTAGGTCTCAAAAAATGCAAGAGTTACCCTCAAACCCCGGACACCTTCTATTTATAGCGAAGGGGTACATAGCTAGCCGTTAGGAACTTAAACAGCCGAAGTCGCGCTGACCGGACGTGCTGGTCAAACTGACCGGACGCGCCGGTCACGCAACGGCTAACTTGCGAAGCACCGATCGGACGCGCTGGTCGCGCAGACTGGACGTGCTGGGTACGATCGGACGCGCTGGTCCCATAACTGACCGGACACGCTGGTCAAGCCTGAATAGCGCACAACGAAACAGCGACCGAACGCGCTATAGAACTGACCGGACGCCACAGTACTAGCGTCCGGTTGGAGTCCAGTAAGCTCCCTGAATGACCGGACGCGTCCGGTCGACAGTGACCGGACGCGCTGCGCGTCCGATCATCAAACTGAAACACGCGCAGACGCTGAACGCTGACCGGACGCATCCGGTCATACAGAGACCGCGTCCGGTCCAGCGTCCGGTCACCTCTGTGACCTCCGTTCGCCTCCGTTTTTTTCCGACTTCTGGTGCACTGGAAAATAGGCATTTCACTTCCCCAAAAAGTGCCGAATCCTACCTCGCAAGCTCAGCGGGAGGGAGAGAGGAACCCAAACCTCTCTCTACCGCTTAAACTCCACCGCCTTCGCAAATGTGCTAACACCACCAAGTGTACACCACCATGTGCATGTGTGTTAGCATTTCATAAAACATTTTACAAGGCGTTATGTTAGCTCTTTACTAGATCCTAATGCATATGCTCAAGACATTGATCTAGTGGCACTTGATTTCGGAGCTAACCGTGATTGCCCCTCTTGATAGTCGGCTATGTATCCTAAACACGGTCAATCACTTCTCTACTCATCTTAGACCAGCAAAAGGAAAACCCTATGGTTATACCTTTGCCTTGCGCTCTTAGATCCTTCTCTTCCACTTGATCATCATGTCCATCATATTAGGTGCATCTCCACCATGATCATCATTTCATGTCCATGCACCATCTCTTTGTGATCATGTGGCCACCACTCCTTGCCACATACACCTTCATCACATGTGTTGCTTATGTCTAACTCAAAACACTTAACACATGGCAATAGCAACTTGGTGTCATTAATTACCAAAACCAAACTTAGGCTTTTAATCTCCCTCTTTTTGGTAATTGATGACAATCATCACAAAGATATGAAATGAAATCAATTTTCAATTTTGATAGCATTAGCTCCCCCTACATATGTGCTTCCATGAGTTTGGTTCAATTGTGCACATATGTATGGATTTGAATTTTGGGAGAGTTATTACTATCAAATTGATGCTAAGGTATATAGAATGGACCTTTAAAGCGTGATACCAATCGAAGTTGCCTTTATATACCATCCTTAACATCGATGTAGCTAGACACCACTTGTAAGACATCACTTGTAAAGATCACAAACACTAAAGTACCCCGTGAGATCAACATTATAAGCAAAGGTGTCTAGATACCACTTGTAAAGCTACTCTCAACAATTCATCACTCAAGTTCTATTCCTAGCATACACCAAACAATCATGAATATGAATTTAAGCTTTGCAATGCAACAATTCATCATGTTAATGCACATACAAATGCAACAAATAATTCATGAGCTTGCTCCCCCTACTTATGTGCTCAATTTTAATTGATCCCTTTCTCCCCCTTTGTAACTTAATTTTTTATCTTTGTGACTTTTCTCTCCCCCTTATTATATCTTTTTTCCCTCTTTGCAATATCTTTGTGACTTTTCTCTCCCCCTTTGTCAACAATCACCAAAAAGGTGCCAAATTTAGTGAGAGATAAGTCAATTAATATGAGGGAGGCCAAATTATGGTTCAATCTAGATCACTTGCCTAGAATATGTAATTCGGTTTGAACCAAGGACAAGCTTTTTCACACCTCATAAAGTATAAGGGTTATCTTTACCATGTTGAATTACACATCATGAGCTCATTTTCTAGATTCAATACTAGATTTGCAAGCCCACAAACATGTCATATGCTACCACTAGATCAATCAAACATAGAAGCAATAGTGGTACCATATATACATCTAAACTCATTTGATTTTCATGAATGAGCTTATTTGTCATGCAAATATGTCTATATGTTATAACCATGTCCTTAGCCAAGTATGAATGATATGCCAAACAACTTTACCTTGCTATGTTGGAGGAGAGGCATGTCATATAAGAATGTGGGGGTGCACTCATTTCAAGTTGGAGAAGTCAAGTATGTTCAATTCATTCTTCAACTTGTAAAATCTCTTTTCATCAAGTGGCTTTGTGAATATGTCGGCTAGTTAATCTTCGGTGCCAATGCTCTCAATGCTAATATCACCCTTTTGTTGATGGTCTCTTATGAAGTGATACCTTATATCAATGTGCTTGGTTCTTGAATGTTGAACCGGATTTTGAGTCATCTTGATAGCACTTTCATTGTCACAAAACAATGGCACATTCTTGAATTTTATTCTAAAGTCATTTAAGGTGGCTTTTATCCAAAGCAATTGTGCACAACAACTACTGGCACTAATGTATTCGGCCTCGGCGGTAGATAGTGTAACACTATTTTGTTTCTTTGATGACCATGAAACAAGAGACCTTCCAAGCAATTGACAAGTGCCACTTGTGCTCATTCTATCAATCTTACATCCACCATAGTCGGAGTCTGAATATCTAATCAACTCAAAATTAGACCCATTTGAAAACCATAATCCAACATCATGAGTGCCCTTTAGATATCTCAATATCCTCTTGGTTGCCTTCAAGTGACTTTCTCTAGGTGAAGCTTGATATCTTGCACACTTGCACACACTAAACATCACATCCGGCCTAGAAGCGGTGACATAGAGCAAACTTCCAATTATAGATCGGTATTGCTTTTGATCTACCATGTTGCCACTATCATCAATACCCAATTGATCACTAGTGCCCATTGGTGTACTCATTTGCTTAGCATCTTGCAATCCAAACTTCTTGATCATGTCCTTGATGTACTTGCCTTGACTTACAAAAGTGCCATTCTTCATTTGCTTGATTTGAAGTCCAAGGAAGTAACTAAGCTCTCCAATCATAGACATCTCAAACTCATTAGCCATCATACTTCCAAACTCTTCACAAAAGTCTTGGTTAGTTGATCCAAATATAATGTATCCACATAGATTTGCAACACAAATAAGTCATTTCTAAGCTTCTTGGTGAAGAGAGTGGTGTCAACCTTTCCCATCTTGAACCCTTTAGAGAGGAGAAAGTCGCTCAACCTCTCATACCATGCTCTAGGTGCTTGCTTCAAACCATACAATGCCTTCTTGAGCTTGTAAACATGGTCGGGCTTCTTGTCATCTTCAAAACCGGGAGGTTTCTCAACATAAACTTCTTCATTGATGTAGCCATTGAGAAATGCACTCTTGACATCCATTTGATAGAGCTTGATGTTGTGTGCACAAGCATATGCTAATAAGATTCTAATTGCCTCCAATCTTGTAACCGGTGCATATGTCTCTCCAAAGTCAAGACCCTCAACTTGAGTGTATCCTTGTGCTACTAATCTTGCCTTGTTCCTCACAACCATGCCATCTTGATCTTGCTTGTTTCTAAAGACCCACTTAGTACCAATCACATTGTAGTTCTTCGGCCTTTTAACAAGTTCCCAAACTTGATTTCTAGTGAAGTTGTTTAGTTCTTCATGCATGGCATTTACCCAATCAGAATCCTTCAATGCATCTTCTATCTTCTTTGGTTCTTCTAATGAGACAAATGAGTAATGCTCACAAAATGATGCTAATCTTGATCTAGTTTGAACACCACTTTGAATTCCACCAATGATGTGGTCCAATGGATGATCTCTTGCAATGCTAGTAGGTTGGAGTATTGGGAGTTGATTGCTTCCACTTGTTTGACCTTGAACTTGAGCTTCATTATGAGTACCACTAGAGCTTGCTTGATTTGTATCAATTTGCACACTTTGGTTGATCACATGAATATCATCATCATCAACTTGCCTTGGCCTAACATCACCAATGTCCATGTTCTTCATTGCATTTGACAATTGATCTCCTCTCACATCATCAAGGTTTTGAGCTTCATTTTGAGATCCTTAGGTTTCATCAAACTCAATATCATGAACTTCTTCCAAGGTGCCATTAGTGAGATTCCAAACTCTATATGCCTTGCTTGTGGTAGAATAACCAAGTAAGAATCCTTCATCATATTTCTTTTCAAACTTGCTCAATCTAGTGCCTTTCTTGAGAATATAGCATTTGCAACCAAACACTCTAAAGTATGCAATGTTAGGCTTTCTTCCATTCAATAGTTCATATGGTGTCTTCCCAAGCTTCCCATGGCAATAGAGACGGTTGCTACAATAGCAAGCCGTGTTGATGGCTTCACTCCAAAATGAATGACTCACATTGTATTCACTAAGCATTGATCTAGCCATGTCAATCAAAGTTCTATTCTTTCTTTCAACTATACCATTGGATTGAGGAGTGTAGGTTGGAGAGAATTGATGTCCAATACCAAGATCATCACACAAATCCTCAATTTTTATATTCTTGAACTCACTACCATTGTCACTTCTAATCTTCTTGATGGTAGTTTCAAACTCATTTTGCACCCTCTTGACAAAAGATTTGAATAGATCATAAACATCACTCTTGTCATAGAGAAAGAACACCCAAGTGTATCTAGTGTAGTCATCCACTATCACAAAACCATACTTGTTGCCACCAATGCTAGTGTATGTTGTTGGCCCAAACAAGTCCATGTGCAATAACTCAAATGCCTTTGATGTGCTCATTTCACTTTTACTAGGATGTGAATTTCTAACTTGTTTGCCGGCTTAACAAGCACTACAAGGTTTATCCTTCTCAAAGGTGACATCCCTTAAGCCTCTAATTAAGTCATGCTTTAAAAGTTTGTTCAATTGTTTCATTCCAACATGACCAAGCCTTCTATACCATAATCATCCCATACTAGATTTGCTAAGCAAGCATGATGTCAATTGTGTCTCACTATCATTGAAGTCAACCAAGTATAAGCTACCATGTCTAAATCCTTTGAATATCAAATTTGATCCATCAACACTTATGACTTCAACATTATCACTACCAAAAATACACTTGAAGCCAAGATCACAAAGTTGTGCCACCGATAAAAGATTGAAATCCAAGCTCTCCACTAGCAACACATTAGATATGCTCATGTTATTTGAGATAGCAATTTTACCAAGCCCCTTGACCTTGCCTTTCTTGTTGTTGCCGAAAGTGATAGCATCAAAACCACCATTTTGACTTGTATCAATTGATTTGAACATACAAGAGTCTCCGGTCATATGTTGAGTGCACCCACTATCAAGCACCCAATGCCTTCCTCCGGCTTTGTAATTGACCTACAAGACAAGATCAATTCCTTTTAGGTACCCAAACTTGTTTGGGTCCTCCAAGGTTAGTGACCAAGCTCTTTGGTACCCAAATGGCTTTCTTCTTTGAGCCCATCCATGGTGTACCAATGAACTTAGCATGAACACCATTTGTACCCTTGGTAAGCATATAGAAAGAATCAAACTTAATTGAGGATACATTAGCATTGGATTTCTTGTTCATGCAATATTGCTCTATGTGACCAACTTGCTTGCAACTTTTGCAATAGCTACCATTGTTCTTCACAAAATGAGTCTTGTGAGGAGCAAAAGTGGCCTTGCCTTTCTTGGGGTTATAGCCCAATCCCTCTTTATAGAGAGACGCCCTTTGGCTACCCAAGCACATAAGCAAGCGGTCCTCACCACCCTAAGCCTTGGCTAAGGTGTGATTGAGCTCTCTTACCTCCGTCTTGAGATTTTCATTCTCAACTATAAGTGTGGAGTCACAAGTGAAACCGTCACTACTAGATGAGGATGATGTAGATGAGCTACATGAAGGTTAGTGGGAGCAACAACAATAGGCTTATGAAAGGATTCATCAATTATATCACACGATATGCCTATGTTACAAGTTTTAGCTTTCTCAACATTAGTTGGCATGTTTTCACATTTTTCAACTAGAGAGGAATGGGCTTCTTCAATCTTAGTGTGAGACTTTTGAAGCTTCTTATGGTCTACCTTTAGACTCTCATAAGATGCCCTAAGCTCATCAAGTTCTTGCATAAGGTTTTTCTTATTCTTAAGCAAGCCCTTGCACTCCTTTCTAGATTCTTTAAAATGTTGAGTGCAATCTTCTAGCATAGTGATTAGTTCATCTTTAGTGAATTCTTCTTCATCACTATCACGATCACTAGCATTATCATAATCACTCTTATCGTCGGATGATACCTTAGCGGCCTTAGCCATGAAGCACGATGGAGTGTCGAAGAGGGAGACCTTCTCTTGGATGGCAATGCTAGCATGTCCCTTCTTCTTGCTCTTGTTGTCATCCTCATTATCACTTGAGGAATCATCACTATCCCAAGTAGCAACATGAGAATCATTCTTCTTCTTATAAGAGCTCTCCTTCTTTTCTTGCTTCTTCTTTTGCTTCTTTCTTTCCTTCTTGATAGCATCTTCATCATCACTATCATAAGGACACTTTGCAATGAGATGGTCTTTGCTATGGCATCTAAAGCATCTCATGGTATGCTCATTCTTCTTAGATGAGTTCTTCCTCCTTCTTGCATGATAGCCTTTCTTCTTCATGAATTTGACAAATTGCTTAACAAATAAAGTCATCTTCTCATCAATGTCATCACTATCACAAGAGCTTGAGTCTTTATCACTTGATGATTCAATCTTGGATTTGCCCTTGGATGTGGTGGCTTTGAATGCCACACTCTTCTTCTTTTCATCATCTTTCTTCTCATTTTCCTTCTTCTTCTTGACCAACTCATCCTTCTCATCATCTTCTCTATATGAATCATCAGTCATTACTTCTTGAAATACTTGTTGAGGAGTCGAATCCTTCAATGTGGTCCTCACTAGCACGGTGATCAATGTATCAAACCTCTTGGGTAAGTTTCTCAAGAACTTCATAGAGAATTGATTGTCTTTGACCTCCTCACCAAGTGCCTTGAGCTCATTGATAATGACTTGCAATCGATGAAACATTTCCGGTACACTTTTATCTTCTTGCATCTTGAAGCTAGAAAACTTTTCTTGCAAGATATATGCTTTAGCGGTCTTTGTGCCTTCGGTGCCCTCAAAAGTTTCTTCTAGCTTGGCCCAAGCATCATGAGCAATCTCAATGTTCTTCACTTGCTCAAAGGTCTTGTCATCTAGTGCCTCATTTAGAGTACTAATGGTTATGTCATTGCATTGGAGCTTCTTCTCTTCCACCGGTGTAGGTGCTTCCGGATTAGCAACCTCAAATTTTGTTTCGGTGACCTTCCACACTTCTCTATTGATTGACTTGAGGCGTGCGGTCATCTTAACCTTCTAATATGCATAATTTGTGCCATCAAAGTGAGGTGCCTTCTTGGTATTATTGATGTGCAAGCTTAATTGAGCCATTTCTTTTACATCGTAGGTTGTTAAGCCTCAAATAAACGGTGTCTCAGCTCTGATATCACTTGTAAGGTCTAGAAAGGCTAGAGGGGGGGTGAATAGCCTAATTAAAACTTCTACAAGAATTACTTAACCACAAGTTAGTACGAAAGGTGGCGAAGCAAAAGCACTAGCTCTAACTAATTAAGCAAGCCACCTACACAAGTCTAGTACAAGGCTATTCACTAAACACAACAACTACAAGCTAGAAACAAGAAGTAAAATGAGAGAAGAGCTTCGAGTGATTATACCACCGTGTAGAGAGAAGTGCCAATAAATCAATCACATAAGAGAAATCCTCGAGAAGAGAATGACACAAGAATTTATCCCAAGGTTCACTTGCTTCCCAGCAAGCTACTCCCCGTTGTGGCGATACACCCACTTGTCGGTTCGCGAGCTAATCGACTATCAAGAGTCGAGCCCTCGGAGGACGCCGCACAACCGCACACAAGATGGGGATCCTCCAAGCCACGAGCTCCACTAGAGTATCCAATTCGCGAACTCCCACGGGGAAGGATCAAGAACCCCTTACAACACTTGGTGAGGGCTCCAACAATCTCCAATTGTGAGCTCAATCACCTCCGCTGCTCCAAGCCGTCTACCGTGTCGGGAAACACGGAAGAGTAACAAGAAATCCACAGCAACTCGAAGATCAAGTGCCTCTAGAATGCAACTCTCAAGCAATGCACTTGAATCTCACTCAAGATGTGCAACTATACAAAGAGATGAGTGGAGGGGTTGTTCTCTAGCTCAAAGGATGTCTCTAGGTCTCAAAAAATGCAAGAGATACCCTCAAACCCCGGACACCTTCTATTTATAGCGAAGGGGTACACAGCTAGCCGTTAGGAACTTAAACAGCCGAAGTCGCGCTGACCGGACGCGCTGGTCAAACTGACCGCACGCGCCGGTCACGCAACGGCTAACTTGCGAAGCACCGATCGGACGCGCTGGTCGCGCAGACTGGACGCGCTGGGTGTGATCAGATGCGCTGGTCCCGTAACTCACTGGACGCGCTGGTCAAGCCTGAATAGCGCACAATGAAACAGCGACCGGACGCGCTATAGAACTGATCGGATGCCACAGTGTCAGCGTCCGGTTGGAGTCCAGTAAGCTCCCTGAATGACCGGACGCGTCCGGTCGACAGTGACCGGACGCGCTGCGTGTCCGATCATCAAACTGAAACACGTGCAGATGCTGAACGCTGACTGGACGCGTCCGGTCATACAGAGACCGCGTCCGGTCCAGCGTCCGGTCACCTCTGTGACCTCCATTCGCCTCCGTTTCTTTTCTGACTTCCGGCGCACTAGAAAATAGGCATTTCACTTCCCCAAAAAGCGTCAAATCCCGCCTCGCAAGCTCGGCGGGAGGGAGAGGGGAACCCAAACCCCTCTCTACCACTTAAACTCCACCGCCTTCGCAAATATGCTAACACCACCAAGTGTACACCACCATGTGTATGTGTGTTAGCATTTCATAAAATATTTTACAAGGCGTTATGTTAGCTCTTTACTAGATCCTAATGCATATGCTCAAGACATTGATCTAGTGGCACTTGATTTCGGAGCTAACCGTGATTGCCCCTCTTGATAGTCGGCTATGTATCCTAAACACGGTCAATCACTTCTCTACTCATCTTAGACCGGCAAAAGGAAAACCCTATGGTTATACCTTTGCCTTGTGCTCTTAGATCCTTCTCTTCCACTTGATCATCATGTCCATCATATTGGGTGCATCTCCACCATGATCATCATTTCATGTCCATGTACCATCTATTTGTGATCATGTGGCCACCACTCTTTGCCACATACACCTTCATCACATGTGTTGCTTATGCCTAAATCTCTTTGAAGGAGGAGGATCAGATCAAAATGTCCTTCATCACACCCTTCGGTGCCTACTGTTACACCACCATGTCCTTTGGACTCAAAAATGCTGGTGCGACATATCAGAGGGCCATTCAGCACTGCCTTAAAGATCAAATAGGGCACAACGTTGAGTCCTACATCGATGACGTAGTCATTAAGTCCAAGACCATCGATAAGCTCATCGCCTACCTCAAGCAAACATTCAAGGCCCTCAAGAAATACCGGTGGAAGCTGAATCCTACCAAGTGTATATTCAGCGTTCCATCCGGTATCCTCCTGGGCTACATCATTAGTGCTAGAGGCATTGAGGCAAACCCTAAAAAAGTCTCGGCTGTCACCCGAATGAAGCGGCTGACCTACGTAAAAGACGTCCAGAAGCTTACGGGATGGATGGCGGCTCTCAGCCGCTTCATATCACATCTCGAAGAGAAAGGTCTCCCCTTCTTCAAGATGCTTAAAGCCAGCGAATGTTTTGAGTGGACGGAGGAAGCTGATGAAGCTTTCACCAAGCTCAAACAGTTCTTGACTTCACCTCCAATTATGACTGCGCCACAATCCAATGAGACTTTTTTTATCTATATTCCCGCAACTCCTTGGGTTGTTAGTACTGCTATTGTCATTGAGCGTGAGGAGGCTAGGTACCTATACAAAGTCCAACGACCAGTCTACTTCATTAGCGAGGTCTTGAATGAGTCCAAGACTCGATATCCTCAGGTTCAGAAGCTATTGTACGCGGTCCTAATTACATCCCGCAAGCTCTACCATTACTTCGAGTTCTACAAGATCGTCGTGGTCTCTAAATTCCCACTCGGTGATATCCTCCTCAATAAAGAAGCCAATGGCCACATCATCAAGTGGGCAGTTGAGCTCGGCACGTACTCCATTGAGTTTAGGAGCCGACTGACCGTCAAGTCACAAGTTTTGGCTGATTCATCACCAATTGGACTGAGATCCAAGAGACTATCTCGACCGATCATCCCGAGCATTAGAAGATGTATTTCGATGGTGCTCTCAACATTGAAGGTGCCAAGGCAGGTGTACTGTTCGTTACTCCCTCCAAGGATGAGCTCCGATATGTACTCCAGATTCATTTTTCGGCCTCCAACAATGTAGCCGAATATGAGGCATGTCTCCACAACCTCTGTATCACCGTTGAGCTCGGTGTCAAGCGCCTCATGGTATACGGTGATTCCTCCCTGGTCATCAACCAGCTCAACAAGGATTGGTCCTGTACCAGCGAAAAGCTAGATGCTTACTATGCACAGATCAGGAAACTTGAAGGGAAGTTCTATGGCATTGATTACCATCACGTTCCCCATGACGCCAATCAGATAGCCGATCACCTATCTAAGCTGGGGTCATCTAGGGCCGAAGTTCCAATAGGAGTATTTGTTCAATACCTCATGACCCCATCCATCTAAGAAGAGCAGTCAGTCGCTGAGACACTACTCGCCGAGCAATTAGTTATGGCCATACCTACTCCTGCCTCTGATTGGAGAAGCCTTTCATCAAATATCTCACCTCTGCTAAGGTCCCGAGCAACAAGACAAAGATGGAATGACTCATTCATCGTAGTAAGCACTATGTGCGAGTTGATGGCAAGTTAATGCAGAAGAATGCTAGAGAAGAACTATTGCAGAAGTGCATTACCCAAGAGAAGGGAGAAAAATTACTGCTCGAGATTCATGCAGGTTCAAGTGGCAACCATGCTGCGTCCAGGAACCTAGTCGGCAAAGCTTTTCGAGCTAGATTTTACTGGCCATCACTGTAGCAGATGCTGAGGCACTCGTTCGCCGTTGCGAGGGCTACCAGTTTTTCGCCAAGCAGATACATGTGCCAACACAAGCCCTTCAGACCATCCTTGCATCTTGGCCTTTTGCATGCTAGGACTAGATATGATTGGCCCCTTCAAACCAGCTCTGGGAGGTTTCAGATATGTATATGTCATCATCGACAAATTCTCCAAGTGGATTGAGTATAAACCACTCGTCACAACAACTGCGAAAAAGGTAGCCGATCTGATCGGGGAGATTGTCCACCGTTTCGGTCTGCCGAATAGCATCATCATCGACCTAGGCTCCATGTTCACTAGCAATGATTTTTGGGATTTCTGTGAGGACCGGTGCTTCTCTATGAAGTATGTTTCAGTCGCCCACCCTAGAGCCAATGGTCAGGTTGAAAGGGCAAACAACATGATCTTGAACACCCTAAAAAGAGGTTGTATCAAAAAGATGAGAAGCATCCGGGCAGGTGGCTCAAAGAATTGCCAGCGGTAGTCTAGGGACTCTGGACTCAGACTAGTCATCATACAGGCGTTTCCCCATATTACTTGATATACGGCTCGAAGGCCGTCTTGCCATCTGACATCGTCTTCCAAGCGCCAAGAGTTGAGAACTTCAATGAAGAGCAGTCAGCTCGGACCCAACAAGAAGACATTGATCGCCTTGAGGAAGAACGCTCGGTTATGTGCGTATGCATGGTCAAGTATCTAGAAGGCTGGCGGAGGTACCACGACTATAACATCCAGGAGCGAGCATTTGCGGTTGGTGATCTGGTACTCCAAAGAAAGCAGAAGACCGAAGAACTACACAAACTTTCGTCGCACTGGGAGGACCCCTTCATCGTCAATGAGGTCACCTGACCTGGATCCTACAGTTTATGTGACTCCTAAGGGGTGGATATCCCCAATTCGTGGCACATCGATCTCCTTAGGCATTTCTATCCTTGAATCGCTCCCAAAATAAAGATATGTATTTCTCCATATTTGATGACTCAATAAAGTTTGCGCCAATTTCTCTAATTATGTTCTCCAATTGTGTTCTCCATTATTTTCGCCATTACGTTTTCTCCAATATTTGTCTGAATGTTTTCTCCATATTTTTCTCCAATTTTGTCGCCATGATTACACTGAATTTAAACTCGCCGATTACTCTCCATAATTTAACGTCTCCATAATGCGCTGTTCACCAATTCTCCATACGTATCATCGCCAACACACACTTCACTCTGCGTGCTGACCAGCCATGTTTTTACCCATGACATCCAGAAGTGGCTCTGATTTTGACTTCTTCCTACGCGTGCATGAGCCACACTCTACGCTATGGACAGTCAGCAGCAGCTCCTTGGCGACGCTTTCTTCTCTTACACGTACACGGGTGCCAGCCACTCTGCGCTATAGAGCTTGAGGGCTAGCCAGGGTTGGTCGCGTAGTACAAAACTAACAAGAAAGCAACTAAATCATACATAAACATACGAACTAAGCAAACTCCAAAATATAAACCTTGTTTATGTTTACATCTCCGTCTATCTATAACTTAAAAGTCTCTCTGATACATTCATCGCCTAATTGTTTTGGTTTTGTTGCTCTTTGTCGCCAAAGATATCTAGGTCTTCGATGAGCTTGAAGGCCAATTCCATTCCATCGCGTCCTCCGTGAGCTGGTCGTCGACCACCTTTGTCCTCCGTCCCTTCAGCGAACCCGCCGTTGATGATATCCAGATCCACTACTGGGTACAGGGACCGGACGACTCACAAGGCATGCCCAACAGCAGTACACGCCGCGCTATGGACATACACCCTGAACTTCGCCTAGGCCGCCCTACACCTTTCCACAAAAGGATCTGGCGGGAGTGGATTTTCGTCAAGATCTCCAACTGGGGGCGGCGCCAGGTTTCCATCAATGAAATCAAGGACTAGCATTATCCCCGTGATGATGGCATTCATTTTGGCATGCACGGCCTTTAGCTCCAGCTCGTAAGATCGATACTACGTCTGTGAGTTCTCACGGACCACTGCGAAACACCGACATGATGATGAGGCTCACACAAGCAAATACAAGAGTTTTTGCAACAATCACTTACCATTTTTGTGTGCGCTTCTCACGCGTTATCCCTCTCCTTCTCCACGCGCTGGATGGCCTCCTTGGCTAGGAACAGCCGCATCGCTAGATCTGCAATAGCAACAATGAAGCCATCATGCTGAAGGTAATAACAAACAAATGTATCACAGATCTGCTGATGGGTACATGGTCTTACCATTCTTCTCCTCGGCAATGGTGGCAAGCTAAGTACCAGTCTCACCGAGCTATACCTAGGTGGCGGCAAGCTCCTCTTGAGCGATATCACGCTCAATGACTAGGTCCTTCTTCTCCAATTGCACTTGGTACACTCGTGCTTGCAACCTGCTCCACTCTTCCTTGAGCCCGATTATTTCATCCTCACGTGCCTTCACCTCCGCAAGTAGTCGCTTGTTCTCCTTGAAGGTGGGCTCAACTTCCTCGAACTGTCATCGTCGGTGCTCTGTAGTCTTTGTCACCTCCTGCTAGACGATTGTCACAATCTCGTTTGGCGAACATGTAAGCATTGACATTAAGTAAACTCACCTACAGCTCGCCGTTCACCAACGCAAGATGTTTCTTTAGCGACTCAATCTATGGGTCGATGTCCTCCTCCACCAAATCGATGTGGTCGCCCCGCTTCAATCAGGTGCGAGACACTCGCGCGGGGGCATCCCACAGATGAGGTACTTCTCGCGGGATGTCTTCAACCTCGGCAGCATCTGCCACTAGTCCTGCAGCCTACCTTGCAGCTCTCTCTTGGTGGTGGCATGGCACGCCCAAAGCCATTTCCACGGGAGGCTCTGGAGCAATCGGCTCCTGCTTGGCTCCAGTGCCCACACCCATCGCCGAAGACGAAGCTGGTGGACTGGGTGTTCGCCATACACGTTCCATTGCTGGCGAAGATGTTGGAGGGCTCGGCACCTGTTCCGTGTTCGCACCGGGTCCACCGATATTTCCAATGGGCTTTGCCACCCGCTGACCCCCAGACTCGTCGCCTGTGTGAGCTCCTTCTCCCTTGGACGCCACGGCCGCTCCTCCTCCGCTTATACCTTCAACATTCATAGGGGCGGCAGGCGGCGACATGCCACGAGATCCTTCTCCAGCCTTGATCAGCCGTAAGGGGTCAGTCGACGTTTTGCTGCTCCATAACCAATGTTTGTTAAAATATCTTGATGCATCTATCAGAACAGCTCAATGAGTACAACAACCAACAACTTACTTGCTGGATCGCCGAATGGTGCACTTGATCTTGAGCAGTCCGCTGGGGCCGCCCATCCCGGTCATCACCCCGCTTGCTCTTTGAAAGCCTGGTGGCACCGGGCTCGCCTCCGCAGTCACCGCGCCGATGGATGTGCCGCCTTCGTCCCGACTTCTGCCTGGCCAGCAAAACTTCCTGCCTGCTGACCAGGACTTCCTGACTGCTCGGTGTTCATCACCAAGCTGGGACCTTCTTCTGTCGGAGGGGGGAGGGGCAGCAAACCCTTGGCGGGTAGCCCTCGAGGACAATGTCTCCCTATCCTCCGGGTCGTCGTCCTCGCTCTCTAACCTGCAGATATACTTTCGGTGCTGGCAGGGCAGGGAGTCTATGATGTTAATTCCGCTTTCGCAGGGGGTGGTGTCGCCGACCTCTTCTTCTTCTTGGCAGCCGGCGCCTCGCGCATGGGCTCTTTGCCGCTGCGCAGGACGCGTCGATCAGGGCTCGGGACAGCTTCCTTTCCATCTGATGAGCTGCTAGGTGTCCTCCTGCACATCACCGCCAAGATCTCAGCCTCCGTTCTCCAATGCTTGTATCGGTCTTCACCTCTTGGCCACGTTCCATCCGGAACCTCAGAAATCTACACCTTCTGGTCCTGTCAAGCAAATCAGCGAACAGGTGTTATGCATACGACAATCAATGATGAATCAGACAAGCTTTCACAACTATAATTACCTCTAGAGGCGGGTTTCATCACACCGAAGGCCCTTTGGGGGTGCCTCCTCTCTTGAGTCTTCTTGATGGTGAAAAACTTCACCACTCGTCGGTCCATTTCTTCATTGCTCAGCATCTCGGGCACTTCTCGTACGAAAACCTCCTGCCGGTACTCGTACCCAGGATGTGACCTCTCTTTGCACGGCTGGATTCGGTGGCCGATGAAGTTTTGCATGCACTCAACCCCATCGATGTCAACACGAGCAAGAAGGCCTAGAAGCTCCTCCACTTGCACCATTTCATCACCGCTCGGCTTCGCCGACCAGTTCGGATTTGTTTTCGCCTTAGTGTCAATATCCTCCGAAAGCCCATGTTCTACATTATTGGTGTAGAACCACTTTGACTTCCACCCCTTGTTGGAGGTACTAAGCGGGACTGGTTTATACTCCGCTGCCTTCCCGTCCTGCATCACAAGATAAGTTGCGTCGACAACCTTAGCGCCAGCAAACAATTTGAGGTGGAAGAAATAGCAGAAAAGGTTGAAGTGTGGCTCTATGCCTAGATAGGTCTCGCACAAGTTGATGAAAATGGCAAGGTGCAGGATGCTTTGGGGTTGAGATGAACAAGGGAGATCCCGTAGTATGGGAGCAGCTTGCGCAGGAATGGATGCGCCGGAAGCCCAAATCCCCACCGATAAAAATCCTCAAAAACAACCACTTCGCCAGCATGAGGATTTGGGAAGAGCTCACCTTCCGCAAGGCACCACTCGGCCGTCACCTCGTCCGGCAGGATCCCGTCCATTGCCATCTCCTCCAAGTCCTCCCAGCTACTGGTTGACGCCACCCACTCCTTGCTGCGGGCATTCATCTTGCGCGACTTCTTGGACGACGCCATTGCTTGGATTTGGATCTAGGGACTCGCTACGCTCGCTCTACCTTCGCGGCAAGCTAGGGCAGTCAAGGTCAGGCGTGGGCGGTGGTGACGGAAGAAGTAGCGGCGGCCGCAATGTGATTCTAGGTCGCTCAAGGAAGAAGATGAGAAGAATGTGCAACCGCTCAAGTGAAATGGAATGCGCCGCATGCTGAGTGAGCTTTATATCGGTTCACCTCCGCCCTTTCATCTCCAAGGTTTCTGGGAAACCATGCCGCACCACGCGCACTTGCTCCCACAACCGTTGTGCCACACACACGCGTCTGCGCACAGTTAATGCGCGTCGCTTCGAATTCTCCGTGGACACCTTTACTGGGCCATCACGTTTCCTTCGACTGGAAGGTACAATGGGTGGCTTAGTTTCTCATGTTGCTCCGATAATTGATGCGTCAATTACGCCTTGGTGATTTTTTGGCTATTAATCGGTGGAAGATTTTTCTATGATTTGGTGGCATATCTTCAAGGCTTTCTCTTTGACCCTGCGACAAGACTCATCCCTCATCTTCTAGCAGGCTCGGGGACTAAGTGTGTACACTTCACCTTGTGGTGACTGTATAGATTTTTTCGATCACTGGATTCTTCGGCAACGCCCAGACTGGTTGCTTTCTTAGCTACATTGGGGACCGCATCCTTTTCTTTGACCCTGCTACAAGATTCATTCCTCATCTTCTAGCAGGCTCGCGGACTACATTGTGTACATACTGTTTCTTCTTTACAGCGTTTTGACTACGTCAAGTCTGTTGCTTAGTGCCTCTGCTCTATTCTAATGACAACGTCGACAGATCCATCGCAATTGGCACTTAAGTGTGTACACTTCACCGACCAAGTTTTCTCAAATTTTTCTGTTGAGCTCCTTACATCCTATTGGTGAGCCTAACTTGGCTAAGTCCGAGGTCCATTGGCTAGTTACATTGGTCGGCAACCGCCCTTGCAGGTTGGCAGGCCAGTCAAACTGGTCGGCGTGCTTTTTCACCGCCCAAGTCACTAGTTAACCTGGTCGGCGTCCTTTTCCACTGCTCGGATCATCAGTGGAGTTGATCGGCTTCACGGCAAACTGCTCGGACTTGATCAAGACGGCGCCACCAAATGGATACAAGGCGCTCGGGGACAAGCTATGGGGGGTCTGACCCTAGGTATCCACGATGGACTACATGGGCCGCACCGCAAGGCATCTCGGTGGCATCCTGAAGATCGCGTAGAATCTGTTAGGATATGCCGAATGTATGTTTCCATGTAAAGATTATCTCTTACCGATTGGATTTAGACCTGATCGGCATGTAACCCTACCCCCAGGCTATATAAGGCGGGTAGGGACCCACTCAAAACACACGCAATTATACACGATAGCCAATACAAACCGACGGGACACAAAATTATGGTATTACGTCCCGCTGACGGCCTGAACCTGTCTAAATCTTGTGTCTTGTCACCATCTCGCTCACCTCTACGACAAATTTACCATTGTGGGTATACCCCTCGGTGGACTGCCGAGCATCTTTAGTCGACAATAACCATCTTGAACTGTTCTCATTGTGCCCCCATGAATTCGGTCCATCAATCACAGATCGACCACTAGTGAGCTGCCCTACACCCCGACCATGTTGGCCTATCACCTTACTCCATTGTTCTCCCGAGCACCCACTGATAAACACCATTGTCGAACTCCCATAGTCGCCATGTGCACCACGATCAAACATCATCAATAGCCTACGCACGCCACTAACAAGCACCACAACACCGGCCAGGGTTCTAATCAGTCGAACGCTACCTCTCCATTTCTTGTGACATCGGGTCAAATTGTGTAGTTTCGTTATGTGCACAACTCTACCATAATTCTACACCCACACACGTCACCTCGTTCCTATGCAACATACCTCGTCGCCTTACATTGCTCCCACTAACAAATCCTGTTGATTACTAGACTGTATGCACTTTACACAGGCTATCTCCTCGAGGTCACTATCGAAATCACATATCATCGACGAAATTTCATGCATGATCCAATCGTTGAGTGTCCAAGCTAATCACAGCCACACTTTTTGCCAAGCCTTTTCACTAGAGTTCTCCCAAGTCACCTTTATACCAATGCCTACGTACGTATAACATAGCTCCCTAACGATCAACCAATGAACTTGCCATGCACATGATCTTCTGAATAGAAAGCAAACACATTATTTCTCCTATTGATCCAGCTTTCTCCAATCACACGTAATCATCACTACAACATAACCAAACATTAGAGAAAGATATAGATGCACATTATATTAGAGGCAGGGTTTTTCCCTTGGCATTCATGAGTGTACAAAGTAAACTCTCATATACATTACTTTCACATGCATGACAACGATGCTATGTTGAACAGCTAAGTCCTTCCATTCTTCCAATAAGGTGGGGTCCCATAGATATGACATTTTTTCTACCATTTCTTTTGATAAGCTTTCGTAGTATATTTTGCTTTCCAAGGATAGTGACTTTCTTTTCCAAAGGTAACTTTGATGTCCTGGATATGATTGTAGACATATTCCTCATCACTGAAATGCCTTAGAAGAGCTGCTCTCACCATTGCGCTATCAAACTATTGCTTCATGTTCCGATATGCATGAGACCAAGAAAGGAAACGTTGACGCCTTAGGTACACCTGTTTCTTTGAGTTGTTTAGCCGCATGGTCTCGGTGTCATTTAAGCATTGGAAACAATCTTTGTCCCCTTTACTCTACCTAGACAAGCTATGGTGTCCGGTAGATCAATGATGGTAGTGAACAACACGGCATGTTGATCGAGTTTTTCATGATTGTACCAGTCAACTATCTCAGCACACCTTTCTCCCATTGTTTCTTAAGGTCATCCACACATGGTCTGAGATACACGTAGATGTCATTGATGGGTTGGTGCGGACCTGAGATTAGAATTGACATCAAACATGTACTTTCTCTTGTTACAAAGCCAAGGTGGAAGATTGTAGATAGACAAAAAAATAGGATAGACGCTGTGTGAGCTACTCATGTGACTAAATAGGTTCATGACCTATGCTCAGTGCAATCCGAAGGTTGCTTAATTGGATCCGCAATAAATTTTCATACTTCATGTCCACGTGACACCAAATAGAATCTACCAGGTGTCATAGGTAATCATCCTTCGCGCCCTTCCTTGTGCCAACGAAGCAGTTGAACCTCCTTGCTTCTTGCAAACATCCGCCTAAACCAGAGAATTATAGGAAAAATACTATGTGGCTTAAGAGGAGCTCCATGCTTCATTTACTCATTGCCCCCATCATATGCTAGTATAAAGGTGTTCTACACTAGGTGCATTCCATCAAATCTACATAATATTCTCCACGGAAAATGAAATCCTCCTTACATGCATGTATTTTGTCTACTTCTAATCCAAAAGGGCAAACTATTGGTTGGCCTCATCGGTGATTTCAGTTTTTTCATTCCCTTTCAGAAGCTTTGCACCAGAGTTTGGATACAGAAACGATGCTCAAGCAGCCAAGAAGTGTAGAGTGCACCGGAGCTCTCTGTTATGTGCAATGGAGATTTCACCAGAGTTTTGAGGTGTGTCCCAAGAGGAATTCTCCAGTGGGCGTCGAATAAGTCATCGGAGAAGGATCCAATGTCTGGCAACGACTTCTTTGGGACAACAGAGCGCACCAGATTTCTTCAATGTGGTCACCGAAGAATTTCAGTGTACTCTGCGAGGCAACCCTTGTTTCCACGAGGACTAGTGCAAAGTGCAAGCTTTTCGATACCTCGGAAAATATATCATCTAGCGGGAGTTTGATTCTCTAACTCATTTACGTTTCTCATTTTCTTATAGCATTTCTTAGTGTGTGCTTCATCTTTCTAGTCTAGAGCTTGCTATAGGTTAGTTGACAGATTTGGAACTTAGGGTGCAAAACTCTTTTTGTGCACATATATATAGAACTTATGTAGGTTTTTCTAAGTACTTTTCAGGCCTATAGTTTTTAAGTAATCTAATTCACTCCTTTAAGCGTCATGGCGCCTTCATCATTTGTGCCCGTCAAATGTGGGCTTCTTGTGCTCTTGTCCACAAGTTGTAGGTGGTGTACTGGTGTACATGAGGAAAGGCTTCGTGCACTTTTGTTTGTTGTTGATGTCTTGCAGCAAGGAATGCTGTAAACAGAAGCCGCTACCATGCTAGTCTTGGTCCACGGTTCCCGTATGAATTGATAATGTTTACAATGATGAAAGCATGCCTCCAAGGTCCAAGGTCCTAAGGAATGTCCATACAAGTATATATGCTCGTTACCCATAAACAATACACCATCTGCTAGCACGGTCTCCACGTGGCTCAGCAATATCATTGTTATCCTACATTCGTACCAACAGTTGCAATAACAAGTACGCAAGCCTGAATGTTGAATTCAGCGATGTCTGGACTCTGGACTAGAAGAAAGGCGAAACTAGCTACAGACTAAAAAACCAACGATGGCTATGGTTCTACGAAGCTTCGTTGTTGCTGCGTGCAGCGCGCAGTCAACGGCAATGCAAACCAAGTAGGCTTAGTGTCCAGGCAAGCTTGTTGGGAGAACACCCCGAGGACGACGGACGGCCTGATGAAGATGTCGGCTTGCCCCACCGCCGTCGTCTTATTCCTCTTCCTCTTGCTGCCGTCGCCGTGCTCTCCTGACGACCGGCTTGTCGTCGGAAAGCCACTCTCCGCTGGCGGTGTCATCGTCTCTGATGGCGGCTCCTTCTCGTTAGGCTTCTTCTCCCCCACCAACTCAACTCCAGCCAAGCTGTACCTCGGGATATGGTACAACGGCATCCCCGAGCTCACCGTGGTGTGGGTCGCCAAACGGGAAACCCCCCTGGTCACTGGCACACCTGGGTGGCTGGGTCTCGTTCCGCTTCCGGCGGCCCGACGACGCTCGTGGTGACGAACACCTCCAGCCTCGTCTTGTCCGATGCCAACGACCTCGTTGTTTGGGCGACCAACGTCGCCGCCAGCATGACTGGCTCGCCTCCGTCGCCGTCGGACACGCCGCCTGGTAGTGGACTAGTGGTGCACTAGCCACGCTCACGAACGACGGGTGTCTCGTTCTCCGGGCACAGGACGGCACCATGCTGTGGAAGAGCTTCGACCACCCGACCGACTCGTTCATCCCCGGCATGAAATTCCGGTTCCGTCCGAGAAACAGCAACAACAACAACAACAAGACCTCCGGGGGCGGTGACCGCCTCGTTTCATGGAGGACTCCCAGCGACCCGTCGCCGGGGAGCTTCACCTACGGCCTCGACGAGGCCACGTCCCTCCAGATCTTCGTCTGGAACGGGTCGCTGGCAGTCCCGACATGCAAGTGCCTCGACGGCTTCGAGCCGGCGAGCGGCGAGGACTGGAGCGGCGGAAACTTTTCGCGGGGATGCCGGCGGAGAGAAGCGCTGAGATGCGGCGATGGGGACCGTTTCTTGGCGTTGCCGAGGATGAAAGCGCCGGACAGGTTCGTGCACGTCAGTGCAGCGGCAACTGCTCCTGCGTGGCTTACGCGTACGCCAACCTGAACACCAGCACCATCAATGGGGATTCCACCAGGTGTCTGCTGTGGGTCGGGGAGCTCATCGATGCAGAGAAGATTAGTGTCGATGAAGCCGGAGACGAGACGCTGTATCTCCGGCTTTCTGGTCTGGATACAGGTACTGATTCCTGTCCTTTGTTTCCACGTCTTTTCACTAATTAATTTTCAGTTAAACAGTATACAATCCTTTGATTCACTGTTTGAATAATCAATATTTATATCTAACCATAATAATAAAGAAAATGCAAACACTAAAACTCAACACCCCCATCCGACAACTGACAACCATCTTAATATTACTAATTCAAGACTTTTAATGGAGACTCCATATTAATTCTCATAAGACATAAGAAAAAAAGCTAAGATCATTGAAATTCTAAAAAGAAACATAAATACCATGAATTTAGTAGATTCTAATCATTATTGACAATAACAGCTATTGAATCTATTATGTCTTTCTAAGAAATATCCTACATTTGCTATTATAAAATATAATTTAAAATAACCCTCTAGTTTAACATTTAAATTACTCACCCTGCCATTAGATAGATAATTTAAATTACTCTTAAATTTGAATCCAAACTATCACTTTTTTGTTAGTAAAAACAAATTAAAATATCACCTCAATATATTTAAGCTACCAAAAACAATATGCTATTATGAAAAATTCTAAATGGCCCTAAATCACTCATGCACATACAAACAGCCCCCAACACACACATACTCCTATGTAATATGTAAAAAAATTATCTAAATGATTATACATGTGTAATTTTGCAGATTAACTATACATGCATGTGTGGATGATAAATTTAGTATATTTTTTAGGTTTGAGCCATCAAGAAAATTGTTCTTTTAAGGACTCACATATGAATAATGCTAGCAATGCTCTTGAAACTATATTAATATCAATGATAACAAATATGTAAGTTCTTACTTTGCAAAAATTTATGCATGTTGGTTGAAACATTATGTCATATCTATGTTGATGGTATAATTGTAAGCACTTTATTTCTTTATAAAGAATTTATACTACAACATATAATTATTTGATAGAGAAAATTGAATGTAGACCAAAGGTAGCAAATACCTTCATGGTTTTAAAATTTTCTAGAGTAAATAGTTATTAAGCTTAAATATTAATGTTCTCTTGAGTTTAGCACTATTAGCCCCTACTAGATTTCACTTCAAGCTTCCTTCATTGATCTTCTAGGATATAAGATCCTTATATTTACTCAATGAATTTTGAATAAAGGGTACAAAATGCACAATGGTTTTAATTTAACATGCAGATCAAATTTATGTCCTCATTATATGCTTGGTTCATAATTAACTTCATTTCTTCTCAAGGTAGAAGGAAGGATATAAGGACAGTGAAGATCATACTGCCAATTTTAGCAAGTGTTTTGCTGACATGCATATCCTTTTTTATATGTGTTTTTAAGTCCAAGGTCGCCAAAGGTGTGTATTCAATGACAAGTATCTACATATATGACATATGCTCTAATATACAGTCCTTATTTTATTAAATAATTCAATGGACTATATTTCCCTCATGACAGAGAAATTTTCTTGAAATTTATGAGATAGGGAATAAACAAAAAAGATAAAAGCACAAGACTTTAGTTTTTGGAGAGGTGAATGCTACTGAAGGCTTTGAATTTCATGTTCTTAGTTTGAAAGATGTCATAGCTATGACAAATAACTTCCACAAATCATTTATGATAGGACGAGGAGGTTTTGGCAAAGTTTACAAGGTATGTATGCCATCTAATCTATTTTCCTGCTTACGCCTTTTCTCAATTGTGATTATACGAGATTAATATTCTAATCTATTTTCCAATTTAATTGTTAGGCAAAGTTAGATGGCCGAGAAATTGCCATCAAAAGGCTCCATAGGGGTTCCGAGCAAGGGATAGTGGAATTCAAAAATGAAGTTATTCTAATTTCCAAGCTACAACACAGAAATTTGGTTAGATTTCTTGGTTGGTGCATAGAGGGAGATGAAAAGTTGTTGATTTTTGAGTACATGCCTACCAACAGTTTAGATGCTCACATTTTCAGTATGCTCTAATAGCTCATGACAAGCTCATGAACCATATAAACTAGTTAGTAAGAAATGGTTTTTCTTTGTAGGCAGTACAAGCAAAGCAATGCTAGATTGGCCAACACGTTTTAACATAATCAAAGGGGTTGCCAGAGGACTTCTATATCTTCATCAAGATTCTAGACTAAAGGTAATTCATAGAGATCTCAAAGCGAGCAATGTTTTGTTGGATTAAGAAATGAGACCAAAAATAGCGGACTTTGGCATGGCAAGGACGTTCAGTGACAACCAACATAATGAAAATACGGAGCAGGTCGTCGGGACATAGTGAGTGCTCTTTATTATATTAAAATTTTCATAAATGTTAAGCTAAGACAAAGAAAACTCTTCATGGTAAAAATATCAACAGCGGCTACATGGCTCCTGAATATGCACTTAGAGGCATATTTTCTATCAAGTCTGACATGTACAGCTTCGGTATCTTGACTTTGGAGGTTGTAAGTGGTCAGAAGATAAGCTCTTCCAATCAAATATTGGATTTTGAAAACCTTACTGTCTATGTGAGTATAGTTTTATAAATTAGCCAACAAGAAACATCAAAGTTTTTAGAATCCCACAACCTCACTTAACTATTGATTTGATTTATTTAGGCATGGAATCTGTTGAAGGAAGGGAGAGCAAATGATTTGGTAGACTCAAGTATTGTCGAGAGCTGTACACCAGATTAAGCTTTGCTTTGCATCCATATCGGACTCTTGTGTGTGCAGGACAACCCCAACGATAGGCCACTCATGTCATCTGTTTTGTTCATGTTGGAGAATCGAAGCATCACACTTCCCATTCCAAATGAACCTGCATATTGTCCACATACAAATAATCAAGCAGAACAAAGAAGGGGAAATACTCAAAACTCAAAGAATAGTGTAACTCTTACAGATATAGAGGGAAGGTAAGCTAAATCAATTTTAAATTTCCAAATAAAATATACATTATCTGAAGGCACACACTTTTAGTGGAGTTGCATAATGTATAAGGGAGACACATAATCATTTGTTGGGAGGTAAACCATTTCTTCTAGCTTCTTTTTCTATATTTTGTACCTAATTTCTATATTGCGACAACAATTGGGTATTTGACACTACTCATATTGAGTTAATGAGTGGAAGTCCGATGGAAAATACATTACTTAGTGAAAATATAGGAGGGGTCTTAGCCCACAAAGATTCTAATTGGTCGACCTAGAGTTGGTTCTACTTCACCCAAACTTCTAACAAGCACAAGCACTAAGTAAGAGCAATAAAGCATAAAGCAAGACTTGAACGTAAATAAAGCACAAGCACTAACTAAGAGCTCCGATGATACCTTACCGCGCCTGCATCGGCCTCCTCCTTCCCCTCCCAGCCCCCCACACCCACCGCCGCCGCCATGGCCATGCTCACCAGCGAGCACCGCTGCGACGCCCCCGCCCCGACATGGCTCTGTCTCCTCCACCGCCGCCAAGGCCCCTAGCCGTCCGGCCACCATCCCACCGCTTGGCTGGCCTGTCTCCCCCGAGCCCCTTCCTTCTAAGCCCTCTAGAGTTGGAGACGAGAGAGGGAGAGAGCTACCAGAGACGGAGACGAGGAAGGGAGAGAGCTGCCAGAACCCTAACGGTGGCGAACTTGAGCTCGGGTGAGGGCGCAGGTGCGGGTGTGGGCGCGGTCGCGGTCGCCGGCGGGAGGAAGATGGCCGGGGAGAGGAAGGGACCGTTCGAACAGAGACTCAGGTGCGAACGTTCTGCCCCAAGATTTCTGGACGATGGCGAACACGAGACTAGTTGACAACGGCAGGGTAGTCAGCACATTCAGGTACCCATACGAGAGGGATTGGTCAACTTACATATCTAAGATGAAGTATTTCTAGCTCAAGTGCTGAACGAAGACAAGTCCATGTGCGTACGTGTTTTCAGAAGGAATTCAGAGGGTATGATTCTACGTAGAAGCACAAACTCTGAGCACGCATGTACTCTGCTAAATATAGCAGCCTCGGCTTATTTTTGTTTTATCTCTTTTTGATTGATTCACCCCTTACACAGTTTATAAGCCATTCGTGGAACAGTTGTGTGTGCCGGCAGTTTTTTTTGTTTTTTTTTGGCAAGGAAAAGAGAGCCTTTATATATATGACTCACCGACGTGATAACAATGAGGAGCAATAATAGGCTCAATGCAAGCCGCGGCTCTGAGAACCACCAAATGATCAAATGTTTTGTTCTCATTGTCAGTTGTGCAAGCTCATGGGCCGTCTGGACAACTTTCTAATCAAACTAACTGGAACCCCGCGCTGCGCGCGGGGCAACTCCGCATGAGAAGAGGACGAGGAAAAAAAAAGCTACAGCAACAGGGGGGTACTGTTCACCAAAACGGGCTAGGTACTGTTTACCAACCCGTACTGTTCACCTAATCCCCGTACTGTGGGTGGATAGGGATATGCGAGAGGGGAGAGGCGACGTGAACAGTATTTCATAAACAGTATCGATACATCACCCGGAATAAAGATCTTTACAGATAACATGCTTTTGGTCTCGATCGCTTCATACCTTCATGAATAATAAACCCTTATTCTAGAGTAGTGTTTTCCATCTCGACGACGAAGCAACTAGGCTATATAGTACTACAGATACAAACTACCTCAAATGCTGACATGTCGGCACCACTTAGCAGCAAGAGAGGACCTTCCTAGCCGCTATAGCTTCCACCCCTTCTGCATCCCAAGGGTGCCTCTCGTAGAACGAATACACTCGACACACGGGCGAGGCGAGCTGCCCTCGAGGTCAATGCAGAATTTCCTGGCCGGCGAACCTGCCGATCACGCAGCCGCGCGCTCGTCGGGCAGAAGGCATTCAGGAGTAGACATATGTATGTGAAGGTGGCAGCAGCTTCTGCACCTGCACGTCGATTGTTTTCTGCAAAATCCACTGGTCATCGCCCATGAGCACCCACACCTAGATCTGGCGTCGCCGGAGACGACTCAGCACTTCAGCAGGGGTCGTACACGAGCACCCAGAAGCCCGTCTTCAGCTCCACAGAACGCTTGACTGCCCCCCACGCCCCTACGCCGGAAGCGAAGGAGAAGACCTGGTATGTAATCCTGCTCTCCTCGGTGCACATCATGCCCGTCCCAGTAACGGCGAGTATCTGCTCCGCCGGCAGGTGGTCGTTGGCGTTTCCCGTGCCGGACGGGGAAAGATCATCTTAGCCGGTGAGCAAGACTTGCGTGCAGCTCCTGATCGTGGCGTCGGGGAGGATCTTGCAGCCCCCGGTCATGGGGTTGCACAGCAGGCAGAGACCACTCCACCACCGCCTTCCTCCGAGCAGGATGAAGCCGTCACGCAACGACAACAGGTCGGTCTACATCTCTCGATCGAAGCCGCCTGTGGCTGGTACTAAGGATTGGATTCTACTCTCGCTGCCGGCGGCGGTCGACGCCGGGAGCACCGCGGATTGGAAGAACGGCCCCGGCGTGCGCCGCAGGTACACGTGCTGGTGGTTGTATTGTAGGTGTAGTGTAGCCACCGACCACCGTAGCCGTGGAAGACCCCGAGAAGCAGGCTGGGAACGAAGCGATCCGGCCGAGGCCGGAGAAGAAAATTGGATATTTGCGACTCCAACGTTGCCATTTGTATACTCTCTTTTCTAATCTTTATTTATACTTGTATTTGGCACCTGAGAAGACTGATTTGCCCTTCTGTTTATCCGATCGCGCCCTTCTGTTCGCGGTTGCTTTTTTTTCCGTACGTACGCGGTAGCTTCCTGGCTACCTGGCCGCGTGGGTGGGCTGGCTGGCCGCCGGGTCTGTGGCCGATGCCTGACCTTGGGCGGCCGCGGCCAGGGCGTCGGGCGGCTGGCCGTCCATGGTTGCCACGCGTCGAGGTCGGGATCACGCAAGGGCGGCGGCAAGACGAAACGTCGAGAGTTAGGGCGAAACGAAACGTCGGGCTCTCCAGTATTACGTGCGTACGGTGATCGAATAAACAACTCAGGTGCCAAATACAAGAATAAAGATTATTAGAGAGAGGAGAGCAAATACACAAAAATGACATGAAAATCAAGTGCCACATGTTTTGGGCCTATTTTTACGAAGTTCACGTACGTGCGAAGTGCAACGTTTGGAGTCCCAAATATCTAATTTTCTAGGAACGAGGCGTTGCCGATGATGGCACGCCGCCGTGACCTGCAGGCGCCGGCGCAATGTACGACGGCGGTGGACTCTAGCCGGCGGAAGATCTCAAGGAGTAGGTCAAGCGGCAGCGATGCCCACGCGCCCACGGCTGCAGTTCGTCCGTCGTCCATCGGACGTGCTGGGCATGCAATCAAAACCAACTCACCTATTTTTGCGGTAAGTGGGGATCTGCGCATCAATCAATTAACGATTATAACGATAAAAAAGGAAGGATATGATACGGGTGGCCATTTGTTGGGGAATAAAAGGAAGCTGACCTCGCCTGCCTGCCGTAACAAATTGCCTGATTAGGGCGGGGAAGCTGGAGGGCGATGTCGACCGCGGCGGCGTTTTCCCACTACGCGCCGCCACCGCCGGCTGGCGGCTCCATGTTCCCAGACGACGAGCCGTTGGAGCCTCAGATCCCCCAGGCGCCGAAGGCCGAGGCGACCAATAATGGCGGCGGCGCTCTGGTCCTCACCACGCAGTGCGAGTTCCCGGCGCTCGGGAGGAGCGCATCGCGGGACAAGTTCTCGGTGCTGGTGCACGCCAGGGCGCCGGCCGACGTGGCGCGCGCGCCGCTCGACCTCGTCACCGTGCTCGACGTCAGCGGCAGCATGCAGGGCGAGAAGCTGGAGCTCCTGAAACAGGCCATGTGCTTCGTCATCGACCAACTGGGCCCCGCCGACCGCCTCTCCGTGGTGACCTTGTCGGGCTACGCGGTCCGCCGGATCCGTCTGTCGCGCATGACGGACGCCGGGAAGGCCTCGGCGAAGGTCGCCGTGGTGTCGCTTGTCGCCGAGTGGACGGGCACCAACATCGCCGGGGGCCTCCGCGTGGGCGGCGAGGTGCTCGTCAGCCGCCAGCAGAAGAACGCCGTCGCCAGCGTGATCCTTCTCTCCGATGGGGAGGACACGTTCCTCGCCGGTAGGTTACCCAATGGCGCTAAGAGGTACATGGACCTCGTGCCGCCGGTGTTCGCGCACCTCGGCAGCCGCCCCAGGCCGATCCACACATTCGGGTTCGGCGCCAAACACGACGCGGCCGCCTTGCACACCATCGCGGAGGCGACGGGAGGCACGTTCTCGTTCGTCGAGAACCACGCAGCGATCCAGGACTCGTTCGCGCAGTGCATCGGCGGCCTCCTCTCGGTCGCCGTGCAGCAGGCGCGCATCGCCGTCACGTGCCTGCACCGGGGCGTGCGCGTCCAGGAGGTCAAGTCGGGCAGCTACGGCAACAGCGTCGGCGCCGACTGCCGCGCCGCCTCCATCGACGTCGGCAAGCTCTATGACGACGAGGAGAGGCGGTTCATGGTGCTCGTGTACGTGCCGAGAGCCCGAGCCACGGAGGAGGTCACCCGCCTGCTCAAGATAGGGACGCCGCGACGGGGAACGAGGCCCACGTCGCGGCGCCCGCCGCGGTGATCCAGAGGCCGCCGGAGCTGGCGTCATAGTTTTAAATCTCCCGCTAAAGCTACCGCTATAGCCCGCTATAGCCTTTTAAGACAGGGTGCCGCTATTTGTGTTCATGTACAATTTAGCCGCTATATCCCGCTATAGCCCGATATAGCTCCGCTATTAGCTGTTTTAGACATATACCGCTAAACACCTTAGCCCGCTATTTAAAACATTGACTGGCGTACATGCCTCCTCCGTCCATGGAGGTGGAGCGGGAGCGCGTCCGCCTTGCGGCGACCAAAGGCATCGCCGCCGCACGCGCAGCCGCTGACGGCGGGCAGCACTCCGGCGCCGCGCAGATCCTGGAGTCCAAGCTGAAGGCCATGGAGCTTTCGGCGCCGGGGGCGGCAGGCGACCCTGCATTAGAGGCGCTCAAGGAGGAGATGCGCGACCTCAGCTTAAGCGTCGGCGACCGGAGGAAGTACGAGCAGACGGGGCGCGCGCCTGCTGGCCGGCATGAGCTCGCACGCGCAGCAGCGCGCCTCGGCGATGGGGTGGACGTGCAGTCGACGAGCAAGGCTACGGCGTACTTGACTCCGAAGATGGAAGAAATGGTGGAGATGTCGCGTGAGAGCAGGAAGAAGCGTGGCAGTGGCAGCACCCAGCAGCCGGACGGCACGTTGAGGCAGGCTAAGCAGGTCAAGGTAGAGATCTTTACAATAGAAGACCTAGTATGTTTGCAGATGAAACAAAGCAGGTTGATTTATGGTTCTTCAAATCAGAGATGGAACAACCCAGGTTGATTTATCGCTCTTTATTTCGGCGTTCTGAACTAGTAGCAGTATTTTGCTGGTTCACTTTTACTTGAACTTGTTAGTCTTACTAGCGTATGGCCGTGCGTTGCTACGGAAACCATTAAATTTTCAATTCAATTCAATACAATAAGAGTAAGACAAAATAGTAGGTCAGAAGCCTTAAATTTTCAACACAGTAAGAGGAATCTTGAAGCGTGATTTTCAACACAGTAAGAGGAATCTTGAAGCGTGATTGATATAAGAATAGTCAAATCATCGAAAGTGGCTAGAACTTTCTCTACTCCTAAAAGGGCCCTAAAGAAACATATCTCTGATGGCCAAAAGTAATTCGCTCCGTGAGTTTGATATTTCGGCTCCCTGCAATCAGCTTGCCTGCTCCGAGCAGCGCCCATTAGCTCTACATTGCCCTGACTTCCTGCCACCACCGGTTTCTCTTAGAATTGACATTTAAAAAATAAACTATTAAATAAATTAAATAAATGTAATAAACGTGGGACATTACCTTAGTCATGGAGTTAACACCTCTTTGTAGACGATATTTTCGTGTATGTGCCATTTTCCATTGTGATCTTTTTCTTCCCTTTCTTCACATCCTTCTCAACTGCTGGAACATTCAAGACCTTGATGTTCGATCTAGCTGTGGCTCTAGATAGCGCTACATACAACTGGCCATGTGAAAACACTGGTTCAGGCAAGTACAGTCCGACATTTGGGATAGTTTGCACATTTGGGATAGTTTTTGCCCCTATGCTTTGTTGAGAGTCATGGCGAAGCTAAGCCGAACGGGAAACTGCTTTCTCTTAAAATGAAAAGGGAACATCTCGTCATCAAACGGGCATAAGGTTATGCGAGGCAAGAAAACACACTTTCCAGCATGTTGCCCCAAAACAATTTCTGCGTCGATTGTATTCTTTTAGAACCCACGTACAATCAACCTCGTACCATTGCAAAGCCCGTTTGCAGGGTCAATGTTTCTAAGCAATATGACCGGGCAACCAATCTTCAGCTTCAACACATGTGGAGGTAGACCGTTTAGGGTCAAAGTGTTAAGGAACTCCGGAGGGTAGTAGTTGTTTGGATCGTCTACCGCAGAGTCAAAGCTATGGTACACCATCTTATCCCCTTGAAAACGACTTATCATCCTCAAGTTAATCATATCCACATAGTCATTTCGTGTAGACAGTATTGCTCGCGAAGTGATGTAATTTCTCTTTGTCATGTTCTCATTGAGTCATGGGAAAATGCAATCTATTAGAGTATCGAGATCACCATCCTCCCCGATATGTGGCACAAATATCCCATTAGGAAGACAGATGTCACCATCACCATTGGACTCCTCAGATCCACCACCGACACGTAAAAGGTATTCTGAAAACCATGGGTCGCTTTTGTGCCCTCATGTTGCACAACAGTTTGAGGTGTCGCATGGATTTCCAAAGGTACGACATCCACAATGAGGCACCGATAATTTGATCCCTTGACCCCCTTCGAACAACATGGAGGACTTGCCTGAAATCTCCATCAAACACCACTGTCTCCCCCCCCCCCGAATGGTAGATCGGGTTGGTCCATTATATCACGAAGGCTATTGTCTAGTGCCTCGACATACTGCCTCTTTGTCATAGAAGCCTCATCCCAAATAATAAGAGATGCAGCCCGAAGAAGCTTGGCAGTGCCACTTTGTTGAGTGAAACTACAAAAAGCTCCATCATCGATGGTAAGAGGAATCTTGAAGTGCGAGTGTGCGGTTCTGCCACTGGCCATTATGGATGCTGCAACACCAGATGTAGCTGTTGCCACATCAATTTTGTTCTGACTGCATATAGTTGCCAGAAGGGCCTTGTACAAATAAGTTTTGCATGTGCCACCAGGTCCATCGACGAAGAATAACCTCCCATGTTTGGTATTAATAGCAAACATAATCTCATCATAGGCAGCCCACTGCTCCTCATTAAGGGTGTCCGAAAGAGCGACGTCATCAACGCTGACCTCAATGCTTGCCTCCTCAGAAATATCCCTAGGAATATCATTGCAGGTGTCATATGTGTCATCGATATCAGGAAGTAAGAATGTCTTTATGTTCTTCTGCATTGATTGTAATATTTTCCTAATATCTACCAGGACCATCTGCTCCACCGCAAAGTTGGATTGATTATTGCGTCGATAGTCATCTGACATTGCCTCCTTGTATTTATCCTAGAGTCTAGACACATTGCTTGGCTCACAGAATACCAATATTGTAGCAAACAGTCGTCGCAGTGCATATGGCATCATCCACTGAGTAGCTTCAGCAAGGATCTCATCCAATGTGTTGTCTGCTTCGATCAGTCCCCTTCTTTCCACCGCTTCACGGAAGGTTGGAAGGGTCACTCCATTAACGGCCCTTAGATCATCAAAGGATGTAGCACCAGCCACGTGGTTTAGAAGAACCCTAAGATAATAGTGTTCCCCTTCGGCTGGATTGGCAGAGACGATTCTTCTGACCTGTCCTTCCCTTTTTGTTGCCCTCTCATTCCATTCTTTGCCCATCGTGCTCTTTCTCTCTGCCTTTTACGCTCCATAGGGTCATCGACTTGTATCCTTGAATTGGATGCACTTTGACTTCCTGATTTATTATAAATAGATGTACTTATTGTGACAGCCAACATATATATATCGAATCATTAATATATGTGTCTCGCTATTTACCCGCACTGGTAGTGTTAGTCAGGTCTCCAAATGGAGTGCGTGCACTGCTATTTTTTTCTGGGTCCATGAAGCAAAGTTCGACTACAGAGAATAAAAGCAAAAATAATGAAGACATTGTATATAGCCTGAGTAAAAGGACACACAAACTTAGTTATCAGGCAAATCATACAAATCTCTGGTTTGTGCATTTAATTAAATTAAAATATTGAGAACCATGTATACCAAAGGAAAAACAAAACAAAAACCGTTTAACATAAGCATCATTGAAAGGGAAAAAAGTGCAACCTGAATACACAGGACGTGAACAACACAAGAGCACTATTGTTTCACTCCTGCTATCTTCACAAAAACCCACCATGCATGGCAAACAATTGGTCTATATGTGTACAATTAATCAAAAGCATACAGAAGTACCATACACCTCTTGGCTCTCAATAACTTTCACATTATTAAAATGAGGTGCTGCATAATGTGTGAAATTATCAATGTACAAATCATTGTGAACCCCAAAATATATTTTAAGCTTTGAGCATTTATTTGGCCTCAAGCATTGTTCACCCATTGTGATTCCTAATAAGATAATCAAACCTTTTTTGTTGTTTCTCAAAAGCTCCAAGTTTGTCAATCTCGTCGGAGGATACTGGACTGCATCCACTCAGTCTGTTATCAGGCTAGGGCACTACACCAAAATGGGAAACTTCTGTTAGATTTAACATACAGTTATAGACAGAAAAATGAAAAAATGACATCGGTGAATTCATTTCTGCTTCAACTCTTTTTTCCAGAACAACATAAAACTGATTTCGTGGATTCAGTTTTGCAACTGATATATTCCTTGAACACAGGTAGAATCATACATAAAGAATTTTGATCCCTTTTTTGAATGCATATAGGAACATATGGATGAAACTGAAAACAAGCCTCTGTGTATGCTAATCACTGTTCACCTAAACGGCCGTGTAGCCCATGTAAACACCGTGTAAACGCTACATAGTGGTACGCCATATCCGTTTAATCAACCGTTTAGCCCGTTTAATTGGCCGTCTAGCCAGTTTAATAGACTGTTTAGCCCGAATAATGGCTAAACGGCAGGTGACCGACTGTTTACCGTTTAGCGTTTAGGAAAACATTGATGCTAATTGGCTATGCATATAGAATTAATCACAAGGCTAGTATATTTGCACCTGACTTGTTTAGGAAAATAATTGAGCACGTAGTATCAACGCTAATATCAAAGGATTATTCAGACGGTGCATTGCACAGCACAAGCATTTAACCACAAGATCAACTCCCGCAGGCACAGGGGACATGGTTGAGTAGGAATTCTTTCGTACCACTTTAATTACAATAGGATCAGGTCATGTCAAAAGTGTTTATGCAACCCCAATTATCCAAAAGATATGGCTATTTCAAGATCTCAATTTCTGATACATATAATATAATCCAAAAGCAAAAGGAATGGACACATTCCACATGTTCAATTGTAAAGCTGTATTATTTTTGGATCTAGGCTGTTTGCCCAAATCCGTACTTAGACATCACTAAAGGAACAAGTATAATAACAAAACTTTGAAACTGCAAAGTTCAAAGAGGAGTTCCATTTAGGTCCTACAAGTCCATGAAGAAACAAGAAATCATTTATGCAGAACTTCAAAGGCACACGCTTCACCAGCTATCTGCAAGGAGAATGCACATCTTTGTTTTGACTACTATTTTTTCTTATGTTGTTTTTTTTTATCTAAAACTGCTATGGACTACCTTCCCCTTGATACCACAAAGGACATGACACATTCATTTGAAAAACAGAGACAGAGGCAGCCTACAGGCAGATTCAAAGAAACATACGGCTTCTGTTTACCAGATTCAAAAGTAAAATTGACACATAAATCTTAGCCCACAATTATGAAAAGTTAAGGAGGATGAGATGTAATAGGCCACGAAACGGCAAACAATAAGCCAACTGATTCTATTGGAAATCAAGCTCACGCTTATCCAAAGTCAAGCAGGCATGTGCATTTAAAATCCTTCAAAGAAGCTATACCAAGTTGTCATTTATTGTACCTAAAGAACATGGTCAGCTACATCTTATCCTCCACATGAATCCCAGTTGGAAAGTGAAAGCCCAATGCTTAACAACCCTCCATGTCTCTTTAAAACAATGCTGAGATTATAGTTTAAAGAAGTTTGAGCTGGTCTTTGCATGGTCAAGTGATACGTTTGTTTTGCTCAAGGTAATTTGAGAGAAATGTATCTTTGGTGGTTAGTAACAAAGCATTACGCCAAACAGAGCATTAACTAATAAGAACATAAAGTTTGATTTCCTCTACTAATATTCCTCTATTCGAAAGAATACAAGGATTCAGCCTATACCTCCTTGGATTCAGACGATGGTAGCTTCGTCGGACAGCAAGGTGTTTATGGCTGTATCGATCTGCTCATGTGTGCCATCCAGATTGACCACCGCAACCTGAGTGTGCAACATTAACTCAAAATTAATCAAACAAGAACTGATCCACCCATAAATAATATTCAGTCTAGTTCCATCATCTATCTTGTAATATAATATGCCAAACAGGAATGCATCTTTTTTATAGCAGGGGAATGGAGAGCATATGCAAGTTGATAATCAGTTTTCAAGGTTGCCAAACTAAACATTTCAGTACAACTTTCAAAGATGGTTTCAGAATCAAGCACTTCATCTAGAGTCAAAAACACACTTATAAACTCATTCAGGTTTATGCATCCCAATTGAGAATTCCATCAGCAACTGGAGCATGGTGAAGCGACATTCAGTAGTAGTTGTAAAATTCAAGCCATTGCAGATTTTGTTCAGAGCGAAGCAGCTAGATCCGGGACAAGCCAGCGAGCGCAGGTCAAAAAGAACCGAGAGCTCACCTCGTCGTCGTCGGCGCCGGAGCAGAGCTCGCCTTCCTCGCGCGCCCTCGCAACTGCAGTCACCGATGGCGGATGTAACGGAACCGTCCAAATTATAAGAGCACAAGTACAAAAACAATCACCGAAGTGATCAAATTCTCGCACTTGAGCCCATATAACTCCGGTAGTCTAATGAAATCACGAGGGATTTCATACCAACCAACATACAAGCTAAGATCGTAGTGATTCAACATAACAAGTCACATGTTACATCCATTTCTCAAGTAATTCAATATACATCGGAGTTTAACATAGTTATTACAACTTAAGTTCAAAAGTAGCGGAAGCAAAGTAATTTAAAACTAACATAAATCTTATTTCAAATACATGTCAGTACAACGGTCGACTTCCAACAAAAGCATTAGAGATAAGGTAAATAAGAAGGATCATGCCCGTGATCACACTCCGCCTCTACGGCAGGAGCCAACCAACTCTTGCAGTAGCCATGATACTTCACAACCTGCAACAAGTGGGGATAAAACCCTGAGTACGACAAAGTACTCAGCTAGACTTACCCGTCAAAAACCAAAAATAAAGTGACACCAAGGATCATGTAAGGCTGATATAAAGTGGGGCTAGCTTGACAAAATTTTTGCATAAAAGCTTAATATAGATGATCAATCATTAATGCTTAAGCATCAAGTTAATTATCATTAACCTATCATCTATATTAGAACCTTACTAGAGCACTCACTTTATTAGGAGCAAACAATATTAACCATAGCAGGTATAAATTGAGGCAACCTATCCATCGTGATCCAATTAACCATCAGTTCAATTTAATTGAATCTACGTTGCCGCTGCTCAAGTCAAGTGCTCACTAACCGGGAGCGATGGCGATTCGAATCGAATTCCTATCCAGCTGGAGGGGTATTTCTAACACTCACCGCGCAGGCCCCTGCCAGGGTCGCACAAGCCACCTTTTCATATGATTCAGGAATCGCGGGTCCGAATGATGTCGCGACCCCAAGGACGACACTCTGCCAGGTGATAGGGACTCTAACCCCCCTTGGTCTCACGCCAATGTCTCCAAGCACATCATTTCTCTCCTCCAAGAAGCAACCTACCATTCGATTCCCGGCCTGAATCACATTACTCGGCTTCGCGGTCGGAATGGCTTATCCGGCCAACTAAGTGTTAGACTGCGTTCAACATGACTCAAGGACGTACGGCGAATCGGTCCTTAAACGACTCAGACGGGGATAGATCCACACCCAAGACCTCCATGCCTTGTTGCTTCACTATCGTCATCCCGCCCGGTCTCATTTCATTTCATTAACACATGGTTCCATTCCACGATAGCAAATATAGCCAATCGTGCCATATATGAATATCCCTATATCTCGCAGGTGACAGGAAATCACCTGACTTCTACCGCTTAAAGCAGGGCTAAGCATCTACTCGATCCTAGTCTATGTAGGATTCAAGGGTTCATATATCTAGACAAGGAATGATATAATGCAGCAAGAGTTTCCAACCAACTCCTATCACTTAATGCAACAATACTTATAACATATATCGAATTAATTGCTTTGAAGATAGGAGGCTTATAATGCTCCGGGGCTTGCCTGGGATCCGACTCAAGTTAGAGTATGTCAGATAAAACCTGCTTGGCGAGCATCCTCCAATCTAGCACTCGTCCGATCCTTCTACCTTCGGGATGGATCCACCAAACACCGTCTTCGGGTTTGGCTCCAACGCCATTTCCTTCACACGTTTCTGCTAGCATACCTATATGAGATGCAAGATGCAAGTGCATGAATATATGGAAGTATAATGGACAATGCATCACATACAGTATACAAGACAAACACCATATTACACTCCACATGCATAGACACTTCATGTTGCTTAAATAAACATCACCCAACCTAATATAAAAGATGACAAGCATATTAGGCATGGCACACAAGGTTTCACAAGATCTCATGTGTATTAACTTAACTACACTCAAAGGCATAAGTCACACTTAACAATATACAAGCAAACAACTATAATTGGAATTTATCTATTTCTGGACAAGCAAACAGTAGCTTCATAATTCAATCATATCTGGAGTTTTATAAATCCAAATGACTTGAAAGAAGACATTATGGAAAGCTTATGAAATTCTATACATTTAATTTATAATCATCACAGCATGATTCTAAAGTTTAACATGTTGAATTTACACAAACACCGAAACTGGTCTAACAAGACAGAGAGCAAGCAATTCTGTAACCCAACTTTAAACAGCTATAATTCCTAAACCACATGGCCAAATACCACCAAATTTTAAAAGAAGCTAGATATATAAATTATATACAACTTTTGTATAAACAAGTTTCACAACAAAGCACATTATCATGAAGAACTTTGCCAAGTTTCTAGATCTGTCCAGAAACTTCATTTGCAAGAAATAATTATTAACTTATGTTGCAAACATATAATTGGACAAAACCAACTTTACCAACATTTCACACATGACTAATGAACACCAGAAAACTTAGTTTCCATTCCTAAATAAATTCTTTTAATGCCTTTTCTTAATGTATTTAAATAATTAGGTGGAATTATGAACACATATCAAAAGTGCACAATAAATTCTACCAAAATTACAGTGGGCTACATATGCTCTCAATAGTTTACTGTACAAATTTCAAACCATTTGGACATATATATCAACCTTTATGAAAAAGACAAATGACTATTGCAATAAATCATGTGAGAGCAAGATACACTAATAACTCACTCATATAGCAACTAAAATTCATAAAATTATTACCACATATCAAAAATGACAAGAGTAGCATGCCACAAAAATTTCACTTCATTTGGAGCCCTAAATTTGCAGTTAAGAAAATAACAAATACAACTAGCATTGAAAACCTAATCTAAAAAATCCATTTTTTACAGCAAAAATATGAAACTAAAATATGCCATATTATAAATCCACTGCATAGAGAATTTTACAAGGATTCCAAAAAGTCCTCATTTGCTATTTTACGATTTTTCTATAATTTTCTATGAATTTTCAAAGTTTCTGCCATGACTATGTATAAAAGAAAAAGGAAAAAGAAAAGCTGCACTATGCGGTACTATTCATATGAGTCATGTACTTCGCAGAAAACCCCCTGCAAGAAATTTATTTAAACCGAGCAAATAGGTCCTAACCGCACTATTCATTTGAGTCACTAGTTCTGCAGAAAGACCCCTCTCTTTGGTCAAATTGTCGCGCGAGGTCCCCGACGGGAGCTGAAACAGAGGAGGCGGAGCAGGGTCGCCGGGAATGGCGATGTCGGCCGGCTGAGAGCCTGCCGGGCAGCTGGGAAATGGTGGGGAAGCACTAGGGAACCGGTGCGCACGCATAGGGCTACCAAGCTTGGTCGGAGATGGCCCTGAACGGCCTAGCCACGCGCACGGGCGGCTCCAGCAGGAGATGCTCGCCGACGTCGGTGCTCCGGCGCGGAGGAGACAAATCCGACGAACCTGAGGAGTTCACGAGCACCGCGGTGACCTGGCACACGCACCGGTGGTCACAGCTCGGTCGGTGGTGGCCCGTGGCTTCGCGGCCACGTGCGACGGCGGCCAAGCCCACGGCATCTCCGGCGGCGGGGCGCTCCGGCGATGCTTGGTCTGGGCGGGCGTGTGCACGAGGTGGAGCACGACAAGGTGAATGCGGTGGTGTACGCGGCTGCGGACGTGGTGGCTTGGAACGGCGGAACGTCAGTGGCAGCTCGGAGCTTTGCTTCCTGTCCATGGCGGGAGAAAGAGAGCAGAAAGAGAGAGATGGACAGTGAGAGATAGAAGGGCAGGCGCTCGGCTTCTTCATAACGTGCACGACGACGCGTGGACGTGAGGTGGTGAGCATGCAGGCGAGCATGAGGACCACGCGGCGTAGCGCGTCTGTGCGTGGTCGGCCATGACTCGCTGCAGTTCAAAATCACAATGGAGCTGACAATACCACCGCGAAAGTTCAACTGAAGCATCAACTTTCCTATCCTTCCTCTCCCGATCCGGTTGTCTATTGATCTTGATGCAAGAGACAAAATTGTAGAGCTTTGCACAGTGAACAATATTGGTTTAATAATCCAGAGCTAAATCTGCCCCGATTAGAAGATATCGAGCTCCAAAGGAGGGTACCTCAAAACTGAAATCTGCAGTCCCATTGAAGGGCGACTGAAAGTGCATTCTTCTCCCCTTTCTAACTCTTAATCCGCTCGGTGTTAGCAAAACCTTCACTAATAAAAGTTGTAGAGCTACATGTAGCCTCCAACTTTCCTTATACATGTTTGGTCTGGATCACCATGGTTTTCATGCTACAAGGCTCCAAAGTTACGTACTCTGAAACTGTATCAAAAGTTTCAGTTTGAAGCGGACTGAAACTGCTATCTTTTTCCACATCTAATTCCCAAACGGATCAATAAAAAGCTAAACCAAATCACAGTATTGTAGATATATATGAGGATGACAACTTTTATTAAGAAAGTCTGGCCAAATTCAGCATTGTTTGCAAACTAAAATTTACCAAAGATGGCTTCATGAAAACTGAAAACCAAAACTGCAGTTCCAACACTTAGCCGATTTTTGGAGCTTCAAAACAGCACTGAGTTCAATCTTTTAGCCTCGGTTTGACTAGGTTAGGGACCAAACTAGCTCTTGACCATTAAACAAAGTTTGTTCCGTATAAAATTCTCTACAACTTTATAAAAGGGTGCACAGTCATGCAAAGCTTCTAGGTCACACTTTTGAAATGGTCAAACAAAAGTGTTCTATGGTCCATACATGGTCAACCGTCACTTAGAAGCACATTTAGGCACAATGATCAACATGAACATTGTTCCATTAAGTGTCCTAAGTGTAGTTAAGGTGTTGTAGAGTCCAAACATACACACCATGTATAGGTTGCATAAAAGTGTAGGCCTCACATGTCTTGAAACATAGAACTCAAGTGAAATGCTACAGTTGTTTCATCACCATGTTTCAATTGTCTCATGTGTTTGTTTCAAGATACATGCTACACATGTTTCACTAGGTTGTCCCACATGTGTCCAAGATGTGTTGCACATGTTGCATTTGTATGTTGCATAAACACTAGTTCACATGTTTCCTTGTTTCATATGCATGTTTCAGTTATAATCCAAACAAGCATATAACTTATCATTTCATGTGACTTTTTGATTCCAAACTCTATCAAACTTTTCCAGGGATCAATGTAGATAGGTACTAAGGTGAGACACATGAATATATTGTAATAACACTACCCAAGCATATAATTTGAAAAGGGACCTATATGTAAAGCAATGGTGCAACATCCAACTTTAGGTCAGGCTCATCTCCATAGGTTGACCTTGACATTGTCATCTCCACTTAATCTATCATGTTTGAGTTCAAACCCACTGCTTAATGAGTGGCAAACACCTGGGGTGTTACAGCGGAGGACGAGGCGCGGCCGCGCTGGGGTTCTGCGTGGTGTCAGGGGCGAATGGGTTCGGGTGAGGCGAGGGCTCGCACTCCGCGGTGGCCTCGAGGGCCGCGTTTGCTCCTCGTCGGCCGGCCGGCGATAGTTGTGGCGGGTGGAGCGGGACGGACTCAGCGACGCCTGGGTTCCTGCCTTGGATAAGGGCGGGGCCCTCGCTGGCGTAGCCATCGCCTACGCCACCACCGGAGGAGGCTGAGAGGTGGTTGCCGGCAGCGGCATTGATGAGGGCGGGCGGCGTCGGTCACTCGGCGGCAGGTGCGTCGTTGGAGCAGGGTGGGGCGGAGAGGAGTGGGGCTGACGGGAGCTGCAGCTTCGGCGTGGTGCGGTCGGGGCACTGGGATGAGGGCGAGGTCGTCGCTGCCGAATGGGACTGGGGGTGGCACCGCCGCTGCCGATTGGGAAGGAGGGACGGGCAGGCCGAGCGCCGATTGGGGGCGTCGGGATGCCGTGGATCGATGACGTGGGGTGGGGTTCTGGCTGGGGAAGGTGCGGGAGCGTGTGGGGAAGGAAGGGCAGCGGTGGCGACGCCGATTGGTTGAGCCCGCGAGAGACGCGAGGAGAGTACGGGGAGTCGGGGGCATGCTGAAGCCAGGGGCACGTCGAAGCACCTGTTGACGTCTCCGGTTTAACCTTTTTAGGAGTAGAGAAGTCTGAACCTTCGTTCGTCTGCATGGACAAGTTTAAAATCCTACTCTTGTGATTTTTTTTCAGCAACTTGCTCTTGTGTTTTTTCTAGTGATTTTTTTACATTATTTGTTATATATATATATATATATATATATATATATATATATATATATATATATATATATATATATATATATATAAACGCCGACTGGATAGCGCAGCCGGACTTCGAAACCTGAGAATTGGGCAACCTGGACTGTGGACAAAACTGCAAACGATATGTAGCATGTGAGAGGAATCAGAAGTCTTACCCTCCTTGTTACTAAATTCGTCTCAAATTATAAGAAGTTTTGGCTTTTCCAGATGCATTACTTTTACTGTGTATAAGACATAGTGTACATCTATGTGCATAGAAAATGCAATGTATCTAGAAAAGTAAACACGTCTTATAATTTGGAACGAAGTTTGGGAAGAACACCATAGTAGGTAGAAGGAAAATGTCTTGGAGCATGTACGCTTATCTCCACCGTTAAATAATGTCCTCGAGATTTATGCCGTTGTTTACCTTTCTTGTATTATGTCTGTATTTCTATTTTTTCTTACCAGAGGGAGTACTTAGAAATTATTTAGGGTTTAGGGTATAGCTATGTATAATACATAAATACATAATATACAGGAGCAAGAAAGAATATAGAAAAGAAGCTGTCACTGACAGTTGCGCATCTCGAGATTGGGTTAGGCGGCTTGGATAGTACCTGCCTAAGACTACCCACACTCATGGACCTCTATATTCATCCTCTATACGTCCTAGTCAGCAAGATTCTCTCCTCTATACTCAATTCTCCCGCACCCATCCATCCTCTATCTACTCTATCCACCGTGGGACCCACTTGTCACTTTATCTAAATATATCCATGTGTGATCTAGTTTTGAAGGATTTATTGAGACGAATTTAATGGTGCAATCGAAATTTAATTTGGGTTTTTGGTTTGTGAGTTATATCATTTTTTCCTTTGTTTAGCTAGTGGGGCCCGCCGCTACAGAGTATAGAGTAAGCACAGTACTACTCTAAATATAGAGCGAGAGAAAGGATAGAGTATCGTTTTAGAGTACCCAGTGCAGCAGTTTTTACTCTATATTTATACTCTAAAGCTTTAGAGTATCGTTTTAGAGTACCCACTACGGATAGTCTAACATGTAGGAACCAAAAAAACTGCTCCGAAGCCGCAAAACTTCAGCTTTGAACCTAATGTCTTGGTGTAGGCCTAGCTAGAGATGATTGTAGTCGCGTGAGTAATTAGCTTAGCTGAACATATGTAGCATGTGAGGGATCGGAGCAGTGATCATTAGGTGTGATATTAGTGGCAGAATACTCATTTTGGTGCCTCCACTATCGCCGGTTTAGTTTGATCCTAAATTTTGAAAATGGCAATTTCAGTTCTCAAACTTTCTTTTAGGCCCAGGATCATCCCAGAGAACTATGCGGATGTGGTGGTTTCATCGATGCGGTGATCAGGTTTGGAAACGTGAATTGAAAACTGGCCGGAGATGGAACGCATCACGGGGTGCATAAGAAATACAGTGAAAAAATGGCTTGAAGCGTGTGGTTCTTTTCTTTGACAAACATCGGTGTTTCTCTTTGTGTAAAGGCCTAAGTCTGTGTTTCTCTTTGTGTAAAGTCCTAAGTCTGTCTATCACATCTCTACTATAATTGATCACTTAGAATTATTTTAGGTCCACCAACGAAAACATCTCCCGCTGAGTAGTCTGAATATTGTGTACCCAGAAAATTACACACAGGAATTTACCTCCGCTAAAATCAGGGCTCACAAAAAACTATATCAGATCCAAGGGCCGAGAGACGAAGTTTGATGCGAGGCTTCTCACTCCCTCGCCCCCGCACCCTCTCCCTCTTACGAACAACGACACGCCGCGACCAACGATCGAACGTGTGGTCGGCGGCGAAGGATCGAATCCCTGCCCCCGGCGCCTCGCAAATGTTCATTTTCTTTTCTACAGGTTCCTAACCCTCCCCTTCCTCTTCCCAACTCCCGGCAGCGAGCCCAGAAATCCGCTGCATCTGCCAATCCCCAACCCGCGCCGGTGACGTAGAGGGAGACGCGGCGGCGGCGGCCCGACAACGATCCCAGCCCCTTGCCTTGCCACCGCGCCCGCTGTGGAGCTCGGGCCGCAATGGACGCAACCCTGGACCTGCTGCAACTCTGCGCGCCGCCGCCGGAACCGTTGGATCCACCGTGGCCGCTGATGAGGAGCACGACCGTGTCTTCCTCGTGCCCCTCAGGTGAGCACACGCACCCCTAACCCTAGCCCGACCAATCCTGGGTGACGCGCCGTCGATCCCAGGCCTGAGACCATTGGCGGCGCCGCGGCCAGGCCTGCGCCCACGGTGGCCTACGTGCATGGCAGTCCCGGTGACGACACGGCGTGCACGGCGGACCCTAGCGGCGGAGCGACTCCAAATCCACATGGGTTTCAATATACCACGTCATCATGTTGCTCGGTGTCACACGCACCTCGCCGGCGATCGCCGCCATGCCTAATCTTTGCCCTGGCTTCATCTTCGTCATCGCAGCCTGCCTGAGGTCAGTGTACCGACTGAACTTTTACTGAAACATGAGCATTAGTTCACAAAGCATATGCATATACGTGCAGTCCTATGTCCTAATTGTTGATGTATTATTAGGTTTGAGAGGTTTGACTAGAAGGGCAACTACACCAGAGCAAAGATCTTGGGCACTCTGGTGTGCTTCGGTGGCGCAATGTACGTGAGCTTCCTCAAGAACCCCACTCCCAATGTATCTGATCCCAGTGATGTTGAAGAGCTCTCAAATGGCAGGCAAGACTGGATGCTTGGATGTTTCTATCTTCTGACTGGGGTCATGATCTTCGCCTGCAACACTGTTCTGCAGGTATATTTCGGTTTCATAGCCTTTAAGCAATAGTCACTGTTCTGTAGAGTTTGAGAATTCCTTCTATGCATCTGAATTATATTCTAGCCGAATGTGCTGCTGGTCTAGGCTGCTGCTATGAAGAGATTCCCTGCACTGTTGTCAAACTGTTCCATCACTGTCATGATGGGGTCGATCTTCACCGCCATGATGGGGTCTTGATGGAGGGGAAGCTCACTGCAGGGAGCGCAGACAACATCACCAGGATCACGATCATTGGCGAAATTGTGTTTGTGGTACACGTCTATTTATAACTTGAAGTACTGCAGACTGAAGAAAGTGAAACAACTGCTTCTGCTACTGTAGGGAGGCGTGGTGATCGTCCCGTGCACGGCATTCCATGTATCAAGCATTGGGTGTGTCCATGTTCAATCCATTTCAGACGGTCTTCTCGGCGTTCATCTCTTTCATTCTATTCGACAATGGATCGGCTTGGGATGATAATGCACGCCAATTACTGGGATGCAATGCTGCTGCATTCTCTGAATTCTATGCCGGGTCCATCTAACCAGAGCCCTAATGATGTTCATATTGTTTCCTTTTCTGCAGCTTTACTCAACACGTAGGGCAAAGAGGCCTTGGAGCTCCTACATATAAACGACTCTGATATAAGGGAACGGATATCCATCGCATAGTTAAATGGTTTGTTGCTCAGGTATATAAAGATTGCTACTGGTCTAGCTAATGAGTACAGAGCATTTATGCTGGAAATTTTTCTAGCATTGATATTTGTCATGTGTTTGTTATGTATTTGCCAGAGATTTTGTTTCAATTAATTTGGGCTAACCCTAGAAGGGTAGCTATATAGGTAACCATAGATGGGCCTCATGGGCCAAGCCTCATGGGCCTAATACAACCATACTCCAACATCCCCCGCAGTCTGAACTACCGATGCAGCGGGGTTGAAGGGTCGAGATGGCGGACTAGAGGGGGGTGAATAGTCCTTTCTAAAATTAATCGCGTCGGCAAACCGAAACAAATGCGAAATTAAAACTATCGGTCTAGCCAAGACTACACCCCTCTATCTAAGTTCACAAGCACCTCACAAAGATCCTAAATATGTAACTAAGGTGCTTTCCTTAGCAAGAGCTCTCCTAAACAATTCTAGAGCAAGGTCACACAAACCTATGCACTAGTACTTTAGCAAAGCCGGGGAGCTCCTACACAATTCTAGTAAGCAAAAGCACGAAGCCACCTATGCTCACTAGCAATGCTCAATAGCAAGGCAACTAATGCCAAACTAGAGAGCGCAAATTACTTAGCTACACAAACTAAGCAATATGACTAACAAGGTTACACAAACCAAATTAGCCACGCAACGGAGCTACTTCTATGCTACACAAGCAAGAAGGTAACTAGCTAACTACACAAGCAAACTAGTTACAAGAGCAACTACACAAGCACAAGTATATGAATGTAAATACAAGCTTGTGAATCGAAAGCAAACTACCAAGAAGATGTACACAATGTTGACACGGCGGTTTTTCACCGAGGTTCACTTGGTTGCCACCAAGTTAGTCCCCGTTGTGGCGATACACCCACTTGATGGATCACGAGCTAATTGACTATCAAGAGTCAAACCCTCAGCGGGTGCCGCACATCCACTCTCAAGATGGGGATCCTCCAAGCCACGAGCTTTACTAGAGTTGCTCTTCGCGATCCCCGCGGGGTGAGCACAATTCCCCTCACAAATCCTCCTCCGGAGCCACGCATAATCTCCACGCGTGCTTCAACGGAGTCGCAAGCCACTAAGCCGTCTAGGAGGTGGCAACCTCCAAGAGTAACAAGCACCACCGGCTTGCAACACGATCACCTAGTGCCACTCGATGCAATCCTCTCGATGCAACGCACTAGAATCGCTCTCTCACTCGATCCGATGAACACTATCAAGCATGAGTGAGTTAGAGGGCTTCCAAGCACTACCACATAAGCCACCAAGGCTAAAGTGTGCTCAGCTTATGGCCACAGCCGGCCAAGGTATCTATTTATAACCCCACGGTCAAATAGAGCCGTTACCCCTTCACTGGGTCCTTTTCGGGACGACCGGACGCGCCGGTCGTAACTGACCGGACGCGCTCAACCGCGTCCGGTCGCCCTGCGACGTCCACGTGTCCCTCAAATTTCAAATGCGACCGTTAGATCCTCCAACGGTCACTGCGCCAACGGTCAAACCCTATGACCGGACGCGCTTCTCATAACGACCAGACACGCCGGTCCCGATGACCGGACGCGCCTGTCGAACGACCGGACGCGCCGATCGTACTGACCCACGCGCCCGCGACGCAACGACCGAACGCGCTCCTTGCGATGACCGGACGCGCTCCTGGCAACGACCGGACGCGCCGGTCGCACAGTACCGCGCGCGCAACGACATGACCGGACGCGCTCCTTGCGACGACCGGACGCGACAGTGCCCGCGTCCGGTTTGAGTCCAGTAAGCTCCCTCGATGATCGGACGCGTCCGATCATGTGTGACCGGACGCGCCTCGCGTCCGATCGTACTCAGCTTCCTCTAGACACCTGACCGGACGCGCCGGTCCCGCGAGTGACCGGACGCGCCGGTTGCAAACCCTAGCATCCGCGCCTGCGCTGTACTGACCGAACGCGTCCGGTCATACCATGACCGCGTCCGGTGCAGCGTCCGGTCACCTCTGTGACCTCCGTTCGCCTCCGTTTCTTTTCCGACTTCCGGCGTAGTGGAAAATAGGCATTTCAACTTCTCAAAAACGCCTGAATCCCGCGCTCGCAAAGCTCGGCGAGAGGGAGAGAGGAACCCAAATCCTCTCTACCGCTTAAACTTCATCGCCTTCGTAAATGTGCCAACACCAACAAGTGAACACCACCTTGTGCACGTGTGTTAGCTTTTTCACAAACATTTTACCGAAGGAGTTAACCACTCAACTTGCCACGCCACTCGATCCTACCAACGATGCATAGTTAGATCACACGAGTGGCACTAGATGACCGATATGCAAACAAGTTTGCCCCTCTTGATAGTACGGTCATCTATCCTAAACCCGGTCATAAACTTCTCTACACACCTATGACCGGTGAAATGGAAATGCCCTAGGTTATACCTTTGCCTTGCGCATTCCACTCTATCTCCTCCGACGTTGATGCAACACATGCACCAACCAATCACCAAATGATATGATCCACTTCATATCATCACATGACCGTATTGGTTCATCGATCTTGACCTCACTTGCTCTTCACCGTTGCGTCGGTCCATCGGGCCAAGCCTCATCTTGATCTTTGCCACCTTGGTCACATGACTCCATGTCATGTCTCATATGCAATGAGCTCCTTCATGACATAATCATCTGTGGACTAATCTCCTGTGTATTTCTCATTAAACACAATTAGTCCACCTAAGGTTGTCACTCAATTACCAAAACCAAACAAGGACATTTCAATCTCCCCCTTTTTGGTAATTGATGACAACTCTACAAAGATATAGAAATTAAGTTCTTTTGGACTTTATGCCACTTATCCAACATTTAAGCTCTATGTTAGGATTTGGATAAGCACCATAAAATCCAACTTGGTAGTGTAACTCTCCCTACATATGTGCTCAAATGGTTTGGTTTCAAGCTTGCACATATGCATAAATATGAAATTTGTAGGAGGGTTAGCACTACTAAGTGATGCTAAGGTGTATAGAATAAACCTTTGTAGTTCAATACCATTTGATAGCTCGATATCATTTGAAAATCACAAGTTTGCCATCATCCTTAGCATCATGAGTAGCTAGACATCAAAAATACTAGAAACCCCGTGAGATCAACATTATAAGCAAGGTTCTAGTTTTTCATGATAAACACAAGTCTAGCTATCATCCTATGCATGCTAGTTATCAAATCATCATTCAAGTTCTATAACTAGCATACACCACACAAGCATGCATATTGAATTTAAAAACTTTATGCAATGCAAGCAAGCACATGAATATGCTTCAATGTTGCTCCCTCTTTGTCCATCTCCATGTCCAAACTCATTCCCAAACCTCTCTCTCTTGGTGTATTGACATATCTTTGTTCCAACTTCTCCCCCTTTGTCATCAATTTCCATAAAGGGTGTACTTCTCATTGATGCAAAGGCTTGCATTGGAGTAGATGGTTGAGACTTGAATATTGCGTTGTTGATGGACATCACCGCATATGTTGGAATGACATTACTTGTATGTTGCTCTTGAGATACCACTTAGGATCTTTGACCTTGATACCATTAGGTGGGGCTCCTCCCCCTATGTCATAGCATGGGTCATTCACTTGATAATCTTGAGCTCTTGTGTGTGAGGGAACTTTCTTCATTTGATGATCACTTAAAGTTGAGGATCACTTGTGGAACCATTGACTTGTATAACTGATATCATGTGTAGAAATACCACGAATAAGGGTGTGATACCAATTTGAAGAATCCTCTATCATGGAACCACTTGTAGGATTTGTCAATATGATCTTTTCTTGAACATTTGCTTTCTTCATGAGTACCACTTGTAGGATATCACTTGTAGATCATGATCTAGACACTACTTGTAAATATCAATTGAAGAAATATTTTGAGTCTAGATACCATTTGAAACACTTTAGATATCCATTTCCATTGTTGTTTTGTGCTTGTACCCATATCATTGTCATGAGCTTCTAGTATGACTTGAACTAAGTTGATTTGCCTAAGATTCTAAGTCCGGTTTGATCCAATGACAAGCTTCTTCACTTCTCATACTAAGGGTTATCTTGCCAATGTTGTACTTGTCACTTGTTAGCAATCCAAACTAGATCAAGTACTTGGGTTCACTAGCTCACGAACAAATTCATACACATACCACTAGATCATTTAAATAATTCAAGCAATAGTGGTAGGCTATGAATTTAAACATTTCATTTGTTATGCATGATCCTAGTAAGCATGTACTATATGCACTAATCACATACTAGTGAGGGATGAAATGATCATGCACATTGCAATGATACCTTTGTTATATTGGAGTAGAGGATAGTCACATAGATTCCAATTCATTACTCCAATAGCAATGTGAAGTCCAATTTATAAGCTTGGTGAAGACCAATCATTATAGAGAAATCCATTCTTTACCCATATGAAATGAGAACCATTAATAATCAAGTGCATTATCTCTTGTTGTGGTTGACTTGCTTTTTCTCTTTGATCAATGCTTGCATCAGAGAAGTACTTATGATACCAATTTTATAACTATGACTAGCTCTCTTTTGGGTGTTTCTTGCTTTTCTTGATCAACCCTATTGATTGCTTCAATTAAGCATCTCAAATGTCCCTTGAATTCATCACTTCCATGTTAGCCTTCCAAGCCGGTGCTCGGTTTACCCACCCATGGGCGGCAAGCCCCCTCAGCAGGGAGAAGTGACCTCTCTCCAAAGAACCATCCTTGACACTTACTTGAATTGCCTTTGATTGATTGATCTATGGACTTAACATTATGAGTAACCTTGAATTATTTTTTAAGTCCTTTTCTTTCTACCAAATGATCTCCAATTATTACTAGAACTTGAACTTTATCTTCATTTTAAGTTTGATCTTGATCTTCAAATTGAGTACCAAATTTGTACACTAAGTACATTCCACAATCAATGCCCTTGTACTCATTTCTTGTCATGCTTCTAGATCAATTCAAAACCAAACTTAGGTGCCTCAGACACTTATAAATATGTTTTCAACTTGAGGACCTTTCACTTAAAGTGACTCTAGATCAATCCAATAATTGTCACTTTTCTGGCAGATTCTGTACCCTTCAAAGAATAATTCATATCTCCTAATGTACAGATCCAAATGCCATAAAATTCGGTGGAGATGTGATTCACTAAGTCATATAGCAACTGTAAAAATTTGAGATTCATTTGACATCTAGATTGCTACCAGATTTCAAATCATCCACCACTGCTACATGCTGAAAACTGCTGCACTATAGCTGACAAGATGCACTCCAAAACCGAAGCATCTCTTATCCAATTCTCATGAAATTTCTACAGCATCTTCTTTCATAAGTGTAGAGCATGTATACTAAATTTCATGCCAATCCAAATAGATTTGATCACTCAAACATGGCTAAGATCACTGCTAGCTCAGATTTTTAATGTAGGACAGATTTCAATACATGAGCTATTCTTCATTAAAAGTGAATCAAACTTGAAACTAACTTGTTTGAAAACTTTCACAAGACATATATCCATCCAATCCACTTACTAAATGTCATCTCATGAATTTATCCAACACAAATCAATTCAAACTTGATTGCTAAGCATTTAATCCATTCAATCATCTCATAGCAAGCAACATTGCATATTTATCCAATTCAATCAACTCATATGCATCCAAATGAAATGATCAATTAGAGATATACCTTGATTAGCTCATGATCATCCAATAGCAAGCTTTCAACTTGAATATTTGTAAGCCATCAAATATATCCAATAAATCACCACAATCTTGAATGTTGCACTTGTATGTTGTAGTATTTGGACTCCACTTATTTTGACTTGGCATTGGGATAGAATATGCACTAAGCTTTAAAACTTGATTCAACATATGATGACCAATATGAATCCAAATGAATCAAGCCTCCAATGCCGATGGTACCTACAAACAATCATCCACTTTTTGATGGTACCCAAACAAGTTTGGGTCCTCTCAAGTTAGGAGCAACATACTTAGGCAAAGCCTTAGTATGGGTAGCGGGATGTTTTGCAATAGCAACAATAGAGGTACCATTTACATCCTTTCTAAGCACATTAGTATCATCAATTGACATATGCTTAGAAGTGTTACCTAGGGGACATGAATGTGCCATGTGTCCCCTTTCCCGACATGAATAGCATCTTCTCTTTGATTGAGCCTTTTCTTTATTGCTCATGTGATGCTTTTCATTGCCTTGCCTCTCATGAGTTGCTTGAGCCTTCTTCTCAAGCTTGGTAGGACACCCCGAGGCAAAGTGTCCCATATCTTCACACTTGAAGCATTTGATGTGAGCCAAATCTCTCTTCTTATCTTGAATCTTGCTCATCATCTTGGCATCTTGGATTTGCATTGGATGCCTTCCTCTTCCACCCCTTCTTGTTTTCTTTTTATTCTTCTCATGCTCAACGTGTGGCTTTGGTTGAGGCTCTTCTTGTTGCTTCACTAGTTTCTTGCTTGGGCACATTGAGGTGTAGTGACCACATGTATGGCACCTGAAGCACTTGCGTTTGAGCCTTTCTTCTTCTTTCTTCAACTTGAGCTTCTCTAAGTTAGGGCATGTTTGGTGAAGATGACCCACTTCATGGCATTGGTAGCACATGAAATGAGAGAGCTTCTCTCGAGCTAGCTTCTTCATCTTCCTTTCTCTTTTCTTTTCCCCTTTGGTCATATTCTTCTTGCTCTTGTTGAAACCAAGGCCACTCTTGTCACCAAAGTTTCTTTGAGTTTTCAACATATGCTCAAAGGTGACTTTTGAGTTGTAGCATCTCTCTAACTTGTTGCTCAATTTCTTCACTTCACTTTTGAGCTCATTGTTCTCCTTCAAAATATTAGTCTCACAAGACATAGAAGTAGAACAAGCATATATATGTGAAGAACATGGCATATCTAATAAGTCATCACAAGAGGTGGATACATGCTTTCTCCCTACATCACATGGGTTAGTCACATTTTGCAATTGATCATTTGATCCATGTGATGAGCTCTCATTAATTTTAATTTTCTTTAATAACATCTTAAAGAGAGAAGCATGTTCTTGTACCAAATTATCATGAGCAACACTAAGTTCCTCATGAGCCAATTTTAGCTCCTCATGTGAACAAGTAGTAACATAAAGTAGATGCTTTTGTTGTTCACATGTGGTTTTTAGAAATGAGTTTTTATTTTCCAATTTCATGGTTTTAGCTTTCTCATTTTCTAAAGACATGTTCATGCTAGCAAGTCTACTAACAAGCTCATCATATGAATCAACATGATCAATCACATTATCATTTGATACCTTTGTGTCACCTAGTGACATGAAGCAATGTGATGTAGTGGATGGGCTTGTAGTAGCATCATCAAGGCCCGAGCATGAACCAATGTTGTCACCATCAAGTGTGCTTGGGGTAGAAACATCACTTGCAACACTTGATGCATTATCACCATCCTTGTCAAGTGAACTTGTGGTAGATCGATCATCATCATCACTTGACCATGAGGTGGAGCAATCCTCCACAACCATCGTGTTGTGGTCATGCTCAACATCATCATGTGCAACCTCCTTGGACTTGACATCATCGTCATCATTGGTGATAGCTCCATACTTTTCATTGAGATAGGCCCATATCTCATGAGCGGATTTGAGGTCCATGATCTTACCAAAGATGCTATCATCCAAAGATCTATACATGATGTTAGTAGCTTGGATGTCAAGATCTAGGCATTTCTCTTGTGCTTGAGTTAGATTATCTTCATCCAACACATGAGAAAAGCCTACATCTACCATCCACCACATTTGAGGGCAAATAAACTTAAAATTGCATATCATCCAATTTTTCCACCGTGCAAAGTGTATGCCATCAAACATGTGAGGACAATCAACATCTAGTCCATATTCCGCCATCCTCTCAGGTCGGTGAAGACCACAAATGAGAGACTGGGCTCCGATACCAATTGAAGGGTCGAGATGGCGGACTAGAGGGGGGTGAATAGTCCTTTCTAAAATTAATCGCGTCGGCAAACCGAAACAAATGCGGAATTAAAACTATCGGTCTAGCCAGGACTACACCCCTCTATCTAAGTTCACAAGCACCTCACAAAGATCCTAAATATGTAACTAAGGTGCTTTCCTTAGCAAGAGCTCTCCTAAACAATTCTAGAGCAAGGTCACACAAACCTATGCACTAGTACTTTAGCAAAGCCGGGGAGCTCCTACACAATTCTAGTAAGCAAAAGCACGAAGACACCTATGCTCACTAGCAATGCTCAATAGCAATGCAACTAATGCCAAACTAGAGAGCGCAAATTACTTAGCTACACAAACTAAGCAATATGACTAACAAGGTTACACAAACCAAATTAGCCACGCAACGGGAGCTACTTCTATGCTACACAAGCAAGAAGGTAACTAGCTAACTACACAAGCAAACTAGTTACAAGAGCAACTACACAAGCACAAGTATACGAATGTAAATACAAGCTTGTGAATCGAAAGCAAACTACCAAGAAGATGTACACAATGTTGACACGACGGTTTTTCACCGAGGTTCACTTGGTTGCCACCAAGTTAGTCCCCGTTGTGGCGATACACCCACTTGATGGATCACGAGCTAATTGACTATCAAGAGTCAAACCCTCAGCGGGTGCCGCACATCCACTCTCAAGATGGGGATCCTCCAAGCCACGAGCTTTACTAGAGTTGCTCTTCGCGATCCCCGCGGGGTGAGCACAATTCCCCTCACAAATCCTCCTCCGGAGCCACGCACAATCTCCACGCGTGCTTCAACGGAGTCACAAGCCACCAAGCCGTCTAGGAGGTGGCAACCTCCAAGAGTAACAAGCACCACCGGCTTGCAACACGATCACCTAGTGCCACTCGATGCAATCCTCTCGATGCAACGCACTAGAATCGCTCTCTCACTCGATCCGATGAACACTATCAAGCATGAGTGAGTTAGAGGGCTTCCAAGCACTACCACATAAGCCACCAAGGCTAAAGTGTGCTCAGCTTACGGCCACAGCCGGCCAAGGTATCTATTTATAACCCCACGGTCAAATAGAGCCGTTACCCCTTCACTGGGTCCTTTTCGGGACGACCGGACGCGCCGGTCGTAACTGACCGGACGCGCTCAACCGCGTCCGGTCGCCCTGCGACGTCCACGTGTCCCTCAAATTTCAAATGCGACCGTTAGATCCTCCAACGGTCACTGTGCCAACGGTCAAACCCTATGACCGGACGCGCTTCTCATAACGACCGGACGCGCCGGTCCCGATGACCGGACGCGCCTGTCGAACGACCGGACGCGCCGATCGCACTGACCCACACGCCCGCGACGCAACGACCGGACGCGCTCCTTGCGATGACCGGACGTGCTCCTGGCAACGACCGAACGCGCCGATCGCACAGTACCGCGCGCGCAACGACATGACCGGACGCGCTCCTTGCGACGACCGGACGCGACAGTGCCCGCGTCCGGTTTGAGTCCAGTAAGCTCCCTCGATGATCGGACGCGACCGATCATGTGTGACCGGACGCGCCTCGCGTCCGATCGTACTCAGCTTCCTCTGGACACCTGACCGGACGCGCCGGTCCCGCGAGTGACCGGACGCGCCGGTTGCAAACCCTAGCATCCGCGCCTGCGCTGTACTGACCGAACGCGTCCGGTCATACCATGACCGCGTCCGGTGCAGCGTCCGGTCACCTCTGTGACCTCCGTTCGCCTCCGTTTCTTTTCCGACTTCTGGCGTAGTGGAAAATAGGCATTTCAACTTCTCAAAAATGCTTGAATCCCGCGCTCGCAAAGCTCGGCGAGAGGGAGAGAGGAACCCAAATCCTCTCTACCGCTTAAACTTCATCGCCTTCGTAAATGTGCCAACACCAACAAGTGAACATCACCTTGTGCACGTGTGTTAGCTTTTTCACAAACATTTTACCGAAGGAGTTAACCACTCAACTTGCCACGCCACTCGATCCTAGCAACGATGCATAGTTAGATCACACGAGTGGCACTAGATGACCGATATGCAAACAAGTTTGCCCCTCTTGATAGTACGGCCATCTATCCTAAACCCGGTCATAAACTTCTCTACACACCTATGACCGGTGAAATGGAAATGCCCTAGGTTATACCTTTGCCTTGCGCATTCCACTCCATCTCCTCCGACGTTGATGCAACACATGCACCAACCAATCACCAAATGATATGATCCACTTCATATCATCACATGACCGTATTGGTTCATCGATCTTGACCTCACTTGCTCTTCACCGTTGCGTCGGTCCATCGGGCCAAGCCTCATCTTGATCTTTGCCACCTTGGTCACATGACTCCATGTCATGTCTCATATGCAATGAGCTCCTTCATGACAAAATCATCTATGGACTAATCTCCTGTGTATTTCTCATTAAACACAATTAGTCCACCTAAGGTTGTCACTCAATTACCAAAACCAAACAAGGACATTTCAGGGGTTCTAGGCTGAACAAGAAAGAAGAAAGAACACACACGTCCCCCCACAGACGCAACTAGCCACTGATGATGTTGAGGCTGGAGCGTAACTCGGCGAAAGTCGAGGACGGGAGGCCTTTGGTGAAGATGTCCGTGAACTGGGAGGTGGTCGGAACATGAAGAGCACGCACCTCGCCTAGGGCAACCCGATCACGGACAAAGTGTAGGTCGATCTCCACGTGCTTCGTCCGCTGGTGTTGGATGGGGTTGGTGGAGAGGTAGACCGGACTGATATTGTCGCAGTAGATCAATGTGCTCCTAGAGGGCGGAGTGTGGAGCTCGGCGAGAAGCTGCCGGAGCCAGGAGGCCTCAGCCACGCCGTTAGCAACAGCGCGATACTCTGCCTCAGCACTGGACCGGGAGACCACAGGCTGGCGCTTGGACGACCAGGACACCAGGTTGCCGCCCAAGAAGACAGCATAGCTAGAGGTGGAGCGTCGAGTGTCTGGACACCCTGCCCAGTCGGCGTCAGTGTAGACGACAAGGTCGGCGGAGGAGGACCGGTGAAGGAGTAGACCGTAGTTGATCGTGCCCCGGAGGTAGCAGAGAAGGCGCTTGAGAGCAGTGAGGTGAGGCTCTCGGGGATCATGCATGTGAAGACAGATCTGCTGAATGGCGTAGGTGATGTCCGGCCGGGTGAAGGTGAGGTACTGAAGGACACCTGCAAGACTCCGGTATGCAGTGGGATCTAACACTGGGGGGGCCTCGGCCTCGGACAACTTGCCCTGTGTATCAACCGGAGTGGAGCAGGGGTTGCAGTCAGTCATCCCAGCCCGCTCCAGGATATCTCGAGTATACTGCCGCTGGTGAAGACGGAACCCGGCAGGATGAGGCTCAACAGTGACCCCGAGGAAGTGGTGGAGCACACCCAGATCCTTCATAGCAAACTCCTACTGAAGAGCGGTAATGATGCGGCGAAGAAGTGACTCACTGGAGGCTGTGAGGATAATGGCATCAACATAGAGGAGCAGGTACGCAGTGTCAGCTCCATGGTGATAGATAAATAGAGATGTATCAAACTTGGCCTCCACAAACCCCAGTGTCAGCAGAAAAGCAGCAAACCAATGGTTCTACGCCCGGGGTGCCTGCTTGAGGCCGTAGAGAGACCTATTGAGCCGACAGACTATGTCAGGATGGGAAGAATCAACGAACCCCGCCGGCTGACTGTAGTACACTGTCTCAGTGAGAAGACCGTGCAGAAAGACATTCTTGATGTCCAGCTGATGGACGGGCTATGACCGAGCAAGGGCCAGCGAGAGCACTGTGCGGACGATGGCCGGCTTCACCACCGGGCTGAAGGTCTCATCATAGTCGACCCCAGGGCGCTGAGTGAAGCCCCGGAGAACCCAGCGAGCCTTGTAACGCTCGAGAGTGCCATCAGCCCGACGCTTGTGGGTCCAGATCCACTTGCCGGTGACGACGTTGGAGCCCGACGGCTGGGGCACCAACTCCCACGTCTAGTTGGCGAGGAGCGCGACGTACTCCTCTTCCATCACGCGGCGCCAGTGAGGATCTAACAAGGCGTCACGGACGGAAGAGGGTACTGGAGAAACCGGCGCGTCGCTAGTCGATGCTGCAAGAGCCCGGGGTGGCAGTGTGCCAGCCGCGTGTCGTGTCACCATTGAGTGAACATGTCGTGGGTGTCGGTGAAGAAGCGGCGGGTGGTAGACCGATGGTGCGACACGGGCCGGCGGGGACTGCGACAGTGGTGTCGGTGTCCCCGGCGGAGAAGGGACCGCGAGCGGCTGTGGCCGCGGCCTGCGCTGGTACACCCGTACCGGCGCAGCGAACCACGAAGGAGGTGCTAGGGCAGCACCAGGTGACGGCGATCGACACGGCCCCCCCAGGGCAGTATCGGGGGACGAGGTCCCCTGGTCTACGCCAAACGGAGAGGTCGGGGCAGCGTCAGAGGACGATGGGCCCAAACCGGCCGAGGAGCTGGGACAGGAGCCTGACAAGAAACTCGGTGAAGCAGTACCTGCAGGAGACCACGGAAAAAGTGGCTGGACCACCATGTTAGCAGGAAATAGTGAGGAGAGATCAGGAACAGGAGTGGTGGTGGGTGTGCTGGAGAAGGGAAAGACGGACTCATCAAACACCACATGGCGAGAGATGAGGACCTGTCGGGAGGTAAGGTCAAAACACTGGTACCCCTTTTGATCCGGAGAGTATCCGAGGAAGACACAGAGAGTGAAGCGGGGGTCCAGCTTGTGGAAAGAAGTGGCAGCGGTGTTGGGGTAACACGCACACCCAAAGACGCGAAGGTGATCGTACCACGGAGGGGTACCGAAAAGGGCGTGGTGTGGCGTAGGAGCGGGACAGGCAGCGGAAGGAAGACGGTTGAGGAGGTAGGTGGAGGTGTGCAAGCCCTCAGCCCAGAAGCGAGCAGGAAGAGAGGCCTGAAACAGAAGGGTGCGCACGGTGTCGTTGGTGGTGCGAATCATCCGTTCAGCCTTGCCATTCTGTGAAGAGGTATATGGGCAAGACATGCGCAACTGAACACCGTGAGAGAGAGAAAGCACGGGAGGTGGAGTTATCAAACTCATGACCATTATCACACTGGACGGCCTTGATGGTGAGGCCGAACTGTGTGGACACCCAAGTGAAGAAGTGAAGAAGCGTGGGAAAAGTATTAGACTTCGCACGCAAGGGAAAAGTCCACGAATAATGCAAAAAATCATCGACCACCACAAGATAGTACTTATAACCAAAAATACTGATAACAGGAGATGTCCATAGGTCGTAATGTACAAGATCAAAAATATGGGCCGCATGTGAAGAAGAACTATGAAAAGGAAGACGAACATGACGGTCCAATTGGCACGCATGACACAAATGCTCATCATGAGCCTGAGTACATGGAAGACCAGAGCTACGACTGAGCTGCATCAGGGCATCACGCCAGGATGACCGAGGCGCCGGTGCCAAGTGGTAGAGGAAGTAGAGGCGGCGAAAGCAGCTGACAAAACGGGCGGCGAAGGAGATGAAGTAGCCGCCAGGAAGCGCAGAGTGTAAAGGGGCCCCGTGCTGTCACATCGGAGCAGAGGACGCCGAGAAGCCAAATCCTTTATAGTAAGACCAGAAGAGTCAAACTCCACAGAACAGGAATTATCAGCTGTAAAACGATGAATAGAAAGAAGGTTGTGAACCATAGAAGGAGCAACGAGAACATCAGGAAGATGAAAGGAGCCATGAGCACCGGCGGTACCCACAGACGTGACAGGAAGACACGAACCATTTGCGACCATAATGGACGAAGGGAGAGACGAAGAAGGAGAATGGACAGAAGAAAGTATACCAGAGTCAGGGGTGGTGTGGTAGGTGGCTCCCGAATCAGCGATTCACTCAGATCCGACAGGAGGTGTCAGGCCCATAGTGCTGAACGAATAAGCCAAGGCCGCCTGGTCCCAGCCGGCAACCCCGGGAGGGGTGCCGGAGGGTGTGGTCCACTGTGACGTAGGGAGGACGCCGGGTGGTGGAGCACCAGTGAACATGGCCATCGGTGGACGAGGCTTGCCACCAGAAGCGTGGAAGGGCCACATAGAGATGCGCCCGGACCACGGGTTCTGGGAGGAAATCCAAGGTGTGCCCTGTGGTGCCGTCGGCGCATGGGTGCCCCCGCCGTGGCCCCCCACTCGTCCAGTGCCACGGCGACAGCGACCGACATGGCCCCCACCCCCGCTCGGCCCAGAGGGAGGAGGACCCAGAAGGGACGACGGCGGCGTAGCGGACGAACACGGTGGAGCAAACGGACGCGGCGGAGTGGCCGTAAGGGCCGTCAAGGAAGTAGAGGACCCCAGGGCGCCGGTGGACCCAGGCTGGAGCCCCTGAGTAAGCTCCTCCATAACAAGATCGTCACGGACCTGGAGGAAGGTGGGGAAGGGGCGCTGGCGGGTGATCCATGTCCGGAGGTGGGCGTAGCAGTCGCTGAGCCCGCGGAGGACGTTGAGGACCAGGATGCGGTCCTCCACGGGCCAGCCCAGGTCACCGAGCGAGTCCGCCATGGTCTTCATCTTGCGGCAGAACTCGCTAACAGTGAGGTCACCCTGGATGAAGGTCCTGAAACTCGCATCGAGCCTCAGAGCCCGGGCCTCAACATTGCCCAGAAACTGGCCCTCGAGCGCCAGCCAGGCCTGGCGAGAATCCGCCGTGTTGCGGACGAGGTCGTGGAGGTCGAGGGAGATCGTCCCGATGATCCACGAGAGGACGATGTTGTCAAGGCGCAGCCACGACGGGGTCTGAGCCGCGACCGTGGCATCGACGAGGACGTGGTCGTCAAGGGCATAGCGGCAGAGGGTGAGGAGGACCAGGTCCCGCCAACGGGCGTAGGAGGGCGACTCGGGCTCGAGAACCACCGGGACGAGCAGGCGGATGTTCTGGACCCCCCCGGCCTGGTAGTGAAGCTGCGCCACGAGAGGATCAGCCGGGTCGTGCCAGATGACCGTGGTGGTGGACGCGTGGTGGCCTGTCGAGTCGGAGGAGGTGGCGCCGAGGTTGTGGTAGGCGGGAGGGATGAGGCGCTGCTCCACATCAGCGATCTGGCGGGCCAGGGCATCGGCCGCATCCCGCTCGCGCTCCTAGGCGAGGGCGGCTGCGCGGAGACGAGCCTGGCCCTCACGGCGAGAGTCGAGTCGTCACGACCGGGGTAGAGGAGGGTCGGCTGCAGCGGATGCGGTGCCAGAAAAGCATGGACGCCGTTAGGAAGAAGGCCGACGGCATCCAGACCGGTGCCGGGGAGGGGGACTGCGTCATTGGGCGGCTCGGCAGCAGCTGCAGTGCCCGAGCCAAGGGCCGCACCCGCACCAGCAGCACCACCCGCACCCGCGCCGGCAGCGGCAGCAGCACCGGCGCCAGCAGCGGCAAGGGCGGCGGCGGTGTGGCCGGCCGCAGCCGCCAGGGCTGAAGCATCGCGCGAGCCTGGAGGAGGAAGGCCAGCAGCGGCGCCAGCAGCATGGCCAGTGGCGGAGCCGCCCGCTGGACCGGCGGCGGCGGCTAGACCGGCGGCGGCAGCTGCGCCAGGTAGCAGGGGGAGGGCGGTGGTGGCCGCCACCTGGGCCCAGGAGGAAGAAGGGAGAGGGGGGAAAAGCATGGAGATAGGTAGGGGGAGGAGGCCGGCCGGCCATGGGGAGGCGGCGGCGGCGGCGCGCCGGCCTGAGGAAGGCAGCGGCGGCTGGAGGGGAAGGGGAGGGGAAGACCTAGGCTGCTGATACCATGCTAGAGATTTTGTTTCAATTAATTTGGGCTAACCCTGGAAGGGTAGCTATATAGGTAACCATACATGGGCCTCATGGGCCTAATACAACCATACTCCAACAGTATCGGTGATGGTGACTGTTCTGTTCTACAGATGATAACTTGAGACTACTGCACGATCAGCCTGGTGTCCTGTCCGTGGCAAATTCTAGACCGGACACGGGTCACAATTTTTCATTACTTTGAAGGCTCATCTACATGGGCATTGCTTCTTGTTCTTCAGTCACTACGCTTTATTAGATTCTCAGTTCTCTAACCACAACAAAAGTACTAATACTCTGTTAGAAGATTTATTAATGACATTGTGACAAGTACTGATTTAAAGTAAGTGATGATGACAAACAGCCTAGATCATGTATTCTATATAGCTTTTTTCCAAATACATAGGATGGTTCAAGGAGGCACAGGAAGGGTTGGCGATCACTCCTGCTGGTATGTTAACAGTATTCTGTGTTCTCCCTATAAACTCTGTTGCAGTATGAAGTTCACTAAACTCTGATATATCTTGACAGCTACCTCATCGTATCCCTGGTTCTGAATAGAGGCTCGATAATGCTACCATTTTCTTGCGTCCAGTGGGTGCTTCTAATTACCTTAGCCAGTTTTTATAGCATAGTTAGGCATCAAAGTTATCCTTGAAATCATCTAAATTTCTCGATATTGTGTGGCTGCACATTGGATGCCATTGTTTTTTGTACCATAGTTAGCCATTTGTCTGTAGCAATCTCATTTCAAGTAGCTTGAGCCTTATTTATTAACTGACAGTCTCAATTCTTGAGCTTGGTGTAGCAATGTTAGATACTTTACTGGTGAAATATATCAGATACTTTTCTCCTGTCAACTTTGTTTATGGCCACTGATTTTTTGGCTTGCTAATTAAAGTCATCTCTGTGGGATTGATCTTTGTTTATTTTTAAACAATCTGGTGTAGGCAGGCAAGGAAAAAGAATGATTACAATTCACTGAAGTTAAAACTTGAAAAAGAGGGAATGCAAGAACTTTTCTGCAGGTAACAAACTGAACTTGCCCTGAACTGTTGCAATTTTATTGCCATGGCTTATATTTCTAAACTCTACAGGATGAGTCAATGGTTGGAATTGATACACAGATTCAGATGTTTCTGAGAATTGCATGACTGCATAACCTTAACATCAAGTTTCATTTTTCAGAGAAACATGGAACTTGCTCTGCCCCTGTGGTTCAGGATAAGCTAACAGTATTTCACCATCTCTACTTCAAGTATAATTTTACGGTTAGTACCTGGGTCTTTGGCAGATTAGCCATACCATAGTTTCTTAGCTAGCCTAAAGTACCTTCACGTTACCAGCATGGTTTTGGAAAGTAGTGCCTACAACCAGAATACCAGCATATGGAACTTTCTCCTTTCCCTATTGTATATTTGGATCGTCATGGGTTGCTGGAAATGCTGTCAAGTGGAGGAATACAGGTTTCAAATGGTAAGGAATATGCACTGAGCGATGTCATCGATACATCAAACATGCTTTTGGAGGATCACCACAAATTGTTTGCAAGAAGGGTTTAGTCGAAGAACTTAGGTTATGCTTCAACAAAAATCCGAAGGTGAGTTCTTCATTTTCCCTTGAACAACTCCCTACAATGACTGTTGTGTAGACAAATTACACCAAAAACATATCTGTAAATATTGTTCCTACAGGATCGAAATTTCATTTGCTAAAATTTGAATGTTTCTGAAGAATTTTACGTCCTATGTATACATGCTGAACGATTTCTCTGAGTCCTGTGGAAACAAAAACTTGATAACAATACCGATGTCCAGTGCACTGTTTGGTTACTGTTTTGTTGCGTTTTAACTTGCAAGCTGCTCTCTACTTGCTTCTGGTTAATATGTGTTGCATAACTTTTGAATATTTCTCTGAACAGTTCTGTCCCCCAATTGGATACTTATATTATTTCCAAATTTCAAATGACACATATTGCAAGGCAATGCTCATCTCAATTTATGTTTCCACTTTCCAGCCTCGTGATTGTCTTACTACTTTGACGCATGGAAGTGTATAAAAAGCAAGCATTGCGTACATCACCTTGCCAACATATGATCCCCTTGGTAAATTGGCTCAATAAAAACATCTAAATCTTGCATCACTTGGGGCTCAAACCGTATTCGTGCATTAGCTGATCCTGCTCCCCATGACATGATTTCAGTGCTTGCCAATTCAAATGTAGAGATCATAACACAGTTCGATGAATTTGAGATGCCTGCAGCTCTTTATACAGCCTAAGCCTAGATCCAAGGAGCTTCCGTGAGCACCGATCCATGGAAATTGGTCCTTGGGATATTCAACCATTTGTGCATGCACACTTGAAAGAGAACTGCAGCTTTTCAGCCTGGAAATTTATAAGCTTTACTATGTAACCTTGAAGAGGTCGGATATGGTCATTGTGTACACAAAATCTGTAGCTATAGGGTGCCACTGTTTTAAGGTCTCCGATGCCAGGTTAAATGTACAAATATTCTAAATGGTGTTGGCTTCAGGGCACTGTCAAAATTTTGTCTTGAGGTAGGATTTTCAAGTAATAATAATAGAGATGTAAGAAACTTAACACCCTTCGTATCTACTCCATCTGTCTAAAAAAGAGTGACGTTTTTTACTTTCAGACATCGTATTTGACCGCAGGCAATGCAGATTTCCAAACAAGAATATAGTTCATAGCCGGAAGCGTGTAATAATTATGTAAAGGTAGCAGGATTTTCATAAGCATCCCTCAAATGAAGCCGTGACGTTAGCACGGGCACTATACTAGTCGATAGTAATCAACCAGTTAGATATAAAATCTAAGGGTGCGTGAGAGCTACTTTTCAATTCTTTCGCTCTTTTATAGTTTAGATTAGATTGGATTAGATAGATTAGATTTAGATTGATAGATACTCCTAGATTAGATTAGATTGATTAGATTTTTTGAGCAAAATTATATTTTTTTTAGCAGAACAAAATTAGATTGATTAGATACATTATCAAATGTGGGAGGCCTTGGTGTTGACCCGGCAAAAAAACACGTCGTGAGCCGGCCCAATTGTTTCGTATGTGAATTGTGGCCCAGCTCGACTTGGCCAGCCCTCACTTCGTCCTCCCCGACTCCACCGCCGCCGTCGCCGGAATGCAGCCACGGCCGCCCTCGCCCGCGAAGGGTCTCTGTCTAGGCACAACGCACGCCCCCACGCTCCACCATTTGCACGAATGCTGGGCTCGGTGGTTGATCTTGCCCTCGCCTTCTTCCACCTTGCCGGCATCGAAGGGTATGTGCTGCCCTCAACTCACCTAAAAAAATTGCTCATTATGTGGTTGGGATCATTCGAATGCTATGCAACTGCTACTTCTATGTGAATCGAGTGGAAAGTGTTCTTCGTGGTATTGAAAAGTTTATAGATGGTCTCGTTGTCCTTTTGAGTTAACCATTGTACTGCTCGTAGAACTCGTCAGGGTTTCATTTTTGCTGACCCACAGATGTTATATTAGTCCAGATGGCCAACATTAAGTGAAAAAAACATACCCCTAGGGAAGATTGCCCCCAACGACTTTGATTTTAGATACTAGAATTTAAACCACTCCAGGTCCAAGAAAAGCTTGGCTTGAATGCTGCTGCCTAGGAGGTGCACCTTGTGCCTGATACTGAAAACAGTCTGACCTTTTTCTAATGCAGCACCACGAGTCTGGGCCTCTGGGGTGTCCCAACTGACGTACCTAGCCACCACCAAGGTTCTGGGATTCGACTGAATTAGTCCGAATTTCGGTGAAATTCGTCCATTTCGGTGAGGTCCGAAACGAATTTTATGCTTTATATTCCGAAATTTCACCGAATTGAATCCGAAATTCATCCAAATTTTCCTGAAATTCGTCCAATTCGGTTGGGACCGAATTTTTTTCCAAAATGAATCCCAAAACCTTGGCCACCACACGGCTGTAGGTGGGTGATATTTGGTAGTGCTCTTTTATAAGATCCAACTAGGATAGAAGCCCAGTGTGCTATTGCTTACGCTTACTCGAATTATGTAAGATAGTGCTTCATTGGAAATAAAAACCCATGCTTCAATTACAAACAATGACACAGTTGTGATAAATATGTTATTTTCTGACATTGGAGTACTGGACAAAATTATGCTAAAAATCTAGTTACTAATCTTGAGCAAGCCCTCCAACTGGAAAATTAAGATGCTAAAAATCTATTGATTGCAACATTATCATAAGAAGCTATATATATGGCAGTATAATTATCATATCTTTTTCACCATATTACTAACTTTGGGGTGTCTTCAAGCACGTTACTCAACTACTGTCATCTTAATATGCATACATTTTCATGCTATGCCTGGCGCATTTGTTCTCTTATCCTGTGCAGTTCCCTCAAAGCATCTTTTATCTGCATCCGCTCTGTCGGTTCCTCCTTTGAACATTGGAGGCCAACTGTGAGAACTGAAGCGATACATGCAATATCTACATTTTCCTTGTTTGTGATGTTTGCTTTGTATGATCCACTATGCTCGGTTAGGAACAAACTCTGATCAATTATTTCAGTTGTTTTGTGTGGCAATGCCTTCTCAACGTACTGATGTAGACTATAACCTTCCGTAAATGCATCATCAGTTGGCCGTTTTGCAGTGAATAGTTCCAAAAGAAGTATCCCATAACTAAATATATCCCCTTGTGTGGAAACTTCATTGCCAATTCCATACTCTGAAATGGAAGTTGTTATAAGGTGAATTATAATCAATGTAGTTTTTAACACAAGAAGGTTTATAAAACAAATATTTTGGTGTATTAATGGAAGTTTTAAAATTCACAGACTTATATTTTTGCTACAACAGAAACATTGATGTGCTCATACTTACAACAAGGATCTAACACTAGACCCTTGTTATAGTGAAATTATCTCATAGCTATACTACTATTGCACTTGTCCAGGTAAATGGTAAATCGAATTGGATCATGGGGTTACCTGGAGCGATGTATCCAATAGTGCCTTTCAGGACTCCCATGCTAGTTGAATTTTGTGATGAACTGGCATCATCAGATAGAAACTTTGCCAGTCCAAAGTCAGCTACATGAGCAACCAGATCATAATCTAGTAAAACATTACTTGGCTTTAGATCACAATGAACAATGCTTGCTTGTTTATGATTGTGGAGGTAGTCAAGCGCTGAGGCTACATCTATAGCAATGCCTAATCTCTTGCTGATATATAATGTAGTTTCTTCACCATCTCTTCTACTTGGGTTATGCAGCCATTCATCAAGATTTCCATTTGGTATGAACTCATATATTAAAGCTTTGAAATCATTGCCTGTCAAATCAAGACTTGAGCAAACAGTTAATATCTTGACCAGATTTCGGTGCCGAACATGTCCCAGGGCCTGGCATTCTGCAACAAAACTCTGTGATGCTCCATGCTGTTGAAGGTTAATTACCTTTATTGCAACAGATGTAGCTTCGCCATTATAGTGTATGAATCCCTTATATACTGATCCAAAGCTCCCCACTCCAATAAGATTTGTCTGAGAAAACCCCTCTGTTCCTCTTGCCAATTCACCATAAGAAACCCTTGGGTATTCATCCATCAAGGCCAGTGGAACTTGTGATGGAGCTTGGGACTTCCATAATGATCTGGACCGAGAAAACCATAAAGCTAGCAAGGAAAGAAAAATGATGCAACATAAGATTGCTCCAATGGGTGCTATTATGAGCTTGAGTTTTTGAGAGTGATGCTTCTGGGAGACCCTGTTTGGGCATGGAGGCAGTCTCAGTTCCGGAATCCCTCCACATAATCTACTATTTCCTGTGATAGAGAATGCACTTATATTCTGAAAGATACCTTGTTTTGGGACTGTACCTTCAAGATCATTGAAGGACAGATTTAGGTAGACCCCAGACCCAGAGAGGTTTCCAAGGAACTCAGGAATGTGTCCCGACAAGTTGTTGTATGAAAGGTCAATCATCTGAAGGCCTCGTAGGTTCCTTAGTGAATGTGGAATGGATCCCTCAAACAAATTCATACTCAAGTTGAGGTATACCAAGACCAAACACTCACCGAGTGATTCTGGAATCTGACCGGAAATTCTGTTGTTGGACATGTCAAGCTGCTGTAAATTTACCAAACTACCCACTTCTGAAGGCAATGTCCCTGATAGCATGTTGTGTTGCAAGTCCAAGAAGACAGAAAGGGTTGGAATTTGAAGAATTTCTTTTGGTACAGGACCAGCTAACTTGTTCCCTTGAAGATCCAACCAGTTAAGTGGGCAGCTGGCGAGACTTAATGGTATGTTTCCAGTGAGTTGATTATCTGCCAAACGAAGTTGAGTCAACAGTGTGAGGTTTCCAAGTGATGATGGGATCACTCCTTGTAGCTTGTTTTGTTCAAGTTCTATGTCTTGCAGCATGTTTAATCTGCCAAGAGAATTTGGAACTTTGCCATGTAGGAGATTTCCACCCATTGCAATCTGTGTTAGGCCAACAAGGTTCCCAATTCCTTCTGGTATGGTTCCCTCTATTATGTTGTAGTCTATGTAGAGAATTCGCAAAGTTGTAGAAAGATTAGCTATCTTACCAGGCAGGATTCCTCCCAAGTTATTGGCTGATAAGCCCAGATGGCTCAAAATGCTACAATTTGCTAGAGCAGTGAGAAAATTCCAATCTGTAGGACCGCTTGCTTCTAGCTGGTTGACACCTAGCTCTAACCTAAACAGACCATCCAACTGTCCTAAACATGGTGGGATCATTCGTGATAACTGGTTAAATTCTAGCACTAGGTCCCTTAGGTTTGTTGAGTTACATAAAGATGATGGGATAGACCCATGAAATTCATTGGCACCGAGGTATAGATATTCCAGTTGGGGAAATCTATTACCTATATCTTCAGGTAATGACCCTTGTAGGTTATTGGATTGAAGTGACAAGTCTTGGAGTAAGGTGATGTTGAATAGGGAATCAGGAATATATCCAGTGAGATTGTTAAACTCTAAATCCAGGTAAGTGAGGTTTTGAAGATTTCCAAGCTGTGATGGTATATGTCCTGTAAGCTGGGTTTCACTTATTTCGAGCAGTGTAAGAGAGTATAGGTTCCCTAAAGATATAGGTATTGTACCAGTGAGGTAATTATATCCAATATCGAGCCATAAGAGATTAGAAAGGTTTCCTAGTGATGGGGGTATAGTTCCAGTAAGATGGTTTCCCATCAACCCAAGCTTTGTTAGAGAGGAGAGTGCACTTAGTGATGGTGGGATTGTACCAGTAAAGCTGTTGTTATTCAGAAGAAGGTAATTTAGTGAACTAAGGTTTCCTAAGGAATCTGGGATGACCCCTGAAAGCTTGTTCCTTGCCAACGATAGGTACTCTAACTTCTGAAGGTTTTGAAAAGAATCAGCAGGTATGCTGCCTGTTAGATTATTATACAGTAGGCTGAGTGATTGTAGATCCACAAGACTTCCAAGCTCCTCAGGAATTTCCCCTGCATGAAGTCATCAATTAAAATAAATCTCCTTATTTTTTACATAGATTCTCAAGCAAAAGAACAAATAGTTTTCTGTTTTTGTTTTGAGGAGAACAAAGCAGCAGCAGCAGCAACAACAACAACAACAACAACGCCTTTTGAGGAGAACAAAGCAACAACACTTATTTCAATAGGTGTTTTTATCATTTTACTCTTAAGAGTCCTTTTTTGGCTTATGCTTTTACTTGAACTAATGAAAAAAAAACAAGATTTTTAGGGTCAGGAGTACCGAGAACAGAATATATAGTTCTAATTCCTTGTAGTAGCTAGTACAAACTGAAGCTGCATGTTAGCAACAGAATTTCTTCAAATACTACCTGATACCAATACTGCTAATTTTGTTTGATAAACGAGTATAACTGGAGAAAAAAAGATCTGTTCCTGGTCTTGGACATTTTGACATAATTTCCTAAAAGTTTGTCTCCTATGTATGTATAGCAAAAGGTTTATAAAAACTAAGGCCACTCTAACATGCAAATTTGTTACCTTGAAAGTTGTTGAAGCCAAGGCTGATGTTGCGAAGATTGGAACAACGGGAAAGGGTGGGTGGAATCTCGCCATCAAGAGTGTTGAAGCTCAGATCAAGATGGTTGAGACTCCGAAGAAAGCTGAACTCATGGGGAACAGAACCATGCAGTTGATTCTGGGAAAGGTCGAGGCTCCTCAAGAAGGTGAGATTTGCTATTGCGGGAGAGAGGGTACCAGAGAGGTTGAGCCCAGGAAGCTCAAGTGCTGTGACGCGCCCACGCTGCTGCCCACGAGCACCACACGTCACACCAAGCCATTGGCAGTAACTGGCTGTTGATATGTTGCCCCATGAGCTCAGTACTCCTGAAGGATCATCTGTTATGAACTTTTTGAAGGAAAGTAGTGCAAGTTGGTCTCGGTTAGCACTGGTTGCTGGTTGGGAATGACTACAAGGCAAGCAGCAAAGTGGAAAGGTGACGATGATGAACAGCAGAGAGGTAACTGGAGGCTCCATTGCCACTTTGCCAGGCAATGCGAAGCAAGAGGCTGAATTTATACTGGACGAGGACGAGTGCTGGAAGCAGAAGAGTTAGAACCAGCCGGCATGCAACACGCGACATGTCACATGCTGCAAGCGTCGCGGGTAGTACCGCAGTACTAAGAATACTGCTCAGTCAGCCGATCAGTCATTGTCGCTCTATAGAGGCCCATGTCGCCATGTACCTTATCACGACCCTTTGCCTCTAATTCTAAATATCTGGGTAATGTGCATCTTGACATGAAGGGATCACTTTTAGCCCTCTTTAGCTCACCTTAAAAGGGGCTAATGGAAAATAGGTGAGCTAAAGTTTAGCCCCTACTTTTAGCCCTTCTGTTTAGATCCATGAGGGCTAAAAAACAGGGCCAGAGTCGGAGGCAGCCAATTAACGCGGGAAAACTGGTCTTACTGTTCTTTGTTTTATTTTCCTATTGGCGCTATAGCTTTATCTGTAACCTTGCATCCCTAATCATCTTTTGTACGAATTGGATACTTTGTAATTGGCTTGATTTGTTGCCCTGTATTTCAAATGTCAAATACTACTTCGTAATTTTTTTTTGTCCCTAGCTTGACGCAGTCTTGAATGGAGGGGAAAAAGTACAAGGAACCTGTCTCTTGACAGTAGAGTATTGGATTTTCATGCCCATATACTCTTCCGGTCCCAAATAAATCAATTTTAGAGTTGGTTGAAGTCAAACTATATTAAATATGATCAAATTTATAGAAAAAAGCACCGATATCTATGACACTAATTTAGTATCACTAGATGCATTTTAAAATATATTTTCATAATATACTTATTTGGTATATGGATGATGTTAATACCTCCCCCACCCCCCACCCAAAAAAAACAATTATAGATACGTTCTCGATTAATATGGGTAGGGTTTGATCAAATATATAAGTAAAACGGTAAATCTTTACCATACTCGAGTGTTTCTCGAAGGACGCGCACTCGATTTTCTCATCGTGCAATGGACCATCGACGCTCGCCCTTGGTTCTCTGTCTAGTGTCCAGCAATCTTGTGTCCAGCGATGTAGAGCGCGCTCGGTAGGCAGGGTCAGCACACAACAGCATTCATGCGACCGCTACCCCAGACACATCCGCCCACTGAAGGTGTCGATGGCCTCATAAAAATTTCTACAAAGTATAATAAACAAGTTTATCAATATAACAAATAGTAAGAAGCGAGTTTTGCCTAGCCTATGAGGTGTTGCAAGTCGCATATCCAAATGATAATTATAATATATTTCACTCAACCGCACAAGTCAAACCAAGTCAAACCGCAAGAGCAACAACTAAACAAAGCTAGCAAGAGCAAACTACCAATTACTTGAAATGTAATGTAAGTCAGAGATACGAGAGATTTCATCGAGGGGCGATGAATTAATCCAACCAATCAATATCCAAAAGATAATATTCAAGATAACCAATTCACCGAGACAAATCAATCACAATCAATGTAGTGAAGACACGATGATTATTTATCCCGAGGTTCACGTGTTTACCGGCACGCTAGTCCTTGTTGTGTCCCCCTCAACCACGTGGTTCGGTGGCTAATCGGTCACACACCGAGCCTCTCAAAAGGCGCCACAAGAACCTACCAAATGACTAGGAGTTGCAATGACACGAGCAATATACTAATACTACCTTGCGGCACTCTGCCGGGAAATGTGCAAACCTCTCACACGATCACGGGAGGTGGCCAAGAACAATCACCAACACTTGTCACGCCTTCAAGCTGCTCCAAGCCGTCTAGGTGGCGGTAACCACCAAGAGTAACAAAAAAACCGCAACAAATCAATCCCCCAAGTGTCTCTAGATGCAAATCAATGATCGATGCACTTGAATCACTCAATCTCACTCAAAGATCGCAATCGAATGCAAAGGAGATGAGTTGGGATGAGAGGGAATGCTTTGACTTAGCTCAATATGCTCACAAGTATGTCAAATATCCAAGAGAGAGAGCCAAGAGCCAGCCACCAAGTATTTATAGACGTACCCCTTCACAAATAGCCGTTGAGCTGAAATCGTGCACGACAGACGCGTGCCTCAGCGTCTGACGCATGCCCGAGTGCCATGTGTCTCGAACGTTTGAAATCCAACGTTCTTGCGCCCAAATCGACAGACGCGTACATCGCTCGCATGCCCGGGCGTCTGTCGCGCTGACAGACGCTGTCCAGTAAGCTCCATTTCACGAAAATGATCGACAGACGTGTCCGACGCTAAACCACCAGACGCGCGCCGCGTCTGTCGCTGTTGAGCTCCTTCTCCGCGCGCCAACGTCACCATGACGGACGCTGATGCACTGCGTCTGTCGCAGCAGCACCGGCGCGTCCGTCGCATGCTCACTGAGAGTCACGCTAGGGTTTCTCGACAGACGCGCCCTCGGCGTCTGTCGCTCCCGGAGCTAGCGTCTCTCGCCGTTATTTCATGCTGATTTCAAGATTTTGTTGCTCCACTTGTTTGCCCCTTTCACATATGAGCTATTCTAAGTATGTGTATCACTTTAGCACATGTTTTAGCTCGAGAAACACCACGTGACATCGCCTCCAAATCTCGACACTGGCGTAAAGAAAAATAGGCGTTTCAACTTCTCGAAAACGCCTGAATCCCGCCTCGCAAGCTCGACGGGAGGGAGAGAGGACCCCAAATCTTCTCTACCGCTCAAACTTCACCGCCTTCGCGAAGGTGCTAACACCACCAAGTGATCAACGTCATGTGCAAGTGTGTTAGCATTTTTACAATCATTTTTCGAGGCGTTATTAGCTTTATCCAAATGCATATGCTCAATGAAATGTCACCTACTAAAATTGATACGACAATTCTCCTCTTTATAGTACGGCTATCTAACCTATAATATAACCACACTTACTAGGTGTCTTGGTTACCAAAGTACAACCCCTAACATATACCTTTGTCTTGATCATCATAGGGTTGCACCTTGTTCCTCCTTCATCACCATGGTAAGCACTTCATCATCCACACTTGATCATCATGCTTCACCATGCTATGTGCTAATCATCCTTTGCTACATACAATCTTAAGCACATGATTAGCACTTGGGCATTGTCACTAATTATCAACACCAAACATAGAGTTTTCACCCACCTTGGCTCCTGTGCTGCAAGCCTCTATCATGTGCGTAGAAACAGCAGCCGTTAGCCCCTACATTGGATGTGTGTGTGTGTGTGTGTGTATATATATATATATATATATATATATATATATATATATATATATATATATATTGGACTATATGCATAAGGTGTAGATTACATTTTATTGGACTATATTTTACTATTTCTGTTTGGATATAAGTTCTATATTCAATTGATATAGTAAATATGAATGGCCAGAATTACTCTGAACAATTATTAGATTATTTTTTTGGCTTTTTTATTTTCTGTATGTTTATTTGGTTCCCCTTTGAAATTTTTCAATTTGGCTTCCATACTGGTTATTTTTTGTTTGTTTAATATTTTTATATTATTTGGATATTTTTTAGTTCATTTGATTTGGATCCAATAGTCACGACAATCGAGTGTTGCATGGATAAAAATACCTGATTTTTGTTTGCCTTCTCAATCAGGTGTTTTAGGGCCATGGGACACTCAGGTGTCAGGTACGTCTGAAACACCCGACTGGGGAGTAGACAGCCCCTGTTTATTACATAAACATGACGAATCTAATGGTACCTATTTAATACGATAAATATTAGTGATTTTTATATAAACTAGCAAAATATGTCTGTGCGTTGCTACGGGTGAATAACAAATTATACCATTCGATATGTATAATTTATTGGCCTTTTTTGCAATTAAATGTGTAAAAAGCACTACTGCAGCCGTTTTAACTGAGTCGGGTATTTGGCCTTAACTGAGGCGGGCATTGCAACCGCCTCGGTTCAAAGGTCATGATTAATCATGACTTAACCGAGGCGGTCGAGCTAACCGCCACGGTTAATCGATTAACCGAGGCGGGCGCTTTAGGATGACCGCCTCGGTTAATAGTTATTAACCGTGGCTGTTTTCTTTATTGTCCGCCTCGGTTAAAGTTTTTTCCGAGACGGTTACGCTAGAGTGCTCGCCTCGGATAACTGTTTAGAGAGACGAGCATCGTTATTTGCCCGCCTCGGTTAAGGTTTTCCATAGTTATTTTTTTTAATTTATAATTGTTTGTAATATTAATGATTAAACCGAAATAAAGCAGCAGTTCAAACATAGTTAACACATATATTAACACTGTTCACATATATATTACATCCGTGCATTCAAACAGTTAACATGTTCACAATTCACCACCACACAAGTTCATCACATCCATCAGCAGAGTTCATATATATGCATTACATGTATTCATGGTACATAATCAAGCAAGTTCAAGTCCTATAGATCATCTAAGGTCGAAAGAATGTAATCCTTGAGTTTGAACTTGTTATGGTATGTCCAGTGACTAATATTGTCATACTTTGGATTCAAAGCTAACTGGCCCGCAGGGTGGAAGAAGGGTTGCCCTGCAAGCGCGGCCTCGGTGACAAACTTACATATGTCGGTGGTTGTCCGTCTAAAGTTTTGGTCGACCTTCGTCTTTCTCCAATAACCTTGTGATTTCTTGAGCTGCCGCGCGCTGTTGCTATACTTGGAGCATGTCCTCAGGTACTCGCAAGCATAGAAACCACAAAGAACAGAGCCAAGTGGTTGTTTGAAGCACTGCACATGGTTACACGGCAGTAAGAGCAGTAGTAGAGTAGTAAGAGCAGTAGTAGACTAAGAGCAGTAGTACTAATAGTAAGCAATAGTAAGAGTAGAAGTGGTAGTAGTATACTAGGTTAGTAGCAGTAGTAGGAGTAGTAGTGCAGTAGTAGTGTACTAGGTAGTGGTGGTGGTAGTACTACTGTAGTAGTAGCGTCGTAGTAGCAGGAAGTAGGAATACTACTGTAGTAATAGGAAGTAGGAGTACTACTGTAGTAGTAGTAGTAGAGTACTAGGTAATGGTGGTGCTACTAACTGAGAACTGGCGCCTGAGTTTTAGTCTTGTGTCATTCTTCTTATCCTTCTCAGTTCTCCGATCATATGTGGTGGGATCTTCTACATACTTCTTATAAGCGCTATACCAAAAACCACTGTCAGTGATAATTAATTAATTTGAACACGTATGTCAACCGTAAATGAGTCAGTTGAGTCACTTGCTATCTCAAATAGCCTTCAAATTCCTTGTACCCTTCTTTGTTTGTATCCCGCAAGGAGTCAAATATACAAGCCCACCCATCCTGAGGATAGATTATAAATATAATCCAGTGGCCCATAATTCCTTTGATGCACCATTGACACAATGCATATTAGAAGAGTTCAAATATATGAAGAAGTCATGATCCCAATATCTTTTGGACTTACCCAAACTGGTGGGCGGCCAGGATACACCCATTTCCCTGGATCTTCTTCATGGCCTGCAACATGTACATGCTCGCCCGATACCTATATTCAATTAGCGCATCTAGGCGATACTTCTTCCTCTACTTTGCATTCAACTTGGCTAGAGCTGAACTATCGTCTGGTATATCGTAACCAGCAATGGTTCTCTCTGTAAGTAGCATAGGATTGAGATAGATAACATCCTTGTTTATCAGCCTGCATACATGGGCTTACATCATGCAAGGTTTGTCATCAAGGTTTGCCAGTAATGGTTCTGTCTGTACGAAACAAAGGATTGAGATAGATAACATCCTTGTTTATTAGTCGTGTCAAAGTCGAAAGCCACTTACAGGGTGAAAATGGTGACTTGGGCGACATCTAGGTCCTTGTGCCGCAGTAGTCTATACATGTCATGGAAATCGACAATGATGTGACTATCCTAGGCCATGTGGAAGTGCTCCGCCGGAACTTTGATCATGAATTGTTTTAGGCCCAATTTCGCGGCTTCCATGTACCACAAATGGAACCTCCTCGTCTCCCACTCTTCATCCATGAGTTGGCCCACGGTCAACATAAACTTTCCATGCTCGTAGTTTTCGGGGCAATCATCTGACCGGGGCCAAACCGAAGGCGGTGTAGTCGGCCTACAACTCGAGGGAAGCTTCGATTGTCAGCGAGTGGACAAGAAAGATAGAATCTCGTATATTGACTATGCTTGCTAGTAGCATACCTTTCAAACACCGTCGAGATTGGGTGCCTATTCGCTTTTTGAAAGGCTAGCCAACTCGTCATGGTGAAGTTGGGGGGGTATGGACTCCTCTTCTTCATCAGGCTTCCTCGGCGGAGGAGGGCATTCGTTTGAGCCCTGGTTCGAACTAGGCGGTGGTGTTGACTCGCCTGGTGGAGCCCCTGTGCCTCCCTGTGGATTGTCGTTGCCAGGAGATGGGTTGGTTGGAGTAGGGGTGCTTGGGCCGCCAACGTTGTCGTTGTCATTGCCGCCTCTGTCATCACCGCTGCCGCTGTCGTCATCATCATCATCAGGGTCACCCCGCGGGAGATGACGACGACATTGAGGGCTGTGACGCCGGCATCAGGGCTTCCAAGACGAGATCTGCCTTGTTCCACAGCACCTCAAGGGCGATAGTAGCGCCGAGGATGGTTTCCCCGCTTTCGGTGGGAAAATCGATTTCTTCCTGCTCGAACCCCGGGCATATCCACACAATGGTGACCTTTGCATAATCGGGAGGGATGGGCATCCCATTGAACATGGCGTCGGGTTTGGGCGGCAATGCCACTCCCTGGGCCACCTCCTTCTTCTTCCCAGCCCTGTCGAAGGGCATCTGGAGCGTGCAGAGTGTTTGCTGCTCTATGTCATCGACCGGGTACCTTGAAGGTTGTCTTGTACCCGGCACCATGGCCTGACCCTCATGCGGCAGCAGGCCATCCTGTCGAAACATCTTCCTCCTGAGCTCCACTATCCTAGGATCGGTGCTCGTGAAGGCATCCAATATGGACTTGTTCACCATCACCTGGATCGCCTCTTCTCTGCCTTGCTCGATGAGCCCCTCCTAGTACCTCTGCCTCGTGTGGTGCGAGGTGGCGTCGGATGCGAAGGCGTCCTTCCAACTCTGCCTCGAGGAAACCCCATGGACTTGGCCGTGGTGCTCGGGGTTTCCCAGCGCCTCGGTTAATGCATCCCTCTCTCGGCGGGGTTGGAATGACCCGCTCCTCTCGGCCACAGCGATCTCCAACATCTTCTTCTCCACCTCCTCAACATTCATCTTGTTGTACTTGCTGCTGCTGCCCTCCTTTCGCTTTTTTGGTCTACGGGCATAGAGGTAGTTTCGTGACCTCTCATTGATGGACATCAATGGACTCGGCCACCCGGCCTCAGCTGCCTCCCTTTCTTCCCGCCGCCACTCCTCTATGTGGAAGGCATAGCCGGTCATGCCTAGGTTGTGGGGAAGCTCGTTCCTCTTAGCGAGCTCTTTGAACTTCTTGGCCTTGGCCTTTGCTTCGTCCGTTGACATTAACTCCACAAACTCGTCCCAAACGTGCTTCTTGATCATGTTGTAGTCTTCGAATGGTGTCCTGCCTGTCTGCACGTACTCTTGATTGAGCAAGGACCTGAAGCTGTGAAGTGCTTTGCCCGCAATGGCCAGGGCATGGCTCCTGCACCTGTCTTCATCGTACCCCTCCGCTGGAAAACTGAACCGCTTCTTGACCTCTGCCCACACATTGTCCTTGTCCTCTTTCGGGACGGTCCTCCAATCAAGATATGTGATATGCACCTTCTCCTTGACTGCACAAGCACACTGGTTGCTGTAGGTGCCGATGACCTTCTTTGGTGACATAGGCTCTCCTTTCGGCCCTAGCCTGTGTATCGCATGCACTTTCTTCTTGGTCTGCTGGTGCCTCCCGTGTTGGCCCCTCTTCAAGTTGTCCTTGTCTCTTTGGGGACGTGTGGAAGTAGTGCCCGTGAAGGGAGCAGGTGTTGAAGTAGTGCCCGTGGAGAGAGAGGGTGTGGCAGTAGTGGCCATGTCTGCCCCACGAAGACCTCCATCATTGTCGTCGGTGAACTCCAGACGAAGAGGCACGATCGGCACCTGTCGAGGACTAGACCTCGCATTGTAGTCATATACTTGCACGAGCAGCCCCGAAAGTTGCCAACTAAGAGCAGGTGCAACATATATACTTACAGTCTCCGTTGGGGATACGGTAGCATCCTCTTCCGATCCCGATCGTAACACCTTGCTTGCCTCCTCAGCTTTCGGATCAAAGTCCGGATCCATCTCTTCCTCTGTATGAGCTTTCTTCGCGGGCCTCAGCGTGAATTGCTCGGATTCGTAAGACACCGAGGTATCGTCTAATGATGAGCTACCATCATCACCGCTATCATCTTCACCGTTGTCGGTCGAAGCAGGAGTAGCCGGGCGCCATTCCTTAGGAGGAGCCTCCTCGGTCGCCATTGGAAGCTATATATATAGATAAAGATAGACAAAGATGATTATATGGACACTTCACATTGAGTGGATGCTATACTCATCTCAGATTATGGAGTAGAAACAAAAAATAATTATAGTAAAATATTGCAGATGCTTCAAGCTCTATACATTTTCTAGGATAAAAGGGAGATTTGATCTCCATATTCTTATACAGAGAAGATGCACTCAGCTTCTCTCTTCTCACTCTTCCATTTTGTGTATATTGAATCTGCATATCACATAATTAACCAAGTTGGATGTTTCTATTGTTAAACTGCTCGTCTGATGGCATAATAACTAATAAGGATTATTAATTGTTGTATTGCATACTCTTCACAGAGCCATCTACTGGACTTCAGTGGAAGGTCTGCTATCAAATAATTAAGGGTATTTGTGAGGGTGTGAACTATCTTCATCAGCACCGTAATATTCACATGGATCTCAAACCTCAAAATATACTACTGGATGATAGCATGGTTCCTAAAATTGTGGATTTTGGTCTATCAAGGCGCTTAAGTGAAAGCCAAAGCAGGACTATTACTGAACATATAGTTGGCACGCCGTATGCTACTCAATTATCTTGTCCATTTGTTTTGTTAGACACCAATCAGCTCTAGTGCATATCCATTCATTCATTTTTTACTCACTGCATCAATATATATATTTTTTCACGCAGGGGATATATGGCACCAGAATTTTTAAGAAGCCAAACAGTCAAACCAGGACAACATGATACACATCTGCATCAGGGTGGAGTCATTCCACAGAAAGAAAGTTGTGGAATACGGAGATGACGACTGCGGATTATCTGATGAACGCACGCTTTCACTTGTTTCTCTTAAAAATGTCAAACCAGGACAACATGATACACATCTGCATTCTGCTGTTGTTCGTATACAGAACAAGTTTCGTGGATAGAAGGGAAGAAAGGAGTTTATGATCATTCACCAGAGAATTGTCAAGTTACAGGTAATGCTAACAATAATGATTTTTTGCTACTTTATATTCGTGCCTCCTACATTTCCTATTTAAGGTTTACAAATAACACCCCTTAGTTGACCTACAACGCTAACACCACGCAATAATCTTGCAATGCTAATAACAGAAGCCTTCTGTTCCACTAACTTGCTTGAATGGTTTTGATGAATCTTTGCTTCCTTCAATAATAGATGATCTCTTCTTTCCATTTTTTTAAAAGCAGTTCATTTATTTGAAATAGCACAGTAGTGTAGCTCAAAGATCCTGATGCATGCTACAAACAAATTCATCAAGCTAGTAGGCTATTGCCAACCTTTTTTTTGGACAATTTGTTGCATGATACACAAACATAACAATTTGTTGCATTAAGATGTAACTTATCTTTGTGATCAGGCTCATGTACGAGGACATCAAGTATATGTGATTTAAGCCAAACAGTTTTTTTAGGATTCAAACCGACTCATCCATAGAGCAGCATATTATAAAAATAATTGCATTTTGATTGAATGCAGTATATATGAATTAGACAGAACATGTCACCTGCGATGGCGCGACGGCGGCCTGCGCCGGGGAGGAGGAGACAGGGGAGTCAGTGAGGAGGCGGACGAGGAAGACAGGGAGAGGAGCTAGGGTTCCGCCTGGGCGCTGGCGGCTGTAACACCCCAGGTGTTTAGCTCTTTAATTGCATTGCATTTGCATGAGCATAAGCAAGCATCATTCATTTCATGCATAAGCTTATAATATGTTTAGATTTCATGTGAAGTAAAAAGTGAGTAGTGTGCAACACACAAGTACCTTATGTGCAATTTCCTTTGTGAGATATGTCAACCACTTTAGTGTAACATAATTAGCAAGTGTTGTGCAACACACTCATGCAACATGTGCAACATGAGTTTGCAACATTTGGGTGAAAGTGTTGAATTACTTGTGCCAAAGTATGTGACACTAGGAATTTTGTGCAACCAATGTGTAGGGTGGCTAATTAGGTCTTATAACACCTTAATTACATTTAGGGTAAGTAGTGGAGCAATGTTCATGTTGACCAAAATTACCAAATTGCCCTTCCAAATGTTGTTGACTAAGTTGGACCCCTGGAGTGATCTGGTTTGACCAATTAAAAAGTCTAGTTTAGAAATCTTGCATGGAGGAGCAACCTTAAGCAAAGTTGTAGAGAATTTCATAAGAAACAAAAGTTCTAATATGGCCATCTCATGAAAATGATCAGAACATGCTCAAAAATGGCCCACAAGTCAGTATTAGAGGCTGTTTTGGGACTTAGCCATTTTGGCTAAGTGTGGAGCTGAAAACCGTTTCACTGTACCTCACTTTAGCAACATGTAACTCACAAACTAGGCCAAACCAGTCCTTGAGCCAATTGACAAAGTTGTTGCCCACACATAGCTCTACAACATTGTCAATATCACCATCACCTAGTTCGAAATAGTTTAGGAGATATAGTGTCAAGAAGTTAGGGTTTCAGTCGACGTTTATCTCTGAAACTGCATTTCAGTTTCCAAGTACACTAGTTTGGAGCCCTGTAGTTTCAAATCCAAACCAAACTAGCTCATGGTGCCTTTTACAAACTTGTAGTGCTCACATAGGTCTACAACTTTGCTAATTGGAGGTTTCACTAACACGAGCTGGTTTGAGAGTAAATCGTCGACGAAACTGCCCTGTCAGTCGGTCTTTGGAGGCGCGGTTTCAGTCACGAGCTCGAACACCGGCCCGTCGTGGCGCCCGGGCAGAAGAGCGTCGCCGCGTGTCGACCAAGCGCTGCCATCGCCTCCACGTCGCGAGCCCAGACGCGAGATGGAACACCGAGCGGCCACCTCCACCCCCTCACTCGCGCTCATTTCTTCTTCCTCCCTCTCGCTCTGGCCGGGCTCGCCGAGGCGGAACCCGGAGACACCATTGCCGCCGCAGCTGTCTACGAGCTCTCGCGCACTCACCACCGTACCACCGCTCACCGGATCACGTCCGTCCCTCCGCCTCACCACCCTACACCTCCTCGACCAGTCAGTAGATTGGATTGAGCCCGAGGTGAGCCGCATTTGCCACCTCCGCCCGCTCCCCAAAAGCTCACCGGAGCTCCGCCATGTTCGGTTCACCGTGGCCAGCACCGCACCGTAGTTCTCTGCCTGCCCTCACTCACGTTTCCTCCTCCCTGTCACGTGTAGATGCTAGGGTAAAGATGCTACCGCCAGCATCGGGTTAGCCAGGCCGGAACGGGACCGTGCACGGCTGCGCCATGGCTGCCGGCCAAGTGCTCACGCGGTCAAGCGGCTCTGTTCCATCCCCGTCTGCATGTGTGGTCTCGAGAGGTCCGCTAGGAGTCCTGGAAGGGGATGCACCCTTCGGTAGGTCGTGCGACGGCCGGGACTCGTCGGCGTACCGCCAGGCACCACGGCCGTCCGCCATCGCCGTCGGCCTAGGTGCTGCGGTGCATCAACTTTGGGGAAAAGGGGTAGCCTCGGTGCGGTTGGGTCTAGGCAAGACGTCGATGAACCGGATTGGTCGGAGGAGCCACCGGCGGCGAGGAATCGCTCGCCGGAGCTCACTGCCGCCCGCTCCCCTGACCTCCGTCGCTGACCGTGGGGACCCACCTGCCGGTCATACGCGCGCGGGCGGGAGCCCGAGCAGGCCACGCGCGCGGAGTGGGCCGCGCCGCGCGAAGCGGGCCACGTTGGTTTTCCGGGCCGGCCCAGTAGCAAATCTGAATTATTTCATTTCCTTTTATTCTGTCACAGTTTTAGATAATGTTTAGAAAATGTAGATCTAGGGTTTTACTTGCTCAAAAATCATGAGATAAATTTTGTTAGGATCTACATGATGTGTAGTATTTTAGAAAAATATGAGTTTATTATGTGATGTTTAGCTTTCGGGATATTTAAATAAGTCTTTGAAATGTGTTCTAAATCACATCCAAACTTGTTTAAATTATATCTTGAGTTTCAGTGTTCCAAAAATTATGAAATTTGGTGAGTAGGCTAATTTATACTTGCTCTAGCATTGGTAAAAATTTGGGCAGTAGTGCTTAAGTTCTTTTCAAGTTATAATGTTATCTTGTTATTCTAGGAAATAATTAAATGAATTTTAGTAATTTTTATACATATGCAATGTTCATATAACTTTTTGGAGAATGTCTTGGTACCCTAGAGTGTCCAAGAAAATTAAGAAATCTGTTGTTTGACACTTTTTACTATGCTTTGTTATTTATACAAAAATCAGCCTTTTGGGATTGTGAATTTTGTTCAGAGAGTTCCTGTGAATAAATTTAGTTCAAATTTTTACAGTAGCCTCTTTTTGGGTCAGAGAGTCTCCTGTAATTTTTGTGGAATTTTAGGAGTAGTTTACATATAGGTTTGAAATTCCACTTAATTACTCAAGTAAATTAAGAAATGTGTTTAAATAAATATTCTAGGTGGGCACACCTTACTTTCTGGTGTTTTTGTGACATTTGTGAACTTGTAGTAGTATTAGTTTGGTCTTAGAGAATGTTTGCCACATCAATAAATATTTAATCTTTGCAATTTTGGGTTTTCTGGACAGCTGATAGTATTTCTAGGTTTGACCTTGGATAAAGGTGGTTGCTGGAAAACCTGTAAATACCAAAGTTGTAGTAAAATTTGTAAATGAGCTTGTGTCAAAATTTGGGAGCATTTGATTTAGTAGTTTGAGAGTTATTGCTGTTTAAAGTGCCAGTCCAGAATTGACTGCTCTCTGTTTAGAGAGAACAGATTCTGGAACTTTAGAATTTCGATTAGGTAAACTTTGGAATTTAGTGTTGTGATCTGAAAACATTTTGTGGTATATTTCTTAAGCTTTCCAGATTGTCTTAGATCATATCTTTTGGAGTTAGGAATCCTCAGTTATGTCAGAATCTTTGAGCTGCTGTCCAGAATGTCTTACTGTGGTAACCTAAGTAATATTACTCTTGTATTGTTAGGTGTTAGGGCCTTAACCGAAGAAGAACAGCTGTATCTTAGGTTGAGTAGCTTAGGTAAGTACTTCTCCACCGGAGAAGAGATTTGCACGTACTAATAAAATAACTTGAATAGAGTATTTTATTTCTGAAATGCATTTCATTCCGAGCATGTTGCACCCATTTATGCATTCATGATATTTATTGTGCATTCATGCAATAGGTGTACCGGAGGGGGTCACTCTCCTCGAATTCGAGCCTGTGATTCCGGAGGAAGTCCAGGACCAGCCAGAGGAACCAGCGGAACCAGTCGGCGAAGGAGACGCCGCTGAAGACTTGCCCGAGTGCCCTGACCACCGGCCCTCGACCTTTCTGAAAGGCAAGCCCCGGTGCATGCTGAACCTACTGTTTTATAAATTAATCTTGAGTACTTTTAATTGTTTACTGCATTAAGTTGTAGGAGTTATATAAAAACACTTGTTGCATTATACCTGTCCTTGTCCAGATATCGTACTTAATCCTATATTAGGTTTAGGCACGTGTCAATGCTTAGCCCTGCTTAGTTCGGTAGAAGTCGGGTGATTTCCGGTCATCCGCGAGATGTAGGAAGGAGTCACGAGTGGCTTTATGGCTATCGTGGATGGAACCATGCCTTAAAATGAAATTGAGACCGGGCGGGAGTTCGATAGTACAGCCGCAAGACACTTCACGTCTTGGGTGTGGAGCTATGCCCGTCTGAGTCGTTTAAGGACCGATTCGCTGTACGTCCTTGAGTCATGTTGAACGCAGTCTAACACTTAGTTGGCCGGATAAGCCGTTCCGACCGCGAAGTCGAGTAGTATGGTTCAGGCCGGGAATCGAATGGTAGGTTGCATCTTGGAGGAGAGAAAGGATGTGCTTGGGGACATTGGCGTGAGACCAAGGGGGGTTAGAGTCCCTATCACCTGGCAGAGTGTCGCCCTTGGGGACGCGACATTATTCGGGCCCGCGATTCCTGAACTGTACAAAAGATGACCTGAGCAGCCTTCGCCAGGCGTGACTCGGTGAGTGTTAGAAATACCCCTCCAGCTGGATAGGAATTCGATTCGAATCGCCGTCGCTCCCGGTTAGTGAGCACTTGACTTGAGCAGCGGCAACGTAGATCTCATTAAATGAACTGGTGGTTAAGGGAATGATACAATGTTGCCACAATTCATACCTGCTCTGGATATAATAATGATAATTGTTTGATTATAATCAAGTGCATGTTTAGTACAGGTGCTAAGATAGATGACAGGTAAATGCTAAAAATAACTGCTAGTACAGGCTATAAGAGTTTAAATTACTTATGCCTTTATGCAAAATGTTATGTCAGCTAGCCTCTTGTGTAAGCCTTGCATAATCCTTGGTGTCATCTTATTTCTGGTTTTCGACGGGTAAGTCTAGCTGAGTACATTCCAGTACTCAGGGTTTATTCCCTCCTGTTGCAGATGATATGCTCTATCAAGGCTTCTGCAAAACTTGTCTCCACCCTGCGGGTGAAGAAGACTAGATCACTTGGGCGTGATCATCTTTTATGTACTTTCCTCATGCTTTTGCGGGTTGTTGATCATCAAGACTGGCAGTAGTTAAACAACTGGTGTGCGTTTGCTTCCGCTACTTTTATAAACTTGGTTTGTAATAATTGCGACTCCGTGTGTGTAAACTTATTTCAGAACTACTTGTGAAATGTAACGTATGATGTTGTATGTTGAATGATGCGATCCTGGTTGTAAGCAAGTTGGTTTGAAATCCTTCGTGGTTTCGATTGACTACCGGGATTATATGGGCTCAAGTTCGAAAATTTGAGCGCTTCGGTGCTTGTTTTTGTACTTGTGCTCTTATAATTTGGTCGGTTCTGTTACAGCTGGTACCGGAGCATAATTCAACATTAAAAACATCTTACGAGTATTTAAAAACAAAAATATTTGATTATGAAAAGGGTTAAAACACTAAAAATTATTTTTAGGTATGCCAGTGATCACATCCCTTAGCCCAAATAAGGACTCTTAGGTGGCTTATTATAAAGACTAACTTGGGGCCTTGTTTGTTTTTGTTTCGTCGTCCATACGGCGTGATATTGTATGGATGCCATCCACTTGGGTGGTAATGTATGGATCAATTGCCTCGACGCTCTGGTAAGTGTGAGTTGTGAGAGCATGATCGTCCAACCGGCGATCTAGGGGAGAGTAGTTTTGGTGACTTGCATACTTACATGTTTAAACCATGTAATTACGTAAGCACTTAATTGTGGGAACCTTTATATCGGGTAGCTTTGATACTGAAGTATATACATCAGGGGATGTGTATATGGAAAGTATTTAAATTACTGCTTTCTTGTGTGCATATATTGGGAAACTGTTGGGCTGAAATGAGGTTTTCTGCAGGTACACTAACAGCGTAACGAGTAGACCGATAGTTTCGCTTATATGAGAGAACGTATGTATGCCACCGCCTAGCGTTAGAACTTTAGGTTTCTACTAAGGTGAGAGGGCGTACGGAACGTGCATGCATCATGTTTAATTATATCATACATATCATTTACTCCCTCCTTAAAAATTTCAGTACTCCCGACTAAATTAAATTTCGTATCCCCTAAATGATCCTCACTTTAAGTCGTATCTTATCTTGTTGCTACAGATGGCACGTACCAAGAGGACCGCTCGTAAGTCCACTGGGGCAGGGCACCGCGTCACCAGCTCGCTCCACGTGAGCCCCGCCCTGAGCCTACTGAGGTGGAAAGGCTGAGGGCAGAGTTGGCTGAAGTGACTGCTGCCAGGAATGCAGCGCGTCAGCAACTGGAGCAAGTGATTCGTGATCGTGACCAGGAAACCCTTGCAGTCCAGAGATTGACAGTAGCAAACCGCAACTGTCAACGCATGTTGGTCCGTGTCATGAACCAGAGGGATGAAGCCTGGCACGAGGAGAATGTTCTGAGAGCTCGTCAGTTTGAGCTCGAGCAACAGTTGGAGAATGCTGAAGAATACAATGACAATCTTCATGAAGAAGTGCACCGCCTGAACAGCGAGCTTAATCCCCTGCTGCCTCGAAACAACAACGTCAATGAGGACATGGGTTCGGGAATCTTCATAGCTGAAGATGATGAAGTGGAGGTCAACGGACCCCAAGATGCCGAACCAGAAGAAGAACCAGAAGAAGAAGAAGATGAGGAGTTAGAGCCTGTTAGTGATGAGGACGACGGGGAGATCCTTGACACCGACTCTAAGGACGATGCTTAGAGTAGTTATCACGTAGCTATGATGTTAGGATCGTCTTTTGTGCCTCCTGGGGTTGGAGTGAGGCTTTATAATAACTTGACTTTTCAGGATGTTTAGTTGGAACCTGTTAATTTCGATCGCAATTGGATGTCTTATTGTGTTGCATTCGATGATGGTGTCACGATTAGTACCCTTTGGTGCCGCGACGAAACCGAGGGCCTCCTATGGCGCGCGACATAAGGCTGTGCTGCTTGGCACGCGCTGGTATCGAGGTGGCTAGTCATGATCCACCATGGAACTCTAGCATTGAGAAGTCTCTTTGTGATCAGTTTGAAGTAGCCTTTCTCAGTCAACTAAACACTTTGAAACTGAATCCAAGTACCGGGCAAAAGATCAAAAATCACGTAGATTTTAACGTAAACGGTTCAGTAACTGCTGTGCTCCTCGTGTGTGAGCCTTTATCAAAGTACATCTTGTTGGATTCTCTCGCATGATTGCGCCATTTGATCCGCTTGAATGGATTGTGCGGTTGTGATGAAGTATTGTGTCATGAGTATTTTGAGAAGTCTATTTCATGAAGTCAGTTTGACATATTTACAATAATTCATCTACAAATTTCCCACATCGTCAGTGCTCATTGGCTATGCATTTTGCAGATGTCGTACAATCTTCGTCGGGGTCGTGGCAATGAGGATGAGGAACAGCCACCCCCTCCGCCACCACCTACCCCGGCTGAGTTAATGCAGACCGTGGTTGAAGGGCAGCGCATGCTGGCAGATGCTATGCGCCAGCTTGCCAACCGGGAGGCTCGTCCTGGCCGCCACGGCCCAGAACCCAATCAATACAGTGATTTCAAGGACTTTCTTGATACTAAGCCCCCGCTCTTTAAGGAGGCGGAGGAACCACTGCAAGCTGATGAGTGGTTGAATACTATTGAGCAAAAGTTTCGTCTACTTCGCCTGACTGATGAGCTAAAGACTGAATATGCTTCTCACCAGTTGCATGGTCCAGCGGGTATTTGGTGGAGCCACTATCGTTCCACACTACCTGCAAATGTTCCGATTGCTTGGGACAAGGCTGCATTCCGTGGGAACTATATTCCTCCAGGTCTTATGGCTATCAAACACACAGAATTCATGAGGCTGTCGCAGGGAAATAAAAGCTTGACCGAATATCTACAATCTTTCAACAACCTGGCAAGGTATGCCACTGAGTTTGTGGATACCGATTCCAAGAAAATTGCTAGCTTTAAAAGAGGCCTAGGCCCGAAGCTGATGAAGACTATGGGCACTAGCAAGTGCACTACTTTCAATGAATTTATCAGTGATGCTCTGACTCAAGAGAACAACAATGCTATCTATTCTGCCTCTAAGAGCCGCAAAAGGGCCATTGAGGCGAGTGCTTCACAGTCTCGAGCTCCAGCTGCCCCGAGGGCTCCTCCTCGCCCTCCTGCCACGAATGCTAAGTTCCGTCCTCCACAAAAGAAGGCGCCAGTGAAGACTGGGTTTCGTAAGGCATATACAGTGGCTCTGCCAAAAAGTAGTTCGAGCCAAGGCAGCTCCAGTGTCCCTCCTAGCAACATGCCTTGCTGGAACTGCAACAAGCCAGGCCATTGGTCCAGGAATTGTCCTTACCCCAAGAAGAATGTCAACCAAGGTGGCCGTCAGGGGCACGCTCATTATAACAGTATCGAGGAAATTCCATCTGGTGAAGTTGTCACCGCTGGTAAGTTCCTAGTTGACCAACATCCTGCTGTGGTACTTTTTGATTCGGGTGCTTCGCATTCCTTTATCAGTCCTAAGTTTGCATCAGAGTTTGCACACAAATTGCATACTGTTGAAGGTGGGGGTTATTGTATTAGCGCAGCAAGTGGGAATATTTCCACAAATAAAGTAGTGGGGAATCTTGAGCTTGAGATAGAAGGGCGAAAGTACTCGCTTGCCTTAGTGGTTTTGCCGGGCTTAGGTATCGATGTTATTTTGGGCATGAATTGGATGAGTCAGAATGGGGTACTCATTGATACATCCACTCGGGTAGTTATGCTCAGAGACCCTACAGATCAAAAGGGTTTTCTGGTACAACTTCCCAGAAAAGTTGATTTGTCTGGGGAAGTTCATGCTGTGCAAGCAAAGGTGTTGACCGAAATTCCAGTAGTAAATGAGTTTCCAGACGTTTTTCCCGATGATTTGCCGGGGCTCCCTCCGGATCGGGATGTGGAGTTTAAAATTGAGTTGTTGCCTGGCACGGCTCCCATCTCTAGGAGACCCTATAGGATGCCTCCGAATGAACTAGCTGAACTTAAGGTGCAATTGAATGAACTTTTGAAGAAAGGGTTGATTCGTCCTAGTTCATCGCCGTGGGGATGTCCTGCTATCTTTGTAAAGAAGAAGGATCAGTCGTTGCGGATGTGCGTAGATTATAGACCTCTCAATGCAGTCACTGTCAAAAATAAGTACCCTCTACCACGTATCGACATCTTGTTCGATCAGTTGTCTAAAGCTAAAGTTTTCTCCAAGATCGATCTAAGATCTGGCTACCATCAAATTAAAATCCGCCCGGAAGATGTTCCAAAGACAGCCTTTTCTACCAGATACGGTCTTTATGAGTATCTTGTTATGTCTTTCGGCTTGACAAATGCCCCCGCACACTTCATGTACTTGATGAATTCGGTGTTTATGCCTGAATTGGACAAGTTTGTGGTGGTATTTATTGATGACATCTTGGTATATTCTGTGAATGAGGAGGATCACGCTGAACATCTGCGTATAGTCCTCACAAGACTGCGTGAACATCAACTTTATGCGAAGTTCAGTAAGTGCGAATTCTGGCTTCGTGAAGTACCTTTCCTTGGGCATGTGTTGTCCGATGGAGGAATTATGGTGGACCCCGCCAAGGTACAGGAAGTACTGAACTGGAAGGCTCCTATCTCGGTTCACGAGGTCCGAAGTTTTCTTGGTTTGGCTGGCTATTATCGTCGCTTCATCCCGGATTTCTCCAAAATAGCCAAGCCAATGACTCGGTTGCTGCAGAAAGACACCAGGTTTGTCTGGACTCCTGAGTGTGATGCGGCTTTTCACCAACTGCGAACCCTCCTAACCTCAGCTCCGGTTTTGGCACAACCGGATATCGAGAAACCATTTGATGTTTATTGTGATGCCTCAGGCATAGGTTTGGGAGGTGTGTTGATGCAGGAAGGCCGAGTAATTGCATATACCTCTCGACAACTTCGGAAGCATGAGGCGAATTATCCAACGCATGACTTAGAACTCGCCGCAGTTGTTCATGCTTTGAAAGCCTGGCGACACTATCTGTTGGGCAATGTTTGCAATATCTACACAGACCACAAAAGCCTCAAATACATCTTCACCCAACCCGAGTTAAATATGCGTCAACGAAGATGGCTCGAGTTGATTAAGGATTATAACCTTCAAGTGCACTATCATCCTGGCAAGGCAAATGTGGTTGCGGATGCTTTAAGCCGTAAGTCTCATTGCCATTCCTTAGTTGAAACTGATTTTCATCGATCTCGCCTTCTACATCCAGCAGTCTTGTACAACATCACTGTCAGTTGTACTCTCAAAAGCAGAATTATTGAGCTCCAAAAGACTGACACTGGTATATTCCACATCAAGCGTAAGATGAAAGAACAAGAAACTACACAGTTCAGGATAGATGAAGAGGGTGTACTATGGTTCAAGGATAGGTTAGTTGTGCCTAAGGACCGGGAGCTTCGAAATGATATTATGTCTGAAGCACACTCCTCTAAGTTGTCCATCCATCCTGGTAGCAATAAGATGTATTATGATTTGAAGCCATACTATTGGTGGACCAAAATGCGGAAGGAGATAGCTGCATATGTGGCCAGGTGTGACACCTGCTGTAGAGTTAGAGCTGTGCACATGAAAGCTGGGTTGCTTCAACCACTTTCTATCCCAGGTTGGAATTGGGAAGAGATAAGTATGGATTTCATTGTCGGTCTTCCTCCTACTGTCAAAAATCATAACTCCATATGGGTAATTGTGGATCGTTTGACCAAATCAGCTCATTTCATTCCAGTTAGAGTGGACTATCGTACCACTGACTATGCTGAGTTGTACTTCAATCAGATAGTCCGGCTTCATGGGATACCTCGTACTATCATATCTGACCGTGGTCCCCAGTTCACTGCTCGCTTTTGGGAGCACTTGCATCACCTTCTGGGAACCAAGTTAGTGAGAAGCTCTGCTTATCACCCCCAGACATCAGGACAGACGGAACGGGTTAACCAAATCTTGGAAGATCTGTTGCGGGCATGTGTCATTTCATCCAAGGGTTCTTGGGAAAAATGGTTACCTCTAGCCGAGTTTTCGTACAATAATAGTTATCAAGAGAGTATTAAGATGGCTCCATTCGAAGCTTTGTACGGTCGTAAGTGTAGAACTCCACTAAACTGGGTAGAAGCTGGTGAAAGGAGATTTTATGGTATTGCTTTTGTTGAGGAAGCTGAGGAACAAGTCCGTACCATCCAAAAACATATGGCTGCAGCCCAAGCTAGACAGAAAAGTTATGCTGATCGTCGTAGAAAACCACTCGAGTTCGAAGTTGGGGACTTCGTGTATCTGAAAGTTTCTCCAATGAAGAGTGTCCAACGTTTTGGCGTTAAGCGGAAACTTGCGCCAAGATACGTGGGTCCTTTCCAGATCATAGGCAAGAGTGGAGCTGTTGCGTACAAAATCCAGTTACCTCCTGAAATGAGTGCCATATTCAACGTCTTCCATGTATCATAGCTCAAAAAGTGTCTTCGAGTTCCTGAGGAAAGAGTCCCTTTAGGAGATATCAGGCTGGAATCCGATCTAACTTACGAAGAAAAGCCAGTCCGCGTGATCGATACTCAGGAACGAGTGACTAGAAGCAAAGTGGTTAAGTGGTATAAAGTAATGTGGAGTAATCAGGGTAGAGAAAGTGACGCTACATGGGAACGGGAAGACTATTTACGGGATGGTTATAAGGAATTCTATGAAAAATGGTACGCTTTCCAAATCTCGGGATGAGATTTTTATAAGGGGGGAGGGCTGTAACACCCCAGGTGTTTAGCTCCTTAATTGCATTGCATTTGCATGAGCATAAGCAAGCATCATTCATTTCATGCATAAGCTTATAATATGTTTAGATTTCATGTGAAGTAAAAAGTGAGTAGTGTGCAACACACAAGTACCTTATGTGCAATTTCCTTTGTGAGATATGTCAACCACTTTAGTGTAACATAATTAGCAAGTGTTGTGCAACACACTCATGCAACATGTGCAACATGAGTTTAAAACATTTGGGTGAAAGTGTTGAATTACTTGTGCCAAAGTATGTGACACTAGGAATTTTGTGCAACCAATGTGTAGGGTGGCTAATTAGGTCTTATAACACCTTAATTACATTTAGGGTAAGTAGTGGAGCAATGTTCATGTTGACCAAAATTACCAAATTGCCCTTCCAAATGTTGTTGACTAAGTTGGACCCCTGGAGTGATCTGGTTTGACCAATTAAAAAGTCCAGTTTAAAAATCTTGCATGGAGGAGCAACCTTAAGCAAAGTTGTAGAGAATTTCATAAGAAACAAAAGTTCTAATATGGCCATCTCATGAAAATGATCAGAACATGCTCAAAAATGGCCCACAAATCAGTATTAGAGGCTGTTTTGGGACTTAGCCATTTTGGCTAAGTGTGGAGCTGAAAACCGTTTCACTGTACCTCACTTTAGCAACTTGTAACTCACAAACTAGGCCAAACCAGTCCTTGAGCCAATTGACAAAGTTGTTGCCCACACATAGCTATACAACATTGTCAACATCACCATCACCTAGTTCGAAATAGTTTAGGAGATATAGCGTCAAGAAGTTAGGGTTTCAGTCGACGTTTATCTCTGAAACTGCATTTCAGTTTCCAAGTACACTAGTTTGGAGCCCTGTAGTTTTAAATCCAAACCAAACTAGCTCATGGTGCCTTTTACAAACTTGTAGTGCTCACATAGGTCTACAACTTTGCTAATTGGAGGTTTCACTAACACGAGCTGGTTTGAGAGTAAATCATCGATGAAACTGCCCTGTCAGTCGGTCTTTGGAGGCGCGGTTTCAGTCACGAGCTCGAACACCGGCCCGTCGTGGCGCCCGGGCAGAAGAGCGTCGCCGCGTGTCGACCAAGCGCTGCCATCGCCTCCACGTCGCGAGCCCAGACGCGAGATGGAACACCGAGCGGCCACCTCCACCCCCTCACTCGCGCTCATTTCTTCTTCCTCCCTCTCGCTCTGGCCGGGCTCGCCGAGGCGGAACCCGGAGACACCATTGCCGCCGCAGCTGTCTACGAGCTCTCGCGCACTCACCACCGTACCACCGCTCACCGGATCACGTCCGTCCCTCCGCCTCACCACCCTACACCTCCTCGACCAGTCGGTAGATTGGATTGAGCCCAAGGTGAGCCGCATTTGCCACCTCCGCCCGCTCCCCAAAAGCTCACCGGAGCTCCGCCATGTTCGGTTCACCGTGGCCAGCACCGCACCGTAGTTCTCTGCCTGCCCTCACTCACGTTTCCTCCTCCCTATCACGTGTAGATGCTAGGGTAAAGATGCTACCGCCAGCATCGGGTTAGCCAGGCCGGAACGGGACCGTGCACGGCTGCGCCATGGCTGCCGGCCAAGTGCTCACGCGGTCAAGTGGCTCTGTTCCATCCCCGTCTGCATGTGTGGTCTCGAGAGGTCCGCTAGGAGTCCTGGAAGGGGATGCACCCTTCGGTAGGTCGTGCGACGGCCGGGACTCGCCGGCGTACCGCCAGGCACCACGCCCGTCCGCCATCACCGTCGGCCTAGGTGCTGCGGTGCATCAACTTTGGGGAAAAGGGGTAGCCTCGGTGCGATTGGGTCTAGGCAAGACGTCGATGAACCGGATTGGTCGGAGGAGCCACCGGCGGCGAGGAATCGCTCGCCGGAGCTCACTGCCGCCCGCTCCCCTGACCTCCGTCGCTGACCGTGGGGACCCACCTGCCGGTCATACGCACGCGGGCGGGAGCCCGAGCAGGCCACGCGCGCGGAGTGGGCCGCGCCGCGCGAAGCGGGCCACGTTGGTTTTCCGGGCCGGCCCAGTAGCAAATCTGAATTATTTCATTTCCTTTTATTCTGTCATAGTTTTAGATAATGTTTAGAAAATGTAGATCTAGGGTTTTACTTGCTCAAAAATCATGAGATAAATTTTGTTAGGATCTACATGATGTATAGTATTTTAGAAAAATATGAGTTTGTTATGTGATGTTTAGCTTTCGGCATATTTAAATAGGTCTTTGAAATGTGTTCTAAATCACATGCAAACTTGTTTAAATTATATGTTGAGTTTCAATGTTTCAAAAATTATGAAATTTGGTGAGTAGGCTAATTTATACTTGCTCTAGCTTTGGTAAAAATTTGGGCAGTAGTGCTTAAGTACTTTTCAAGTTATAATGTTATCTTGTTATTCTAGGAAATAATTAAATGAATTTTAGTAATTTTTATACATATGCAATGTTCATATAACTTTTTGGAGAATGTCTTGGTACCCTAGAGTGTCCAAGAAAATTAAGAAATCTGTTGTTTGACACTTTTTACTATGCTTTATTATTTATACAAAAATCAGCTTTTTGGGCTTGTGAATTTTGTTCAGAGAGTTCCTGTGAATAAATTTAGTTCGAATTTTTACAGTAGCCTCTTTTTGGGTCTGAGAGTCTCCTGTAATTTTTGTGGAATTTTAGGAGCAGTTTACATATAGGTTTGAAATTCCACTTAATTACTCAAGTAAATTAAGAAATGGGTTTAAATAAATATTCTAGGTGGGCACACCTTACTTTCTGGTGTTTTGTGACATTTGTGAACTTGTAGTAGTATTAGTTTGGTCTTAGAGAATGTTTGCCACATCAATAAATATTTAATCTTTGTAATTTTGGGTTTTCTGGATAGCTGATAGTATTTCTAGGTTTGACCTTGGATAAAGGTGGTTGCTGGAAAACCTGTAAATACCAAAGTTGTAGTAAAATTTGTAAATGAGCTTGTGTCAAAATTTGGGAGCATTTGATTTAGTAGTTTGGGAGTTATTGCTGTTTAAAGTGCCAGTCCAGAATTGACTGCTCTCTGTTTAGAGAGAACAGATTCTGGAACTTTGGAATTTCGATTAGGTAAACTTTGGAATTTAGTGTTGTGATCTGAAAACATTTTGTGGTACATTTCTTAAGCTTTCCAGATTGTCTTAGATCATATCTTTTGGAGTTAGGAATCCTCAGTTATGTCAGAATCTTTGAGCTGTTGTCCAGAATATCTTACTGTGGTAACCTAAGTAATATTACTCTTGTATTGTTAGGTGTTAGGGCCTTAATCGAAGAAGAACAGCTGTATCTTAGGTTGAGTAGCTTAGGTAAGTACTTCTCCACCGGAGAAGAGATTTGCACGTACTAATAAAATAACTTGAATAGAGTATTTTATTTCTGAAATGCATTTCATTTCGAGCATGTTGCACCCATTTATGCATTTATGATATTTATTATGCATTCATGCAATAGGTGTACCGGAGGGGGTCACTCTCCTCGAATTCGAGCCTGTGATTCCGGAGGAAGTCCAGGACCAGCCAGAGGAACCAGCGGAACCAGTCGGCGAAGGAGACGCCGCTGAAGACTTGCCCGAGTGCCCTGACCACCGGCCCTCGACCTTTCTAAAAGGCAAGCCCCGGTGCATGCTGAACCTACTGTTTTATAAATTAATCTTGAGTACTTTTAATTGTTTACTGCATTAAGTTGTAGGAGTTATATGAAAACACTTGTTGCATTATACCTGTCCTTGTCCAGATATCGTACTTAATCCTATATTAGGTTTAGGCACGTGTCAATGCTTAGCCCTGCTTAGTTCGGTAGAAGTCGGGTGATTTCCGGTCATCCGCGAGATGTAGGAAGGAGTCACGAGTGGCTTTATGGCTATCGTGGATGGAACCATGCCTTAAAATGAAATTGATACCGGGCGGGAGTTCGATAGTACAGCCGCAAGACACTTCACGTCTTGGGTGTGGAGCTATGCCCGTCTGAGTCATTTAAGGACCGATTCGCTGTACGTCCTTGAGTCATGTTGAACGCAGTCTAACACTTAGTTGGCCAGATAAGCCGTTCCGACCGCGAAGTCGAGTAGTATGGTTCAGGCCGGGAATCGAATGGTAGGTTGCATCTTGGAGGAGAGAAAGGATGTGCTTAGGGACATTGGCGTGAGACCAAGGGGGGTTAGAGTCCCTATCACCTGGTAGAGTGTCGCCCTTGGGGACGCGACATTATTCGGGCCCGCGATTCCTGAACTGTACAAAAGATGACCTGAGCAGCCTTCGCCAGGCGTGACTCGGTGAGTGTTAGAAATACCCCTCCAGCTGGATAGGAATTCGATTCGAATCGCCGTCGCTCCTGGTTAGTGAGCACTTGACTTGAGCAGCGGCAACGTAGATCTCATTAAATGAACTGGTGGTTAAGGGAATGATACAATGTTGCCACAATTCATACCTGCTCTGGATATAATAATGATAATTATTTGATTATAATCAAGTGCATGTTTAGTACAGGTGCTAAGATAGACGACAGGTAAATGCTAAAAATAACTGCTAGTACAGGCTATAAGAGTTTAAATTACTTATGCCTTTATGCAAAATGTTATGTCAGCTAGCCTCTTGTGTAAGCCTTGCATAATCCTTGGTGTCATCTTATTTCTGGTTTTCAATGGGTAAGTCTAGCTGAGTACATTCCAGTACTCAGGGTTTATTCCCTCCTGTTGCAGATGATATGCTCTATCAAGGCTTCTGCAAAACTTGTCTCCACCCTGCGGGTGAAGAAGACTAGATCACTTGGGCGTGATCATCTTTTATGTACTTTTCTCATGCTTTTGCGGGTTGTTGATCTTCAAGACTGGCAGTAGTTAAACAACTGGTGTGCGTTTGCTTCCGCTACTTTTATAAACTTGGTTTGTAATAATTGCGACTCCGTATGTGTAAACTTATTTCAGAACTACTTGTGAAATATAGCGTATGATGTTGTATGTTGAATGATGTGATCCTGGTTGTAAGCAAGTTGGTTTGAAATCCTTCGTGGTTTTGATTGACTACCGGGATTATATGGGCTCAAGTTCGAAAATTTGAGCGCTTCGGTGCTTGTTTTTTTACTTGTGCTCTTATAATTTGGTCGGTTCTGTTACAGCGGCGGCGAAGCTAGGGTTCCACGCGTGCCGGCGGAGCCCTTGGCGATGAGTGACGAGGAAGACAGGGAGAGGAGCTCAGAGTGAGGGGCGGAGGAGCGAGGTTGGGGGCAGCAGAGCTCGGCGGCGGCGATGGCGGCAGCCCTTCGGGGTCGATTTGAAACCGGCCGAAGAACTGAGGGGGAGGTTGAGGGAGGGGGATATATATAGTGCAGGATTAACTGAGGCGGGCGGCGTAGGGTGCCCGCCTCGGTTAATATTAACCGTGGCGGGCGCCTATGTTGCCCGTCTCAGTAAACATATTAACCGAGGTGGGCATCCTATGTTGCCCGTCTCGATAAACATATTAACCGAGGCGGGCACCCTATGCCACCCGCCTCGGTTAAGATTTCCTGGTTTTTTAAAATCTCTATAAACTCCTCTGTTTTTTGTTTTTACAAACATGTAAAAATTGACTTTTTGTTTTGTAAATATTTATAACATTCGAAGAGTAGTTGGAGAAGTGTTTTGAAGGCATGTTGCGAGCGTAGTGAGTACATAACAGTTCTCAATCGTTAATCATGCGTGTACATTTATTACATATATTACATATAGGTGTGGCATACATAAAAGTTCTGTATCATTAATCAATGACTACTTTATTACATATATCATTTTGCTGGAAGTGATCCTATGACTGTCTTCTTCTCACCATCGGGGCATAACCAGGACATCATCTTGCTCTTGTTGCAGCAGTTCTCGACCATCTTGATCTTATTCATGAAATCGGTAAAGAGCGAGAGCTCACCGTAGTTGTTGTATTCTTCGGAGCTCTGGACTCCATCAGCTCCGACAATCCTCTGCTTTGAGGACACAACCACGTGCCTTTTGTTGTCTTTGGGCTTCGACCAATATGCTACTTGGGCGTAGCGGCTCGCTAGTACCCACTAGTCATCTTTGAAGCCAACACTTTGGAGCTCCACGTTTGTTAGCCCAAATTCGTCCACAAGAATCCTGCTTTGTTTGACCCACTGGCACCGAAAGACAGTCAGCTGTAGTTCACCGCCATAGTCAAGTTCCCAAATTTCTTCAATCTGGCCAAAGTATGTCCTAGTCTTCCCTGTTGATTCATCGATGCCCTCATATCGAACACCACAGTTCTGTACCACGCTCTTCTTGTCCTTATCCTTTATGTGGAACCTGTATCCATTTATGTCATACCCTTGCCACGTGGTGATTTTGCTGCATGGGCCGGTAGCAAGCTTCGCTTCATCATTGTCTCCGTGGGGTCTGTCTGGGATGCCTTGGATCCACGTCGTGAAATTGATCTTGTGCTATTTTTGGACCCATGCCTTCGTACATTTTCCATAATGAGCGGCGCGGATCTCCTCTAGGTGCCTCTCAACATATGGCTCCATAAGCACTAGCTGATTGAGGACGCTATGATGTGCTTCTTGCACCATTTCGTTTGGGATATTTGTGCGTACTTTCCTCCCTGTGCAACCCCTTCCTGAAGTCCTGCCTTCGTGCTGAGGGACGGGCAGGCCAATCGCCCTACCATCCCAGATGTACCTGATGCAGCAGTTAATGGACTCCTCAGTTGTGTATGCCTTGATCATAGATCCCTCCGGATATGCACGGTTAAGGACGTATCTGTTGAGGGTCAACATGAACTGCTCGTACGTCCACATCTGGTGGAGGTACACGGGGCCTAGCTCTTGTATCTGATCAACCATGTGCATCATAAGGTGTGGCATAATATCGAAGAAAGGCGGCGGAAAGCACATCTCAAGCTAGCAAAGAGTCTCCGCGATGAACTGTTTTAGGCCTGGAAGCTCAGCTTCGTCGATAACCTTTTAGGTGATGAAGTTGAAGAAGTAACCCAGGCATGTGATGACCATCTTAACGTACTCTGGCTGGATAGCCCTGATCACAATTGGAAGGAACACCGTGAGCATGATGTGGTAGTCATGTGCGTTGAAACTGGTTATTGTGAGGTCCTTCATCGAGACTAGGCTCTTGATGTTGGAAGAGAAATTTTTTGCCACCATCACATTCCTAAGCCACTGGCACACGGCCCTCCTCTCATCTCTCGTCAGGTTATAGCTCGCGCCCGGAATGTCCACTTTCCCCGTCTGTGGCGCAGGTGTCGGGTGAATTTCGGTCCTAATATCCTGGTCCACAAGATCTAGGCGTGACCTAAGACCATCCTTTGTCTTGGTCTTGATGTCTAATAGGATGCCAATGGTGCTTTCAAAAACATTCTTCTCTAGGTGCATGCAGTCAATGGCATGGGGCGTATCTAGATCCTTCCAGTACGACAGGTACCTGAAGAAACACGACTGCTTCTTGAAAGCAACCTTCGGGGCAGCTGGTTCCTCCTCCATCTTGTCACGCTTCCTCTTTTTCGTCTTCTTCTTCCCATCTGCATCTTTTTCTTGTTCCTCTTTCTTCTTCTTCCCGAACTCAACTTCTATGTCATTCACCATTTCAAACACCTTTTGCCCGTAGTTTGTCCTTTTTATCTCATGAAGTTCATGCTCTTCCTGGTTGTCAAAGTACTTATTCATCAAACTTGCTCGGTACCTGTGCTTCTTCGAGAGGAATCGCCTATGCCTCATGTATACCAACTTCTTGGATGCATTAAGATAAGTGTAGCAGGTACCGTCAATGCAAACTACATAGCCTGTCTTGCCTTTGATCTGCCACGACAGTGAAAAAAGACCAGGATAATCGGTGATGGTGACAAAGATGATGACTTTTAGAGTGAGCTTCTCCTTTAGGGACGCATCGATCATATTGACCCCGTCTTCCCATAGAGTCTTCATGTCCTCCATGAGTGGCTCCAGGAACACATCTATATCATTGCCTGGCTGCCTCGGCCCAAAAATAAGACATGTTAGTAAGAGATACCTGCGCTTCTGACATAGGTGCGGAGGTAGGTTGTAGATGGTAATGATGACCGGCCAAGTACTATGAGTGCTGCTGAGGTCGCTGAATGGGTTCATTCCATCTGTACTTAGTGCAAACCTGATGTTCCTCGCCTCGTCACCAAACTCCTTCATGAACTTGGCATCGAAACGTTTCCACTGTTGGGCATCAGTGGGGTGTCGTAGCTTTCCATCGCCCTTCGTGTGCTCAACAGATGCATGCCATGACATGAGCTGGGCATCCTCGAGGTTCCCGAATATGGCACGCAGTCGATCGACCATAGGCAAGTACCACATCGACAGAGCTAGAATCTTCCTCTGCGTGTAACCCTCTTCTTCCTCATCCTCAGCTGGTAACGGGTTCTGTGGCTTCTTCGAGGCAGTCTTCCTCGTCGTCTTCTTCTTCTTTGGCCCTCTGTCCTCGTCCATGTCCGCACGACAACCGACATTCCTCTTGTACCGACTCGCGCCATAATGTGGACAGCTCTGCATCTTCTCATACTTGTCCCGATACAGAATATAGTGGTTAGGACATGCATGGAACTTTTTGAGCTTCATTGCCACTAGCTTAACCAGCTTCTTCGCCCGATAGGTGTTGGCGAGCACCTTGTTGCCCTCTGGTAACCTTTCACCAAGGATACGTAACAGGTCGTTGAAGCCTGTGTCGGTGCACCCATGGCGAGCCTTCCACATCAGCATCTGGAGGATGAAACGCAGCACCGACATATTCTTTGGACATTTACCGCTTTCTGGGTACAAGGCATCGATTGCCGCCTGCTTCATCTCTCTGAAATTCTCTAGCCACCTCGGGCTTCCAAACAAAACATCGTTGTGGTCGTGACGATTAGCAATTGCCTCGAATAGTTCTACGATGTTTGGATCCTTCAGTGCCTCCTCGTCGACATCGCCACCATCCTCATTGTTGTCATCACTCATGCCTTGGAGCAAATCATCCATCGTGATATAATCATGCTCTGCATTGGCATCACCACCAGTTTCGGCATTGTCACCGTTTCTGCTGGCTGGTGCTTCCGAGTTTTGTTGATCGCCATTATTCAGCGCTGTCGTCGTCGTTGTCGAGGAATTCCCTCCAACACATGCATCATCAAGGCTCTGAACCTCTAGCTCCCCATGAAATTTCCAGACGGTGTAACCCTTGACGAAACCGAACCGCATGAGGTGAGATCTCACAATGTCATCTTTCTGGGCATAATTGTTCTTGCAGCTCTTACACGGGCAGATGATGAGGTCCATCTTCTCCCTCAGACAATGTCTTTTGGCAGTGGCAACGAACTCGGTGACATTCTCGAAGAAAGCTGGGGCCAGCCTCGAGGTCTCGTACATCTATTTCCTATCCACCGGCATGATCGGCTCCAACCCACCTTGCAAATAAAGAGACAAAGAATTGAAAAATAACGCATCAAAGAACAGCGGTACGAAGAAAAGACATCAAGCTAGATCTAGATCTGAAGATTTAATTTTCTCTCTCCTCCAAATAGATCTAGAGATCAAGAGGTGGAAAAAAAGCGCAAATCATGGAAAAAGGAGAGGTTGGAGAGCGAGAATCAACCTTTTGCAGTGCTCTCCTTTACCAAAATCAAGGGCAAAACCTCTTTCCCTAGAAAATGGTCACTTTTACGGTTTTGAGCTCAAAACCCTAAAAATGGAATAGCAGCTAGAGGGGTGGTGGCATATATGAAGCCACTTTTATTCATATATCGTGTTATGATGATCACATCATAGATTAGTAAAAATTTGCAAGGCCTCTACTCTCTCCAAAGTACAAGTACTATCACTAGAGAAATATTAAAAATAATGGGAAGATAAAAGTAGATGAATAAACCAGACACCCCGCAAAGAAAACGTTCCTTATCTCTTCTGGTCTTGTGAAGAGACGCCAACGACCATAGTTCCTGTCAGACACGATAAGATGGGCGAGGGTTCTTGCTATTCTAAGGAGGCAGATTTTGACGCAGATTATAATCATGCGATAGGGGACGATTTGACGGAGATTAAAAGGTGGAGCGGCAGATGGCGTTTGAATCCCCTCATCAAGGCATCTTGGTCCGCTCAGTTTTGGATGGAACCGATTTAATTTCGGCATTGATGTTCATATCGATTTAGAGTTGGAATTGGAATTGGAATTTGATTTCAGCATTGATATCCATATCCGTTCTATGCATGATTCTCTGATAGCCGGACACGTATTACTCCAATTATTTCCTCCGGACTCTGGTCATCACGCTGTGTGCATGTCTCTTCTTTTCCTTTATTCCTTAGCTTTTCTTGCTTTTTTCCTATTCATGAGTTGCACACCTAGGCTTTATGTCGTTCCTGGTAGTCAAATAATAAATAATATCTCCTAATCGGCAATGGAGACCAATTTTCTCCTAATCGAAGATGGAGACCGATTTGGCTTAGCTCGTGTAGCAGTTGGACTCAACAATCCTTTTCCTGTTTGCTTCGGCACCTGCCTAAAATACCACACATATGGATCCTTAATATAGTTTACAAAAAATACCAGGTAGCATGCAAAAAACAATACATGCACGGTACATCCAAGTGGATATGCATAGGAAGAGAAAATTTATATATGTATATTCTTTTTTATGTGGAATAGAATCAGGATTAATATTCTTATTTAGTTTACTCAGAATAGGAGAGATATATTAGGATTAGGATTCCTAACTATTCACCTATTCCTATTCAGTTTATTCAAGTTCAGAGAGATCTATTTGTCCTATCTATCTAGGGTCATATAAGTCTAAGGGAAGAAACTCTCGACTACCGGTAGTTAGGGGAGGTGGACGAAAAAAATGGATGGACAATATATATATATATATATATATATATATATATATATATATATATATATATATATATATATATATATATATATATATATATATATAATATAGTCAAACTTAACTAAAACTGCTCTAGAATTGAATCCTTTTTTAGAAAAAAAATAGTATTTTTCTATAATGTTGATCAAACTTAAAATATTTTCACTCAAGTGATTTTGCTTGCGTGGAGGACATGTGAGAGCCAAGAATCCGGCTGCCGCTCTACATGAGTGGAAGGACTTGGAGTCAAGAGAAAGTAAAATATAGTAGGAATTCACGGATTCCGTGTGGCCACATCCCAAAACCGTGGAGTACTTTTTTTAACAGAAAACCGTGGAGTAGGTTAACAACCGCATGCCCAGAGGGGCTGTTAAGCGCCAAACCTCGTCCGACATTTCACAGGCTGGTATGGTTCCGACACTCCACGTGAGACCACGTTCTCGTCAGCTGGCGACGTAATAGTCTCGGCTCACTAGCACACGGGTGGGTTAATCCCGGCTGGAAAAACCGACATTGCGGATCCGGGATTAGGTCGTCTTGGGTCACGCAATCAGAATTAAAACCTATCCTCGGAGCTAAAAAATAATTTAAATTCAACTGACCTCCTCTCTTGCGTGTGTAACATTCGAACTCAGGACCTCTTGTCTCGCACGTAGCTTCATCTCCAAGAGTTTGCCAAAATTCACTTGACAAATCTTAAGTTTTGCCAACTCCTCAAAAAATATGGCAAGTAAAAAAACCCTCTATCTCCAATAATTTGCTATTTAGACTGAACAAAATTGAAAAAGATTCGTATCAGCGCTGTCGCCGTACTCCATTTCGTTTCGTGTAGCTTGCTGCTGGCGAGACTTTTCCTCCATTTTGTGTCGCCGTTGAAAAAGATTTGTGCCAGAGATGGAGAGGAGATTCTTTGACACCACCCGCCAGAGAACCACAGCAAGCAGTCAGACAAGACAAGAGACAAGACAGGACCTTGTGACCTTTCCGAGCAGCAGCACGCTAGCGCTGGTTCGTCGTCCCGCATGCGTGCCCGGCGCAGCTGCAGCTCTCACGCTATGTTCGTTCATGCCCTTGTTTAGTTCCCAATTCCACCACCCAAATTCCACTATACAAAAAGGAGATTCTCCATCACATTAAAATGTCGGCAAATGCATGGAGTACTAAATGTAGATGAAATAAAAAACTAATTGCACAGTTTTGTTGTACTTTGCGAGACGAACATTTTGAGTCTAATTAATCAATTTTTGGACAATTTTTTACACTACAAAACAAAAGCTGCTACAGTGTTCCGGCAGGAACACTGTAGTAGACAGAGCCGAATCCGTGACCCCGACTTGGGATCTAAACACGGCATGCGTGTTGGTCGTCCCGCATGCTCGCCTGTCCGATAAGACAGGACTAGACTGTGACGCTTGGCCCATGACTCAGCGACAGGTGCAGGTCATACAGAGTATCAGCAGGCGAGCAGCAGGACGCGCAGGAGCGGATGCGCGCGCGGCGAGCATTTTTGCCAACTTGTCAAAGATGCCAACCCACTTTGTCAAACTGTTGAAGCTCCTTTGTTTTTCTTCTTTTGCTAAAAAAAAGGATGACAAACCCCTTTGGCAAACTATTGGAGTTGCTACCAACTCAACTGCACACCACATATGATAATGTTCTTGGCGCTTTCCTTTTAAATTTACCCATGGGGGTCTTTAGTCCCGGATGGGAGACCTTTAATCCGGTTGGTAACTCCAACCGGGAGTAAATCTCTTATTAGTCCCGGGCTAAATTCCGGATGGGACTAAAAGCCAAGATCGAAAGTCTGTTCTCTATTAGTGGCTATTGAGCATTGTCATCTAATATGAATGCATGGAGTACTAAAAACAGAGAACAAAGAGAGGGCTCTAATAACGACGTTTCGCTTGCGGTGGAGGACATGTGAGAGCCGAGAATCCGGCTGACGCTCTGCATTAGTGGAAGTAGTTGGAATGAAGAGAATAAGATACACTAGTAGGAATTCGCGGATTCCGTGTGGCCACATCCTAAAACCGTGTGCTGCCAGCGCTGAACACCGCGAGCAGTAGGTACGGTTAACAACCGCATGCATGACTAAAACGACGAGCGCATGTGTACTATTCATACATGATATTTCTCTTTCAAATTTCTCCTCCTTCGTTCGGATCCTAGGCAAGCAAGCTTAGCTGGGGATGGACCCATGTGGTCAGGGGCGGATCTGCGGCCCAGGCCCTAGTCATTGGGCCACCAACACTCTGTAGCCCATATAGATTTTAGGCCACAAATGAAGCCCATTACGAAGAATAGGGCAGTCCTCTGACTCAAGCGACCTTCCCCGTACGCAGCTCCCCGCAGTTCATCGCCCACTCGCCCGAACTGCCGAACAGGAAACGCCGGTGCCGCTCACCGCCGTCCGCCGAGGTCCCAGGTGGCTAGCTAGCCAGGCCACCACCATCGCCGAGGTCTCAGGCGGACACCGCCCACTGTCTCCGCGCGGCCCGCGCCGGCCACCCGCCGGCCGCCACTATTGTTTGCTGAGGCCCTAGGCTGCCCCAGGTCTGCCCCTGCCCCCTGCTGCGGACGGAGAAGGCCCGGCGGCCAGCCGGACAGGGGTAGCCGCCGCCCGGCGGCCGACAGCGCACGCCCTCTTCGGTGCTCGCCCGGCCTGCTACTCTGCTCCCTCCCTCCGGCCTCTTCAGTTCTGAGCTGGTATGTATCAGTTCAGATTTCATTTTTCATGTTCTAATTAATTTCTATTTAATTGGATGATGGATTGATGGATGTACTCATCTACAGGTTCTTCACAATGAAGAGGATCCATTTTTAATATTCTAATTATGAGTCTTACAAAAATCAGCGACAAACTGTGACACATGTAATGCCTAAAGGAAAGGAAGCAAGGAGGAAGAAGAATACAAAGGGCGTTTCAAGAATTGAAGTCCCGCTTAGAATTGACCTAAACTACCTAATAGTACTCAGTTATAATGGTATCTACATTCAAACTAGAAATGTATGCTCAATAATTAATCTTTTTATGATCTTTTCGTTTATATTTTCATCTTATTCATGCGCAGAGCTTGACGAGGATATGGAAGACGCGAATGAACCACCTCATACTTGGTATTTATTTTCATTTATCATATCTATCGTACAACATTTTTAGCTTCTTAGAGGCCCTAGTCATGAGTAAAACTTGGATCCGCCACTGCATGTGGTCATGTGGAAGATCCAAATAATACGTTACGTTACGTGACATTTATGCATGCAAGAGGCAAATAAGCAGCTGACACCCCGTTGGCAAGCAAAGGCCCCGTTCGGTTGTGCTGATAAGCCAACTGAAAAAACACTGTTGACTGATTTGTTGTGAGAGAAAAACATTGTTTCAGCTAAAAAAACAAACCGAAAAAGACAGATTATAAGCCGGATGAACGGGGCCTTTGTGGCGAGCCCGCCTCCACCGTAGTCACTCAGCCTCGCGTCCCCAACACCCTCGAACCAATCTTTAATTTGGATCTTCGTTCTAGCCTTTCCATCGGCCTAGCTTGCTTCCGTTCGTCTGCACCGCTGACGCCTTCTTGGACGGCATGCAGCCGCCCTAACCAGTGCCTCCTAAAGGTCGCGTTCGTAGGTGCCTGCTCAGCCCTGTTGCCTACTGTTCTTCTTCTTCATGCTACGTTTTGTTATCTGCTAGTGGTAGTAGCTGCTGCTTATTGTTTCCTTGCCGTGGCATGCAGTTGATGTTCCTCCCATCCTGTGGTGATTGTTGCACAATATCGGGAGAGGCCAAGGTCATATTTCTCTCTGGGGCTTGTTTTTCATCCAGTTATTAATTAGCACCATGCATGCATGGCTCATTCAGAATGTGTATTTGGACTTGTCCAAGCATGCACTACTACGGCCAGCCTTTTTAGGGGCCGCTTTAAGCATTTGTAGGGGGTGGAGGCGGCTGACAAAACCGTCCCTACAAATCAATTTCTAGAAATGACGAATCCACCAAAAAATTAGCAAAAAAATGGATTTTTTTAATTCGAGGAGACCCCCACCGGTCAACTAAAAAAATAGACAAAAAATAGCAAGTCGTGGCATCTTTTGCATAAAAATCGCGTGCGCCGGCAGGATTCAAATCCGTGATCTCCCTCTCACGCGTATCCTCCTCTACCACTGCACCTCGCACTCACTTTGTGAGAGGTTTTTATATGGTGGGTAAAAATGACCCTGCGTACAGGGTCGACGTTCCCTGGTCAAGGGTTGATGTTTTGGATCTTGTTTTCTGTGACTACTACTCTGTCCCTTTTTGTTGGTCGCCCGGGAAGCATGTCTGTGAGGGAAACACGGTTTTCTAGAGACAAACATGTAGGGACGGAGGGTGTATGCGACAGATAGTAGATAACGACTATGTCAGGTAAAGTCCCTATCAGATTCAGTTCTGCCAGAAGCTCAAGTTGTGCCCGATTTGGAGATCCAAAACAGAGCCAAGTTTCATTTTGTCTGCCTCACTGTGCACCAAAAAATTATTATGGCGAATAACCTCCAAAAGAAAGGATGGACAAATGATCCTTTTTCAAGCTTTGCAACATCCACGAAGAGATTCCTAACCATCTATGTCCATCATGTTCATACACGGAGGAGTGGAGGACTGGCAGACTATCCTGCACTGATTCATCAAGCGGACCAGACCACCGCACGAGTCCGCGAAACTGAAGCATCGTCTCCCATGTCCGTTTGACGTTCTATTTTTTCTAGACGGTGTGGCTTATGGGACCCTGGTATGTGGTATGTGGAACGATGATGATTCATCAATCGCAAATACTTTGTCACGAGCGTCCGCACTCACTCTGTTGACCGCCGTGGTCATCCCACTCCCCCATCCCACCCCGCGCGATTCACTCCTCCAAAAAAAAATCCTGCGTGCCCCCATCCTGCGCCCGGTCGCTCATTCCACCATCCCCCGCACGGGCACCCATCTTGCGCCGCGCAGCGCTGCCCCGCGCCCACTCCGCCTCCGCGCGGCCATCCGATCCGTCTCCGGCCGGCCATCCATTCGGCCTCCGCGCGCCCCACTTCACCTATGCGCGGCCATCCACTGCTGCACGCCCAATCCGCACTCACCCGTCGCGGCCACGGCGTGCACTGCCACCACCATCCTGATGCCACCGGGAAAAGGTTGTCGCAGGCCGGGACATCGTCTCCCGTGGTCGCCCAAAGACACCACGGCAAGGAAGACCCATATGTTGCAAATGCATATTTCAAGTGTTTCAGACGTTTCGAAAGTATATTGCAATCTTTTCATCTTGATGTTACAAAAGTAGATCGGGGGATGTTGCAAGTGTTTTAGAGGCATGTTGCAAGTATTTGTTCAAAATATTTCATCCGCTTCTAGACTTATATTACAATCGTTCTGATCTAGATGTTTTCATATGCTTCACACAATTGTTGCAATAATATGTTTCAAATGTTTTAGTTGTTTCAGTCTTATGTTGCAGCAAGTTGTTCCATGTTGCAGGTGTTTTATTTGAGCGTTTTATGTTGTTTAGCCGGGGGCTGGCGGATGGGGGTGCTACGCCTGGGGGAGGGGGGGCTGGGGGCGTGCTCGTTGCGTGCGTGGGGCGGTACGAAGGCGGACGCGATGGGCTGCGGGGCAAGCTGGGGGCGCGTGGCGCGCTGGAGGTCTAGCGGACGGCGGCACTGGGACCGCATACGGGGTGCTGCATTCGAGGTGGCACACTAGGGGCGTGGTCGTCCACGCGTAGGGTAGGGGCGAAGGCGGATACGGGTGGGCTGAGTGGGTGTCCGAACACGCGTGGCGCGCCAGATGTCCCGGCGCTCCCCCCCTCCCCCCACCCCGCGCGCGCACACACACACCACACATCAATGCATGGAGATGCAGATACCGCCTACGATCAAGATTGCACGGGCTAAAATCGCCCCCATCCCGCCTGCCCACCACAGTTGCACGTTGCAACTCCCATATCTAGGCAAGACTAGTGTCGGATCCTAAACAGTGTTGTTGACGTCGGATGTGATCCGAATCACACACCAGCAGGGCTAGCACGTCCAGAGGGTTGCAAATCAACCCACAACCAGCAAGAACGTGAGCGAACCGACAAAACCGATCTAGAGACCGGTTAGGCCGATTTTGGGCTCGTTCCTTGCGTAGAAAACTCCCAAAAAAATCCCGGGATGACCCGTCGGGGAGGAGCTAGTGGAGAGTGTCCTAGGACCAGCAAGGCCACTTAGAACGCCGTCAAATCTCACCGGGAGACGTAACGAATAGCAAGGTAGAGAGAGGAGAGGGTAAAATGGTTTGTAGATGTTTTTTGACGATTAAGGGTTGGATCGTTCAATCAGCCGTAATCCTCTCATATTTATAAAGAGGGGTGGTCTTATCCCAATAGAAAACAATTGCAGATCATGATCTCCAAATTTCCTATACAAAAATACGTCTAAAATTAAATTAAAAAGAGTCCTACTCGGAGTAGAACAGACAAGGGTCCCAGACCGGCTAGGCCGGTTTTCACGGGCTCGGCAGGGAGCCAAAGTGGCCAAGCAGCAGGCAAACCGGCCAGGCCGGTTGGGCAGTGTGGCTTGAGTGCAGGGCGTCAGGGAGGCCAGCAGGGCGCAGAGGGAACAAGGAGGCCAGCGGCCTGTCTCCCAGCAGCAGCACGGCAATTGCTTGACCGTTCCAGCAAAGGAAAAATAAAATGATGAGGGCACGGCAGCCAAGCAAGCAAGCAGCAGGGCGTGTGTGCACCAGGGAGCAAAGAGGCAGCATGGCAGCAGGCCTAACCGGCCTAGGGGTGCAGCACAGGGATCAATCGGCTGGTTTTCCGACCGGCCAGGCCGGTTTAGCAGGAAACGTTGCCCATTCTTCTTCTTTCTTTCTCTGTATTTTTATAACAATTTTCCAGATATATTTTTATGACTATATTAATTTCAGAAATATTGCCTAGAACTTGTTCCATATTTCTGGGTCATTTTTATCGCCAACAAGTGTGTGTAGCAAATTCTCTGTCTGAATGGAGATAAAAGAGCACTTGTTGCCCTTCCTGCTGAACAATTGGTGGTGGCATAGAAACAAAGGTGGGGGAGGGGGGAGACTGTCGAGAGCAGCAGGAGCTTGCATGGCTTACTGTGCGGCAGCTAGCAGAGTTCAAGCAGCTGGAGAAGCCAAAATTTCGGATGGAGCAGGATCACAGCCGGCCAAACTGGAGTCGGCCTTTGTATGGCAGGCTGAAAATAAATGTTGATGGGGGATTCAGTAAAGAGTGTGCTCAAGGAAGCTGGGCCTATGTTATAAGAGATGAAGACGGAGATGTCATCCAAGCAGGAGCAGGGAAGATAGAGCATGCACTGGAGGTTCTTGTTCTACAAACAGAATTGATGGCGTGTATCAAGGACGTGAAGGCAGCCCAGACTTTGGGCATTCACAGGATCATTCTCGAAACAGATGCTTTGATGGTCACGCAAGCGCTGAAGACAGCTGATTTCAGATTATCAGCTATGGGAGGCCTTGTGCATGAGCTAAAGGAGCTGCTAGCTGGAGAATTTTCAGATGCCCAAGTGTCTTTTACACCGGCATTTGCAATAAAGTAGCACATGAATTGGCTTGTTTTGGTAGGATATGTCGGGAAGACGTTGTTTATGGTCCTGGTAATCTACCAGATTGTATTCATGTGTTGGTGGCCAGTAATTTATGTGGCTCACAAGGTTAATGGAATCACGTGGTTCTCTGAAAAAAAGACTAGTGGCGTAGCCATGGTTTCAAACTAGGATAGTCCAACTTAATATATTTTTTTTTGTCAGTACAAAGTCTCGTTTGGTACGTCTACAAACGTCTTTGGCTCCTTATGATAGTACACAGAGAAGCAGGAGCCAATGAAATCCAAAATAGTGGTTTTACTATATCTTGATTCATTTTTTTATAGCAAAACAATATACCATTAAGCACTTGGTCCAGCTAAGTCACTGGACACCAACAAAGTTACAAAGTCTGGCATTTGGTCTTGCCAAAGCCAAGGACCATCATCATTACAATTGAGGCCCATAGCCGCCAGAGTATCGGCAACAACGTTACAAACTCTGGAAACATAAGAGATGGAACATTCATAAAAATTATTATACATTAAGCTTCTAATCTCTCCTATTAGAGAATCTAGAACTGATCTGTCATAAGTCGTATCAGATAGCATTTTTGCTACAAGGACAGCATCAGTTTCTACTATAACCCTCCTCATCCCTAGCGTAGATGCGAACTCCAGGCCTTTCATACAGGCGATGACTTCAACATGCTGGGCAGACATTAGAAAATCCGCTGATCCGCTACCTGCAGCAACAGCATTGCCTAAATGGTTTCTTATGATGAAACCCCATCCAAATTTGTGTGAATAGGGGTTGTAAGCTGCATCGCAATTAATCTTGTAAACCTCTTTGGGTGGTGGTCGCCATTTTGGTTTGCAGACTGGAATTGTAACTCTTTTTTCAATACTGACTGCATCCCTCCATGCCTGCAAATGAAAAAAATACATCACTGATTATTTGTTGAGCTGTTTTTGCCTTCTCCCCTGCGTTGATTTTATTGCGTGCAGACCACCAACACCACATAAAAATAATAATCTTGCTTTGACAGTCAACATCAAAACTCCAAATATGTTCCAAGACTGCCTTAGCAGAAGTTTGTGCCGTTAGCTCAATCCTTATTTCTTCCATATTTAGGAGCCTCCAACAGAGTCTGGTCTCTTTACATTTGAAAAAAAGGTGTCCTGGGTCTTCATCAAATCTCCAGCAAACTGGACATCGGGTATCAAGTACCACTCCCCTTCTAGCAATATTCATTTTAACTTGTAGTGAGTCATGAGCCATTAGCCAAACAAACATTTTAATCTTATTTGCAACATTCAATTTCCAAATTTTTGTCCAATCAAAACCACCATCATCAGCACAGGAAGCAGAAGCGTCGTTATTATTTTGTTGGTCTCTAATCTTAATGCCAAGAGCATATGCCGACTTGACAGAGAATAAACCTTTTGGGTCTGGATGCCAGGCCGGGAAGTCTTCCATTTGAGTAGAGACAGGGAGGGTCAGGATAATGTTTGCATCCTCTTCAAAAAATAAGTCTCTCACAAGTTGTTCATCCCAGTGTTCAGTAGCCGGATTGATCAGTTCAGAAACTTTTTGGATAAGTGTTGTTCCCTTTGGAGTGATCACTCTCCTTGTATCACCTCGAGGGATCCATGGATCAGTCCATATATCGATTGAATTACCATTTCCAACTCTCCAGACCAACCCTTTCTTCAGAAGTTGGGCCCCCTTAAGGACACTCCTCCATGTGTACGAGATTCCTCCTTTAGGCATGGCATCCAAAATGCTACCATATGGGAAATATCTAGCACGTAGGACCTGTGCACATAATGTTTCTGGGCACACCAAGAGCCTCCAAGCTTGTCGGGCTAGTATCGCCATGTTAAAAACATGCAGGTCTCTATAGCCCAAACCACCTTTCTTCTTCGATCTAGTCATCTTTTCCCAACTTACCCAATAGATTTTGTTGACTTTATCCTGCTGGCTCCACCAATAACGCCCAATCATACTTGATATTTCATCACACAACCCTTTTGTTAAGTCAAAGCAAGACATGGCATAAGTCAGGATAGCTTGGGCCACAGCCTTGATCATAATTTCTTTATCGGCCTTGGATAGAAGTTTTTCTTGCCATCCTAGAATTTTAGCCCATACCTTTTGCTTGATATATTCACATTTTAGGATGGCTTCTTGTTGTAGTGCATGAAGCTAGAGTCGAAGCTAGCCAGAGTTCCACCAAACATGGTCTAAATATCGCATGCGAAAACATAAGACAAATACATTCTTACAAACATTTTTAAGATAAGTACTCCCTCCGTTTCAAATTATAAGTTGTTTTGACTTTTTTTTGGTGCATTCATTTTGCTATGCATCAAGATATATAACATTATATCTAGATACATAGTAAAATGGATGAGCCAAAAAATCAAAACGACTTATAATTTGAAACGAAGGGAGTCATAAACTGTAAAGTTTATTCAAAAAAGCTTACTGCATAAATAACGATAATACTTTGCCCAAAATTCTAGGGTGGTCTATGGCCCACATAGACCACCCTAGCTATACCATTGGAAAGATGAGGCCTGTGGAGCGAAGAGGTGGGATCGGAGCTGTCCATTGTCGAATCCATTAAACAATGTAGTGATATCTGGCCCAATTTGGATTTAGCTTATAGTAGCTCATGTGTATATTGATCAAGATTTTAAATCTTCGGCTATAGTATTGATCAAGATTTTAAATCTCCGGCTATAGCTACCGCTATAGCCCGCTATATCTGTTTAAGAAAGATCAAGCTATTTGTGTCTATATACAACTTAGCCGCTATAGCCCGTTATATTCCCATTTAACTCCGCTATAGCTGTTTTTGAGGTCATCCACTAAAATGTCTTAGCCGGAGATTTAAAACACTGATATTGATGTGAGGTTGTGGGGTCCCACCTTGGTCGTTGAGCGTGAGTTAGACCAATATATAATACTTCTAGAGTTCTTATCATCATTCATGGATTAACACTTTTACGTAAAGCATGGACAAAAATGTAATTAGGTTGGTGGTAATTGAGGTTCACTCATCGTGTAGAATGGACCAGTCTTTTGGACTTTGGGGACGTTACAAGTAGTATCAGAACGAAACTTCGCCAACAGAGTTGCATGCAGGTGTGCAATGCAAAAACTAAAAAGAAGACGTAGGCATAGGAAAGGAAAGGAATACCCGAGACAGTATATATACCAATCCAGAGCTTAATTCTTCTTGACGGAAACTAACCAAATCTTGAGTAGTTATGGAGTTGTATACATTTTCCGGTTAAATAATATAAGCTTCATCCATGAATCGAAGCATTTCCCAATGAAAAAAGAGACACGATGGAGTCGGATATGTGGACAGACACACAGCTGTCATGGCGGCGTGTGCAGGCCATGGCGGCGCGCCATCATTGACAATGCCTCTTGCCTCTGGCCTCTCGCCCCGACCGCTTTCTTCACGACCTCCTGCTCGGCTTTTTGAACAGAAAGCGGCCGGACGGCCGGACGGGCATTGCTTCGCGGGGTTGCAGTACGTGCCGGGACTATTCGAAAACGTGCTTACCTCGGACGCCTCCGACGCGACGGTCCGTTTCATTCTTGACACCGTCGGCCACCGCGTGTGGCGTCGACGTCAGGCTGTACGACGCACTGCTGTCGCCACCACGCGACGGCCGGGTTCCTGCTCCTAGGCGGGAGCAGCCGAATGTTTCTGAGCCTCGGGCAGGGAAAAAAATATCGGCAGGTGAATCCGAAATATCTCATTTACCGGCTGGGTCCGAAATTTTTCCTCTATCGTCCGAAATTTTTATATTTTTAAAATTTTGTCATCCAGATAGACATCAAAGCCCACCCAATACTCTAACCTTAATCCATGTTTAATTTTTTTCTCCCCTTCTCTTCTAAGTTTGCCACCGTCGCAACACACTCAGCACGCTCCAGCCATGTCACTGTCCTCCTCATTGAATAAGCAATTGATAATATGTTTTATTTAGTTTTTATGTTAGATTGTTTAGAAATGATCTATGTGCTTTCTTGAACAAATTGAGTCATTTTTTTGTCTAAATTTCTTCCGAAATTTTATTTCTATCGCCGATAAATTTCCGATATTCTCGTTTATCTGTGACCACCGAGATTTTTAAAATACCGATAGAGAAAACCTTGGCCTCGGGCACGGTGAATGATCCCTCCGCCTGTGCAAACCGTTGACCAGAAGCTGCAGGTTGCTCCCCCGACCCCCCCCCCCCCCCACACCGCCGCATTAGGCACATTTGGCGCGTCCGATCGGTCGTCGTCCATCATGATCAGGTACGTTCTGGCCACATGCTACGATGAATCCCCGTCCGACGGCGGCGACGGTGACTCGGCGGGAACATGGATGCTTGCCGTGGAGAAGGCATACATCCCAGGGCAGCATGACCTGCCGGGTCTTCTCCTTCAGGTCCGGCGCGTGGGGCCCAATCAGACGCTCGGCGGTGTTGAATCGGGACCTGGCCCAGGCGTCCACGTACATTGAGTACGTTGAGCCAAAGGACGTGGTCATCATCTGCGAGACTGCGACGGCGCCGTCTACTGGCTCGTCATGCTATTCACCATGAGCCGGGTAGTAGCACGCAGGTGCGCGTTCGCCATGGACATGCGCACCGAACGGACGTGGACGACGGAGCTTCTGAAGAAACACGCTCTCGGCTCGGCGGCTCGCTCGTGCTGGCAACGTCGTCAGAGGACGACCGGCTGTCACAGACCGCGTTGACGGCCGAAAATCAGATCAAGGTGTTTGTGCCTACCGGCAAAAGCCAGTGGATACTGCCGCGGAAGATCGACGCGCAGAACTGGCTGCCAGCTGCTTGTTGCACGAAAGTGGTCAGCCTGTTGATTTAGCTTATTGTAATCGTGACAGTTTGTATCAGCATGTTAGGTGCATTAGGTAGTTCAATTATGTTCTGAACACGTTTATAATTCGCATAGAATCGTGGGCAGGGGCGGAGACTGCACGCCACTGCGTCATGACCGCGTCCAGGGGGCTGACTCCGCCACGGCTTGCATGTCGTGCATGTCGCACGGGCATCGTGCAGCTGCAAGTTGTGGTGGGGATGTCGGATCGAACCCGTGTTTAATACAAGCAAATGCATAAAAAAAAGCTACGCCAGTCGCAGTGAAACTCTCATCTCTCTCGCGTGTGTTCTCTCCTGTCTCGACGTCGTGTTCGTGGTGATCGCGCGCTGAGCTCCGCAGCGCGCCGGTAGGATCCTAGCTCTTGCGGTCATCGCCTGTCCCAACACTTTGGTATCGGAGCCAGTCTATGTTCTATAGCGGTTCCATTAGTCCACCATGATCACTGGCGTTGAAGAAGTTCAAGTCCGATCACAAGAATCCGCCAGAGAAGAAGATGGGCGACGGTGCGTCGGCGAGCGCCATGTCCTATGTCCGGGAGAGCTCGCTAATGTGGCCGATGCTGGATCGATCGAACTACACCGAGTGGGCGATGTTGATGCAGTGCAATCTTGAGGCGATAGAGATCTGGCACGTGATCGATCCAGGCACCAACCTGAAGCGATCCCAAGATCAGCAAGCCATGGGCGCACTCTTGAGCTCAGTCCCGAAGGAGATGTGGTCGACGCTCGGAAATCGCAAGACGGTGAAGGAGGCGTGGGAGGTGGTGCAGACGATGTGCCTTGGTGCCGATCAGGTGAAGGACGTCAACGCCTAGAAGCTACTGAAAGAATTGGAGAACATCGGGTTCAAGGAGGGCGAGACAGTCGACAACTTCGTCATGAGGATCACCAACCTCGTCGCCAACCTCAAGACGTTGGGCAAGACGGTGGAGGACACTCGTGTCGTCAAGAAATTCTTACGTGTGGTGCCTCCCCGTTTCAACAGCGTGGTGGTCTCAATTGAGATGTTCTGCGATCTCAATACGCTGACGGTGGAGGAGTTGATAGGGCGTCTGCGGGCGGCAGAAGATCGACTCAACGACAAGGTCGAGCAAATTGTCGACAAGATGGGACGTCTTCTCTTTGCCGAGGAGGACTGGCTTGAGAAACACAAGCACCATTTCCTTGCTGGTCCGAAGGAGGGAGGCGGCGGTGCCGGTGGAAGCCACACGAAGGGGAAGGCGGCAGCGCGCTCAGATGGCGGCGGCTCGGGGGCAGTCAAATTGACCTCCGAGGGCACGCCAAGGCGAAAGGGGCGCTGTCATAATTGTGGCATATACGGCCATTGGGCGCAAGACTGCAAGCGCCCAAAGAAGGAGAAGAAGGAGGCCAAGCAGCTGGAGGCAAACGTGGTTGTGTGCGGCGCGGAGTTGCCGGTGTTGATGCTGGCGACGTGAGACATCGACATCGTGCGCGGGCCAGCCCAGATCGTCCACTTGGCGGAAAATGTGATCCTGGTGGACGTGCCTGACTGCGTGTGGGTGCTGGATACTGGCGCAAGTAACCACATGACTGGAACATGGTCGGCGTTGACACAGCTGAACGAAGGTGTTCGCGGCACAGTGCATTTTGGCGACGGGTCTCACGTCGAGATCCACAGCAGTGGCTCAGTGGTGATGCAAGGTCGCCACCAGCAGCATAAGATACTAATTGACGTCTATTATATTCCTAAACTGAGAAGCAACATTGTGAGTTTGGGTCAGTCAGAAGAAAAGGGTTTTGAAATGTCTCTGAAAAATGGCAAGCTATCTGTGTTTGATCAAGAACATGCTCTGTTGATTGCTGCTCCAAGAACTGCAAATAGATTGTACACTGTCAAATTTGGATTAGTTCCACCTGTATGTCTGTTAGCAAAATCAGATGATGAAGCATGGCGTTGGCATGCAAGATTTGGCCACCTGAATTTTAGAACTTTGAGGGATCTTAGCTGCAAGGGAATGGTAGAGGGTATGCCAACAGTAAACAGAGTAGAGCAAGTTTGTGATGGTTGTGTTCTTGGTAAACAACATAGAGTTCATTTTCCACAAGCTTCAAGTTATAGAGCAGAACAAGGTTTACAGGTAGTACATGCAGATTTGTGTGGTCACATTACTCCAAAAACTCATGGGGGGTGCTCATATTTTTTTTGCTAGTAGTTGATGATTACAGCAGATACATGTGGGTGGAGATGTTGAAACCAAAAGACCAATCTCTGGATTTCTTTAAGAAAATAGTGAGAAGAGCTGAAGTTGAGTCTGACAACAAGCTGAAGGCCTTGAGAACAGATGGGGGGGGAGAGAGAGAGAGAGAGAGAATTTACATCCAATCTATTCCCATTTTTCTGTGATGAGCAAGGGATCAAGCACTATACTACTACTTCCTATTCTCCCCAACAAAATGTAGTAGAGCGTCGAAATCAGACAGTGGTGGAGATGGCTAGGTGCATGTTGAAGGCAATGAGGGTCCCTACAAAATTTTGGGGTGAGGCAGTTTTGACTACAGTGTATGTTCTAAATAGGTCACCTACTAAAAGTTTGAACAACATGACCCCATTTGAAGCTTGGCATAAAAGGAACCCAAGGTCAGTCATCTCAGGACATTTGGTTGTGTAGCACATGTGAAGCATGTTGGTTCAGGCCTGAACAAGCTGTCAGACAGATCATCCAAGATGGTTTTCATAGGCTATGAATCAGGCACAAAAGGATACATGCTGTATGATCCATCTATTGGTCATCTTGTGATCAGCAGAGATGTTATTTTTGGAGAAAATCAAGCCTGGGATTGGACCAATGCAGCTAGCAGCTCTGTCAGTCCAGTAGAAGAAACTGAAAACTTTGTTGTGCATTTTCAGAGTACTGTAGCAGAATCGACAATAGATCAAACTGCAGAAAATCCTGCAGTAGAAGAAGAGGGGGAAGACTCTAATGATCAAGGGGGTGTGATGGGTTCTAATGAAGCAACACCCAGCCCCTCTAACACTCCAAGCTCTAGTCAAGCATCAAATGTGGTGTGGGCAACTCCACCAAGTCATAACTCTGAAGACACATATGGTGGGCCACTAAGATTCAGAACTGTGAATGACTTGTTTGATTCCACTGATGAGATTTTGGACCATGAGTATAGTGGTGTGTGTATGCTAGCAGCTGATGAACCAATAGGAGTGGATGAAGCACTGGAAGAAGAGTGCTGGATGGAAGCAATGAAGAGTGAGCTGCAGTCAATTTAGGAAAATAACACATGGTGTTATGCAGATCTTCCAAAAGGTCAAAAAGCAATAGGTTTGAAGTGGGTGTATAAAGTGAAGAGGGATCCAGGGAGTAACATTGTCAAGCACAAGGCTAGACTTGTTGCAAAAGGTTATGCTCAGAGGTAGGGGGTGGATTATGAAGAAGTATTTGCTCCTGTTTCTAGGCTAGAGACTATCAGGCTGATGCTAGCACTAGCTGCTCATGGAAAGTGGAAGGTGCATCACATGGATGTAAAATCTGCTTTCTTGAATGGTGATTTATAGGAAGAAGTATATGTGCACCAACCTCTAGATTTCATGAATCCAAGGCATCCAGGGAAGGTGTTGAAACTGAAGAAAGCCCTGTATGGTCTGAAACAGGCACCCATAGCCTGGAATGCTAAATTAGGTCAAGAGCTTGTCAAGCTGGGGTTTTGTAGAAATGAGGAGGAACATGCAGTCTACAAAAGAGGCAGTGGTAACTCACTGTTATTGCTAGGGGTGTATGTTGATGATCTCATCATCTGTGGGCCTGATAACAGCAAGCTTGCTGAATTCAAACAATAGATGAGCAAGACCTTGAGTATGAGTTGGGCTTATTGAGCTATTATCTGGGAATGGAAGTGAGACAGAGATCTGGAGAGATTACTATCTACCAAAGAGCATATGCAGCAAAGATTGTTGAGCAATGTGGCATAACAGGCTGCAATCCAGTGGACACTCCAATGGAACAAAACAATAAACTGTTACCTAGGAGGCCTGATCTGGCAAGAGATGTGACAAAATTCAGGAGTATTGTTGGTAGCTTGAGATGTCTAGTGAATACTAGACCAGACATTGCTTTTTCAGTAGGCATGGTTAGTAGGTTCATGGAGTCTCCCACTACTGAACATTGGGCTGCTATAAAGAGGATTGTTAGATACATAGCAGGCACTACTGAATATGAGTGCACATATGAGAGTAGATCCTCTTCAGACCTGAAACTGTTGGGATATTCTGACAGTGATCATGCTGGTGACCTTGAGAAGAGAAAGAGTACATCTGGAGTTGTGTTTTTCCTAAATGGCAATGTGGTGACATGGACTTCACAGAAGCAAAGGGTGGTGTCACTATCTAGCTGTGAGGCTGAGTATATTGCAGCAGCTTTAGCAGCATGCCAAGGGGTTTGGCTAAGCAGGCTCATTGCAGACCTGACAGGAAGAGGTGTGCAGAAATTCAGGCTTCTAATGGACAGCAAATCGGCTCAGGAATTGAGCAAGAATCCAGTGTATCACGAGAGAAGCAAACACATTGATACACGGTATCCTTACATCAGAGAATGTATCAGTGATGGCATTGCAGAAGTTGAGCACATTAGCACTGACAGACAGCTTGCAGACATCCTGACGAAGCCACTTGGGAGGATCAAATTCATCGAGATGCGTCAACAGTTGGGTGTCGGCAATGTGTGTCACGATTAAGGGGGTGAATTGTTGATTTAGCTTCTTGTAATCGTGACAGTTTGTATCAGCATATTAGGTGCATTAGGTAGTTCAATTATGTTCTGAACACGTTTGTAATTCGCGTAGAATCATGGGTAGGGGCGGAGACTGCACGCCACTGCATCATGACCGTGTCCAGGGGGCTGACTCCACCACGGCATGCACGCCGTGCATGTTGCACAGGCGTCCGCAAATGACGGCGCACCGTGCAGCTGCAAGTCGTGGCGGGGATGTTGGATCAAGCCCGTGTTTAATACAAGCAAATACATCAGAAAAAAGCTGCGCCAGTTGCAGTGAAACTCTTGTCTCTCTTCGCATGTGTTCTCTCCTGTCTCGACGTCATGTTCGCGGTGATCGCGCGCTGAGCTCCGCAGCGCACCGGTAGGATCCTGGCTCCGTTGGTCATCGTCGGTCCCAACACAGCCGTCAGCCTCCGATGCTTCTGCCCTAGCAGCGGTTGCATGCAGCATGATCGTTTGCGTGGACGGACAGGATCGCCTCGTGTCTGTCGACAGCCACAGTTCACCCGAGGCGATGACGGCCACGAGACTAGTTGACGACGGTAGGGTTGTCGGCACATTCAAGTAGCCATACGAGATGGATTGGTCAACTTACATATCTAAGATGAAGTATTTCTAGTTCAAATGATGCTGAACGAAGACAAGTCCATGTGTCTACTGTTTTTAGAAGGAATTCAGAGGGTATGATTCTACGTAGAAGCACAAACTCTGAGGCTATCTCCAACAGGAGATGCATTGTGAGACTTAAACCCAAAATGGGTCTCCAACCGAATACGTATAGCCTCCAACAGAGTACCTATACGGAAGACCTATTTTGGGTGTCAGGAGAGACATAAACCAAATCTGAATATCTTCTCTCTTGGAGACCCATTTATAGAAGGGTTATCTTTTAGGTCTTGTTGTTGGAGAAGAACTTTTATAGGTATTGAACCCTTTACCTGTAGTGCTACCCAAACATGAAATGGGTCTTGTATTTTGGGTAGTGGTTGGAGACAGTCTTAGCACGCATGTACTCTGCTAAATATAGCAGCCTTGGCTTATTTTTCTTTGGCATGGCTACCCTCGTTTGGACGCCCGCGCGCCTGTCACGTATGCTGCTAAGCCTGCCCCACATGCACGTCTGCCCCTGCATGCACCTGTTGCTCCTGCACATGTGCCCTGTATGCAACAACTGCTCGTGAATACCCACCCCCACGTGCTGGTGCGCCTACACATGTAATTGTGCGCCTCATGCGTACTGATGCCCACCTCGTGCCTACTGATGCACATGCAGGTGGGGACCACCCACGTCGGCTTTGCTTGCCACGCACGTGGGGACCGCCTCCGCATGTGCCCGCTTCCTGCGCCTGCTAATGTTGCAATATGAACATGTGAAACATTTGCAACATACACTTGGAATATATGTGTATAGCAACTGCAACATATGCAACATCCAGATAAAACACTTGCAACATATGTTTGAAACGGATGAAACATTTTGAATAGACGCTTGCACTATATGTATATAACCACTGACATATATGCAACATCTAAATAAAATACTTGCAACATACGTCTAAAATAGATGAAACATTTAAAACATACACTTGCAATATACATGTATAGCCATTGCAACATATGCAACATCCAGATGAAACATATACAATATCCGGATGAAACACATCCAACATCCATCCAAATAAAACATATATGAAACATACATCTAAACACATGAAACATATAAAGCTCAATGCTATGGAGTATGCAGGCCCCACGCTCCATCTCTCTTTGTCGGTCCTTCTCTCTCTGCTCACAGCGCATGCACAGGCCCCCACACGCCGCATGCACCCCACGCCGAGCCAGGCTGCATGCATGCGCTCCCATGCGCTGCCCCGTGCCCCACTCCGAACGAGTGGCCGCTCGAGCTCCCATGCGCTGCCCCATGCCGTATGCACCCCACTCCGAACGAGTGGCCGCACATGCTCTCATGCGCTGCCCCACAGAAAGGACCGGTGTGGGCCCCGCTTGTTGCTCGCATATTCTTTTTCTTGGTCATCATGCGGGCGGGGGGTTGGTCCATCCGTCCTGATGGACGCCCTAAACCAAGCTTCTTTTATCTCTTTGTGATTGATTCACCGTGGAATAGTTGTGTGTGCTGGTGGGGTTTTTTTTGCAAGGAAAAGAGAGCCTTTATATGACTCATCGACCTGATTACAATCAGGAGCAATAATAGGCTCAAGCAAGCCAGCTTTGAGAACCACCAAATGGTCCATTGTTTTGTTCTCATTGTCAGTTGTGCAAGCTCATGGGTCGTGTGGACAACTTTCTAATCAAACTAGCATGAACCCCCGCGCAGTTGCGTGAGCTAGCAAGCATTACAATGTGCAATGTTTTTATTATAAAATACAATTGTGTTTGTTTCAGTCGAAAAATAAAACCTCTTGAGTTGTTGCTTGTGGTTTGCCAATTTGTGATATATATAACCATGTAGAAGAATGCAGCATCTCAAACCGAAGCTATACGGGGTAGGGAGCTTGGTATGAAAATCCATATTCATGCTACACGCATCAGGCTAGGGAACTTGTTATGAAAATCCATAGTCATGCTACATGGATCAGGGTCTTTTCCTCGGAATTTTTGGACTTGAGTGTTCAACTGTTGGATGCACAGTTTCAGATTATAATGCACATACACCAATTTGTGCAGCCTGTCGTAGCCTGAACCATTTCTTCTTTTTGCATGGAGCAAAGCAAATGCACTCCATCTTCTTTGACAGACACCTGATGATATGCATTGCGAGGCAATATGTAATTCAGGACACTGCCCTGCATAAGAACATGACCAGTCAGCTGCAAATAATTTTAAAAAGTTAACCTGTAGCATCTTACAGAGGACGATCACCATCAGACAATTTGTTTGAGAGATATTAGTTGCAGACTGACAGTAGTAACAGCAGATGAATACCTGCGATTTTTGTGACATCTAGTGCTGATCACCGGTTCTGCATCTCCAAATAACTCTCTCAGAGCTAGGCAGCGGACATCATGTAACTATTGAATGTTAACACATTCATTAATTTTCCTTAGAAGTAGTGTTAAAAGTTCATCCTGACATAAAAAAAGAGCATCAGCAAAGATTGTTTTTTTCTTTCTCGAATATGCAAGAGCATTGCATATCATTATATTAAGAAGATAAAAAGTTTGAAATACAAGATTTTGGCTGGAGGCCAAGAGTTTGGAACCTAGGCTACAGCCCTGATTACATTTTTGGAAACTCGGTGGGCAGCAAACTACCCTCCCGACGCAAGTCCTCCTAGGTTTTTTGCTCCTCCTCTGACCCACTGCTCAGCCTCCGCCCTGATGATGATGAGGAGCTCCTGCACCGTGGCCGTGGCATCCCTAAAGCAGCGCGCATTCCGCTCCTTCCAAATTTGCCAGCAGACGAGGGCAAACAGGGAGTCGTCGCCCTTCCTGTTGTTCCCCTGCCACTGTGCTCTGATGCGGCGCCACCACCCAATGATCGAGCGTTGAACCGGTGGTAGTGGCTTGCCTAGTGCCACCAAGATATGGAACTAGACCTCCCGAGTGAAGGGGCAGGAGGTTAGAATGTGGTCAATTGACTCCGGTGCCTGATCACAGAGGAAGCACTCTGACTGCACGTCCAGGCTGTGGAGTGCCCTCCATTCGTTTGTCCAGTGGCGCTTCCTAAATGCCAACCACAGGAAGATCTTAACCCGTAGAGGCGCCCAGCTCTTCCAGATCAGAGAGTGACCGCAGAATGGGATTCCTCCGACGTGCAGCTTGTTGTACGACGATTTGGCGGTATACTCGCCGTCTGGAGTCCACCACCAGACCGTTTGGTCAGGCTGATCGTTGAGGATGAAGTTTTCGGTGGCCGCCCAGAGGTCTGGGTACCCCGCGACGTTGAGAGTGGTCAGCCCTCCCGAGATCGCCCGAACCCACGACCTGTGCTGGAGTCCTTGTACCGTTTGGCTGGCTTTGATCCTTCTGGGAACCAACCAAGATAGGTAAGGAGCGATGTTAGGCACACCAAGCCCCTGAATCCAGCGATCCTCCCAGAACATGGCGCTTCTTCCATCGCCAACGACCGTGAACATTGATGCCCGGAAGAAGGCGACCACCTGGGGATCTGCTCTGATTGGTAGCTCACTCCATGCACGGTTGGCGTCGGTCTTCTGCAGCCAAAGCCACCTTGTCTGAAGGGCGAAACCAACGAGCTTGAGATCAGTTATGCCTAGACCTCCAAGCTCCGTTGGCCGACAACACGCTTCCTAGGCGACCATGCACCTGCCGCGGACTGATTCATCCTTACCGACCCACAAAAACTTCTAACAGACCGCGTCAATTTCCTTTCGTGCCCATGGTGGCAAGCTCTCGGCCATCATCGAGTAGATCGGTATTGCCCGGAGAACGGATTTGATCCAAACGAGGCGCCCGCTCCTTGCCATCAGCGAACCATGGCATGACGGCAGTTTCCTGGCGACCGCTTCAACCAGCGACTGGAACTCCGCCTCTGGTACCTTCTTGGTGCTCAACAGGAGGCCGAGGTACCGAAGGGGAAAATGCTGCACTTGGCAGCCCAGGATGTGCACGATCTCGTCCAATGCTTCCTCGCCGCCAAAGATGGGCATGATTGAGCACTTGGACAGATTAGTCTTTAGCCCGGTAGCCTCGCCGAAGATAGCTAGTATCTCTTTCACTGCCATTGCCTCCTGTACCGTTGGCCTGATGAAGAGGATGACATCGTCGGCATAAAGGCTGCATTGAAATTTTACCCTGTGTAGCAGCATAGGCCTTAGAACTCCGTCGTCACATGCCTTGGCCACCAATCTGTGCAGTACATCCATTGCTATGATGAATAGCATAGGTGATAGCGAGTCCCCCTGGCGGACTCCTCTGAGGTGCTTGATCGCCGGCCCCGGGCTTCCGTTGAGGATGATTCTGGAGGATGTTGTGGACAACAATGCCTCTATCCGCTTGCACCACCTCGGCGTGCACGTAGTGTATCGAACGCCTTGGAGATGTCAAGCTTCAAGAGTAGCATCGGAATCTTCTTCTTCCTGATGAGTACCGCGGCTCTTTGGACGTACTTGAAGTTGTCATGAATCGTCCGCGTCCTGATGAAGGCATTTTGATTCTTGTCCACCAGAGCGTTCAGTTTTGGTGCTAACCTCAGCGCAAGGATTTTAGAAATCAACTTGGCGAAGCTGTGAATCATGGTTATAGGCCGGTAGTCCGCCGGGCTGGAGGCTCCGATTTTCTTGGGCAAGAGGACGATGAGCGCGTTGTTGAGCCTGCCCAACCCCCGGTGGTCGCTCGACGAGAACGCTTGCACCGCGGCCAATATGTCTTCCCGTATAATGCTCCAGGTGGTCTTGTAGAACACCTCGGTGAAGCCATCCGGCCCTGGCGCTCGGTCTGCAGGTAGTTCTTTGATCGCGTTCCAGACCTCGTCGGCGCTGATATCAGCAAAGATTGTGACACGAAGAAAAAAGGGACCAGCAGCGAAGCAGCGAGGAAAAGAGCACGTCATTGTTGTTTAAAAAATGTTTTCACTCTAATAATACATCATGTGCAAATAGCATCATCAGTAGAGCATGTTCATCTGGCTTATAATCCGTCTTTTTCAACTTGTTTTTTTAGCCGGAACAGTATTTTTCTCTCACAACAAATCAGCCAACAGTGTTTTTCAGCCGGCTTATCAGCCCAACCGAACGGGGCCTAGCAATGAGGCATTAGAAATGAAAATCAGTAATAACCCATAATATTGCTTTGAAAACCCCATTTGTAAAGGTGAACCATAGGTGTGGAAATCATGCATACTGGATTAATCACATGTAGGATCTAAAATTTGCATCAGCCAAATCACTGACGGCACCAAACGTCAGAGATCTTGGAACTGCACAATGGTCTTGAATAAGTGGAGTACATGTTACATAATTGGATGTTATTCGTTCTTTGGCACCTTTTTTTTCATGGTTGCACAAAGTTAGATTCAGTAGCTGAATCTCAGTTTAGCTGTTCAAACCAAGGTTTATCGGTACTGCAGATAGCATGGAATTGAATTAACTTGTAAAACATGGCATCCTAGCCCTGAGCAACAATTGTGCATCGGTATTTCGCGGTACACCGTGGAGAGGGCCTGCACAATTCATGCCATCTTTTAATGTGTTGGACGTTGACTTTTTGTTGTAACTTGTAGCAGTAATCTGTAAGCTGAGAAGCCCTGCTCTTTGACTCACAGGCACAACTTACCTCAGAACTCTGATCTATGACATGGAAAAAAGTGTATATTTTATAACATACGAAACCTAAAACACGGAATCATTTTTCTCTGCTTGTATAAATGGCCTCCCTGTAGTGAATTCTAAATTGTTTTCTTATTTTGTATTACAAATTTAAACTCAAACAAATGTTTGTAGACTCAAACAAATTGTTTTCATGGTTGTGCAGGCAGCATGCTATTTTTTCCTCGCTTCCCCCCCCCCCCCCCCCCATCCCCCACCCCCACCCCCACCCCCGTTTTTGCATTCCATCGAGCGACCGAAAGGCAGAAGACAGCAAGGCGAAAGAGAGCAGGGATTGAAGGCCTTACCGTGTATGGGGAAGAGGAAGAACGCGTAGCAGTCACGATCCCATTTTATAACATATGAAACCTAAAACACGGAATCATTTTTCTCTGCTTGTATAAATGGTCTCCCTGTAGTGAATTCTAAATTGTTTTCTTATTTTGTATTACAAATTTAAACTCAAACAAATTGTTTTCACGGCTGTGTAGGCAGCATGCTATTTTTTCCTCTGTTTTTTGTGGTTTGGCATTCCATCGAGCGACCGAAAGGCAGAAGACAGCAAGGCAAAAGAGAACAGGGATTGAAGGCCTTACTATGTATGGGGAGGAGGAAGAACGCGTAGCAGTCACGATCCCAGTGCCGTCAAAGCGGAAGAAAGAGGGCAACTCCGGTGTACCGTGGCAGCAGCCGTTACGGAGGTGGAGATGGCGGAAGAGGGCGTATGTAGAGGTGAATCTGGCGCAAATGCTGTCCCTACGGCTAGTGTGGGTGTGAAGCCGGTGGAGAAGGGCGGCGGCGGCGGACCCCTGTCGTGTGAGGCTTCCGGCAAGGGCTACATAATTTCGTCTGTGGCCCTTAGCGGCCGCCGGACGGGCAGGCGTGTCCGCGGCTGTTGGCGGTGGTGCGGGCATCAGTAGCCGGCGGCGCCCATCACCTCCTCAGGACGGGAGGCGTGGAAGGGGAGGGAGCCGGTGATGGGCACGGCTAGCGCGGTGGGGCGTCGCGGCAGGGGCGGACGGAGTTACGGCGGCGCTGGCAGGGGCGGGGAGCGACACGGAGGGAACGCAGGCCGCGGCACAGAGGGCAGGCTGGGGCAGCCGAGGGCACCGGGGTGTTGCGAGTCTGGGGAGGTGCGGAGGGCGGCGGAGGACACCGGGGAGCGAGTGACACCATGTCGTAGAAGGTTCGCGAGTCGCAAATTTTTAACCCCTGCTGCCCCTACGGGAGGGATGCCGGAGTCTGAAGTGGAGGAGGCGATCTGTAGACTGTTGATGGCAAATCGAACGGGCAAGAATAAGAGGCGATGTGGCACGTTGTGGGATCAAATAGGTGAGTATAGAAATAAGGGTAAGGTATAGATAACATGCTTTTGGTCTAGATGGCTTCCTGAATAATAAACCTTTATTCTAGAGACTAGAGTAGTGTTTTCCATCTCGACGACGAAGCATCTGGGCTGTAGTACTACAGATACAAACTACCTCAAATGCTGACATTTGTCGGCACCACTTAGCAGCAAGAGAGGACCTCCCTAGTCGCCATATATAGCTTCCACCTCTTCTGCATCCCAAGGGTGCCTCTCGTAGAACCAAGACCCTAGCAAGTACTAACCAGAGGCGTCTCTGATGATGGCATCAAGGTTCCCATCACCGGTGCTTAGGGTTCTTGCTTCACATAAAGAATCCCTTAGGGCTTCCCCAACACGCCACGGTGGCGTGCTGCCCCCAACATCCATGTCGATTTCGTCAGACCGCCATGTCATATAGAAGAGTAGCCTCGCAGGGTGTCAGAACACCTTGCAGAGGAACCGATGGCTTCCTTTGACAAAACAACGGAGCAAACTGAAGAACGCGTTGTGGCGAGAGATAGTCTCAGACTGACGTTTGCTGGCTCGGGACCACATTAATTCATGTGTTCTCTCTCTTCAAACATGGAAGACTCCAGTACTAGTGACGCCAACTTTTTCCCATGCTGAGCAACGTAGTACAGGCTGGGATGGGTGAACTGTGGTTTCAGCTTGTCAAGACCTACGTGGAGTTTGTTTTTTCTCTGGGGCTAACACTCGCATATGCCTGCGTTGCTGAAGCCCTTATAGGTCGCTTACTGTGAGGATCAGTTAAATTTCTGTTCTGCCTGACATAACACGGCTCCTATTCGGCGGGATCGGCGTACATAGCCCAACTCATAGGATGTACAAAAGCATTATTGCAAAAGCACCTAAGTGATAGGAATAGTACCTGGCGAGGAAAACTAAGAATTCTACTCACTCTGTCCTGAAAAAGAGTCATTCTCGCTTTCCCAAAAGTCAACAATTTTAACTTTGACCAAATATATTTAACAAAATAGTAATATTTATGGTACATAATTAATACCATTAGATAGATCGTTGAATATACTTTCATAATAAACTTATTTGGAGATATAAATATTGCACACATTTTCTATAAACCTAGTCAAAGTTGATAAAGTTTGACCAGCACGATTCACATAGCGATTCTTTTTTGGGAACGGAGGGAGTACACGATATACATCCTAGAATTGCTTCATTTTTGAAATGTAAGTCGACCAATCCATCTCCTACGTGTTATTACAGTGAAATAGTGATGGGAACAGTACCAGATGAGGAAAAACTAAGAATGATATATGATACATCCTAGAATTGCTTCATCTTTGAAATGTAAGTCGACCAATCCATCCCGGACGTGTTATTACAGTACAGTAAATCCCTCGCCTGTACCGATACACTCGACACACGGGCGCGAGCTGTCCTCGAGGTGAATGCGGATTTCCTGGCCGGCGAACCTGTCGATCACGCAGCCGCTCCTCGGGCAGAAGCAGAAGGCATTCAGGAGTAGACATGTGTATTCGAAGCAGTCATGCCGGAAATTTGGCAGCAGCTTCTGCACCTGCACGTCGATTGTTTTCTGAAAACTCCACTGGTCATCTCCCATGAGCACCCACACCTTGATCTGGCGTCGCCGTAGACGACTCTGCAGCCAGAAGCCCGTCTTCAGCTCCACAGAACGCTTGACTGGCCCCCACGCCCCTGGCGCGCCGTCGCCTCCGCCGGAAGCGGAGGAGACGAAGACCTGGTATGTAATCCTGGCGCACCGTCCCTCCCGGCAACGGCGAGTATCCGCACCGCCGCCAGGTGGTCGTTGGCGTTTCCCGTGCCGCCGGACTGGGAAAGATCATCGTAGCCGGTGAGCAAGACGTACGTGCAGCTCCTGATCGTGGCGTCGGGGAGGATCTTGCAGCCCCCGGTCATGGGGTTGCACTTGCACAGCAGGCATCAGAGACCACTCCACCACCGCCTTCCTCCGAGCAGGATGAAGCCGTCAGGCGACGACAACAGGTCGGTGTACATCTCTCGATCGAAGCCGCCGGTGGCTGGTATTAAGGACTGGATTCTACTCTCGCTGCCGGCGATGGTCGACGGGAGCACCGGATTGGAACGGCCCGGTGTGCGCCGCAGGTACGCGTGCTGGTGGTTGTAGTAGTCACCGTAGCCGTGGAAGATGCCGAGAAGCAGGCTGGGAACGAAGCGGTCCGGCCGAGGCCGGACACCTGAGGAACGAGGCGCTGCCGATGATGGCGCGCCGCCATGACCTGCAGGCGCCGGCGCAGCGTATGACGGCGGTGGACTCTAGACGGCGGAAGATCTCGAGGAGTAGGTCAAGCGGCAGCGATGCCCACGCGCCCACGGCGGTAGTTCGTTCGTCGTCCATCGGGCGTGCGCTGGGCATGCAGTTGGAAAACCAACTCACCTAATTTTGCGGTAAAAAAAGAATCTTATCCGGAGAAGATCCACTGCCGGAAAAACGTCCTTTCCCCAAAGCCTGGAGTTTTGCCGACAGCAATAACACGGGCTCTCGGCAAAGAAAATATTTGCCGAGAGCAGCTCTCGACAAAGACCGGCCGTCGGCAACATACAGGTTTGCCGTGGGCCTGCACCTCGGCAAACAAAAGCTCTCGGCGAAGTGGGTCGCTTTGCCGAGAGCCATGGCCCATTTTCCGTGTACTGCCGTGACGGCGTCAGCGATTTGCCGAGAGCCCCTCCATTACGGGGCTCTCGGCAAACCTCTTTGCCGAGAGCCGCTCTCGGCAAATATTTGCCGAGCGCCCCTCCCAGGCTCTCGGCAAATATGGTTTCTATATTTCATGTGCAGGTCATTTTCTTCTCCTAACTCCCTCCAATTAAATTATTTTTTCTTTCATATGCTCCAAACTTTTTTCTCTATACACATACTACATGTTGTACTCAATATTAAAATTTTGTGTATTTTTGTAATTATTTGCTATATATAATTAATTAATTGCATTTCAAGGAGTTTAAAATAATCGATTAAAATTTGAACAGCGATTGATTTAAACACGGGAAAAAATTAAGTAGAAAATTATATTCATGCTATTTATGCATTATTGAGGCCAAATAACATCTTGTTGACGTTTTTTTCACCTTTTATTTTACGAATCGAATACCATGAACATGTCGCCGAACGATTTAAAAATTCTTAAAAAAAAGGAAACCAAGTCGGAAAATTGTGATATTTGCAATGAGTCATGGTATCACACTTGGAGGCTGTGGTAAAAATTTGAAAAAGTTTCGCACAAGTGGTTGCGTATGATTCTTACAATCTGAAACATCTCCGAATAAGTTTCATAGAGTTGAGAAGGATCCATTAGGATTTTCAAACAATGTCACGGTCTAATTAGTTTTGGAGTTCCAAACTTTTTGTATAGTCATTAGAGAGCATAAGTTGTAACACGGCAAAATTTCGTATTTTTCCGGAGTCGTTTGCTATTTATTAATTTTTTTTTGGATATTCTTTGCGAGAGCTTCAGGGGATTGCTCTTTGCCGAGAGCAACTGGGCCCACTCTCGGCGCAGATTTCTTTTTTTACCTCGCCTGGATCAATGGTTTGCCAAGAGTTGGCTCTCGACGAAGGGTTTTGCAGAGAGCTGCTCTCGGCAAAGATTTAATTTTTTAAAAAATATCATTTTTTGTTCAGTTTGTTAGACGAATAAAAAATATTTAAAAAAACTTTTTCTTTGCCAAGAGCAGCTCTCGGCAAATATTAATTTTTATTTTTTTTAAAATATTTTTTTGTGCAGTTAGCTAGTTAAAAAAAATTCAAACGAATTTTGAAAAAAAATAACTTTGCCGAGAGCCCGATCTAGGGCTCTCGGCAAAGGGGAATCTTTTGCCGAGAGCATCTCGGATCAGGCTCTCGGCAAACTAATCTGGCTCTCGACAAACTAATCTTTACACTTAACCATTTCGGCGCCCAGACTCGTCGCCTTCACCCGCACTCACGCACACACAGCCGCGCACGCGGTGCCGCTGCCGCCAGCCACGCCGCCGCACTCCGCCGCCGCGAGCGACGCCTGCGCCCGAGCCGCGCCGCTACCACAGCCCTGCCAGCCCGCCCCAGCTCGCCCTAGCCCGCCATGCGCGGCCGCGCGCACTACCGCCACCGCTACGCCACCGCTCCGCCCGCCCACGCGCGCCGGCCACCGCCACCAGCTCCGCCACGGCGGCCAGCCCGTCCCATCCCTCGTCCTCGCCCTCGCCGACAGCCGCCACCAGCTCCGCCACGGCGGCCAGCCCGTCCCATCCCTCGTCCTCGCCCTCGCCATCGCCGTCATCCTCGCCCGCGCCCGACTAGCCCTCGTCCTCGACCTCGCCGTCGTCCTCGCCCGCGCCCGACTCACCCTCGTCCTCGCCGTCGTCCTCACCCGCGCCTGACTCGCCCTCGTCCTCGCCGTCGGCCTCGTCCTCGCCGTCGGCCTCGCCCTCGGCCTCGGCCTCGCCGTCGGCTTCTCCCTCGCCCCGCCCGTGCCTTCGCCCTGCCCTTGTCCTCGTCGTCGTCCTCGCCCACTCCTGACTCGCCCTCGTCCTCGCCGCCGGCCCCGCCCTCGGCCTCATCCTCGCCATCGGCCTCGCCCCGCCCGTGCCTTCGCCCCGCCCACGGCCCTGCTGGCCGACATCGCCGAGCCCACCCTGCCACCGGCCTCGTCCCCGCCTCGTCACCCTAGGTATGAAATGGTGGTTGTTGTTGTTGTTGTTGTTGGTGGTGGTGGTGGTTTGTGGTAGTGAAGTGGAGGTGGATTAGTGGAGTAGAGATAGATTGGTGGTGGTGGTGTTGGATTGGTGGAGGTGATGGTGGTGTGGAGTTGTGGTGGTGGTGTTGGGGTGGTGGTGAAGTGCAGGTGGTGTTGTTGGGGTGGTGGAGGTGATTGCGAAGGCGGTGGACTTGTTGTGGTCTTATGGTTGAGTTGATGGCGGTTGTAGTGTTGATATATATACGGCCATCGTGTCGTTTGTTTCTTATAGGTTTTGGAAACCTCACCCTGTAGGGGAGGTGCTGCCAAAATTTTGAATTGATGGTCTTGTGTCCTTTTGATTTTCAGAGAAGAGTCCATCGGAGGCTAGCCGAAGTACCTCGTATTCCTCGCCGTTGCAGGTCTGCCCGCACCACGTCGCCTCGCCACTGCACCGACCCTCCACGGCCTCGCTAGCCTGACTTCACCGCCACCTAAGGTATAACCACTTTTTCTTGTAGGTGATCCAGCTAATCCGATCTTATTGGTTATGTCTTGTAGGTGATTGTGCAAAGATGGCGGGTCGCAGAGCTTTGCGGGTGGTCAGGTCGCTTTACGACACGGGGAGCGGTACACCAGGGCCCTCAGGTGAAGCTGGGGGGTCGGCACCGCCTCAGGGGAGGAGGAGGAGGGCGGCCATGAGGAGTCCTAGGGCGCCACCGCCTCAGCCTGCAGCAGCAGCAGCACCAGAGCTCGAGGAGGAGCGGGAGGAAGAGCAGGTGGACGAGCAGGCTCAGCAGGGAGAGGACGAGCTGCAGGCCGAGCAGCTAGACGAGCAGGAGGAGCGGGAGGATGAGCAGGAGGCCGAGGCAGGAGGTTCCAGTTCCACCAGAACCTCAGGTGTCTACCAACGAGGTCCGGTGAGCCAACCTAAGCGGCCGATACCTGAGGCTCTACCCCCGATCATTCGACCCGTTGGGCAAAAGTACGTAACTTTTACATTTTTTCGCTCCTACATATGATAGAATCACAATGGAAACTAACAGTTTTTTCTTAATCACTTACGCAGGTCTTGGAAGGTCATGTTCCCAGGTGCTCACAAAAGGTTGCCCAATGGCATCCTAGGTCTTCTCTGCAAGGAACACTTCCCAGGCTTGGTTCGCTACGCCGAAGCTCTGGAGCCGACCTACACGTACGAGCACTACGTCGCCGCCCCTGATGCGGAGGACGAGACGGGCCACACGTACGAAAGTGTGGCGGAGCGGGTTATGTGTGAGTTTTGGGTAAGTCTTCCTCCCACTACTTTGCTCAATACATTGCATTCGCCAGAGTTTCTTGAACCAGTGTATTGATACATCTTTTATATATGCAGAACTTCTTCAAATTCGCTGAGGGCTACGAGGCGAGGGCGGCCAAGGCGTTGGCCAAATCTTTTACAAGTCGCATCTCAGACATGCATTATGAGGCGCGGCTCTAGGCCATCATCGATTATTGTGCCATATACGAGCATCGGAAGGTAAAGAAAGAAGATTCAAGATTAATGCATCTGACCAAAGAGCAGTACCTAAAGGTAAATATACAACATCAATATTGATTTCTTCTGAGATTGGGTAGGCTTGAATTGTTCTTATATCTGTCAATGTACTTGATGTCGTACAGGTGCCTCCTGGCTGGTGCGCCAATAAAACACGGGCCTGGTAGATGATGGTCGATAGGTGGGTGAGTGGCAATTGGGCGGATAACCACACCGTCCTCCGGGAACGGCGTTTGCTGATGCCTGGTGTATCACACCACCAGGGCAACCTTAACATCCATGAATTCAGAGCTAGATGGGTACGTGACTTGGTGTAGCTTCATTTATTCTTTCAGACATTTATTCCTGCATGATTTATAATCGTCTTGTTGTTTTTCTCGCAGTCGGCTACACATCAAAACCAGCCATGCGGAGAGCTCAAGTCATGGGTTCTGGCCCACAAGGGCAAGGCAACAGACAACATCAACTGGAACCCGGACGACCCAGCCGAGTCGTTCACCAATGAGAGCATACCCGAGCGCATCAGTCAGTACACCGAGGCGGCAAGGACGGTCCATGGGGCAGACTAGGATCCGCACACCGCGGACATTGACGGCGACATCGTCATGAGGGTGGGAGGAGGCAAGAAGCATGGGCAGTACCTCATCGGCAACAGCACACTCGACCTGCACACCACTCCCACTCTCTCACAGGTCTGGGCAAGCAGCACAAGCGGTAGCGTGCCCATACGCCCAAGGCAGGACACTTCGACGCATCGTGTGGCAGCACTACATGTTATTTCTGTTTTATTCGTCGTTCATTGGTTTTACATTCCTCAAAAATGCTTGTAACAATGCGGTGAAAAATTATAGGCCCAGGTGCATGCGCTCGAGGAGCATAAGGCTAGGGTGGAGGAAGAAAGATAGAGGGAGCGGGAGGCCGAGCGACAGAGGTTGGAGGCCGAACGGGCGAGGTTTGACGCCTTGGCTCAGTACGGGGCAAGTCTTGGCGTCACGATGGGTCGTCCAGCGCCACCAGAGCTGTTTGCTCCTCCACCGCCTTACCCATACCCACCTTACTCATACGTGAGTTCAACTTCTCTAACAAAAGCTCTTTAATGTGCATATCGGCCATCGTGCCGTTGATATGTGATGGGAGGCCTTCGTGCCATTGATATATATGTGTGCCGGCCATCATGTCGTTGATATGTGGTGGGCGGCCATCGTGCCGTTGGTTTTCTTGCAGGTTTTGGAAACCCCACCGTGCAGGGGAGGTGCTACCGAAATTTTGATGTGTCTAGGCTTAGATTACAATTTTATACCTAGTTCTAGAAATTTTGACTTGTCTACACTTAGATTACAATTATGTGCCTTAGTATTACTATAATTACTAATTTTTCTTCTCCTTTGTGCAGAATCAATCGGCGGGTTCGAATGATGTGCCTGAGTAGCCGCCGTCGGGAGGGTCGTGGCACCAACCGTATCCACAACTTCCGCCGCATCAGCAGCCGTCGGGAGGGTCGAGGTACCAGCAGTATCCACACCTTCTGCCGCAGCAGCAGCCGCCGTCGGGAGGGTCGAGGGGTGGGAGCCTTGGGGGTGAGCCTGTTGTTCTTCATCATGTATTAGCACTTTGTGACATGAACTTGTGTGAGATGAACTTAGCACTTTGAGATGGACATGTGTTGTTGGATTTGAGATGTTTAGATGGATTATAATGTGAGACATGTGATGTGGATGACATATTTGTGAAATATGTGATATTTGTGATATATGTGATGTGGATGATGTGTTATATTTGTGAAATATGTGTTGTTGAAGCTGGAAATATAAACAAAAATAAAAAAATGCTCTCTGGACTCTTTGCCAAGAGCTAATCTTTGCCGCCTCTTTGCCGAGAGCTTGGTGCTCGGCTCTCGGCAAACCTTACTCTTTACCGAGAGCCAGCTCTCGGCAAATCTAATTTTTTTAAAAAAATCACCTCGGCCACAAATCTTTTTTATTTTTTTAACAATTATTTGCCGACGGTTGCTCTCGGCAAAGAAGTGCTTTGCCGACAGTCGCTCTCGGCAAAGAAGCTGTCAGAAGTGTCAGGGACGTTCCAGAGACGACCGTTAGCAGTCGTTTTGCCATTACGGGCGCGCAAGTTTGCTGAGAGCTAGGGTTTGCGAGAGCCTTGCCATTACTCTCGGCAAATATTTTGCCGGGAGGGGCTCTCGGCAAAGAATCCTTTGCTGGTAGATGTTTTGCCGACGGTGCTTTGCCGAGAGCTGCTCTCGGCAAATAGTTTGCCGAGCATGAACTCATCTTTGCCGAGAGCTTCGGGCTCTCGGCAAAGGCCGGGAATCCGGTAGTGATCGACTTGGTGTGCTCGATTGAAATCAATTTGTCCCTTAATTATAACTAGCAAATATGTCCGTGCGTTGCAACGGGACATACCTCTTGCATGGTCATAGACAAGAATCATGCTTAACAATAATAATAACAATAGCCATAATAAAACAACAGGTAGATAGGTTGGGTCAAAAATAGAAAAACTTGACTTAAGAAAGTCAACTCTAGGAATTGATTTATAGAGAGCAAATAAAATATGTTTATATTTTTGTTTATTATTATTAGTATTTTTGCTTGCTAGAGTAATATATGATGCAATAATAATACCTTCGGTAATGATACAGTGAGGACGTCCGGATGACGTCGGACGCACCCGATGGGCGCGCCGCGGTGCGACCCGTCCTGCCCGAGCCCACTCCCCCTCCCCTTATCCATTCGTCAGACCACCGTGACCACCTGCTCACCTTCTTCTTTCCCTCACTACAAAAAATCCTTCTTTTTATGACAAATTCCCTTATGACGGGTCCTATTTTTGTCATGTAATGTAATATAATGTGACGGAAAAATATTGGTCGTCATAATTTTATGAGCCCCAGTAGCATTTGTGATGACATCGTATATAGTGTCACAAAAAAGTAACAAATTTCGTCACTAAATGTTAGGCGCAAGGAGACAGTTGACGACTTGTTTTTTGTGACGCCATATGCTAGTTTTATGTGACAGTTTGTCGATGTCACTTTATCATCTTTCAAAAAATGACCGGCCCCAACATCAATATACCCCCTAAAGGTGGACCCTACCTCCTTGCTGTTGACCAATTTCATTTTTTCCATCTCCCCTGACCGAACTGAAGAAGGAGGCGAGCGGAGGGCGGCGAGCCTTTAGCGGTGCGGCAGGCGGCGAGCGGAGGGCGGCGAGCGGTGGTTGGTGTCTGTGCGGAGCACGGCCATGGTTGAGCAGGCTCTGGGCGAAGCCGGCTCGCCCTCTCCCCAGGTAACGGCGAGGCAGTGGGCTGAGGCAGCACGAGATCCGCTGCCAGGACAGTCGGCGAGCGCAGATCACTAGTGAACATCGCCACTGCCTCAGGTTGGTAGGTGGTGGCGCATGGTGGGCAGTGTCGCCATCAATCCCCTCCCTGTTCGCCTCCATTTGCTCGGCTGTGGCACCCTCATCCCCCTCCCCGTTCCTCTTTCTTCTGCTCATTGCTCTACTGTCAATCCAATGTGCAATTCCTAATCAATTTTCTTGTGTATCAATCAGGGCTCATGTCTCAGGCGTCGTCGTCTACCACTTGCACTAGGCGGTCTAGCGTAGCTAGGGTTGCCCTGCAACCCACACCCCTTGTTGTTGTTGCTGCAGCTCCTCTGCCCACGGCTGTCGATCTAGAGACACTGATTGATGATGTGAGCGGGTTGCCGTTGATTATGTGCCTAGATTGCAAGGATGTCAGGGTCTTTGCTGCCAATACCACGTAGTCTGGGTTGAACTTTGGAAAGAGATATTTCAAGTGCCCTAGGAAGAACTATCAAAATGTCAGTGTTATAATCATTTCAATCTTGTTTGAATGAGCATGCTTGAGAATGGTAGTGTTTTTAGCATTCAGTTGATGTAGTGTATTGATTTTAATTTCCCTGTTGTTTAAATTTGGATGCAGGGGACATGTGCTAGGTATTGGTTTGAGGAATAATATGTGGTGTTCCTTCTTGATAATGGTTATCTACCATCAACTGCTTCTACCATTGCACCAGCTTCGACAACTGAAGTTCCTGAGCTTGTTGGAAAAATTGATAGCTTAGAGCAGAGTCTGAACAAGGTGAAGGAAATGGTTGGCAAGAACAGGGAAGCCATGGGAAGCTACATTTGTCTTGTCTGTGGTTGTCTAAATGTAACATTCTTGGTGCTGGCCATTCTTTTGGTTGTAATTGTAATGTTGAAGTAGGCAATGATGATGTAGCAGGACATGCTGTGAAGTGGGTTGGATATGTTTGCCACATTTGATATGCTATTGGCTATGATGATGAAGTAGGCTAGCTAGGACATGTAGTGAACCTGCTGTCCAGGATGTATTTGTAGTTGGTATGAAAATATGGGCCTTCGTGCTCTTGGACTTCTCTTGTGTAACCTGTACATTTCTGATGTATGTTGGAAATAAAGATCCATTTTGCTTATGATGATTTACTTGTGTGGAATGATTTTTTGGCAGCATGTCTGTAACTTCTAGGCTATACATTTTGTGACAGATTCTGTACATTCCATGATAGATTCTGGGCATTACATGACATTATCATGTGTCATGAAAACACAACAATCTGGGCACTATATATAACTTGCATCATGTGAATGAAGTCTGGGCACTATATATAACTTGCATCATGTGAATGAAATCTGGGCACTGTAACTTCCATCCACTGAAAACAGAGTCATTGCATATAAGGTCTTACAATTTCATAATTCAGATATAAATGTAGTAGCATAATTCAAATACAACAATATCAATAATAGAAAAGTTCATGGTTCACAAATCTCCAGAAATGCAAAGGTCAGTCATCATCACTGTCTTCTCCTGAAGTATTGCCTTCTTCAGGACTATGGTACTCAAGGTAGGTTTCATCTTCATCTTCATCATCGCCATATGTTTCATCACCTTGAGTTGTATGTTTTTGTCGACGGATGCTCTCGACGAGGTCTCTACTAACAGGGCTGCCTGGTTCATTATCCATGCGCAACAAATCCATATCAGGATGAATGTCTCCCACTGCACCATCTCTTGATGAAGTATGCTCCTCTTGGTATGCCTCCTGACATCTCATCTGTATTTGTTCATGGATTGGTTGGTTTGTGTCGGTCTCTTCAACATCAAATATATGTCGGTGGCCAAATTCTTGTACCACTCGCCAACATGGACCTAACTTTGTATCTTCCAAGAAAAATACTTGTGAAGCATCAGTGGCTATAATGAAAGGATCATTCTTATACCATCGGCCTTGGCTATTTATGCTCTTAAAGTAACCATCATCTTTCAGCTGGTATGTCTTTCCCTCTAGATTGTACCATTCACACCGTAATAAGATAACAGTTCTATGCCCTTTGTTGTTCTTACTGTAACTCAACTCAATAATGTATGTGATTGTCCCATAGAAGTCAATTGTGTCACCACCGTGAGTACCTGCAGTTTTGATGGTGGAGTTCTGTGTCTTCTTGTGTTCGTCACGAGCCATAGTATGGTACTGTACCCCATTGATTATGCAGGCTTGCTACGGTGTACAGATCTTGAATCAAACCCTGAACTCCCCGTTCACTATCATCTAATATGACATCTTCAGCTTGTCCTTCATCATCAAGTGGAGCCTGGTCATTTCCATCCCATGACATATCTTCAGGTACAATAGGGAGTTCTCCATCTTGTACAACATCATTATCTCCCTCTCCATGGTGAATCCAACTTGTGTACATTTTAGAAATACCATTGATTTCTATATGCTCTTGTACCTCAGCTTGACTTTTATCTCTTTGGTTCAGGCATTTGCGGCATGGGCACTTGATTTCCTCATGAGGCCTATATCTAGCTCTGACATGTGCCATGAACTGTTCAACACCATCCATATAGGTGGGAGTAAATGGCGCACTGTTATAAACCCAGCTCCTATCCATCTGGACAATGTAAGTGCCAAGAATTTAAAAATCATGATGTGGACAAATTATGTTTATGCTTCATATATGTTGAAAAATCAGCGCGCTGGGACCTGAGAGGAGGAGCAGGCATCTAGGCGAGGGAGCAGTCGAGGTCAGCGCGCTAGGACCTGAGAGGAGGAGTAGCTTCACGCGGTCGCCCCCTAGCGCGCGCTCATCGAGCCCCAGCGAGGACCACGTGGGGTACGGTGTCGCCGGCGAGGAGCAGGTGGGATAGGGATCGCCGGCTATGGAGCAGGTGGGGTGGTCGGCGAGGAGCAGGTGGCCAGATGTGGCCGGCCTCAACACATTTGTGTCTTAGTGGAGCAAACTTTCTATGACAGGTGGGGCCTTCATGGTATTTAGGCCTTCATTGTGCAAAGCTCATTTCTTTTTTTGATCTTTGGCAAAAAAAATTGTAACTAGTATTACTCCCACATACATGCTCCAAATTTGATGTTTTTTTTCTAAAATTTTCTAAAATCATGATGTATCCATTAGTTGCATTGAGTTTGGTCATATTTGAATGTAACAAAAATTGAACACTAACAACTTTGAATTTCCAAAAAGTGACAAAAACAAACCACATTTAGACACTAAAAAATATTTCAAATGAAAAAGTCATGAATACAAAAATTGAACAACTCATCAACATCTAAAAATTTTGTATAGACCATTTTTTCATATGACAAAGTGATTAAAACTTTATTCTCAAATTCTACTTATCTCTCTCTTATAGTTCATGAACTATAAGAGAGATAAGTAGAATTTGAGAACAAAGTTTTAATCAGTTTGTCATATGAAAAAATGGTCTATACAAAAGTTTTAGATGTTGATGAGTTGTTCAACTTTTGTATTCATGACTTTGTCATTTGGAATTACTTAGTACCTCAAATTTGTGTTTCAAGTTTAAAATTTTCCAAATTCAAAGTTTGAACTCTCTAAACAAAGTCAACTGAAAAAATGTCAGAAATACAAATGGTAGATCTCGATGCGCTGAACAACTTTGTTTCTTACCATTTTTCCAGTTCGAATCATTTAGTACCCCAAAAATGTATTTGATTTCATAATAATACTGTTTCTATGACTGACATAGGGGCCCCACCGCGCCAGGACAGAACAATGCAAGTGCTGCATTCTGCCACCGACACAGCGGACCCACCGCGTCAGACCAAAATTGGCTACCTCCACCGCCCGCTCTCCTGCGCGTTGGCTATGACCACAGTCCACTCCCGCGACAGACCAAAATTTCCCCTCCTGCCTTATCCTCTTGGGCACCACCGTCCACTCCCCTCCATCCCCGCACCGCCACACCGCCGCACCGCCGCCTACCAAGCCACCGCACCGCCGCCCATCCCCTCCATCCCTGGCTAGGATCTACTCCTCCTCGCGCATACCATGGCCTCCTCCTCCCTCCCCGAAACCTAACGGCACCCCACCGCCACCCCGACGCCGTCAGCGCCGACGCTGGATCCATTCCCAGACTCCGTCAGCACCGACGCCAGAGGCTGGAACCACCCCGACGCCGGAGGCCAAATCCATAGCTCACGCTACCCCGACGACATCCACGGCTCATAGGGCACCCGTCCACCACAGGGCGTGTGCTTACTGCTGCGTCTCCGCGCCACGTCGTCTGCCTCGCCGGCTACACGCTGACACTTGGTGAGCCCGCTTGTAGCATCCTTGATACTTTGCCTTCTTTTTACTATTTAACAGAGTACTGATGTGTTAGTTATTTCTTCAACTCCTTTTACAGAAACTGAATCTAGTTTCTGCTCTTTCTACGTTTCATCGTACTAAGTAATAGAGGAAATGACAAAAACCAGTTATGAGCAGAAGAGGGATGAGAATGTAAAGCATGTTCAGGAAGTTTTTAAGTCTTTCGGTATTCCAATCTTAGCTCAGTCTATTAGAGAAGTTATATCAAAAAAGGAAAAGGGCAGGGGGAATTCAGAATCTGACAATCCAGAATCTGACATTGAATATGACCCCTCCAATGATGTTGATAAACAATCTGACACTGATGATGGCTATGACGATGACCTCAATAATGAGGTCAATACCGAGGTGAGATGCATTACTAGGCCAACTAACAAGTTTATGGTATATCTATTTCAAACATATAGTTCATTGTACTTAATTATGCTACTTGACACTTCTTTGTTCATTACTAAGATGCATGTTTCTCTTGGCAGGTAGGAGCGATGGTTCCAGGAACTCGCCCTCAGAAGAAGCAAAAGGCAGCAACAATGGTGGCTGCCAACTAGCAAGAACTACGGACACCAATAAAACTCACTAGGCAAAGTGCAGCCATGCCTTCGCCTAGAGGCCGTCCACCACCTAGGATAAGAAATCCCTTGCCTCCTAAGAACACTTCCAAAGCCAACCCTAAACCTATTGCCATCTCTAGTGCCAGCCAACTGCAAGGCCACCTCACACCAAACACCAGCAACACCACAGAGACTACTAGCACAGTGCCTAGTAATCCAACTAAGACCACAAACAGTCTAGCCATGTCTTCGCCTGGTGCTAACCCTGAGCATACTAGGACCAGTCCAGCCATGTCTATGCCTGCTGCAAAGCCAATGCCTAGTCCTCCTAGATTCACCAGGCAAAGTGCAGCCATGTCTTCGCCTGGTGCTAACCCTAAGCATACTCCTAGACCCACTATTACCATGTCTCAGTCGAGGCAAATGACTCCCGCAACTAGTATTAACCAGCCAATCCCTACAGACACCTCGCCAGGTGGCCAGAGCTCTAGGCAAAGCAATGACATCAATGAGTCAACTGAGCAATTTGATCCTGCTAATTCAGAGGGTAATACATGTGAAGGAGAACCAAGTGATGACTTAGTTCCAGGTAAACAATACATACTGCCAAGCATTTGTTTCTTCAATCATTATCTATAATTGTTACTGCTTTAATAACACATTTTGATCAATATTTGCTAATGCAGCGCGCCAAAAGAATGTCCGCAAGAAAACCATGGGTCATGGCTTAGAGAAGATGATAAATAGAGGAAAGAAGTTGGCTATCTAGGTGGCTGAAGGGAAGAAAAGACCTGATGTACCACTTCAGGCAGCGAAGCTGGCATCATAAACTGGTATTGCCCTGAGAGACAACTTGCCTATCTTAACATCTTGGAAGCTATATCAAAAAGATGCAGGACCGGCACAAATAACAAAAGTGCTTGAGAAAGTGGCGGTAAGATAGCTATTTCACTCCAAATACTTCCTTTCATTACTCCACTACCATGTCAAAAATTGTGTCTAATATCTCATATGTGTGACTGCAGTCAAGGTTGGATGTGGATATTAAGAATGAGGGACCAAGCAAAGTTGCATGCACTGATATCATCAAGAAGGGAGTAAGGCAGCAGAGGTATCACCTGAAAACGAAGTACTTCGACCCTACACTCACAATGGAACAGCTCTTGGCCAAACAGCCTCCACCAAAGATGAAGAAAGAGGAGTGGGTAAAGCTGGTAGAGTACTGGTGTGACCCAAAGAATAAGGTCCATGCCTGAATTATCTCCTTTTGTTATTATGCAATGCAACCTGTGCATGTGAATGACAACTCTTTATTGCATTTGTGGTGCAGGAAAAATCTGCTAAGAATAAAGTTAACCGAGGCCAAGTGCAGCTGCACCAAAAGACTGGAGCTAGGTCATATATTGCCCATCGATACAGCCTGGTACAAATACTATGTCTTTTGTATAATTAGCTTGAAAGATGGGACATTTGTAGCTTAGTAATTACCATGTGCTTGTGGACTATCAAGTTAGCACTTGCTCCACTTATTTCTGAGATGAGCTCTAATTTTGTATTTGATTGTGGCTTTGGCCCTATGATTTCTGAGATGAGCTCCCATGTTCATAATATTTGTGCTGTGCTGAGTGAGCTATAATCAGTAGGTGTTTATGCTCCTAATCTCTTAAGTTGACCATTTCAAACTAAAATCTACAATACAAATTGTTATGTCATCAGAGATGCTCATCAACAGTAGTAGTAGGTGTTGATTAGGCCAAGTTATTCTTCTTGATCTATCCAGGTTGGATTGATGCATAATCCTGAGTTGTTTTTCTCTAACTGTCAGAAATTAGTTGACTGTTAGTGATTGTATTTGTTGTTGGCATAAAAAATCTAGAGGCAAATACTTAGGCAAAAACTAGTATGATGTCTAGTGCATACATATTTTGGCATCTTGGTGTTTGGCATGTACATATAATTCATGGCTACTCTTATATCTTCTGCTTTTAACATGCTGCAGAGGCCTAAGTACAACAACATGGAACCAGATGCTATTGATTTCTTTGGGGAGTGCATGACTAGTCACCAAAGTGGTCGTACTCCTCTTGCAGATGAAATATATGTAAGTTCCTAAATGATTGGATACATCTACTGTACTCAAGTAAATGCCTGCTTCTGTACTGTACTATGGTCTTATTATTAACTGCATTCATTTTATGTAGGAACAAATGGTGGCAGAGAAGGAAAGAGAGCCAGAAGAAGGAGAAGCACAAAAGTCTCCCTCCACTATTGTTGCTGAAAGTCTCAGCCACATCAGCCATTCATCCACCTTTCTTCCGAACATTGGTGTCCCTAGACTATCGAAGACTGGCCAAGCCTCATCGACAGCAGCACAAGAACGCCTTCAAGCTGAGTTTGAGGCAAGACTTCAAGCTAAAAGAGATGAAGCTGCTAGGAAGCAGGAAGAATTGCAAGCACAGCTTCAAGCTCAGCAGGCCGCACTCCAAGAAAACCAAAGTTTGCTGCGCCAGACTCAAGAGGAAGTGAAGAGGATGAATACCAAGTTTGAAGAGACTAATGCACTACTGCGAGCTGTCCTCAAACTTCAGAAAGATTGAGGTAGGTATGAATGTAGTTTCGCAGGATGAGGCTTTTGCCCATGTTATTGCTACCTAGCTAGAACTTACTCTGTGTGGTTGGAACTTTGTCAGTCCAATGTGCTATCTATTTATCTGTTATGTTGGTGACCTGAAACTATGTGGTGGAACAAGTGTGCTGGAACAATGTGTGGTAACCTGCAACCAGAAACTTATATGTATGCATGTTTGTGGATGATAACAATGTGTGGCTAGAACAAGTGTGTATGATTTATGACCTGTGATGTCAATCATGTGGATGATGGCTTCAGTGCATTCTGTGGATGATGGATTGGATGATATATGTGTATTATGCTTTTGTGAGATGTGATGAAAGATCTGTGTCGTCACTGAATATGCATGCCACGCTCGTCATGAATGAAGACAACTTGTGACACCATGCAGTCATCTCAAAATGCATCAAACTACCATCCAAAACAAGACAAAATATAGTTGTCACAAAATATAAAATTGTATATATGACGCTATTATGGCGTCGCAAAACCCCATCCATACATGTCTTCCACCGAATCATTTGTGACGGCGCGTACATAAAGTGACGCGTTGACTATCCAATATGTGACGAGCACAGCCGTCATAAAAGATAACTAATATGTGACGCTAGAAACACACCGTCATAAAAGGTAACCACATTTTGTGACGGTTCTCCATGGTATCGTCATGAGGTACATTATGTGACGGTCGTTATATGACGATCGGCGTGACGCTGCCTTTTCGTCATAAGATGCTTTTTATGACAAATTATGTACTTACCGTGACAATTTGCCTTTGTCATACAAAGCCCAAATTTTTGTAGTGCCTTTCACTCGCTGCCCACGCGCGCCTCGCTCTCTCCGCCGCTGCGCCCTCGCTCTCCCCTGCCTGCCCTCCCCACACGCGCCACCGGCTCGTCGCCACTTCCTTGCTCTCTCCGGCGAAGCCACTTCCCTCTCTTTTTGACTCTCCTACCTCTGTGGCTTCCTTCGAAGTTGACGGCAGCGGCGGTCTCTTCGGCCTTTCATTCCAGCGGATCCATGGGAGCCCAACCTCCCCCGTGGTGGATCCATGGGAGACGCTGTAGATCTAGCATCGTGGGTGCCTCCTCCACCCTCGCGCGCCCTCCCTCACCATGACGGGGGCATGGGGGCTTCCCCCGCGGCGGATCCATGGTGCACTTGGTCCCCGTGGTGGATCCATGGGGAGGCGGTGCAGATCCAGCTGTTCGGTGGTGTTTCTCCACCATGGCATGCCTCTCCCACCTCGACGGCGGCATGGGGGGCTCCCCCGGTGGGGGATGCATGTAGCAGCGGCCTCCCGTGGTGGATCCATGGGGGCGATGCAGATCTGGCGGTGCTGACGGCGCTTCCCCTCTCCTCTCCCCCTGTTTCAGTAGTGTTTTTTCTGTTGTTTCATTTGCTCGAAAGGTATATTTCAGTAGAACTATTTGGATGTTGGAGAAGCAGATCTGGGCATGTTGTATGAGCTTTCCTCCCTCACTCCTCCCCTTTTCTCTTCACCTTGTTGCAATGGTTGTTTTGCATTGTTGCAATAGTGTTTCAGTTGGTGTTGATGTGTGTTTGAGATCTTGTTTCATTTTTTTATTTCAACCGCATGGTGAAGTAGTTGTCGTCTGCTGTTGCAGTAGGCGGTTGGGTAATGTTTAAGTAGTTTTTCATGCTCTTTTTGGTGCAGTAGGTGTTCGTGGTGTTTTGCCCTTTGTTTCAGTAGTTGTTTAGTTGTTGTTGCATTAGTTGTCTTGCTTTGGTGCAGTAGGTAGTCGTTCTATGTTGAAGCTTCATTTTCCTGCATTGTTTCAGTAAGTATTTGGTAGTTGTTTCAGTGAGTGTTTGGTTGTCGTCGTAGTAGGCATCATGCCTTGGTGCAGTATGCGTTCCTTTGTCAGTTGCATCTTCAGCTTTTGTATGGTGCAGTAAGTGTTTTTTTTCATGGTGTTTCGTCGTTGTTGCATCTTCGATTCTTGCGAGGTGCAGTTTGTGGGGGTGGGGATGTTGCAGTGTGGGGAGGAGGCGATTGTTGCTTTGAGGGCAGGACGAAGAACTGGAGATGGGGGGAGCGGATCCCCGCGCGCAGCCGGGTTGCGTTCAATCCGTCCCCCGCTCGCGTGGGGACATTACGGGTTCCGTGTTAGGTCTGGAGATGGGGGGAGCGGATTCCCGCGCGCGGCCGGGTTGCGTTCGATCCGTCCCCCGCGCGCGTGGGGACATTGCGGGTTCCACGTTTTTCGTTAGCGTGGTTCGGGGGTGGAAGCGGGGGTGGGCTGGAATCCTTCTCCGGCGGCGCGTCCGGATGCTAGGACCCGGATCCGGACGTCCGGGCGCTAGCAGTGCCCTAATACCTTTGACACGTCACCATCACCCCCACTCGACATGGATGTGTCTATCATCACACACATGAACAACACGTTAACCCATGCAAGATCATCGTTGTCTGTTACGACAACATCTCTGTAGAAGAAAATAGCATCAGAAATTCAGAATCACGGGCCACATCATACGCGCTCACGAGTCACGACGGCCTCGTCGCAGCCGCCAGCCTCCTGTATGACGGCAGCTCCTTCACCGGCCGGGAACCACGAGACACACACACAAACTTGTCCCTGCAGTTGAGTCTTCGGACGACGTCGGAGCGCACCGCCGCCGCCGCCGCAGTTCACCGGCGGGCCTGCTGATGACGTGCTGCCCGGGGAAGAAATCATAGTCGTTGCGCGCCCTATTGAAGAGGACTAGAAGGCGATGGCACCGTCCTGCCACATCACGTCCACTGTCGTGCAGGTGCCGGCGACGGACATGGGCCGCTCCCCTCTCTCCTCTGCAAGTCCGGTCGTCGTCGCTCATTCCAGTGCTAGCTTCTCGTCAGTCGTCCTCCATGGGCACGAGCAGATGACGATTCGTCATCAACGACGACTTCGTCAGTCGGACGGGCAGCATGCTGGAGGAGGGCTGCGAAAGAAACAACGGCGATCCAGTGCACGTCTGCACGAGCACGCCGGCGACGTCTGCTCTGGAGACGGTGCCCCTGATCACCTTTAATCCATCGGGACACTTGCGAGACTGACGGCCATTCCGCAGGTCCTACCAGTTTGCCCTCTGCCCTGGTGAGCGTGCAGAGTACACCACCATCGTCGAACGCCACGTCCACATGGAGGGACACCTCGGCGACCTTGCCGAGCCACAACCTGAACACGACGTAGTCACCCAAGATGAGCCCCGTGACGCGTCGGAGCTACTCCGATGGGCGTGACACCCTGCTGCCGGCCTCGTGCGTCATCAAAACGAACTAGGTCGAGCGCCCTAGAGACTCCGGTAACGACCCCGATCTGGCCACCGACGTCCGACTCCTACGCGACGATCGATGTCACCTGGGCGGAAAGGTGCTCCTGTCGACGATGCGGAGGAGGCCACCGCCGCCAGCTGTGAGCACCGTGCCGTTGGCGGCAAGCGCACCACAATGCTGTGGTCATGGTCATGCTCGTGCCCGCCGCCTTTTCTCTCCAACATTTTGAAGTCGTACCAGAACACCGCGTCACTACTCATTGCATCTGAATCTAAATTAATGCGCCTGATGAGCTTCAATCAACTAAACTAAAAAAACAATAATGCAATGACGTGACATATATATCTATATTGTTACATATGTATGTTGTCTCGGTCCATATACTATACCATATCTCTGTCGATCTGCACCTAGAGTTTCGGTCCGAACATGTTACTACTACATAATATATTTGTATAAAAATATTTAGAAAGATTATCACGAGGTTCTTGTAAACAATTCAGACTCTATAAGCTTGACTTGAAAGAAAAAGGAGATAAAAGTTGGAGTTTGCTTCCTTGTATAGAAGTAAAACGGACTAATAAGAATATAAAATAAAGAACACGGAGCACAGACGTGATTCTAAGAACCGGAGTTTGCCTCCTTTTGACATAGAACTAAATAAAGAAAGGTTAGCAAAATAAAGAACAATAAAGAACGTAACTTTCCTTTCTATTTGATTATTAAGAGTTCTATTTAGATTACGCAGGGTCACATACATGACCCAGTACGTTTTGGAATCGAACTCTGTATCGCGCTAGATAAGAACTGTTCTAACTCGTATGAGCACGGGTTATACCGGACAAAAGAAACTCTCTATTATTCGGTAGTTAGAGGAAGACGGACCAAAAAAATAGATGGACGAAAAAAGAGCCTAAAATTTTATCGCTTTATTATTAGGTATAGATATAGATATAGATTATTTTAATGATAAAATGGAAGGAAGGGTATGATATGGTTGGCGATTTGTTGGGGGGAATAAAAGGAAGCTGACGCGGTGGCGCCGCCCGCCCGCCGTAAAACACTAAAACCTAGGTTACCTAGCTCGGCAAAAATGAGCAACAGAGGAGGAAGGGGATGCAGGGGTGGGGGTTGACAACAAACTGGAGGGCGATGGCGGCGATTCCCCATTACGCGCCGCCAACGCCGGCAGACGACGAGCCGTTGGAGCCTCAGATCCCCCGGGCGCCGAGGGCCGAGGCGACCAAAAATGGCAGCGGCGCTCTGGTCCTCACCACGCAGTGCGAGTTCCTGGCGCTCGGGAGGAGCGCGTCGCGGGACAAGTTCTCGGTGCTGGTGCACGCCAGGGCGCCGGCCGACGTGGCGCGCGCCGCTCGACCTCGTCACCGTGCTCGACGTCAGCGGCAGCATGCAGGGCGAGAAGCTGGAGCTCCTGAAACAGGCCATGTGCTTCGTCATCGACCAACTGGGCCCCGCCGACCGCCTCTCCGTGGTGACCTTCTCGGGCTACGCGGTCCGCCGGATCCGTCTGTCGCGCATGACGGACGCCGGGAAGGCCTCGGCGAAGGTCGCCGTGGTGTCGCTTGTCGCCGAGTGGACGGGCACCAACATCGCCGGGGGCCTCCGCGTGGGCGGCGAGGTGCTCGTCAGCCGCCAGCAGAAGAACGCCGTCGCCAGCATGATCCTTCTCTCCGATGGGGAGGACACGTTCCTCGCCGGTAGGTTACCCAATGGCGCTAAGAGGTACATGGACCTCGTGCCGCCGGTGTTCGCGCACCTCGGCAGCCGGCCCGGGCCGATCCACACATTCGGGTTCGGCGCCAAACACGACGCGGCCGCCTTGCACACCATCGCGGAGGCGACGGGAGGCACGTTCTCGTTCGTCGAGAACCACGCAGCGATCCAGGACTCGTTCGCGCAGTGCATCGGCGGCCTCCTCTCGGTCGCCGTGCAGCAGGCGCGCATCGCCGTCACGTGCCTGCACCGGGGCGTGCGCGTCCAGGAGGTCAAGTCGGGCAGCTACGGCAACAGCGTCGGCGCCGACGGCCGCGCCGCCTCCATCGACGTCGGCGAGCTCTACGACGACGAGGAGAGGCGGTTCATGGTGCTCGTGTACGTGCCGAGAGCCCGATCCACGGAGGAGGTCACCCGCCTGCTCAAGGTGAGCTGCACCTACCGGGACGCCGCGACGGGGAACGAGGCCCACGTCGCCGCGCCCGCCGCGGTGATCCAGAGGCCGCTGGAGCTGGCGTACATGCCTCCTCCGGCCATGGAGGTGGAGCGGGAGCGCGTCCGCCTTGCGGCGACCGAAGGCATCGCCGCCGCACGCGCAGCCGCTGACGGCGGGCAGCACTCCGGCGCCGCGCGGATCCTGGAGTCCAAGCTGAAGGCCATGGAGCTTTCGGCGCCGGGGGCGGCAGGCGACCCTGCATTAGAGGCGCTCAAGGAGGAGATGCGCGACCTCAGCTTAAGCGTCGGCGACCGGAGGAAGTACGAGCAGACGGGGCGCGCGCGCCTGCTGGCCGGCATGAGCTCGCACGCGCAGCAGCGCGCCTCGGCGATGGGGATGGACGTGCAGTCGACGAGCAAGGCTAGGGTGTACTTGACTCCGAAGATGGAAGAAATGGTGGAGATGTCGCGTGAGAGCAGGAAGAAGCGTGGCAGTGGCTGCACCCAGCAGCCGGACGGCACGTTGAGGCAGGCTAAGCAGGTCAAGGTAGAGATCTTTACAATAGAGGACTAGTATGTTTGCAGATGAAACAAAGCAGGTTGATTTATCGCTCTTTATTTCGGCGTTCTGAACTAGTAGCAGTATTTTTCTGGTTCACTTTTACTTGAACTTGTTAGTCTTAAGTCTGAACCTTCGTTCGTGTGCATGGACAAGTTTAAAATCCTACACTTGTGATTTTTATTTTTAGCAACTTGTGTTTTTTCTAGTGATTTTTGTTAGGGCCCATTTGGATCCCTTCGTTTCGGAGGGATTGGAATTTACTTAGGGGCCGTTCGTTCCCTGATTCATCGTCCGGAACAGTTCCTGGCCGGAATTGTTAGTTTATTTGTATAAGATTTCATGAGCAGGAATGAATCCCGGTGTCAATTTGCCCCAAACGAACGAGCCCTTAAGTATTTGGCTTGGAATTTTAGATTTCACTACTTTCCAAAGTTCACGTATAAGCTTGTCTCAAATTAATAGGGTGAGAGATGTGAAATGGATTCCATGGATTCTTTTTTCTTTCTTCTATGGATTCTTTCTTTCTTCCTCAACGGATTCTAGGATTCTTCTTTCAGAACTATAGTTTATTACAATGAATTCAATTTCAAGGATCCAAACGAGGCCTCCTTCAACAGACTCTGGATTCTTCTTCCACAACTATAGTTTATTACAATGAATTCAATTCCAAGGATCCAAACGGAGCCTTACATTATTTGTCATATATATAAATGTTATCTCTTGAGATAAACGTCGACAGGATAGCGCAGCCGGACTTGGAAACCTGAGAATTGGACAACCTGGACGGTGGACAAAACTGTAAACGATATGTAACATGTGAGACGAATCAGAAGTCTTACCCTCCTTATTACTATTTGGGAAGAATGCCATAGTAGTTAGGAGCTAGGTCTTTATGTAGGCCTAATGTCTTTGTGTAGGCCTAACTAGAGACGATGGTAGTCGCGTGAGTAATTAGCTTAGCTGAACATATGTAGCATGTGAGGGGAGCGGTGATCATTATGTGATTTTTTTTTTGAAAGGACGGCAAAAGCTTTGCCGCGATTTCTATTAGACGAAGAAAGAAAAAAGGCAAATGCCAGCCCAGTTTTTTGAATGGAAACTAAGCCAGAAAAATCATACAACTGAGGGGAGTGCCCTACTCAACCCATACAACCTTGAAGCAACTATCACACCTCACGCCACCACTTGCAGCTTAGTCAAAGACTACTCAACTAACTTTGGCACAACCGCCAACTACTCAGCCACTACATGCTCAGGTAAAACACACTGAGCCGACTTGCCACCACTCCAACTCAACAACTAAAGCAACTGAGGACGCTAAAACTAGCAGAAAAAAAGAAAAACAGGAAACCAAACCAAAACGAAGTCGCCGAGCACCACCAACGAAGCCACCAGAAGGAACGGAGCACCCAAGCGGAGCTAGAACGCCTTGCGACACCTTCAAGAAGGAAACGACGTCAAAGACGTCGACATCGCAAGCCCACAAGGGAAGGTTTTCACCCGCAAAACCAGCTCGGCAGAAGAGGCGTGAGAGGGACGCCCACAAGGAGGAAAATGACGTCTGAAGATGTCATCGTCCAAGCTTTCGCCAAGAACTCTCACAACCATCCTCCGCCGCCCAACAATGGCCACCGCAAAGGAGGCAGTCATGAAAGAAGACGCCAGTGCCGAACGCAGGCGTCCCCGCCAACAACGACGCCACCACGTGTGCCACGAGCGTCCTCGCAGCAGCGTAGCTGCATGACGATGCCTCCAACCCATCACGAAGACGGGACACGGAGAACCAAAGGGGCTGCCTGCCAAACCAGGGCCGCCACCAGGAGCTGCAAGAAAGACTAAGCCCACTGCCGGACCAGTCGAAGCCAGCCAACAGCAAGCCGAACTGGCCAGCGACAAGGAAGAGGAAGATGATGGGGGAGAAGGAGGGGGCCAGGAAAGTGGAGGTAGAAGCCCCAGTCGCCCAACCCACCAACAACTGCCCCCAGCCACATCCAGTCGCCCTCCCCACAGCCCCGGGCGCCAGACTCATGGATCCAACCGCCAGCAGCCTAGAGCAGGCTGCCCCACGAGGATCCGACCCAAGGAGGACCGCCGCCACAGTAAGCACGCCGGAGCCATAGGCCGCGCACGGATCCGGCCATCCTCCGAGCAGAGCACGCGCCGCCAGCCGCAGCAGCGCCGCCAGCATGAGCTCCGCCGCCGCATCCCAGGCCAGCGAGGCCGGAAACAGAGCCCGACCCATCGGATCCGGCGGTCCAACGAAGAACCGGCCATGGAGATGCCACTCCGCCCGTCGGAGTTGAGAGAGACTCGATCTTTGTCGTCAGGGGGTGCTAGGACAAAGCCGGGCGAGGGAGAAAAACCCCGCCGCTGCCTTCCTCGCATTCGCACGGACCTCCGGCGACCTGCTCGAGCAGCGGCGAGGCAAGGGAGGGATAGGACGGGGGCGGCGGCGCTAGGGTTTGGGGTTCCACCCGAGTCGCCCCCAGGAGGAGCGACGCATCATTATGTGATATTAGTGGCACAATACTCATCTTGGTGCCTCAACTATCGTCTAAGGTTTAATTTGATCCTAAATTTTCAAAATGGCAATTTCAGTTCTCAAATCTTTCTTTTGGGCTCAGATCATCCCTGAGAACTATGCGAACGCGGCGGTTTTGTAGATGCCGTGATCTTGGAAACGTGAATTGAAAACTGGCCGGAGGTGGAACGCATCACGGGGTGGGTAAGAAATACAGTGAAAAAAATGGCTTGAAGCGTGTGGTTCTTTGACAAACATCGGTATTTCTCTATGTGTAAAGGCATAAGTCCACCCGTCCGATGCATAGTACTAATCAACCAGTTAGATATTAAATCTAAGGGTGGGTAAGAGACAATTTTAATTCCTTCATTCTTTTATGGTTTAGATTAGATAGATTAGATTAGATTTGGATAGATAGATAGATACTCCTAGATTAGATCAGATTGATTAGATTTTTTGAGCAAAATTAGATTGTTTAGATAGATTATGAAATGTGGGAGGCCTTGGTGTTGGCCCGGCAATGAACACGTCGTGAGCCAGCCCAACATTAGAATTGTTTCGTATGTGAATTGTGGCCCAGCTCGACTTGGCCAGCCCTCGCTTCGTCCTCCCCGACTCCGCCGCCGCCGTCGCCGGAATGCGGCCACGCCCGCCCTCGCCCGCGAAGGGTCTCTCTAGGCAGTAGGCACGACGCACGCCCCCACGCTCCACCAGTTCACGAATGCTGGGCTCGGTGGTCGATCTTGTCCTCGCCTTCCGCCTTGCCGGCATCAAAGGGTATGTGCTGCCCTCAACTCAACTAAAAATTTGCTCATTATGTGGCTGGTATCATTCGAATGCTATGCAACTGCTACTCCTCTATGAATCGAGTGAAGAGTGTTCTTCGTAAAATTTAAAAGTTTATGGATGTTCTTGTTTGCCCTTTTGAGTTAAACCATTGTACTGCTCGTAGAATTCGTCAGGGTTTCATTTTTGCTGACCCACAGATGTTATATTAGTCCAGATGGGCAACATTAAGGGAAAAAAAACCATAACCCTAGGGAATACTGCCCCAACGACTTTGATTTTCGATACTAGAATCTAAACTACTCCAGGTCCAAGGAAAAGCCGAAAAGCTTGGATCGAAAGCTGGCTGCCTAGGAGGTGCACCTTGTGCCTGATGCTGAAAACAGTTTGGACAATGAGTGACCTTTTTCTAATGCAGCACCACGAGTAGCGCCTACGGGGGCTCAAACCTGGGGGAGTCTGGGCTTCTGTGGTGTCCCAACTGACGTACCTTGCCACCACACGCCTGTAGATGGGTGACATTTGGTAGTGCTCCTTTAAGATCCAACTAGGATAGAAGTCTTACTCATTTAAGATAGTGGTTCATTGAGGGACGAAGCGGCGTCCCCGCTGGTCAGCAGCACGAGGCCAAAGGCCGTGCGCTCGCCAGCCTGGGTTCAAACCCGGTGTCCACAGTATTTCTGGGCAAAGTGCCCGGGAATGGGGAGAAAAAAAGCTCCTGGGTTCAAAAAAAATAAGATAGTGGTTCATTGGAAATAAAAGCCGATACTTCAATTACAAAACAATGACACAGTTGTTATAAACATGCTATTTTCTGATATTGGAGTACTGGACAAAATGATGCTAAATATCTAGTAACTAATCTTGAGCAAGCCCTCCAACTGGAAAACGTAAGATGCTATTGCAACATTATCACGAAAAGCTATATATATGGCAGTATAATTACAATCTCTTTTTCACCATATTACTAACTTTGGGGTGTCTTCAATCACGTTACTCAACTACTGTCATCTGAATATGCATACATTTTCATGCTATGCCTGGAGCATTTGTTCTCTTATATAGTCTTATCCTGTGCAGTTCCCTCAAAGCATCCTTTATCTGCATCCGCTCTGTCGGTTCCTCCTCTGAACATTGGATGCCAACTGTGAGAACTGAAGTGATACATGTAATATGTACTCTCAAAAAACCACTGTTGCACAATACTATTTGGATCATATATTATGAATAAAACATATATAGATACAGTAAACCGGATACGGGTGAAGAATTAACTATTAAGATGAAAGGAGGTGAAGGCACAAGCAATAGACAAGTAGAAAAGCTACCAAGTATGGGATGTGGAGGCCTCCATGCATGGCTCCAAGAAGGAACAAATTAATTAATCAATCACTGAGAATCTCTTCAATTTCTTCTCCCCTTGTCTCTCCTTGGGTGTGTGCTTCTTCACTCATCTCTGCCGCAGCAACTTCCCAGCTGTCGATGCCGATGTGGTAGAGCATAGCCCAGAGGTGGGTGATGAACTCGCCGCCCTGCGAGAGACGCTGCATGTGGCTCTTCACATCGCCATACGGCGCGGCGTAGAGCAACGTCTGCACCCATAGGAGCGCCAGCACCTTCCAGGGGTCAGTGGAGCAGGGCCGCCGTCTGCTCTCCCTCCCCTGGGGCAGCGCTGACGTCTCGTTGCGAAGCCGCTTCCCTAAGTACACGCCCATCTGAAAGGCGTCGTATTGACTCGGTACTCCATCTCCTGCTGATACATGCATCGCCTCCAGTTTATTGCGCCTGTTCCTTTGCATTGCTTCTCTTGAATATTCTGCAACATAATTGAACTCGTCCTTTGTTTCCTTGCATGTCCCGGGGAGCAACTCTGGCGCCGACACCACCAAGTAGGCGCAATACTTGGACAGAGCGATGGCCACACGCCGATTCTTCTCTCTGTTGTCACTATTCTCCCCTCCTCCGCCGCCGCCTCCTGCACTTCCATCCTGCCGCTCTGCTAGTTCACAGTAGCTTGTCGCAATGTGCCACATCATGACACGATGCGTGAACTCCTTGGGACGGTTCCACAAGAAATTCGAAGGCGCAATGTTATAGGGAAGGTAGGATGCGTCTAGTCCATTGTCAGTAAACAAGGATGACCAATCCTTCCCTATCCTTCTGCTCTTGATCTGACCCAGGAAATCAGCAGTGGATGCCTTCACATCATCGTGCAACCTAACAGCGGCTCCTGCGCTGGTGTCACACACCCACAATTCCCGGAGCAACTGTCCAATGTACTGCAATCCATGCATCCCAGGCAAGTGTTCACATATCCAGCAAAGACACTCACACCAACATATTAGCATCAATAACCATTTCTTGCTGGTGTATGCTATGCTCCACCTGTTCGCTGCATCAATTGCTGAGTACTGCCCGAGCTTACCTTGCCAGAGGTACTTGTCAGACCAATTAATCCTGGTAACTAGAAACAGTTTCAATCTCATCCACCAGCCGATTTGCCACTTTTTAAAATTGGACCTGATTTGCTTGCGGCTATGTGGACTCCGCCCATCTCCTGTAAGCTTCCATTTCTGCTCCTTCCTGTTTCTGGAGTACTCGCAGGCAACGGTGACTGTCGCCCAATTTGATGCCCAGAACTGTATCAACTGCACCAATTGCAGGAGAGCAAGGGATACCAATATGACAAGAGTGATGATCAGGTCAGTTGTTGTGGTGTCGACGACGATGACAGTGCCAGCAACACCAGCATGACCAGTGGCAGAGGTAACAATACGGTGGCGGATAGTCATTGTCCCAGGAATGGCAGTGGCTATGCCCACAAAACATATCCCAGTGAATGAAGCAAAGGCCCAGAAGGCAGAGGTTTTCGCTTCATAGTAGTGAAGAAACTCATTGCTCTTGAAGAAGACCTCGTACAGGAAAGCCAACTCAACCACAATCGCCTTCAAGACCCTCTTAAAGTCTATGAGCCGATCAGCCTGCTGTACTCCCAAATCATACCTTTTTTGCCCCATCTCAGCAGCGTAGTCGTCAACCAACCCCAGGAAATGGCATCTCAGCACATGAGAGAGAGAATAGCCAAGGCACACATCTTCAATATTTGCCATGTCGCTGGCAGTGACCAGTAAACCTAGCTCCATGTAGCTGCAGCTCCGATATATGTCCGCAATGCTTGTAGTTCCACCATCATCTAGTATTTCTAAAAGCAGACCAACGCGTGTCAAACCATCAGCAGGAAGGGGTAAATTGACTCGAAGTATACTACCACCAGCTGCACCTGCTAAAGCAGATGGTTCTTGAAAACCATAAAAACTAAGTTCTCCTAGCTTGTCCCGCATTCTACCTGGCAGCACAAGCTCAAGTGACCTATGAAAGCCCTTGATGAAGGTGAGGGCAGACAGTACGCCGATGGCTAAGTTACCAACAACACCGGAGATGTTTGAGACGCTCATCAGCAGGACATATCCACAGTAGAGGCAAAGCTGAAATATCATCCTCGAGAGTGGGCTCTTGTAGTCAAGGCCATTGTAGCTTGTGACTGGGTCGACACAGCCAATGAGGGCGAATAAGGACACAGCCCATATAGGTACATCTCGCTCTTCACCGATGAAGACTGCATTATACCAATGCTGTGAGTCCCAAGAGATATAGATAACACTTGTGCAGCCATAAAGCCCTTTTGGATGATCCAGCGATTGGACCAACGGCGGCAAGACCCAAAGATAGCAAGGAAGAAGGAGAGGGCAATCGCCACCAGTGCTAATGCCTCAATACGGAGCACTGTCCCCCTAGGACTTCTCCATAGATCTATCAGCTGATAATGCAACAAGGTTATTGACGTTGCATTTCCTCCCAAGAGCTGCTCCACACTCCCCATGACGCAATAAGTACCCTTGAAAAGAGGAGGCATACATAATGTAAGGATCGGAATGATGCCTATAAACCATGATCAGACTTAACTAGATCACTGAACTGTCACTCTATTGTTTATCAGACTAATTTTTCATTGAAATTTATGAGATTTCACTTCCGGTATGAAAAGAACGCTTATGAGGACATAGTTAGGTGTAGATTTTTTTTTGTATATATAAATGCATTTTGAATAATCAACCTGTCATATAGTGGACCAGGGGTATGCCACGACTATGGCAGATCTAAATACCTAGAAGAGGATGGGTAATTGTAACACATGCCATGTTGAGATGACAAGGTCGATCGATAAGTCCCCTTGACATGCATGGTGTGATGAGTGATTGTTATAAGTCAACACAGCTGTGGTTGAGTCTGGTTTGAGCTAGAGTGCTTATGTACTGACTGAGGTGTCAAGTTAGTGTAAGTGTGTCTATATGGATGTGTTACGATAAAAATGAAATAAGCATAAAGTATGGCTTTTATGTTTCTAAATTACCAACTTTAACATACATGTTGTGTACCACTATGCGGGCTAAATATATATATATGCGTGCATGAGCAATAACTATATTTTTATGTGGTTTAGCAAACATAAAAAAGTTCCCTTAGCGAATTACATACATATAACAAAAGTTTATTTTAAATTATAGAATACTCCATAATAATAAAGTATATAGTTATTACTTACATAATTATACCATGCATTTTAACTGAAACATTGTCACATATCTAATTGATAGTTTCATATATTTTTATTAAAAAACTATGATGCACATAAACTTCGATAAAGAAATAAATTTAACATCTTGAGTGCCATAGTGTAGACTAAAGTTATAGTTTGTGCCATTGTAGTAACTAAGAGTATAATCTAAACATATTAATAAAATAGAATAGGAGTTTTGCATAAAAATGTATAATAAAAACTTGGATGGTGGGGAAAGACTGTCCCACGGTATTGTATCAAGTGCCAACCTTTTGTCATTCAAGAAACCCCCCAAACCCTGGCTTCACCCATAGAGCCACAACCAAACAAGCTGACGGCACCTTGCAACTACCCTAAGTAGGAGGGACAACGAAAGGACTTGTAGTACTTTGGTAGCACCTCTAGGTCCATATGATTCATATTTGAAAACCAAAATTTAGATCCATGATGTAATAGCACATGTGTTGTAAAAAGAGCTGACATAACTTAAGCTAAGGTATCAACTAAACACATACTAGAGACACATGGTAGTGTGATGTAAATGGAAAAAAGCTATAAAATATCGATGAAAAAACATATAGAATAATTGGAAAGTTTATTACAATTGGATAGAGATTACAAAATATTTATATTAGTGTTGTGTTAGAAACTAAACAAAGAGAGAGTACACAATAGTAAGCAATTCTGATTAGTTGTAAGTATTAAATTTGTTCATGAACTCTTAAAACTTATTTCCCTTAGGTTGTAGCCTATGCGGGAGCACAAGTTGATGGACTAGTTAAATAAACTATGTTCACTAGGATAAATATATATGAGCAGTCACTCTAGTGTTTAGTGGATTATTACAACTTCATTGCCATTTTATGGGACTGAATTTCCGGTTTGAATGGAATGCTCAATCCATGCATAGTTGGACATATATTTTTTATTTATTTTTGTAAACGGGTTTGGAGTGATCAGTCATTTAACTAATATTCCTAAAGAACAAAAATATAACTAACAGCACACATATGACCTTTTGGAATCGATTCTAGTCAATTTTATTATCTTATTAGTAAAACATTTACAAGGTCCACCATTTTCGCTATCAAGGGCTGAATTACAAAATGAATAAATAAGACAACAATCTGATTATATTATGATCATATAATAACCTAGAGACCAAATAGTCCATGTAAGCTACAATTAATAAATCACTAAAAAATTTAAAATAATTAATAGTTTAACTTCCATGCGAGTTTGGAAGTAAAATATATAAATAACATTAATGAATATCCAAAATTCAGGAAAAAAAGTAATGAAAAATAGCACTTCAAATTCCATATGGATTCTGATTGTCCTATAAATTGTCAAGTAAAATAAAGATCCTAACAATTGAAACTGAAAGTATAAAAGTAGAAATATAAGAAAAGATACTATTTGACAACCTCACTAAACAGAGGTAGAGAGCAGTAAATCCTACTATCGAGCGATGTAATACCTTTTTTTTTTTTGCCAGTCTTTAAAACGTTGCTGAAAATATCCAACCTTTTAGCTTGCTAATAACAAGTCTGAGACTGAAACTACTTTTTTTCCTGAATGGACAATAATATGAAAACTAGAGAATCACCATTGGTTTCTGCTGACTGCAGTCCAATCAAAAGTAGTGCTTTTACATATTCCCTCGGTCTCAATAACTGTCGTTTTTTTCGTGCCGTAAGTTTGACTAGATTTATAGAAAATACGTGCAGCATTTGTATCTTCAAATAAATAAAGTTGTTATAAAAATAGATTCAATGATCTATCTAACAATATTAATTATGTACCATAATATTAATATTTTTTATATAAAATTAGTCAAAGATATTTCTCGAGAAACGAGAACGATAGTTATTTAGGGACAGAGAGAGTATTATATTTCCTCTGTCCCAAAATATGTGATGTTCTAGGTTTATTCTAAGTCAAACTACTTCATGTTTGACCAGATTTATATGAAAAAAACATCAATATTTATGACACCGAATAGGTAGAATATGAAAACATATTTTATTAGCATCTACACCTTATTAGCTTCTTTCCCGTTGCTCAACGTCTCTTTGCCCCCATTGCCTGTGCATAGGCAAGGCATCCTCTCTCTTTATTCGTTGCTCTTCGTTCACGTATTCGCTCACATGGTTCAATTCGTACGTGCGTGATACCTTTCCTAACTGCTGCCGGTGCATCACCCTCGCCGGAAGGCATGCCGTAATAATGGCCTGTCGATCAGACTCACTCATCCCTACCACAGGGAGCTCCACGGAGCTCTGGCTGGGCACCCAAGAAACGTCGCTGAGGCAAGTGTAGGAAGGCCGAGGCGATGTCAATTTGGAAGTAAGCAAGTTTGTTGTCACTAGTTGACATTTGGCTATGGCAAGTTTTCTTCATGTTGGTTCAAGGTAGACACAATTTGTGTGGCATCTGTATGTTGAAATTCATGTTGTTTATTTGAGCAAGCATGAAGCTCTTGTGTTGAAAAAGTCACCCAATTTGGTAGTGCATTTGATCAATTTGCAAATCTTGAAAAATTATCCTTGGCCCAGCATGAATTATTTGTTTGCTATCTCCGGGTCATATGATGGAATTGAGACTTAGGCCTTGTTCACTTCCCCATCCCAACCCAAAATATTTCCTCTTCCACCCATCACATCAAATCTTTCGACGTATGCATGGAGCATTAAATGTAGGTAAAAAAGATAACTAATTGCATAGTTTGTCTGTAAATGTCGGGACGAATCTTTTGAGCCTAGTTAGTCCATGATTGGATAAATTTTACCAAATAACAACGAAAGATGCTACAGTAACTTTTCACCTACTTTTCGCGAAGTGAACACACCCTTAACCCAATATGTTATATTTATGGTTGGTGCTTTATTTTTATCTTGTTAAAGAGGTCGCTTTAGAATATTTGCATAGAGAGTTGTGGTGGGTTATAGTCTTGTTGTGGCCGGCCATATTTGAGACTGATTGAGCATGGTGTTATTCACTACTACAGAATCTTCATCACCGCTGGTTCCAAACCCTCATCACCGGCGATTTTGGCCCTCGGCAGTGAAAGTCGTTGGTGATAAGAATGGTCATCACCGGCGGTGATGATAGGTTATCATCACCGGTTCGTGTTACCGGCCAGCGGTGATAAGGATTTCCAGAAATCCCCAAATTGGGTCAAAAATAGCTAAACAACTTGATTTAATCCCAAGAAGCCCCACCAGCCAGCCACACATAGGCCTGGGCATTCGGTTCTAACCGAACCGTTCCTCAGTTTTGTGCAAAATTCGGTTCCCTAAAAACAAGAACCATTCGGTTCCTGAAATTTCTTAGAACCGAGCAGTTCGGTACTCGGTAAATCGGTTCGGTTTCAGTTATAACGGTTCGGTTTCAGTTATAAACCGAACTGACCGAGCTTCCATGTGAACACAGTTTTGCCAAGAAAAAAATGGGAGAAAAGAGAAAAAAAACAGCTCTGCACACGGCCACACGCCACGCGCCGCTGGGTCACGCAGCCGCCGCACCGATGGGAAGCCCGGAGCCGCGTCGACGCCATCGCACACGGCGCCATCGCCGCTGCACGCTGATGGCGAGCCACGCTGCCGCCATCTCACACAGCCGCTTGGGACCACCAGCGGATCTTGGAGGGGGGACTGAGGGGAGAGGAGGCGCCGCCCCTCTTGCTTGTTATGGCAGCGCTGACAGGGGAGAGGCCGAGAGGGGTGCCGGGGCAGCCGCACGCGTGGTCGGGTGGGAACGCGGCCGCGTGGGTGGGACTGAGGAGGCCAGGAGGGGCTGCTAGGGCTCCACACTGGAAGTGAAAACAATATATATGCATTGAGCTGGGCTGGTTATTGACTTATTGGGCCTCCGATGCATTGAGTTGGGCTGGTTATCGGTTACTTCGATACTTCAGTTAATCGAGTTGTGGAACCAATTTAATTAACCTATTAAACTTCGGTTCCTAAGATCTGCTAACCGAACAGGGAACTGAATTTTCGGTTCTCGGTTAGTTCGGTTCGGTTCTCGGTAAAATCACGCATCGCAAATGATTTCAAATGAAAAAGTCATCAACTACAAATAAAGTTTATTTTCATCTGACTTTGTTTGAAAAAAGTTATGAATTTTATTATGTTGTAGCATAAGTCAAACCGTTAGTGAAAGTAATTTTCACCACCAGTTCGTAACACAAATCGACAGTGAAAATGGGTCGACCGTCACCAACAGTTCGTAACACAAACCGGCGGTAATGATAGGTTATCACCGCTGGTTCGTGTTACGAACCGTTGGTGATAATCGCCCCCATTTTCACCAACGGTTCATAAGTCAGTGATGAGTATCACCGTCGGTTCGGAGCAAACCGACAGTGAAAGTGGCGGCTGTGGTTATCAATTTTGTAGTAGTGATTCATAGTGGTGGTAATGCTTATGGAAAAATTGTGGAAGCTGTTGGAAATTCCTATTCTAGAAATATTTGAGATTTCCCATTGCAATGTTATTGGACACTTTTGGGATTCTTCTTTGGCAATCTTGGAAATTTGAGGTGGATGACACATTTGATACTCTCTGTTGTCTTCTACCGGTTGGGTGAATCTAAGCAGTGCTACCATATTCAATTATTGTGGTTTTTTGTATCTTGAGTCACACTACCGGTTGGAATTCTGGTTCTATGTGCCAATATCATCTATCTGCATTGATTGTGATTGCCATTTATGATCCTATTTCTAAGGTTCAGTTTGCAGGGCAGTTGCTTGTCATGCAGAGTTATCTGGTATGTCCCTAGTCAGAATCAGGATGTTTATTGGTAGTACTCTTGTGCTCATAGTTTGTTGTTAGTTGTTGTGTTGAAGAAATTTGATCAATGTGTCCGGTGGTTCATTGCATTTGTTGGGCAGCCTCAGTTGCTTCCACTTCATGTTAGATTTGATATCACTACTGTCATTATATATTTGTGGCTTGGTATAGTGTGATATGACTGAGTATAGTTGTGGTGTATCTCAGTGCTAGATGTTGGAGTTGCTTCTATTCAGTTGGCCTTGTACATGTGTGAAGCATATTCATCACTTAGTAATAGTCTTGCTATTTTGGTGCATGTTGCTTCTATTCTATTAGCCTTGACCATTTGAGAAGCATACTCATTAGTTGAGACAGTCTTGATATTATGGTATGAATTGCTTCTATTGATCTAGCCTTGTATATGAGAGGCTTCTCTTTGGTTCATGAATGCCTCAGTGTTTAGACATGGGTTAGTTCTATTCATTCAACATTATGCATTTGGGAAGTTTACTCTTCAATTTGAGGCATCATTTCATTTTACTGATTATTGTTACTCAGCTCTTTGGGGACTTATTTTCATTTGAGCCATCACATGGTGGTTAAGGATCACTCAGTTGTACATCCTATAGTTTGATGAAGCTTTGGGTCACATTAAGAGTTGAATAGCTTCAGTTGTGCTATGCGGCATTCTTGTTATGCTTTGGACACTATGACTTTTGGTTCTATTTGGGAGAATTTGATTTGCTAGCATGGTTCACCATTACACCACATTGGTGATGTTCGGAAGATAAACAGAACACTAATTTGTGAAATCTCATTGTATTCTCTCGCATACATGGTTGAGCTTGTTACATTGGCTTGCTACTTGGTGATTCATTCGTTCTCTACAATGACTGATTGCAAACTATTTGAGCAGGTATGATCCTTTATTGTTGTCTCTCCTCGTGCTAACTTGAGGATCATTGGAGGAGGTATAATCTTTTATGTTCTTTTGGGTATTTTGGAGGTTTGGCAGTTTGTTGGATCCTTATGGTTGATTTATGGAGTTCAGGGGTGTCGCTTGTGGTGATACATTTCTTACCCTTTTATCTGATTGTCGGTTTGTCCAATGACCACAATTTGCTTCACAATCTTTGCTCTATTATGCTAGTATGCATTATGTTCTACTTCATGTGGAGTTCAGTTAGTTGTTCTTATCAGAGATTGAATGTGTAGTGGGCATGTAACATTTGAAGTGGAGAATATTGCCATCGGTTATCCACTATTTGAGTAGCATATTTCAGCCATTATCCAAGCTACTATGAGAGGATGTACTACATATTGGCACATCATTCAATCATTTGCGGCTTGAGATAACGCAGATAGCCACGATTGAGACTGTTGATGATGTGATTGTGTTGACAATATAATTAGCCCATCTGTGAAGATTCCTTTTATTTGTTTGCTGCTATGAGAATGAGGAATCATCAGCTGCTACCATCCAGGTATGGTATATTGTGAAATTTGGGGTAACATTTGGCATTTGGTTTAGTTGCATTTTAGGTTATTGTATGAACCAAGCTGGTACAAGAAATCCATATGTGGTTTTGTAAGCAACTACTTAGGCTCTAGAATGCATAAAAATTGGTTTCTAGCATTGCCTATTGTGGATGAGATGCACTTTGTAGATTGCAGTTGGTCCTATTGGCCGATTTGCAAGCTAATCTATTGTTGCTCCTTTGTCCAAGACTTGTTGGTTATGAAAGACTTCAATTTGTTATGAGAGATTTGTTCATCTGTTGGTATCTCTCATTCTTGTTCTTTGGATGCTTCAGTTGGTTGGAGATGTTGGTGTTATTTGATGCATTATCTCCTTTGGAGACATTGGTCTGTTCTCAAGTGTATCTCCATTATGAAGATCTCTTTGTGACTTCAGTCTGTTCGAGGGGTTTGGTTACCAGCTGGTATTCTCTCATATTGTGTTGAGTTCTTTCAGTTTAAAGTCTTATTTGTGGTTGTCAGTTTGCTTTTGGCAGTTGGCATTTAGTTGGGGCAGTTGGCTATTTGAGATTGCTTGTGCTGTGCAGGGACCCCTGTTGTTTAGATCTATAGTTTGTGGCTAACATTGACATCTGTTAAGTGTACATTGTTTGTGCTTTGGTTATTGCTATGTGGGTTAGATGCATATTCTTTGGTGGTATTTGAAAGGATCAAGTTGCCCAAGAGAGGGTGAATTGGGCTAATCCAAAATTTCTTGCAATAATTAAGCCCTACACTTAGCCCATTTCACCCCTTTGTGCATAAAAGTGCTCTCTATTGTTCTACCGTACAAAAGTTTTGCACCCTAGGTTTCAATCCTACTCTAGCATGGTAATTCTAAGAATGTAAAAACATGAATTGAATTGCTTAAATGTAAATGCTCAAAGTAAAGAGAGGGAGAGGAATGTCGTGATCTTTTTCTGAGGTATCGGAGAGTCGCCACTTCCCACTAGTCCTCGTTGGAGCACCCACACAAGGGTGTAGCTCCCCCTTGATCTGCGCAAGGATCAAGTGCTCTCTACGGGTTGATTCTTCGATACTCCGTCGCGGTGAATTGCCCACAACCGCTCATACCATGACTTGGGTCATCCACAAGCTCCGCCGGATGATCATCAAGCTTCCAATCACCACCGAGTTGTCTAGGTGATGACGATCACCAAAAGTAAGCACAAACTCTCACTTACCAAGACAAGCCTAATGAGAAAGGTGGATGCACACTTGCTACTACCTATGCACTAATGAGGTCCTTAATCTTGGATTATCAAATCTCAATCACCTCACTAGGCTCTTGCTCTCCCTTGCACTCCAAAGTGTTTCCTCAATTGAACAAATAGGCAAGAGAGCTAAGTTGGATGAGTAGAAGTATTTATGTTCCCCACTTCAAAACATACCTGTTGGGGTCCAACTCAGCAAATTCGAGGTGACCGGACGTGCCTGTCAAAGTGACCTAACGCGTCCGGTCAGTAGCCAATGACAACATGATGCCAGCGTTGTCAAAAAGCCATTACAGAGATCGGACCCTGGGTGACGTCAGGTCCACCATGACCGGATGCGTCCGATCAATAAAAAAATCTCTCTGGACTCTTTCTGTTGTTGACTGAACGCACACAAGGCAGAGTCCGGTCATGAGACCCTCAGCGTCCCCTGCCGAGTTCCTGTGCCGTACCAGCTACAGCTATAGTAGAAGGAGCGCGTCTGGTCGCTCCTCAGCCTCTGCTGTGCGCGCTAACAACTAACCAGACTCGGAGCCTCAGCGTCCGGTCAGCACTCAAACATCCATTCACTTCAAATTCGACCAACTCTATGAACAGGATCGACTTCAATTTCTTTTTGGGCTATCCCTAAGCTACCTAGTGCTAAATTTGACAAGTGTGCACCACACCTAAACCATTAGACTCACCTAGGTCAAGCTAATAGTGCATACCCCCCTTAATAGTACGGCTAAAGGAAAAATAAAGTCCTAAACTACTCTAAGTGTCACTCCAACACCAAATGAAACTTAGAACTAGTCTGTCCTTAACCTTATTGTATATCCTTTAAAAACCGAAATGATTTCCATCGACAGGGGCATAAAAACCATTGATTGCCCAAACAATAGCCATTATCGTGACCTAACTTAAATTGCCTCTGCAAAACACACGTTAGTCACAATAATCTTATGTCATCATTAATCACTGAAACCCACTAGGGGCCTAGATGCTTTCAGTATTGTTACACAAGATTTGGTTTATTTATTCAAGAAGAGCTTTCGCAAATTTGCTCATCTTGAGACAGTTTTAGATGTTCTGTTATATTGCAGCTGTTTTGTAGTAATGACACCTTGGTTGTAGCTCATTTGTACCATTCTGAATTGTGTATGAGGAAGTGGCGTTGAGCTCCTATTTAAGTTTGAGTTGAGGGATTTTTGGTGCAGCATGGAGTTTGTTCTCTGCATGGATCACTAAGTCTAAGTTGAGGTCAACGTTTGGTATTGCAGATGTTAATACATTGTAGTTGCCCTTACTTTGTGTGAGATCTAGTGCATAATTTGTTGGTACTCTATTGGCTACACGCTTGATAGTTGCGTTCAGTGATAGTTGTTCTTGGAGTAGTTGTAAATGTCATTGCTTTCATTAGTCGACAATTTGGTGCACGTGGTGTTCACATGTGCAAGTTGTTCATTTTGTGGTTTCTTGGCATATCCTTTGGTGATCGAGCAATTTGTTGGGCTTAGAATTTGTTGAAGACTCAATTTTGTTTGTCGGAATTTGGTGAGATGTGACTTAGACTTCCTGGTTATTCTTGCTTGCTCGATTTGGTAAGTGTTTGTTAGAGGCTTTGTTTGTGCTTTTAACTCGGAGTTGGAGATTTGAGCATTTGGCATCATGATCATGGGTGTGTTGGCCATGTTGTTCACACATCTAAGTTCACTGATGCATTTGTTTGTGGCTCAATTATTTGTCAAGTCAAACTAAGCTACCATGTTGGAGGCGATGAAGTTGTTGCTCATTGATTGTTCATTTGAAGATGAAGGATTTGAATATTGGACTTTCGACATCAAGAATCTTGATGTGTTTGCTCTATGGTTCAATCTTTGCCAAGGTGGAGAATTATGGTGATGGCTCAAATTTAGACTGAAGCCATTTTGGGCTCAAAGTTGATACTCATTGTTGCTAAATAGAGGCCCACTTATGTGGTGTTGCCCTAAGGGCATTTTGGCACATCCCACATGTGATTTGGGGGTGTAGTGACCATCAAAACCAGCAGCCTGGCTGCTGCTCGAAAATGGGAGTTTGTTCCCCAAATGTGGGGCTTGTTCTTCCATCTTGAGAGCTAGGGTTAGGGAGCACTTGAGAGTGAGAGAAATGTACTTTCCCCTCTAGATCCACTAAATAGAGAGTTCCCTAGTGCAGATTTGTGAGGGAATTTAGAGCCTCTCCTCTATTTGTTGTCTCCCACCATGTATCTTCATCTTCATGGTGGATTGCTTGCTCGTCGTCGCCCGTAATTTTCCCCGCAAAGGGTTTCCACGTAAATCCTTGTGTCTACTTGTGATTCAATATTTATCTTGCCATACTTGTTAATTGGTTCCTATCTTGCTTGCTATTGGTTCCACTTTTGTTCAAGTTCATGGTGTATGGATGAGATTTGCATATGATGCATACATTCATTCTTTGATATTTTGATGATGGGGATTGATGCAATAGTGAGCTCATCTTTGCAAGTATACTCCTTATTGTGAAGTTTGGACAGCACCATGTTTGAAGAATTGATACTATGTGGCTGCTTTGTTGTTTGCACATAAGGTGTTCGCTGAAATGCTGGTGAGTAATTAGCTTGCTAGTTTTGATGTTTTCTCTTCCCCTCTGTGTTCACAATATCGCTTGTTTCCGGTTCCACGTTCTCGTACCCTACCGGGATCATGCTGCTAGGGGGTTTTAATAATCCGACTATACAACTGTACAACTTTGGTATTTGAAGATAACACATCCAACAAACTAGAATCGATGGTAATAATCTAGTAGGATCTAAGCATGCATCATATATTTTTAATCTAGAACCCAGATTTTATCATCACTATCTAGACACTGGCCTCCAAATTGAAGGGATCCCAACGGCCCTAGAGGAATTGGTATTGATCTGGAGGATCTGGTTTTAGACTATTTTTATAGTGACACTCATTCAATCACTGATGTGTACGGTCTTGATCCGACAGTGAGTCTCGTCAAATCACTTTCAGGTGAACACCTATCACTGCCAGTTTCAGACTCGGTAGTGACACGAGTGGAGATATCACTATCGAGTCTAGAGTCTAGACTCTTACCCTGCAGTTTATGATAAAATGAAAGTCATTGTTGGGTCAAGCAACCTCCATCGCTATCGATTTTCCTTTGTCTAATCTGACTCCGGCAGTGATGCTGATTATAGACTCTCTGCAGTGATCCATATGTCCGGGTAGTGCTTGGATTGAACCAAAACTAGTTGTGCTAATTATTTCAAATTTCTAACAGATATATAACATAAGTGGATAATAAAATAGGCACTGCTAGCACCCAGATGTTCGGATGGACACCCGCGGCTACAGTCGGTTTCCCTCCGTATTGTGCATCCACGTGTGGGCCCACGCCGCCCAGACGTTGCTCGACCGCGCATGCATCACCCGCGCCCACACGAGGCCCAGGCCGCCCACTCGCGCCCCGTCTCGCTTCTCACGTGCATCCCATGTGCAACACTCGATCTACTTTTGAAACATCCAGAAGCAACAGTTGTAACATACAAAAAAGACATGAAACATTCAAAACATGCATCTAAAACACTTGCAAAAACAATTGAAAACCATTGCAAATATACGCAACATTAAAAACACTTGCAATATATGTGTGAAACGTATGCAATATCCAGATAAACACGCTTGCAACATACGTCTAAGAAACAAATGAAACATTGAGGACAGACGCTTGCAACAGTGTACAACCATTGCAGCATATGCAACATCCCAATCTATTTTTGCAACATATGTGAGAAACACTTGAAACATACCTCTAAAACATCTGAAACATTGCAGATGTACACTTGCAACATGCATCATATCCCGGTGCGGCCTCCTCCGCCGTCTGCATCGGGACGCTGCAGCCGTAGCAGGAGGCGAGGGCGGAGGGGTTCCTACTAGTACAGAAAATATTTTTAGAGGCGGTTAAAATCTGTTTTAAGAGGCTATTTGAGAAACCGCTGTAATGCCACCGATTGTAAAAATAAGTGATTTTTAGAGGTGATTTTAAAACTGTCTCTAAAAATCGATTATCAGGGACGGTCTTCTTAAGACAACCGCCCCTAAAAATCAATTTTCAGAGGCGGTTGATTTAAGTCAACCATCCCTAAAAATAATTTTTAGAATTTTTTAAAAATCATTTAGAGTCTAATAAAAATAAGAAAAATATTTTTTAAGGACCGACCACAACTCACAAGATTTATTTTTCACTTGTTTTGAATAAGTGCAAACACTGGGATTTGAAACCATGACCTTTTTCTCACAAGGTTCACCCCAATCACCGCACCACACAATCACTTGTGAGTAGTTCTACGATACTATCAATTTGTACTAATATGTATGAATCTTGTAATCAATATTTTAACCCATAAACAATCTTAATGGGAACACTTTCAACTACAAAGTTTTTAGATCTCGTCGAGCACTACAGCGTTCATATAGGACATTTCTCCATCCAAGTTTATTTGAAAAATTCAAAAATTTGATATTCAAAATCTGAGACTTAATTTATATATTTGGAACCTTAAATGATCTCAAACAAAAGTTTTATCAACAACAAAAGTATTAGATCTCGTCGAGCTCTACAATTTTGATATAAATTTTGTCTTCATCCAACTTCATTTAAAAAATATATGAATTTATTTGTGCTGCAGCTATTTTTTAAGGACGGACGACTTAGTCAACTGCCCTTGAAAATCAGTTTTCAGAGGTGGTTGACTTAATAAAACCGCCTCTAAAATCACTCATTTTTAGAGACAGTTGACATAAGCAACCGTCCTTGAAAATAGCATTTTCAGAGGTGGATGTCTTAACGAAACCTCCCCTAGAGGCGGATTTCTTTAATGGAACCACCTCTAAAAATGAATCTTCAGCGACGGTCATGGAGCTACAGTGCTCCTCGGCAACGTTAGACGCGTCATGCTAGTTTAACCGTCTCTGATAGAAAAGGGAGGCATCCCTAAAAATCTTTTCTGTACTAGTGTCCACGCCAAGGCCCGACGCTTCTCCTTGCGCTAGCGGCACCTATCGGCATCATCAAGCGGAGCGGGCGGCGGAGTTGGAGCAACGGCAGGCGGTGAATGCGCGGAACAGCGGCCAGAGCAGCGGGGCGGCGTGCGGGAGCAGCGGCAGGAGCTGCAGGCACGGGCGCGCGAGAGCAGCGTTAGGAGGTGCAGCAGGAGGAGTGGGACGGGCGCCGGAGTGGGAGATAGATGAATTGACAAGATACTACAGAGTGGACGATAGATGAATTGCCTGGATATTAAACAAAGGTTACGTCACATGGCCTCACACACCTTCGTCCGTCCGATACTCGAGTAAAGAGTCAGATGTTCGGATTAAAGAATTACCGTAATAAAATACATGTATAATTATTGAACTCTTAATACTAGCCATACCATTTTGTGGGCATACGCTAACAACGTGATCTATTGAGCATGTACGCTGCATGTGCGTTTATTTTAATTTTTCTCATGATAAAGAGAGTGGTTCTGTGCATTGCACTGCAAACCAACACACAGTTTCCGTTGATATCAAACATACACACACAGAGGTTCCGTTGGACGTTGGATCAGTTGTTCTGAAGGACTCTCTGGAGCTGAGCTCCGAGCGCCGGCAGCGTGATGGGCTTGTGGATGAGCCCGTCCACTCCCGCCCGCCGGCACATGTCACGCACGCTGTCATCGACGACACCGCTGGCCTCCACGGCGACGATGACCAGCAGCCAGCAGGTGCTACTGAGCTCCCGGATCCTGAGGGCCACCTCGAACCCATCCATGGCGGCTGCCGTGCCGGCTCCGCCGTGTCCACCAAGGTCAAGGACCACGAGCTCAAACGACGGGTCGGCGCCTCCCAGCAAGCTGAGGCAGTCGGCGCCCGACGATACCGGCAGCACCTGGCAGCCGAGCCGCTCGAGGAGCTTCCGGGTCACCTCCATGCTCATGGCGTCGCTGTCGGCAAGCAGGATCCTCAGGCCGTTGAAGTGGAGGTGAGGAGTGTTGCTAAGTAGGATCATCTAGGAGTGGATCAGTGGGTGATGTACTTCACTGTTTGGGATGAACACTTGAATATGTCTCGGACAGAGAGATCCAGAGAGGGAGAGAGGGAAGACAGTGGGCGTAACTGACCATCGGGCTTGGCGGTGAAGGAGAGTCGATGGTGGCGCGGACGTCGGGGTCGATGCAGCGGCGACGACGATGGACTTCCCATCGCCTACTGCCCATCCTCTCGATCGGTCTAGGAAAGGAGGTGGGGCAGATTCTGTGGCGTGTAACCTCGCGCTGTGTGCCCCTGGCCCCCACCTCCTCTTTATAGGGCAGCGCGACGGGGGCCCACCGACTGGTCGAGTCGGTTAAGCATCCCCGATCAGGAAGCGGTCAAAGGGTCCATCTTAACCGTTGGGTCAAGATGGATGAGATCATTCCAACATTCTCCCCCTTGATCTCATCTTATATTTTAACTTTAAACTTTGACTTTAATTGCTTTCACTTTTATTTGTTCCATCACAAATCAGTGTATAGAACATGCCTCATCGTCACGGTCAGTCGCCGATAGATTTAACAGCTACAATACACATCTCTGATCTGAAACAGATTCTTCAACTTTGGGCCCTTTATTGTCCGGAAATCATAGGCTATACCATAAACCCATGTCGACTGTGTGTTCTCTTAACACACTGGGCGGTAAGCCTTGGTAAGTGGATCCGTAAGCACTTTTATGTTACTTTTACATTCAATACCATTAGTATGATTCCGGACTTTCTCCTTTACAACGTACAACTTTAATGTCAATGTGTTTGGCGGCACACTTGACTTGTTGTTATAGGAGCAAACTACTTAAATGGTCATTGCTGTTGACAACCATTATCAATTCCGGGTACAAGTTACTTAACCATTTTGCCTGTCCCTCAGCCTCATATCATGCTATATTATAACTTTACATCACTGATGATACTAGAACTGTTTCTTTTGGAGCTTTTCCACAATAAAACTCCAACTGCGAGTGTTAGCTACTATGTGGGTTTCACTAAACATCTCGCCAAAATATAACATTTGTACCCACAACTACTTGAGAGTACTTGTTCTTTTCTTTTTAGCATGAGGCCGACTTTTAACTCCATTCCAGTGATCTATATCTGGACTGGTCTTTTGCCAAAACAACCCGGATACGTAAACTGTGTCAGGGCAAGGTCTTATCTTTGTACTCATTAAGCTTTCAACAGCCGAAGCATATAGGACGTCCATCTATAACAGTCTTACATTGCTTTTAGAACATTAAAGTTCTCAAACTATTACCCTGACCATGAGAACAGGCGTAGGTTTATCCGCATAGGTATTTTATTTCTTTAGAAACTTTTCTTAGCATGCCTATGCGATAGTCATAATACCCCTTTTCTTCTATCTCGATGAATTTCAATTCTTTTAACGAGATACATTTCACCGAGAATTTTCTCATTGAACCTTGAGGACAAAAACTTCTTCTCATGCAGTAGATTGACATCACCATTAACCATTAAGGTGTCAACCACACAAGATTAGGAAATGAATTTCCCCTTCTATAACTTTGTACATACGCAATTGTCCTCTCATTATCTTTAACCCAAGATTTCTAATTGACTCTTCAACTTTAAATGCCACTGTCTATAGATTTGCTCCATTCCATAAGAGATTTCTACAGGTGGCATCCCTTACATTCTTTCTTTTCATGACAAAACCTCTGGGTTATGCCACGTAATTACTTTCATACAAATCCCATTGGGAAATGCTATCTTTACTTTCATCTGATGTAACTCAGATCATAATGTGCCACTAGCACTCATTGTAATCTATTCATTCGCTTCGCGCAAAAAACTTTTGATTCAAGTCGCGCTCCACATCTTTACACATTCCCTTTGGAGTCACATTTCGTCTTGTAGACCCATCACAGCCTACTGTCTTGGCTCCTTAGGAATTTATTCTAGATCCCAAAATATTATTGGTATTATCGATTTCATTTCATCTTTCTTTGTTTCTTGCCACTTAGACGAGTAAACGTCTCTCATGGCTTCTTCAAATTAGGTGGGATTACCCTCCATTTGAATTTCACCAATATAGACTTTATAATCATCAGAAATATCTGACTTTCTTATTCTTTGAGACTTTCTGGGGCCTTAGCTACTAGCATTTCTTGACCTTTATTGCCAAAAGACAATTGATTCTATAAGGTCCTGTGTAACAAGATCCTTGTTTACATTATTCATCCTCCTTTCGGAGTCATGTTTCTTTGTACCATGCTCCCCCAGATTGTCCCATCTTTAATTTTCTTATTTTGGGTTTAACCTGATAAAACTCATATGGTGCATTTAGCACCGCCTTTAAAACTCTAAACACGTCCAGTATAAAATACTGGCTGACTATGCTATCTTTCTGTTGGAACTTTAAAAGGTCCATGAATTTAGCTATATCTTTACTTTAGGGGTATCATATCTTTACTTTAGGGGTATCGTTATTATGACCGTCTTACTCCCCCGACGATCACATTCATCTTTTATAGATCACTTTAGTATGCATCGCATTGTCTGAATTATGGGGAAATATCTTTCTTAAAACTTTCTTAATTGACTCACCTTTCTCCCCCTCGAAATGTGGTATGAACTTTTCTACCACAATTTCGAAAACTATCCAGAACTCTTATGAATGAGGAAACTTTGATTACTTTCTTCATCCACATGATTACATCATGCAAATGAAATTATTTCTTAATTCGTTGGGAGTACTTTTTTCTCATTTCACTTCAGGAACTCAACAGAGTCTTTTATCATTAATACTTTCGCAAGTCACGCTTGCATGTCATTCTTATCTTGAGGTTTGTCTGTAACTTTCTGTTCTCCTTAAACTTATACTAGGATAGCATAAAAGCTACCCTAATCTTTCTCCCTGTGCGGGATACACTCAAAGCACATGAGTCATCACAACTTTCTCCCGCCATGCAGGATAAATACTATGACAAATTTCTCCTGCCATGCAGGATTTATTAACATAAGTACTATGCCAACTTTACCCCGCCATGCGGGTATTTTCTTAAACTTTTCCCGTCATACGGGTACTGTCACGAACTTTTTCCCGCCATGCGAGATAATTTTCTTGAAGGGACATAAATGTTAATATCGTCTCATATTCAATCAACAAATTTAGAAATAAATCCAAAAAACTCTTTAACACACATGCTTAATCCGACGTTGGTCAAATTAAACATGCATGTCACTTATTACATTTTAAATCATGATGATTAAGTCTAAAATTATATTACTTATTACATCTTTTAACACGAGGATAAAACTAAAACTAAAGCTTTTATTGCTCTATTTCTTTCTTGGATCAATATCCTGGAATTCTATCTTTTGAAGTCATTCTTAAAAGAGACCGCAGTCCCTTACACAATGGTCTTCTTTCTGCAAAAATTGCACTTTTCATCTTCTGAGTCACAAGTACCCAGCTCATTTCCTTTTCACCCTTCAAGAATAAAGGCATGAAGTTCTTAATCTGAAAAACATCATTAATAATGAGCATGAAAATAACCCTACATTGGTCTGGTTAAAGACATGCACATTAAACGTTTAAACTTTAAGTTCTATTCTATATCACCGTTGGGCAGAAATAGAACAAAACCATCAATCTTATACATCAATTCCACATCACCGTTGGGCAGAAATGGAATTAACATTATGAAAACTCAATTATCTTATAACCCTTTTCAAAACTAAATTCTCCCGTTTGTTCGAATTTAATTTTGAAAATCATCATCATCATTGCAGCGGAAACATGAAAATACATTACATTCTGCTCGCTCTGGAGCATCTATTGTCTCTTATCTATTCTTTGAAAAATTGTTCACTTTGATGCAAAATTCATCAGAGATTTAAACTTTAAACATAAAACTCATAGAATCATAATATTGTTATGATCAACGTTGGTCAGAAAATAACAATATCATAATTTTCTTTAAACATAAACTCTTAAATAAACTTACAATATTGTTATCATCAACGTTAGTCAGAAAATAACAATATTATAATTTATTTTAATTATAAACCAATCATTCCTCCAATTAAAAATTTTCCGTTGGTTCCAATTTTAACTGGAGGATAAACTTTTCATTATTTACTGTATAGCTATAACTGCTCTTCAAATTAGAAGACAGTAAACCTTTTCTTTGCAGCGGAAAACATTTAATAAATCACATAATTCTATTTTCCAGAAGCACTTTACAATACTTTACTGAACAAAATTATCGTTGGATAAAATTGTACAGAAAATTTGCATTAAAAAAAAATGAATCAAATTCATCAAATATGCTTCTGAAATAATAAAACTGACTTCACTGTATGTTTTAGCCCGAAGGTCTGCTTGCCTGCTGCTTTTTTCTTTTCGGCCCGTGGCCCAAAAGCCCGCTTGTGCGCGCTCTGGCAGTTGCCCAGCAGCAGCAGCGGGCTCCTAGCTTCGGCCCAGCGCACAGCGGCGGCCCAGCCGCAAAAGCCCAGTTCCTCGGTGGCCTTTTCCCGCGCCCAGGCCACAACGTGGGCCTGGGCCGGCATTTCGCTCGCCCGCATGGGCCGAAAGAGGCCCGGCTGCCCAAAAACGCCGATCTCGATCGGACGGCTGTCCGTCGATCTCGGCCGATCAAAACCAGGCGCCGGCGTCCTCCCCCTTAACCCTAGGCTCATTTTCACCCTGCTCTTTCTCTCTCCATGCCGCAAGCCGCAGCAGTGGAGGCAGCGGTGGCGGCCATGGTGGCCACCGCCGGACCAAGTCCGGCTGCTCCCCACCCGCCTCCTTCCTTTTCATTTCCGTTCCTCCCTTTCTTTACTTCACCACAGCAGCGAGCAGCTACGGTGGCCGTCCGCGATGGCGAACTGGTGAAGCGACTGAGCCTTGGCCGGCCAGAGGAGGTGGCGGCGCCCCCGCATGGCTCCTTGCCGGCGTGCGCGCTCGCCCGAGCTGAGCGCGCCGCCATCAAGTGGCCGTGCGGTGGTGCCCCGAGCCCACGCGCGCACGAGGAACGGCGACGGTGGGGCTTCTTCCCGCATGCCGGTGGTGGCGACGGCGGTGAATAAACCAAGGTAGGTCCCGGTAGGATCCTTCCCTTTTCCTTCTGTTCTTTCCTTTCACCGCCCGATCCAACATCGGGTAGTTAGGGTTAGGGTTAGGATCTTCCCCTTCGGATTTAGGGTTCGGCATGTGACCTTCCCCTTTTCCCTTTCTGTGATTTGGTTAGGGTTAGGATCCTCTGTTTCTTTCTCTTTTTCCCGACTTTACTTTCTCTGTCAATTAGGATTAGGGTTTCGGTGTATGTTGACCGATTCAAAATCGGTTGCTCTTTCTTTATTTTCTTTCCCGATTTAAATCGGTTACTTTTTCCTTTTATTTCTTTCTATCACCCGATCTGTGATCTACTCGCTAAGTCGGCTCCGATGCCATTGTTGCTAAGTAGGATCATCTAGGAGTGGATCAGTGGGTGATGTACTTCACTGTTTGGGATGAACACTTGAATATGTCTCGGACAGAGAGATCCAGAGAGGGAGAGAGGGAAGACAGTGGGCGTAACTGACCATCGGGCTTGGCGGTGAAGGAGAGTCGATGGTGGCGCGGACGTCGGGGTCGATGCAGCGGCGACGACGATGGACTTCCCATCGCCTACTGCCCATCCTCTCGATCGGTCTAGGAAAGGAGGTGGGGCAGATTCTGTGGCGTGTAACCTCGCGCTGTGTGCCCCTGGCCCCCACCTCCTCTTTATAGGGCAGCGCGACGGGGGCCCACCGACTGGTCGAGTCGGTTAAGCATCCCCGATCAGGAAGCGGTCAAAGGGTCCATCTTAACCGTTGGGTCAAGATGGATGAGATCATTCCAACAAGGAGCTGTCGCAGACGATGCTCCAACTCCAAGCCGGTACGTGCTTGATCCTGGCACATGCGGATTCAGTGGCTGATGCTGTTGGAACCGAAGGATGCACGTCATGGTTTCTCCAAGGCCTTCAGATTCTGATGCCCACCACATGTCACCATTCATCATCTGAAGAATTTGTATATATAACTCCCAATTATATTTATGCAGTATGCTGTATGCATAATACGATCGGTGGCAAAACAACTGTACCTCCACAATCCTTTTGCACATAGCAAAGGCTAGGCGCATGTTGGCACCGCCGGAATCGGGGGAGATGCCACACTGGGGCGGGCGCGATGCCGGCGAGCTCCCAGGATCGCTCTTCGACAGCCCAATTTGGAACCTGACAAAAACTTGGTTGCCGCCGGTGAAACTGATGGGTCGCAGTGGCGACGGGATCCAGTCCTGGTGCTCACCGGCGATGCTACTGCAGCTGCAGACAGAAAACGAGAGGACACGGCCTGCGGCGACATGGCCATGGCATCGGCTGAGCAGAGCGCCCACCATGTGTAGCACAAGGTGGAAGACTCTCCTGTCGTCGCCGACCACCCAATCGGGCAGGGAACTGGCCTCCAGCTGGTGCGAGAAGCCGAGCCCCCGGCAGCCGGACAAGCATCGGGCGGCGAAGGCCGCGTCCCTGATCAGCGAGCGGAGCTCGAACGGCCGCCTCGACACCAGGGTAGGAGGAGTAGGACTGGCCGACAGCGGCGGGTCACGGATGTCCACCATCCTCGGCAGCGTCTCCATGACGTCGTCCATGAGAGTGGAGCACACAGCGCTTGTCCTGGCGATGGCGTCGACGATGAGCCTCTGCTCCGGGCGCATCGCGGCGGCGTCCTGCTGCATCACGGAGAGCAGGCCGACGACGGCGTGCATCGGCCTCCCCATGGCGTTCCTTATCGCGCTGTGTGCGGTGTTCCTCGCCTTGGTCGCCGCCGCGAGCTCGCTCCGTGCGCGCAGCAGCGCACCGTGCTGCTCCGCCAGCTTGTGCCGGATCAGCTGTGACTCCTCCAGGGCCGCCGCGTGGGACAGCGCGACGGCGACCTGGTAGGCGACGGCCTGCACAATCTCCAGGTCCTGGTTGCTCCAGCCTGTATGTGGCCTTCTATGGTGGTGATCATCGTCAGCTCGAAGGACCATGACTAGGATGGCGTAGCTCAACAGCACTGATGTGTATGCCGGCCGCATGGCTCCTCCGTGGAAATTTGGGATCCGTATGGCGGCCGCGGCTCCTGCCAGCGGCAGGTTCCGGCAGCTCGCCGCCTTAAGCGCCGAGCCTGGCCGGCTGAGCACCTTGGCGTCCTTGCTGGCCAATACGGCGGCCACGTCAGGGTCACGAACGGAGATGGCGCGTACTGTGCCGCTGCTGTGACTGTGATGAAGCACCTTGTCGTCTTCTTCGTCCGCCAGCAGCTGGTGCGTGAGCTGGAGCACGCCGCCGTCGGTCCCGCTCCAGCCGCGCTGGGGCATCCAGACGGCGCAGTTGCTGAGTCCGAGCGCGGCGGCGAGCTGGAGCATGGTGGTGCGGAGGATGGTGCGCGCGTCGACGGAGTCGCGGATGTGGTGCGTGACGGCGCGGACGACGCGCCAGACGGTCTCCTCGCGGCGCCGGACGGTGGCGAGGTCGCGGTCGAGCTGGCGCGCCTTGGTGCGGAGCAAGGACTCGCGGACCTTGAGGCGGAGCAGGCGCGGGAAGAGGATCGGGAGGGAGACGGCGGCGGCGGAGGTGGCGAGCGCGCCCAGGACCTTGGCGGCGGTGAGCGCGACGAGGAGGGCGCGGGAGCCCGGGCGGTCGTAGGCGAGGGCGTTCAGCAGGTGCGTCACGCCGCACATGACGATGAAGGTGCCCAGCTGGAGGAGCACCCGCCGGAGCGGCGCCAGCGCGGCGCACGTGGCGAAGTAGAGCAGCAGCAGCGGGATGGACAGCAGCGACGCCGCGATGAGCAGGTCGCTGACCTTCTGCCACTGCAGCATCGCCTCCACCGCGGCTTCCTCGCGCCCGTCGCACCCGCCGCACCGCCGCGCCAGAGATGCACCCTGTCCCGCCGACGACGCCATTAATCCTTTCGCCCCCACCCACTGGCTCCTTCCGTCTAGCTATATAGCCTACAGTATATTGCATTTGCGATGAGACGAAGACACTGCTGGGAGAGGCGGCTCTGCGAGGAAGACAGGTGTGCCTTGGCCTTTTGCATGCCGGATGCAGCGCAGCAGCGTAGTACGTTCCATCCATGCAACGAGCAGCGTTACGTTGTGGCAGTCAGGTTCTGTTTTGCTTCAGATTTTGTCCGGCGCTGCTTCCTCGAGGACGACGAGGAGGCAATTCCATCCATGCAGGCTAGCTATCCGGTCCAAAACCTTTTTTGGATTTATTCCATCCCTTTTGTTAAGATATCTACAAATTATTATTCAGAAAATGCATGCTCCCTGTACTCACAGACAAGTGACATTTTAGGGTTATTATTAAGTTATAATTATTGCAAGCTTTGATTTTATTTTACTTCGATTACTATAGTATTTAAAAGTGATGCTAGCTTTGTTCAAAATGTAGTTTCGTAAAGTGGAAAACTAAGGGCATGTTTGGTGAAGCTCAGCTTCACTAGTGAAGTAATATTTTTTTTACTTCGGCTCCATAAAACAACTTTACCAAAAATAGCTTCTCGGGGAAGATAGTAGAGAGAGTTGGGAGAAACTAGTATTTTCAGCTTCACTTCGATTTTTTTTTTGAGCTGTGAGAGAAGCTGAAAAACAGCTTCTATGGAGAAGTGTTTTCAAGGGACCTGTTTGTTAAGAAAAGATGAGAAATAACTTTGTGAAGTTGGAATTGAATCCAGGGTGTAAGCCCCTAGTTTGGAGCCATATAGCATAAGATGCTTTTTTAGGAAGCAGTCCATTTTTAACCATCAAAGACTATGTATGAAACATTATTACTTATATGTGACTAGAAGACTCGAAGGACACGTTTTTTAACACTCAACTACAATTTCAATTCGACTTAAAGCATATATACAGCTTCAATCTGGCCTGGCTTCCATGTCAATAAAAAATTATTCAGGCTCCTTCTAAATACGAGATTTTCTGTTCCCTGTGTCTTTTTTATCTTTTGAAAATAAACTGATTTGAATTTCTACGTTGTAAAGGAGGCTATATCTTTAGTGGCATTGAGTGTTCAATTAATTGTAACATGAAAAGTTTTATGGTTTAATTCGAGGTTGAAAGTCGGGTTCAGAATTAATAGGCTCAGGGTAGTGGTATTTCTTATAGATAATAGATTATATTATTAAAACTAACCTCAAGATAATAAGTTATTGTTGCAAATATGCATAACTGGAGGCTATTTCGTGTTCTAGCTAAGTGACAGTACAGTAGCCTATCACGTTGAGGATCTATTGGTATGTCCACCGCTGCCTATTCTGTCTGCTTCTCGCCTGAACGCCAAAGGACAATGCAATATGACAGTGGAGTTCGTCGTTGGTACGCAGCCCGCCAATCGCCCCCATGCTGCGTACAAGGAGTTCTGGGAAGAAGATGCCAATGTCCCATTGTCTACACCTCAGCCGCCGCCGCGGCCGCCCCCTAGGGTAGAACCGTCGCCACCTACCCACTCCTCGCTCCGCCACTGCCACTGCCACCGCAGCGCCTAGGCCCCCTCTCCTTATTTCTCTTATGTGCGTCTGCCGGAGATAAGAGAAGGGTACTCATTCTTTTTCCGCGGTTTTTTTAGTGTCTTAGTGTTGAGTCCAAATAAACTTCTAGCGAAATTAGATGATTTTTTGTTGGAATCGTGTGTTCTACAATAACTTCGGTGATTGCTACAACGAGATTGCAGTTGCAGGCGTTGATTTCATCAGCGAGCAGCCAATTTGGAGCCTTTATTTGCAAGGGGGAGGGATGCTTCTACGAGGACAGCGACTCCGGGTCATCGATCTTCTCGTCGATGGTCGCGAGAGGAAATCAAGGTCTCGAGGTGATGAATCTGCATCATATGTCGTACCCGATGATGCAACTGTTGATGTTCTTTCAGCGATTTAGATACGTTTTTTACTAGTTCCGAAGCATTGGACCTTGCGGCATGTCCAATGTTGGGTTGGTCGTTGGATTCGGCGTTCGAGGGAAGTCATTGGGGAAGAACACGATGGAAGAATCTAGAAAGAATATTATGTATTTTTTTATTTTTATATGTAATTTGGGAATGTACTATGCCAAGATTTAATATAAGTTTCTATTTCCTTCGAAAAAAATATCTCATTGTGTACAGGTCGATCACAGCCCAACTAGAGCTTGGCCCAACACGCACGACGGATCCTTCCAGACTAGTCTCCCCATGGCATCATCGCCCACTGGCGGTCGCGCGCGTGGCGCATCGACGGCTCCCGACAGCATTGGAGGTGGAGTCCATGGCGCCGTACGAGGGCTTCCGCGAGTCGAATCGTCGATGGTGGAGATGGTGACGGAGAAGACTAACGGTTACGGATGTCGCGCTCCCAGTTGACTCACACGAATCCTAAAGCCACCACGGCCACTGGAAAATACGTGTTGGTTATTCATTGAGATCATTTAGCATTGAGTGATGAGTTGTATGCCTTTTATTTCAAATTATAACATATTTTGATTTTTCTAGATACATAGTTTTTGTTATACACTTAAATACACACTATGCCTAGCTAGAAAAGCCAAAACTTCTTGTAATTTAGAACTAATGGAGTAACACGAAAGGTTTTATGATTTAATTCTAAGTTGAAAATCAGATTCAGATTAGTATGTTTACAATAGTGTTATTTCTTTATAACACGAAAGGCAGCATAAGGCGAGAAGGAGACACCAAGGCAAGGCAACAAAAGGCGAGGAGGTATGGCAGAACCACCTGAATTATACGGTCCACATGTGTCTACCATTGTCTTACAGACCTCTGGTAGTAGCACATGAGTGCCCTATAACTCGATAGTCTATCGGGTGTCCTCGGGGAAACCCGAATCATCCACTTTTACAACTCATACAGGATCAACAAAGGAGTTGTTATAACATTACAACATTTGAGATAAAATATCTTACATCGGAGTGCGGAATAATATAACCGTAGTTTACAAAACTCGTAGAAGTTAAACTTTAACCCAAGCTCCAAAAGATGAGTAGACAGAGGAAACATCCGAGAAGAAACATCTAAGGTAGAAGAGGTAGCCAGACCATGTCGAGCCCACTGACGTGACCTCACTAAGCTGCTCAAGTTAGATCCTACAACAAGGATTAACAAACCCTGAGTACTTGAGGATACTCAACAAGTCTTACCCGACTAAAAAAAGACTCCAAGAATATACAGGCTTTAAAGGTAAGGTAGAAGCAAGGAGTAACTTTTGCAGAAAACTGACTATAAGTGAATCCTTACTTTCAATCTTTTAGCTATGTATTAAGTGATTATAAGTATCCAATTAGCACCTAGTCTAAATCAATCACTTTTTTAATCATCCAGCTCATGTTCAACTCATATCAACTCTTATCATCAGTATCCATGTTTCATTGATTAACTACGATGTAGCACAGTTGATCGAGTCTTCTTCACCGAGAAGCTGCAGCGATTCGAATCGGTTTGGCCCAGCTAGGGTTTCTTTACTACACGACATATGCAGATCTACGTCCGGACCCCAACCTACATATATCAACCTTCACTCGGATCCTCCAAAATATGAACTGGTCTAGCGCTACCCGAGAGCACAGTACACCACCTTCCTATGCCACTCCTGGTGGATTCACAGGATGGGTACACGCTACTCTCACCATCTCCACACTCCCAGTGCGCGGTTGTCGTTTCATATGATGGAATAGCCAAGGTATTAGGCTTACCAGAGTATGTGGCCAGTACTGCAAAGTCTCGAACACATAATAAGCCTACAACGGTACGGTCCTTAATCGACACAGGCGGGGTCACTACGTCAGGCCTCAAACCATAACGCAAGCTAAGATTCCGCTCGGTCTCGATTTAACAATATTAACATCATGGTATTCACAACCCATAACAGAGTTGAGAAGGGCAAGGTGAAACAGTTACTCTCGAACGATGAAACCATCGTTCGACTTCCATCGTAAACTAAGCATTACTAAGCATAAGAGGTAATGATATTTTCATACTGATAGGGTATAACTGAGGATAATTGTATAACAAGATAATCATGCAGCAACGGTATAGATCAACTCCTAGTTCCTTAATGCACATATCACAAGACTTAAAGTGTAATAAAGATTTATAAAAGCTATAGAAGGGTGTGATGCACTAGGGCTTGCCTTCATTGTGGAGAAGATTAGTTTCCTTAGGGAGATCCAATAGACACCAACATCTCTGGTGGATGGATCTACACCGAGACTTGATCAACAGGCATCTTCTCACTCTCATATGTACTACACGTAATGAATGATGCTTTGCTTTAAAATGATGGAATGCATGACATGATGCATGATGCATGATTCATGATGAGAGGCACAAGTGCATTAACAGAAGTTAAACAAGGTTAACTATCTTGAGTACAACTTTCCTTCACCAAGAACTAGGGTCATTACCTTACAAAGCATTTTAATTATTAACCATAAGTTAATTAGTTATCTATCATGAAAAGATTACTTAACATGGTTTAGCAAGACATTAACATATTCCTAACTTATGATCACTATAAGGAACTCATAGAGCTAAACATTTAATTAAGCCATTTAATTTATTATTAAACAAACAAGTGGTTTATAATCCAATCATGAAAGTAACAATTATTGTATCATGTTAGTCAAGCCAGGAAAAGTATGTAATTAACATTATAACAAGATAAACCATGATGATAAGAAAGTATTATTACATGACCTAAGCATAAGCATCTACTAATTAATTATTTAAGTAAACTATTTATTTACTATATAACAAGTTAATGAGAACATGTCATGTAACAGAATCAAGTTGCTAAGGAACAACAGGGTTTGGGTGTTCCTAGGTCCACAATCAACTCCAAAATACACCAAGGCCATTTAATGATTTATAGAAATCATTTTGGTATTTTTATTAATCCATAAAAGGCATTTAAACACACCTAAATTAATTATCTAATTTATAATTATCAAAATAGTACCATAATTTTTATGAAGGCAGATCTAAGCATGTAAACCACACTCACAAAGTTTCATGATTAAAGGATTAATATTTTTATAAAAAATCATACAAGGTGCATTTATTAATTAAAAGAGATAATTTTTACTCATAGAAAAAAGTACTTAAAATTACCAATTCATATTTTTATATGATAGAGCATAACATGAAAAGGCTTCACACAAAATTTCACATTTTTATATAACTCCAGCAATTAGTTATGATTTTCCAAAATTAAACACATGTTTTATATTTTTTTTTAAAAAAAAGAATAAAACCGAGAAAAGCTTTTCTCACCCAGCTTACCCCAACCCCAGTCACTGACACGCGAGTCCCCGCTCCTGCGCACCTGACTGCGGCCTGGCGGCCCTTTCGACCGGCGGGTGCTCGTTGGCGGCGACCTCGCCGGCGCCGAGACCAACACTGGTGACTCATCCTTCCCTTGCGCGCACAACTGTGGTGACGGTGGAGCGGCTAAGGCATGACAGCGACCATGCCGGCGGCGAGGGTGACCCGACAGTGCCCCGACATGGCGGCGCAACGCACGGTGAGGGCTCCGGTGAAGCAGAGGTCATCGGCGCGCTTGTTACTCTCACGCGAACACGTCACGACCTCTTCGGCTAGCTGGTTAGATACGGAGCCGTGGCGGAGATACAACGCCGACGTTGCGAACGGGTCGGCGGTGCGAACACGGCGGCGCGGTCGTGTTCCGACGCGTCCAGCGGCGGCATAAGGAAAAGAACGAGCCGATCATGATCCTGGAATCAAGGTGGAGCTAAATCAAGCGGCAGGAGCAAGAACGACCCGTTGGAGGGAGCTGGCCACGACGGAGGTGGACTCGGCGGCGTGACCGAGCACTGGCGGCGGAAATCGGCCGTTCCGGCGGCTCCGACCAGTAGAGATGCCGAGACCAGGCTCAGTCAATGCGTAAGGACATGGCAAAGCTACGGGAGCAAAGGGGTGGTGGTGCTACAGTGGCAACGAATTTCACCGATGAGCGAGAGATGGCCGTCGGCGAGCAGGTCGGGAAGAAGAAGGAAGAGATGGCGACGTTGGCGCTTAATAAGGAAAGACGGTGCTCGAGGCTTCGCCAGCTCCTGCACGACTGCGCCACGCAAGCTGCTGCGTGCCCGTGCGAGAGAAAACGGCGAGCAAGGGCGGCGGGCGTCGGCGAGGAGGCAGGCAGACTGCTGCCGGTGCTGTTTACTGTAGCGACTGAAACAGCCCTCTCTCTCTCTCTCTCTCATTTTCTCTCAATTCCTCAAAACAACGTGATGGTCATCCTTAAGCAAACTTGTTAATGGATAAGAGATCTATAACATTGCTTAAAGAACTAACATCAAAAGATTGATATTTTTGGAGATTTTGAATTGAGAAGATGGTTACTTTGAAACTGTAAACTGAACATTCAGTTAACAGAGTTGCAAACTGCATGATTAGCTAACTTTAAGAATTAATCTAGGATTAAGCTTAGATCAAACACTACTACTAAAAGCAGATTAGCAAAGCTTGAATATTACACCAATTAATGAAATGACAGTGGAACATATTTTTTTCATAAAAATTCATTTAATAAAAACCCAAATATTAAACTTTTATAGCTAAGAATAATACTTAGTCAAAAATGACCAAGTATAGGAATTAGCTATAGGATCTAGTCTTTGAGCTCCACTTTAAACATATTTGACTTATAAATATCATTTTGATTCCATATGAAAGCACACATCTTGTACTACAAATTTTTATTTAAATTTTTTTTATTGTTTAAGCAAATTCTACTACATAAATTCACAAAGAAACTTATTTACTATTATTGCATGAAACATGTGAAACATACCATATGAAACATATTATAAACAACCTATGAACACTATCTTGAAATACATGAAGCATCTTATATGTAACCTAGACATGCTACTAATGAAACATCACTATGCAACATAGACCTGGTATATGAAACATTGCTTATGCAACATATGAAACACTACCTATGCCACTCATATATGAAACATGAAACATTGTAACGCAATACTTGAAACATATGCAACATGGTTATGCTATTATTGAAACATATAATACTTTAGTGAAACATATGAATGCTATACATGAAACATAGGGTGCATGTATGCAACAATGCTTGATGGTTATGCATGATGATGCTCATGACCAAGTTTTAGTTGTTGTTTAACATCTGGGATGTTACAGGAGGGACACCCGATCTACTTTTGAAACATCTGGATGCAATACTTGCAACATAAAAAACAGATGAAACACTTGAAACATGTGCCTGAAACACTTGCAGAAACGCGTGAAAAACACTTGAAAATCATTGCAAATATATGCAACATCCAAATAAAACACTTTGCAACATACGTGTGAAACATTTGCAACATTCAGATAAACACACTTGCAACATATATATGAAAAATAAATGAAACATTGGGAATAGACGCTTGCAACATACTATACAAACCATTGCCACTTATGTAATATCTCGATCTACTTTTGCAACATCCGTACGAAACACTTTTAATATATATATCTCTGAAACATACGTTTGCAACACGCGTTTTTTAGCGCAACATGGCATAGATGGCGCAACGGACTGACGCGATGGAGGCGGCCGTGGCGGCAGATGGCGGCACACGCTACGGTGGAGGCGGCCGCAACAGTAGATGGTGGCACTTGGCTAGACGGAGGCGGCCGCGACAGTCGGATAGAGGCGCCCTATCGCGGTGGAGTCAGCTGGCAGGCCTACTTAGGCGCTATGGCTTGGGGACAGCAATGAGGAAGGACAGGGCTGACGCGGCCGAAGAGCTTGGCGATGAAGACGGTGGCGTGGCCCTACGCCTCGGCATCGTCGATCCACTACTACATCAGCGCGGGGCAAATCTGTGCGGACCAGGGCGCGCAGCCTGGGCGGGAGCGAGCAGCGCGGGTGGGAACGAGCGGCACTTGGGGAGCGAGGCGCATGTGCGGGAGCAAGCAGCGCGTGCAGAGTGAGGCGAGCCGAGTTTTTTTTTTGTCTGTGTATGGTTAGATGCGTCCCATAGGAACCGAACGGGGCGTTTCCAAACGCCCAGCGTGACCGATATGACAATGGAGTTTGTCGGGGTTTTTTTTTTTTTTGAATCTGAGTTCGTCGTTTGGCGCGGCCCGCCAATCGCCCTTGTGCTAAGCAGTTGCGGACACATATCCTTCCCCTTTGGAGAAGAGGCCAATGCCCCCAATCACGGCCCACTAGATGCTGGCCCAATCCTAAACCGGGGCCCAGGCCTGCTTCCGCATCCGTTCCCCACAACCCCCATCATCTCGTTGCGGCTCTTCCTCCAGAGCTCTCTAGCCGGCTTGTTCCGCGGCGAACTCCTCGAGCCGCCGCCTCCCTTCTCCCGGCGCTGGTTTTCTCTCGGGGACTCTTCAGTCGCAGCCTGCCAGCATGGTCTCCCCGTGCATCAGCCGCCGCAGACGACCCCTCCTGCCTGGTCAGGTGCTGTCTGTCTTAACGCGCGGCGGCTAACGCTAATTCTTCTATACTTCACGCATTGAACCGCGCTGGAGGTAAACGGCTTTTCCCTTCCCAGCGCATCTTCTATTACATTACCAACATCGGCGAACTAAAAATTTCCGTAGCTAAGGGGATATCTCATAGCTTAGGGGATTCATGTTCTTAGTGCTAATATACATATTACTGTACATCACAGTAACTGGGAGAGATCAGTTCGATCCTTTTGTGAAACCCCATCCTGCTAGCAGATAGAGTAGCAAGGATTGCAGAGACACCGGCTTCCAACACCTCAGGTCTGTTTGGAGTTTGGTTGCCTTGTTTCCCCAATAGCCAGGCCCACCGACCTAGTGGATTGGATGCAGTCTCGCACTGTCTTCTAAATTTATTAGATGTTTAATGTTTTGAAGCTTGTCTCTGATTCCCTGTAACTCTTTCAGAGCATCACTGATTTGCATGCGGTCTGCCAGTGCCTCCTCTGAACATTGAACCCCGATGCGTAGAACTGAAATGATGCAGGAAATTTTCATATCTGCAATCCCTTCACCATCTTCTGTCTCTTGTACCAAGTGTCTGTCCACCACACTAGTCACCCTGCCTGGCAATGCTATTTCTACATATTTGCGAAGGCCAAGGCCTTCTCCAAATTCATTGTCAGTTGGTCTTTTTCCAGTGAACACCTCCAGCAATAGTATGCCGTAGCTGTACACATCACCTTGCATTGAGACTTCATTACCCAGGCCATACTCTGGAATCAACAAAGGAAGATGATAATGAAAAAGGAGCACGAGTATATATGTATATTCAGATATTGCTGTGAAAAAAATCTATTCCATAACATAACATCTTTGATGAGTGGTACGTTTTTACATAATCTTGCTATTTCCCATTCTATTATATGCAAAATGAGTATTTACCGAAACATTAATATTTAAGTAAGAGAAACATGCCATGAAAGGTGTGCTTAAATTATAGCTATAGACTAAGTTTTCATGATGGAATAACCGAATAAGTTATAAGAAACTAAAGAGTTATAGCAAATATAAGCACACCTGGGGCAACATACCAATTGTTCCTCTCATCGATGCCCAACCACTTGATCTATCTGCATCCTGATGTAAAAACCTTGCAAGTCCAAAGTCTCCAACATGAGCAACCATGTTTCTGTCTAGTAGAACATTGTTCGGCTTAAGATCACAGTGAATGATTGGCAAAGGCTTGCTTTGATGAAGATATTCCAGTGCTGATGCTACATCAATTGCAATCCTAATTCTAACGCTGAGATCTAGTGCCTTCCGTTCACCATCTTCAATGGGACGTTGGTGTAGCCAGTGGTCTAAATTTCCATTTGGTAGAAACTCGTATACAAGAGCCTTGAAGTTATCACGATGGAAATCAATACTTGAGCACACTGTCAATATTTTCACAAGATTTCGATGTCGAATGCACCTCAGAGTCTCACATTCTGCAACAAAACTATGAGAGGCTCCACGTTGTGTCAGGTTGAGCACCTTCACAGCAACAACTTCTTGTTGCTGTCCATTGCTTGTCATACTTCCCTTGTAGACTGAGCCAAAGCTTCCTGCTCCTATTAGATTCTCAGAAGCGAAACCATTTGTTGCACTGACCAATTCAGCATAAGACACTCTTATGTGTTGCTCACTTGTAAGTGATGTTTCTGGGTTTGATTTTGTCCTTTTTGTATCACAGTAGCATACAAACAGTGCTATTATTACTGTGATAAATAGAATCACCAAGGTTTTAAAAAACGTTAGACGCTAGGCATGCGCTAGCCTAAAGTTTAGAGTTTAGGAAGTTTAAACGAGATTAAACGTTTTTGTTTTTTTTTTAATTTTTGTGATGCAGAGAGCAAAGTCAATACTAATAACACAACTTGAAGTAATAACAGTGATCATACCTCTGGCTGCACACTTGTTTTCGACATGAGTTCCTTTCCTCCTTGGTTTCTTGCTTAAGGCGATTAATTCCTGCACTCGCATGGCCACAAAGAAGACATTTGACTTTGTTCTTGTCATTGGGATCACAGAGACGCCCCCACTCCTAGCCTATATTAGATGATTTCCTCTTTAGGTGGTTGGCAACCTCGGCAGCTTCTGGAGCCGCTGCTGCAGTACCAGCAACACCTGCAGCTTTAGAAATCGACATCCTAATCCCAATCCAAGAACAAGAGTAGGATAATATGCCATAAGGACCAACAGATCAACACATCATAAGGACTAAGGACCAATACACATTCATTCAATCAATCTAAATCCTAAATCCCCAATCGAACTCTATCAATTTGAGTGATTGACATGCAGAAATCAAAGCTACAGAAGTATAGAGCATGGGAAGATGGGGATTGGGGTGAGACCGAGGGAGCACCTGGAGAGAACGGGTGAGGGGCTGTGCGCCGGTGCCTGCACCGGCCTCTGTTGCCGTTGTCGACTCCTGGTCCTACGCCGGCGGCCTGCCCTCTGTTGCAGACGAGGGGCTGTGCTTGCACCGGCCGCTGTTGCCGATGGCCCCCGCGCCTGCAGCCTCTGCGCCTGCGAAGGAGAAGGGGAGCCCCAGCGACGACCCCTACAGCCCTACCAATGGCGGCGAGGAGCGACCAGGCGGGAAGCGGGAGGCAAGAGGCGGGAGGTAGGCGGAGGCGGAACTGGAGTAACAAATCTCGACTCTGTTTCTGCGGCCGATTTGTTTCTGCGGAGGCGAGGAGCGATGGGCCCGCCTGCTGTTTCCCGCGCATCTTTCCCGGCCTCCCGCGTATGCAGCGCGCGCTTCTTTCCCGCGCATGCAGCGCGTGATTCCTTCCCTCTTCCCGCTCGCGCGCCGCACGCTTCCTCGCTCGCCAGGTTCGCGTTTTCCACCGCACAAATTCACTTTTTGACCGATTACGCGCCGATTAAACTCTGCCGCGCTATTAAACGAGCGCCTAATCATGCACAACGTTTTATTGGACGTTTACCCCCTAAACGCAACGTTGGGCCAACGTTCAGCGTTTAAAAGAGATTAATCGACGTTTAATGACGTTTTTTAAAACCTTGAGAATCACACTACATATGGATACGGTCATGGCAAGTTTCCATGTTGTCTTCTTCTTCTTTGTAGAGTGGTTGGAGCAGGGTGGCAACTTCAGTTGAGGGATTCCATTACATAGACCATCGTTTCCTACAACTGAGACAGCAGATGCATTGCTGAAAATTCCATCTTTTGGAACATTGCCTTCCAAGTTGTTGAATGAGAGATTCAATATTTCAAACTAGCAAGTCCAATCATGTTCTCAAGGAAAGTGGGGATGCTCCCAGACAAGTTATTATGTGAAAGGTCAAGCACTTGGAGGCCTCTTAGTTGCTCTATCGATGGTGGAATTTTTCCTTGAAGGTAATTTCCTTGAAGGTAATTTCCAGATGAAACCATTTGGCACTCGCCAAGGGATGATGGGATCTCTCCAAAAATTCTATTATCAGAAAAATCAAGCATTCCAAGGTTCTTGAGATTTCCCACTTCAGGCAGTAGAGTCCCAGTTAAAAAATTGTGATCTAAATGCAAAGAACCAGACAAGGTAGAGGAGAAAAGTTCTTTAGGTATGGATCCAGTAAGATTGTTGTATGAGATATCCAACTGTTGTAATGGACAACTGCCTAAACTTGGGGGTATTTCTCCACTGAGCTTATTGTCAAAAAGAGCTAGTACATTTAGCATTTGAAGGTTACCAATACTTGATGGGATGGTGTTAGGAATCTGCTATGACTGGGCCGTCGACTTGGGCCTAGGCCTTGAGCCCTTTGCTGGGATGAACGCCTACAAAAGGAAGAGAGCAAGAGCGGAGAGGCATCAAACAATTATCTCCTACCTACTGATCCTCTTCCTCCTTACTCTAGGACTGCTCATCTCTTCCTCGAGCCTCTATCTCTCTCTGTACCCGGTCCCCCTTCAATCTCTGCTCCGACCTCCCTCCCCTTGAGGTCCTGTACCCTGATTTGTAGTGAATCAAGCTATCTGTGAACCAATACCCTTGGGGTCGCTAACAAATTGGTACCAGAGCCGTGGAACCCTACCAGCATGAATCCCCTTCCGAGATCTCTCCTACCCAACTCATCCTCGACGAACTCCGCAAACTCCACAAGCTCTTCGACAAGTTCGACACGAAGTGGGGAGTCACCGAGCAGGACGCCGTGCGGGAGTCCTCCCGGGGCGTCTCCATTCCGACCAAGTCTACTGTCGTCGGAGCCGATGTAGTCGCTGACGACTGGGGCAGCTTCTTCGACGGAGACGACGGCTCCATCGAGCAGCACTGCGCAGTATCCATCGTCGCCGATAACTGGGGTGGGCTGTTCGAGCAGCCTGCCCATGAACTGGAGGAGCGCGACCTCGACCTCTCCGCCATCGATGGTTTCGGCTCCGCCCAGATCCACAACAAGCACGGCCTCACCTCCAACGTCCCCGTCACGCTGCTCGATGTCGTCCACGAGTCCGCTCCCCTACTCGACGTCGTCCACGAGCCCGCTCCCGTGCTCGACGCCACCTCCACCGACTTCGACGTCGCCTTCGACTCCGAGTTCTCCAGCAGTGACGGCGAGGCTGCCTCCACCGACAAGCCCAGCTCTGATGCCGCGGTGGCCCGCGCCAACTCCGCAGACGCGGACGACTCCGTGTTTTCCTTCATGACCGCGCGCGCCTCCATCCTCACGGGCGAGGCACTCAAGTCTGGGAAGGGCGGCGATTCCGACCTTCAGGGCAACCACCCCGTCGACTTCGACCGCCTGAGCATCCTTCCCGATGCGCTCCTCCGCGACGTCGTCTCCCACCTCCCCATCAAGGAAGTCGCACGTACGGTGGTGCTTTCCCGCCGCTAGAGGCCTCTCTGCGCCGCCCCGTCCGTGTCGCTGTCCACTCCGACCCCATCTTTCCGATGCGGTTCCCCATGTTCCCTAAGGGCGAGATCTACGACATCAACGGCGTTTGCGAGGACGCCGCCGCGAACGAGCTCTTCCGCTTCACCATCCAGGAGGGGAATCTCACTTTCGAGTGCGAGAAGGTGCAGATCGAGGCGAAACCATTCTTCCTTGCCGTGCAAATCAAGACGGCCGCCATCGGGTCCGGTCACGCCCCTTCCACCCGGCGCTGCGGTCGAGGCCCGCGTCGCCGAAGACGGCCGCCACGGCTCCTGGTTCACGGCCGTCCTCGACTTCGATCCCGCACGCTGCTGCCGCAGCCCGGCGTGGTACGCCATCGAGTACGCGCACCTCCTCGCCAACGTCGAAGGCGTGCTCTCGGAACTCTTCGTGACGTCTGCGGCTGCCCCATCGTCGCCAACTGCAATGACTCTCGCGAAGTGCTTTGCCGCGGGTCCGCCGGGATGCTGCCCGTCCCGCTCTCCTACGCCTCAATCACGCCCGCGCCGACCCCGAGCTGCCCCGCCGACGCCGCTGTCTTCAAGGAGCTCGTCTTCCTCAGCCTCGCACATGAATTCCTCGACGGGCCTCTCCGCAGATGCGTGCTCCGCCTGGACCCCGACCTCTGCGACGCGCACACCCGCAGCGGAAGCGTCGGCCTCATACTCGCCCTCGACCCGCTCCGCCGGCCAATGCTCCAGCTTTGCGTCAGCCACCACTGCCTCGAGTTCCACCTTGCCGACACCAACAGCTACATCCCCACCGGCAAGACGCTCAACCAAGAGCAGGAGGAGGTTCTTGGGTCCAAGCCTGTCGTCGCCGCTCTGATCGACGAGCTCGAGCGCCTCTGCCCCCGCTCGCGTCCGCCCTCGCGGAGGAGCTCTTCTCGCCCACCAGGTGTTTGATGCAATGCGGCAACTACTTCACTGCCACACCGTCTGCATCAGCAAGCAGTTCCTCTCAGACATTGGCACACTGCATGACTGGCTTCCCACCTGCAATCAATGAAAGTTGTTCTCGTGAGAAGATACAGAGCAGGTACATCACCACCATCAACCCAGTTCATTCCATGGGTGTTGTTCTGCAATTCCTTGCCATTGATGCATATTGGGTTCTTATGGGATTTGAGTGTTAGACTTAATCTGCTGATCCTCCACTCCCTCACCTTCTGTCAGTCAAGGGCATGGTCAGGTCTGCTGTCCATGCCCTGGATACTGCAGCAAGTATGGCAATAGGCCATCCCTAGTACTTTAGTTGGTAGAAGGTGATGTATACCATGTACTAGGATTAGGTAGAGGTACACCAGCCATGTCTTGGTTGTACTAAGGTAATGGGGGCTGTACTCAGCCATACCATCATGTACTATGTAGTTGGTAGCTTGCTTGTATAAATTAGGAAGCAATGCAATGGAAAAGGCAGCTCTTGCCACCATCTCTTGTGACTTCAGTTTCAGCTGAAACTGAGCAGTGTGTGTGTGCTGAAGAAGAGCTCTGCTCTTCTTCTTCCTTGGTTCAGGGGAGAGGGAGAGGGAAGGGGAGCAGGTGCTGCTCACCTGGGCATTAGGTCCAAGTACTTACACCTGGTATCAAAGCCGTACAAGTCACTGGGTGTAGTCGCCGGTGATGGACACTGCTGCAGCGGGCGCTGGGGGCGGTGCAGAGGCAGCTGCGGCGGCGGCTGCAGCAGCGGCCATGGAGAGGCAGCTGGCCTCGGCATCCCAGCCCGCAGTAGAGGTGCGCACGGTGAGGGAGGTCGGCGGGTCCAATACCTGGCCGATGCTCACCCGCACCAACTACGGCGAGTGGGCTGTCCACATGAAGTGGAAGCTGCGCGCGCGGCGGTGGTGGGCGGCGATGGAGACCGGCAATGCCGGTGAGGATGCGGAGGTGGGCGTCATGGAGGCGCTCATGGCGTCCACGCCGTCCGAGTTCCATGAGGCTATCGGGTCGAAGAACACGGCGAAGGAGGCATGGGACATGCTTGCGTCCTTCCGCCTCGGCTCGGACCGAGCCAAGAAGGCGAAGGCGCAGCAGCTGCGCCGCGAGTTCGACGACCTTCGTTTCAAGCCCGGAGAGGCCGTGGAGGACTTCGCGAGTCAGCTGGCCACCTACGGCAAGCCGGTCGACGACGAGGACGTCGTGGCCAAGCTGCTGCGCGTCGTGCCGGCCAAGTACGCGCAGCTTGCCCTGTCCATCGAGACGATGCTGGACTTGTCCACATTGTCGCTCGAGGACGTCACCGGGCGGCTCCGCGCGGTGGAGGATCGCGCGCCGCCGGAGAAGGAGAAGCCCAAGCTGCTGTTGACAGAGGAGGAGTGGTCGGCGCGGATGAAGGAGAAGCGCAAGACCGGGGAAGGCTCCAGTCGCGGTGGCGGTGACCGTGGCGGCGGCAACGGCGGAAAGCAGCGTGGCAAGGCACCGGCGGAGAAGAAGAGGGGGAAGAAGAAGTTCCCCGACCCCAATGCTTGCCGCAAGTGCGGCGAGGTGGGGCACTGGGCACGGGAGTGCCCAAACAAGAAGCCGGAGAGGAAGGAGGAGGCGCACCTTGCTCGGGATGACAGCGACGGCGAGCACGCGCTCCTGATGGGGGTGTTCTGCGCGGAGAGCGGCGAAGCAGAGGTGGCGGAGCTGGAGCAGAGGTCTGCGCCGCCGGTTGTTCACCTTGATGAGCCGCGTGCGCAGGTCCACCTGGGAGCTGCCGGAGACGAGTCAGAGCCGAGGTGGTACCTCGATTCCGGGGCGAGCAACCACATGACAGGCTGCCGCGCCGCTTTCTCCGAGCTGGACGAGAAGCACGCCGGGAGCGTCAGGTTCGGCGATGGCTCCCGGGTGCAGATCCGAGGGCGCGGCACCGTGCTCTTCCGGTGCAAGAACGGAGAGCACCGCGCTCTCACGGACGTCTACTACATCCCGGAGCTCCGATCGAGCATCGTCAGCCTAGGACAGCTCGATGAGCACGGTGCGGAGGTGCTGATACGCAATGGGGTGCTGCGCATCAGGGACCAGGACGGCCGACTCCTAGCCAAGGTATCGAGATCCCGTAACCGTCTCTACCTGCTGGATTTGAAGGTGGAGCAGCCGGTGTGCCTTGCGGCGTCGTGTTCGGAGGAGCCATGGTTATGGCATGGCCGATTCGGCCACCTGAGCTTCGACGCGCTCGGGCGGCTGGGGAAGATGGTGACCGGGCTGCCGCAGATCAAGCACGTCGGAGAGCTCTGCGACAGCTGCCTGGCGGGGAAGCAGAGGCGACTACCGTTCCCCAAGGCGGCAAGGTATCGCGCGGCTGATCCGCTCGAGCTGGTCCATGGGGACCTTTGCGGGCCAATCACTCCGGCGACGCACGGCGGCCGGAGGTACTTCCTCCTGCTCGTGGACGACTGCAGTCGCTACATGTGGCTGCAGCTCCTGACGAGCAAGAGCGACGCGGCGGACGCCATCAAAACCTTCAAGCAGCGTGCAGAGGCAGAGTCGGGGAAGCGACTTCGGGTGTTGCGGACGGATCGTGGCGGCGAGTTCACGGCAACGGAATTCGCCGAGTACTGCGCCGATGAGGGGGTGGGGCGCCATCTCACCGCGCCCTACTCGCCACAGCAAAACGGCGTGGTGGAACGCCGGAACCAAACCATCGTCGGGATGGCTAGGTCGATGATGAAGGCCAAGGGGATGCCGGCTGCGTTCTGGGGTGAGGCGGTCACGACGGCCGTCTTCATCCTCAACCGATCGCCAACGAAGGCGCTGAAGGGGATGACGCCGTACGAGGCGTGGCACGGGCGCAAGCCCAACGTCTCGTACCTGCGCACCTTCGGCTGCATCGGGCACGTGAAGGCCACCAAGCCAGGCCTCGGCAAGCTGGAGGACAGAAGCACGCGCATGGTGTTCCTCGGCTATGAGGGCGGATCGAAGGCATATCGCCTGTACGATCCGGTCGGCGGCAAGGTGGTGGTGTCCCGGGACGTGGTCTTCGATGAGGCCGCGGCATGGAGCTGGGACGGGCCAGAAGCAGCGGAAGGCCAAGGCGGTGGCAGACTCTGCAACACATTTGCTGTGGAGCACTTGGTGATCCGCGGCCATGGTGAGGCGGTGGAGCCGCCGGTGGCCGGGGAAGCGCAGGCGCCAGAGCCTACGGTGGTGGAAGCAGAGCAGCCGACGGCTGCAGAGGGGAGCCACTCAGCCCAGGCGGGGCGGGCCATTTGAGCTCGCCTGGGCCAACTGGGGAGCAATCCCCTGCTTCGCCCGAACTAGGAACGCCGGCGGCAGAGGCCACAATCGAGTACGCATCCCCACCATCGGATGTCTTAGATTTCGTGGATGCTTTCCATGAAGGGGAGGACGTCAGATTCCGGCGGGTGGACAATGTGGTCGGCGAGGCGACGGTGCCAGGGCTGGCGGCGCGGATGCTCGACGACGCTGACCAGACTCTGCTTCTCATGAGCGCAGAAGAGCCAGCCACGTTTGATGTCGCGGAGCGCGATGCGGCGTGGCGAAAGGCAATGCTTGAAGAATTGAAGGCGATCGAGGACAACCACACCTGGGAGCTGGTCGATCCGCCAGCAGCATGCCGGCCGATCGGGCTCAAATGGGTATTCAAGGTGAAGCGGGACGAGCGTGGCGCCGTGGTAAAGCACAAGGCGCGGCTCGTCGCCCGCGGTTTCGTCCAGCGTGAAGGAGTGGACTTTCAGGAGGTGTTCGCGCCGGTCGCTCGCATGGAGTCGGTCAGGCTCTTGCTCGCGCTTGCGGCGGCTAAGGATTGGCCGGTCCACCATCTCGACGTCAAGTCGGCATTCCTCAATGGGGACCTGGCCGAGACCGTCTTCGTCAAGCAGCCGCCGGGTTTCGTCGTCAAGGGAGCGGAGCGGAAGGTCTTGCGGCTGCGCAAGGCGCTCTACGGCCTGCGTCAAGCCCCGCGGGCCTGGAACGCCAAGCTCGACGCCACCATGGCGGAGCTTGGGTTCGCTCGGTGCGCCACAGAGCACGCCTTGTACACCCGCCGACGGGGGAAGGAGCACCTCATCGTCGGGGTGTACGTCGACGATCTCATCGTCACCGGAGCTCGAGCAGAAGACATTGGACGCTTCAAGGAAGAAATGGCGGCGCGTTTCCGGATGAGCGACCTCGGCGCTCTGTCCTATTACCTCGGCATCGAGGTGAGGCAGGGGAAGGACATCGTCAGGCTAGGGCAGCGTGCCTACGCGCTGAAGTTGCTCGAGCGGGCGGGCATGGCAGGCTGCAAGGCGGTAGCCACGCCAATGGAGGAACGCATCAAGCTCTCGAAGCAGAGCACCGCGGCAAAGGTGGACGCCACTCTCTATCGGAGCGTCGTCGGCGGGCTGCGCTGGCTCACGCACACGCGGCCGGACATCGCGTTCGCGGTGGGCTACGTGAGCCGGTTCATAGAGGACCCAAGGGAGGATCATTGGGCGGCGGTCAAGCGGCTGCTCCGCTATGTCCAGGGCACGACGGAGCTGGGCATCGCCTTTCCCAAGCGCGGGGGCATCCAGCTCTCTGTGTTCAGCGAGGCACCACCTAAGGCCTCAGAAGATGCAACACTAACGGTCTTCAGCGATGCGGACATGGCCGGCGACGTTGATGGACGGCGGAGCACTTCGGGCGTCCTCGTCTTCCTCGGATCGTCGCCGATTGCCTGGCAATCCTTGAAGCAAAAGATGGTGCGCTGTCGACATGTGAGGCGGAGTATGTCGCAGCAGCCACGGCGGCATGCCAGGTGGTCTGGCTGCGGCGGCTGCTGGCAGAGCTCACCGGAGCCCAGGTCCAGCCGCCGGCACTCAAGGTGGACAACCAGCCAGCAATTGCGCTGGCAAAGAATCCAGTTCTCCACGACAGAAGCAAGCACATAGATGTGAAGTTTCACTTTCTTCGTGATTGCGTCGATGAAGGGCAGCTCGTCATCGAGTTCGTCGATACCAGGCGGCAACTCGCTGACATCCTCACCAAGTCACTTGGTCGGCTTCGGTTCCAGGAACTGAGGGGATGATTGGCATGATTGAGGTCAAGTAAGGACAGCAGGATTAGGGGAAGATTGTTAGACTTAATCTGCTGATCCTCCACTCCCTCACCTTCTGTCAGTCAAGGCATGGTCAGGTCT